>CAWUFW010006167.1:0-600000 GCA_963921515.1 Calotriton arnoldi
ATGACCAAGGCTGTTCTGACTGTTTACCAGCCAGGACAGAAGGTGTGGGTGTTGGAGCCAGTGGCCCCAGCAGCTCTCCAAGACAAATGGAGTGGACCCCACACTATTGTTGAGCAGAAGGGTGAGGTCACTTACTTAGTAGACCTGGGAACACCCAGGAGTCCCCAAAGGGTTCTCCATGTCAACAGACTTAAGCCATATGTGGACAGGGCAGACATGGGCTTGCTCATGGCTACTGATGAAGGGCAGGAGGAAGAGAGTGACCCACTCCCTGACCTGCTCTCACAGAACCCTGACGATGGGTCAGTTGATGGTGTAGCCTTGGCAGGCAGCCTCACTACCCAGCAACAAACTGATTGCAGGCAAGTCCTCAATCAGTTTAGACATATGTTTTCACTGACACCCAGTCAGACCACCTGGTGCACTCATGAAGTGGACACTGGGGACAGTCTGCCTATTAAAAACAAGATTTATAGGCAACCTGACCATGTCAGGGACTGTATCAGGACTGAAGTCCAGAAGATGTTGGAATTGGGAGTGATTGAGCCCTCAGATAGCCCTTGGGCTAGTCCAGTAGTCCTAGTACCTAAACCTCACACCAGTGGTGGGAAAAGAGAGATGAGGTTTTGTGTAGACTACAGAGGCCTCAATGCAGTCACTAGGACTGATGCCCATCCAATACCCAGGGCAGATGAGCTCATAGATACTTTGGCCTCTGCCAAATATCTCAGCACATTTGACCTAACAGCTGGCTACTGGCAGATCAGACTAGCTGATGCTGCAAAGCCCAAAACAGCATTTTCAACCCCTAGTGGGCATTATCAATTTGTGGTGATGCCCTTTGGTCTGAAAAATGCACCTGCCACTTTCCAGAGGTTGGTGAACACAGTTCTCACAGGACTGGAAGCCTATAGTGCAGCTTATCTAGATGATATTGCTGTCTTTAGCTCCACCTGGGAGGATCACCTGGTCCACCTCAGGAATGTTTTACAGGCCCTGCAAAGGCAGGCCTGACTATCAAGGCCACTAAGTGCCAGATAGGGCAGAGTCAGGTTGTGTACCTGGGCCACCTTGTGGGTGGAGGCCAGGTTCAACCTTTGCAGAGCAAGATCCAGACCATCATGGACTGGACTGCTCCCACTACCCAGACTCAGGTGAGAGCCTTCTTAGGCCTGACTGGGTACTATAGGAGATTTGTCAAGGGGTATGGATCAATAGTGACACCCTTGAATGACTTAACTTCTAAGAAAATGCCCAAAAGGTTCAGTGGACAGTTAGCTGTCAAAAGGCATTTGATGACCTCAAGCAGGCCATGTGCACTGCTCCAATTCTGCAGAGTCCTGATTACTCCAAGAAGTTCATTGTTCAAACTGATGCATCTGAGTTGGGGGTAGGGGCTGTACTGTCACAATTGAATGAAGAAGGTCAGGATCAGCCAGTAGCTTTTATTAGCAGAAGGCTGACCCCTAGAGAGAAACGTTGGTCAGCCATAGAGAGGGAGGCCTTTGCTGTGGTCTGGGCTCTGAAGAAGTTGAGGCCATACTTGTTTGGTACACACTTCCTGGTTCAGACAGACCATAAGCCCCTCTTATGGCTAAAACAAATGAAGGGTGAAAACCCCAAACTGCTTAGGTGGTCCATTTCCCTACAGGGGATGGACTTTACAGTGGAACATAGGCCTGGGAGTAACCATGCGAATGCAGATGGACTCTCTAGGTATTTCCACTTAGAACATGAAGACTTAACTGGGCAAGGTTAGTTTAATGTCCCTACGTTTGGGGGGTTGTGTAGGAGAGTAGGATCTGCTTCACAGGGGTACCCCCACTTTTGCTGATACTTCACTGGTTTTCGACATTAGTCTGGCTGGGGCCCTGCTATTCAGAACCCCAGCCTAGCTGTTTCCTCTTTAAAGGGTCTCCATGTGCCTTAGGCACATCACTGATTGGGATCTGGAGTGCCCTTGTAAGTCCCTAGTATATGGTATACTATGTACCAAGGGCATAGGCACCTCAGAGGCCTGCCAGGGGCTGCAGCATGTATTATGCCACCCCTGGTAGGCCATCCAAACTGGCACCACAGGTCTGCTACTGCAGCCTGGGTAAGGTGGTGCATGCACCCCTTGCAGTGGTATAGGTTACCTATATCACTAAATGCATACACACATATAAACCTATAAGTCACTCCTAAGGCAGGCCTTATCAATCCTAAAGGCAGAGTGCATGGTTCCTATGTGAGAGGGTGCCCCTGCATGAGCAGGGCCCCTCTGCAGCGTTCGGAGACCATCTCTGATGCTGTTTGTAGTGCAGCCTGACCATATACTCTTAAACGCATTATATCCTCGCGGTAAAATGCTAACTATGGAATGGCTGCACCTAAACATGTCGTGTTTGGTGTCAAACATCTTGGAATACTACCCCCCGCCAATCCTGGCGGCGGGGGTAGCATTCCACCCTTCTAGAGGGAAAGGCATGTTAACTCTGACGAGTCCGGTAACTTCTTTCCAGAGCCTGGCATCACAAAATGGATGCTGCTGCCACAGACACGAGTCTGGCCTCCTGCTGCTGGACGAAACTCCGGCAGGGGAGGCCTGGACAATAGGTTTCCTGTCCCAGGGAGGTGTGACCACCTCCCCAGACAGGACAATGTGTATTGGGGCTGGGCGGGAGCACTTTCGGGTGCTTTGAAGTCCTGCACTGGGGGCACATTTGGTGTCCCTGTGCATACCCCAGTTCAAACCGGATCAGGGGCTTGCAGCCCCTGCTTTGGCGCGAACTGGACAAAGGGAAAGGGGTGTAGCCACCCCTCTGCCCTGACCCACCCATAGGTGGGGCCACAGAGTAGTCCATCCCCTATTTTTAGAATAAAGGTAGGAACCCAGTCCCTAGGACTTTAGATTATACCTGGACGAAACTCTGACACTGAATCCTGGACCTTCGACGCTCTACGATAAGATTAGAGGACTGAAGAATCTCCCTTGGGGTCAAGGAGTGACTCCCCTGCTTGGCAGGCACCAAAGAAGCATCTGTCCGGTTCGCATCACTGAAGCTCCCGTCGGACGCCGAAGTCATCGCATCACCAGAGGTGGATTCTCAGACTTCCCGAGGCTACCCTGAGTCCCCAGCAAAGCTGAGGCCCGTGGCTATCGTGGGTGACTTGAGACCGTGACCCCTGGACACCGAGCACATTTGCAAGTGCACCATCTTCTGGGTCTCCCAAGAAGTCGTGCTTTGGGCTCCGAGTAGCCCTAGCCTCCAGCACCACCTGCACCGAAGATCACTGGCCCCCACTCCACGAGTGTCCTGTAAGCCAGCTCCACGTGCGGCGTCACAAGGCTCCTTCGCGGTCGCTAGCCCGTTGGCTAGTAGCCCTTAACGAAGGCCAATCTTTTCTTTACTTGGCAGTCTGGTTGCTCCAGGCCTGCCCTCACTTACCCTCGCTGGGTGAGTTCCCCAGACCTTGCTGGTCTGCATCATCGACGATCTACATCTTACTCGAGACTTGCCGTTGCCAAGGCTTGTTGGGTCCAATCCGGTCGCCGACACCTCTGCACTCGACAGACATCGAGCAACAGCCCGAATCCTGCTCCTGGTCACCGACAACGCCTCCCGGACCTCGTGGCTGAAGAGTCAAGACGACCGTCATCGAATCTGAAGCACTCGACATCGGGGGGCATCTGTCCATCGCCTCCCTGGTCACTGGCTAGTGACCCAGACTCTGTCCCCTCTGCTTTCAGGTTCTTCAGAACTCTGATCCACTCTTGGATCCACCCGGACACTTTTCTCCTGGTCGCCAGCAGCACTTTGCAGCAGATCGCCATAAGAACCGACGACGAAACCCGACCCCGAAAGGCACCTATGCACCCGGCTTCCCTGGGTGAGGTAACACGAGTACTCCGGTGCTCCCGTGGGTAGAGACTCTTCAAAGTCCTAGATCTCAAAGGGTTTTGTCCTAGTCCTCTTCTAAGTGTCCCTTTCCTCTATTTTCCCAATCCCGACTTTCTCCATAGAAGTTAACGGCGTGTCGCGGTTGTGTATTTACACTGCACGCGTCTCCCGTGGGTCCCCTGTGTCACTACCTTGGGTGGTTCCTTGTGGTCCAAGCACTTCTAGAGGCTCTAGGCCTAGTGTCTAGTTCAGTCGTGGTTCGCATACCACTTTATTGGTATATGGTTTGGTACGCCCCTAGGGCCCAAACGTGTATTTGTGCTATTACTGTGATTTAAGATCTTATAACCTATGTACTTCGAACTCTAGCCTCATAAAGAGACTAGAGGGGTGTGTTTAGTAATAAATACATATATTTTGAATATATACCTGGTGTGGTGCTCTTTCATTTGGTCACTCAAGAGATTATAGACTGGTAAAACAAGCTGCTTTACATTCCTTCAAGACTTAGCCTGAAGGCTGCTCTCCACAGCTACCACTAGGATAGCTTTCAATAAGGTTGTCTTTAACCTACCTACCATAAGAGTCGATTTGGACTGGTGCAAGGTGCCCACTACAATTAGTGGACAGCATATGCCAGGCCAACTTCTCACAGGAGTTAAGAGAGGAGTCCAGTGCCATACTGGGAATTCTGGACAACAGGGGATGGGCCATTGTTGGACCTGGCCCTTTCTTCAGGGTTATCCCCAAACATTTTGCCTTCCCTGTATTTTTCTGACCAGATATTCTTGACTTGAGGACTCTGGGCACTTTACCACTGCTATTCAGTGCAGAATTGCATGTGCTCGCTCCTTTAAATATGGTATGATTGGTCTACACCTGTTTGGCATATTTAATTGACTTGTTAGTCCCTTGTACAGTGGTATCCCATATACTCAGTGCCTGTTAATTAAATGCTACTAGTGGGCCTGCAGCACTGCTTGCGCCACCCACAAAGTAGCCTTTCAAACATGTCTCAGGCCTGTCACTCCAGGGCCTGTGTATGCAGTTTACTGCCACAGCGACTTGGCATTTAAAGTTACTTGCCAAGCCTGAAACTCCCCTTTTACTACATGTAGGGCACCCCTAAGGTAGACCCTAGGTAGCTTTAGGGCAGGGTGCTGTGTAGGTAAAAGGTTGGACATGTGCCTTCATTGTGTGGCATGTCCTGGTAGTGACAAACAGTCTTTTTGGTTTCTCGCTGCTGTGAGGCCTGCTCCTCTCATAGGTTTGCATTGTGATTTCCCTTATATGTTTTTCAATGGTAATTTTGATCTGAAAGGAGTAGCGTTGCCATGTTTGGTATGTTTAGAATAGTGGTGATAAATCCTGCTTATTGAGTTAAGTGGATTTTTCATTACTATTGGAGAAATGCCACTTTTAGGAGGTGGGCATTTTTATGTGCTTCTGACTCTTTGTGCTTTGCAGCCTGACTCCAAGCCATATCTAGGGTAGAGTGACAGCTGGGCTTGTGCATACTTTGCAGACAGCCATCGTACAGGAAGGGTTGGGTGTAACAGGGTTGCATCTGCATTCATCTGCATACTGAATGGTCTTCCTGGCCTGGGAGAGAGGGAGGTGGGGCACACTTACATTTGCAAAGGCTGAGCCCTGCCCTCAAGCAATGGGTTTGTTTACCCCCTACTGATGTCTGGAGCCAGAGCTAAGATTGAATGGAGGTGTTGTGTACTTCTAAAAGCTATTTTGAACGAAGTTACCTCCATATCAAACACATTTTGAGTATAAGTACAGGGGCTCTGACCCCATGTTTTAGACACTGCATGGGACTTGTAACCGACACCACTGGCTCTACATACTGCACCAGGAGGAACTGCTGTGCTGCCAGGAAAACCCCCACTTAGACTTTGCTTTCTTGTGCTGATCTACTTACCTGCTGGGCTACTGGAGAAACTGCCACTCTGCTAAGGACACTAGTGTGCTGGCCTGTTGCCTGCCTGCCTGCTCTTCATGCCTCCACTGCTCTCCATAGATGGGTGGGCTGGCCCCCTCCCAGCTTAGTTGGGGATCACTCAAGGATCCCTGGACAACACTGCTTGTTACCTGATAGTAGCGAATGTTCTTATTCAGCACATGCAGAGCGCTGAACTCGACTCAGCATAGCGCGTGGTGAGCGCTTTTCCCTGGTTCAATTTGGAGTGCAGGCGACAGTGATTGATCACGCTTTGGGCTGGGCGCCACATCCTTTGCACATCCAGCCCTCTCTCTCTCCGTCTCCTGAGGATGCCCTCCACGACGCCATGCGCTGGTTCCAAATGCCACTGCAGAGCTCAAGAAGAGACCCTCAGGACGCGTTGCCAGAATGACCAGGCTTCCCCTTGATGAATCAACTTCAGCCACAGGGAGTGGATCAGCTTGATCTTTTATTCTCTGGCGTGGCCCAGTGCTGCACTGTGCTGACAGCAGAAGGAGCCCCGGTGACACGAGGGTTGCCTGATCACCCAGGGTGCTGTGCCTCGGAGACAGAGAGAAGTCTCCCATATCGAGTGGCCTCTGGGGTATCACACAGCCGTCTCGTGATGACTTCGTTGGTGACGCTATTGTTTTGGCCTGAGGAGTTGAGTCGGGTGTGAGGGAGTTGGGAGGCCCTCCCGCACCTTCTTTACGGGCAGCGACCTTTGAATCTGTGGCATACAGGTGACCCACTGAGGTCCCCCCGGTGAATCCCCCAGTGGGTGGCCCCCTCCTCAGTTTTGGTCACACCTTTGGGGGCACTGTATTTGGCTCCACTGATTGGCTGAGACCTCGGAGGCCCTCGCTCCTCAATAGGAAATTGGATGAACGTCGGAGGCAGTCTAGGGGCGAGTCCTCAATAGAGGCCCCCGCTTAAAGGATTGATGTTTTGGTGACCAGTAAAGTTACCGGATTAACTGTGGTAGGTGCGCAGGGGCTCCTGTGTACCCACAATTGGCCTGAATTACCATATTGTAATAGACACACAGGGGATTCTGCGCATAAAGTGTTTATTTCTTACAATGATGATTGGTGATTCAGGTGTTTCTCTCCCTACCCCAACTGCTGCATTTTATCCCCTGATGTCATGATATCGGTTGTTTTTGACTTGTCTTGTCAGGATAACAAATATTATCTCAGGAGTTGCATTTGTATGCGCAGTGACGTGTTTTTATGACGTGTGCAACACATAAGTCTTTATTTTATTGCACTAACAGTGATGTTATGACAATTTTCTTGTTGGCAAAGTGATTATTGATTTATGTGATCTATGTTTATATGCAATATAGAAACATCTTTTTTTATATATTATTGTGTGGAGTCTTTTTTGCGGTGTATTTATTGCATCACTAGTGTGTGTGTGTGCTGCTCAAACGCTTTACATATCGCCTCTGGGATAAGCCTGACTGCTCTGGCCAAGCTGCCAAGGGGATGAGCAAGGGTTATCTTGGGTCTGTAACTCCCTTACCCTGACTGGAGTGGTGGGTTCTGCCTGGCTTAGGAGCATACTCTATCCAACCATTTCTAACAGCCATAAAGGGCATAAGCCATAAGTACTGGTGTTTGACGGTCCTAGTACCTATTCAGACACCTTATGCTGTTGTAGAAGGCTTCATTCAACAGTCCTTATGTCATTCTGTGTGTAGTCAGACAGCCCTGCTGAAAGTGTAACAGTTTCCCCCATCTTGCCCATCTGTGGGACTGGTCACTTTGGTAAAGACCCTACCCAAAGGCTTCAGTAGTCTCATGAATTTTCCAACTAGCTACAATATAGGTTTTGCAGTACACTAAAGCGAGAGCTCAAGACATCATAATTTCATAGCTCAATGTATAAAACGCTGCACATGAATAATTATTGTGCCTTAAAACATCTGGGGCCGTATTACACAAGGTGCCCCGGGGGAGCAGCGGGCCGTTGGTCTCTCTTTGCGTGACCCCAGGAACCTTTGGTATTACAGAAGGGGACGTAAACACTTGTGCGGCCCCTTCTGTAATAATGATAGCACTGGTGCACATAAAGTGTCAGCGGTATCTTCAGTGGGCGTTCCCTCATTAGCATGGGGGCATGCCCCATGTAAATGAGGGAGTCCCCTTGCACAATTGCCTCATTACAGACGCGAGCGGAGAGGCAAAGAAGCTGTCAGGGGGTGCATTGACAGTGCGCTACCTAAAAATGTGGCGCACCCCTAATGGCAGCCATCTGGCGGAGGTAAAGGAGGTCCCATGGACCCCCCCCCAGACATCCTCATGCAGGAGGGTGCAGTCACTGGCTGCACCCACCTGCAAGGGATCTCTAATCCCCTTTGAAAATGCAGGCAGGTTGCCGCCTGCACTGTGAAAACACAGAGCGGCTTTAAAGCAGCCGCTCCTTTTTTCACATGAATTTGCTTTCCCCAAGGTAGCTTGAGTTCGCAGCTTCCCTGGGTGTAGCGCATTCACCATATTGTGGTGCATTTTCCTGGATTGCACTGAGTGCACCTTTCGAATGGTGCGACTAGCGCAATCCAGGAAAATGCGCCGCATATATAATAAGGCCCCTGGGCATTCATGGGATCAACATTTACAGACATGCATTGCTGTAGAACAGTCAGTGACCCTTTGAATATTGTGCCCAAAAGTGGCACCAAAGTAGATAGCGCTCATGTAATTATGGGTGAGTCACAGTTCCTGAGAAAAATGTATTTATTGTTTTCTTTAATCAATCAATCAAAAGATTTGTAGAGCCCTACTTGTCACCCGTGAGTATCTCCAGGTGCTGGAAGGGTCAAGTTGATTAGCTGAATAGCCAGGTCCTCAGGGACTTGTGGAACTTTGGAAGAGATGGGAAAGTCCGTAGATGAAAGGGTAGCTCATTCCATGTCTTCGCTGATAGGTAGGAGAAGGATTGACCTCTGCATCTGCTGCATCTGCTACATCTGATGCGGGGGTGAGGGTTTGAGCAAGAACGCGAAGTGGAGGTGTCTGGTGGGCTGATGGAAGTTCAGACGGTGGTTCAAATAGGCAAGTCCGCAGTTGTGTAGGGCCTTGTATGCATTGGTCAGGAGCCTTAATTGGCATTTTTCGGTACAGAGAGCCAGTGGAGTTCCCTGGGGTAGGGAGGGATGTGGGTTCGTGTAGGCAAATCCAGGACGAGCCTAGCTGCAGCGTTCTGTATGGTCTGCAGTCGCCACAGGAGGTGAACTGCAGAGAAGGTTCACTGTGATCCCTGTGTAGAGAGTGTTGCCATTCTATAGTCGCCTGGAGATGGGGGCCTTGGTGATGGTGTGTCTTAAGCTTTGGGGTATCCGTTTGATTATCTTACAATGCATGCAGAGGATAAAGAAGCAGGAGGAGGATAATGAGTTGACCTGAGTAGTCATGACAAGCTTGTTGTCCAGAATTATGCCTAGGTTCCTAGCATGGTCAGTGGGAGTAGGAGAAGGTCCCAGTTCTGAGGGCCACCAGGATGCATCCCCTGGAGAGCTTTTGTTTCTGAAAATCAGTACCTCTGTCTTGTCCATGTTGAGCTTCAGTCAGATGTTCCTTCACCAATTTGGCTCAGCTAACTATAACGGCTGAATTTCACAGGTTTTGCACAAGTGAAATGTCAGCCTAACTATAACGTTCCTGTAAACGGTGTTTTTTTCCGTGAATTTCTAAGGTTTTTTAAATGCTAATTCCTAAATATAACATCCCTAAAACTTGTGTTTTTTTCAGTGAATTTCTAAGGTTTTTTTAACTAGCAGTCATGTTTGCAGAGTGGTGGAGAAAAGGGGCTGGTCCTCCAACCAGTTCTCAGGAATTCCGCTGTGTTGGACTTATAGGAGCTACCAGGAGGGCTTCTTGGCCCCAAGGTCCCTCTGGAGTAAAGCGTACTTCATCCCCCAACCAGTGGTGCACCAGGAGGTGCTTTTGCAGAGTGGTGAAGAAAGGGGGGCATCCGAAGACCTCTTAGCAATCCCACTGTGTGGGACTTACTGGAGGTAACAAGAGGTGTAGTTGGCCACAAGGATATCCTTGTGGGCCAACTACCCCTTCTGTTACCTCCAGTAAGTCCCACACAGCAGGATTGCTGAGTTCTGATAGCAGGCCATGCCCCCTTTCTCCACCAGTCTGCAAACGCGCCTCCTGGCGTGCTCTTGGTTGGGGGATGAAGTCCCCTTCACTGCTGGGGGTCCTTAGGAGCCAACTAGCCTACCTATTACCTCCAGTAAGCCCCACACAGTGGGACTTCAGAGATGTGGTCACAGGCCACGCCCTTTTCTCCATCACTCTGCAAACATGCCTCCTGGCATGTTCTTGGTTGGGGGATGAAGTCTCCTTGCCTCTTGAGGGTCCCTGGAGGTCAACTAGCCCTCCTGTTACCTCTAGTAAGCCCCACACATCTGGATTGCTGAGAGGTGGTCAGATGCCACACCCCCTTTCTCCACCACTCTGCAAATGCACCTCCTGGTGCACTGCTGCTTGGGGGATGAAGTCCACTTTAATCCTGAGTCCGCATGGCCCCCCTCCTGAGGCCCAATCCCCTGGGGCTAGGCCTTTCTTTTTTTTCAGTTAGAAAGGGGGGGGGCGATTTTGGCCCAGAGGACCTAATCCCCCCGGGAAATGGCCATTTTCTATGCATTTTCAAGGGAGGTGGGCCGAGGGGCCCCCTCCCAGGCCATTTTCTACCCTGGGGACCCCATCCCCCAGGGTATGGCCAGCTTTTTGGGACCATGGGGGGAGCCTGAAGGTCCCCTGGGTCCCGGCCGGCTCCCGCCTCCTGCAGGAGCTGGCATGGCTTCTTACCCCCAGGGACCTGCTGACATGCAGCTACCTGGGGGCAAAAAGCAAAGTGCGCTCGCTTTGAACAAGCAAGAGCAAAGTGCTCTCTCTTGTTCAAAGCAAGCACACTGTTTGCTAAAGGCTGGCTGGAGCAGTGGTCCCGCCAAGCCATAGCAAACTGCAATGTCCCGGGGGTGGGCACCCCGGGACATTGCTGGAGCTGGCCCTGGGGGGTGGTGCTTTTACGGCTCCAGGAGGGGGCAGCGCAGCACCCCTCCAATTTGAGAAGTAGCCCCGGGGAGGTGGTGGTCCCTGGGGCTGCGTGGGTGCAGGAGCCCCCCACGCATTATAATGTACATAGCCCTGGGGGTGGCACCCCGGTACATAGCTGGATGCGGCCCTGGGGGGTAGCTGTCCCAAGGTCCATTTAGGGCTCCAGGAGGTTTGATAAGTAGCCCTAGGGAGGTGGCAGTCCCTGGGGCTGCCTGGGGGCCAGGAGCCTCCCCACGCATTTATTTCTACAATATAGCACCGGGGAGGTGGCAGTCCCTGGGTCTGCGGGGGTCCGGGTAGCCCCCCCACATTCAATGTATAAGCCCCGGGGATGTGGCGGTCCTCAGGGCTGCGGGGGCCCGCGCAGGCCCAGTATCTCTGTTTATAATTGCCCCCGGGACCTGGCCCACCCACGGGCCTAAAGGAAGCAAAGCACATGAGCCCGCGCTTCATTTTTTTTATTTACGAACATTTAAAAAAATGCCTTTTTTGGCCCTGGGGTCCTGTGGGACCCCCTGAGCAGGCCTAGGGGGTCAGGGTGTTTTTACCCTGACCCCTTTTCTTGTTTTTTTCAGGTTTTGTAACCTTTTTTCTTGTGACTCGGTTCAACCGAGTCACAAGATGGCTGCCAACACTTCCTGGTTTGAAGTTTTGGCAGCCAATCAGATTGAAGTCTCGAGATCGGGAGGATTTGCGGATCCTCCACAGCCACAGTTGTATATCTGAGAAATTGTTCAATTTCTCAGGAACTACTGAATGGATTATAACATTTAACAAAAAGAGTGCTTTATGAACCAAGAGCTACCGTTTTGCCAAATTTGGTGTACTTTCATTCAGCACTTTGGGCTGTAGCCGTGTCTAAAGTTTCCTATGGAAATTTACATGTAGAAAATGTGTTTTGGGACCCCCCTTTTACTCAGGCCCTGCTTGACGAATCACCCCGAAACTTTCAGCACAGCAGCTGACCTGACCGCCCCATTAGTTTTGAAAATTTGACGAAGATTCGTCAAACAATGCCTAAAATATTGGCAAATCCAAAAATTATTTTTTCTATGGAAACTGGGTCCTAACTATGACTAACTACTGGCAACCGCCAGTAGTTATATATATTTTTCTAATTCGGGGAACCTCCCATATATACACACATCGCGTGGTAATGGATGTGTGGTAAAGGCTGTTTCACAGCTGGCCAATGGTTGCTCTGATATTTCATTAGAAAGGGGAGCTCAAGATGCTTCCACTAACATGTTCATTTGGTTGAAAAAATGTGCAGCTGCATAACACATTCTTAATTGAAAAAGTAAGAATGTTTGTTCTTTTGAAACAATTAACTACCTGTGATACATTTATCATATTGGTGTATAGAAGAAGTGACTTTTAATACTGATCAAGTTTCATTCACTAGGAGCTTTAGGTAAGTAATGAAGGATTCATAAGAAAACTTCTATTAGTTCCCCAATTAGGCTTTCACAGGACTGTTTTTTTGCCTTCCAGGTCAATGTAGAGCAGGTCTGGTTCAAATCACACTTCCTCCCAAAATGGCATAAGGAGGACCACTGAAGCCAGAAATGAGCATTCACCATTCGGTATTGGGATTGTGAGGATAAGGTTCAAGGCACATTTTTTGCAGCTATACAGCCCATTTGTCAGTGACTGAATCAAGACCTAATGGCAAAATGGAAAGAACAATAATGTCTTCTAGAAATTAAATGTACCCTTCAAAATGAAGGAGGCTACCGTGGCTTAATGTTCCCACCCTTGTCTTTCAGTTTTGCTTTTGCAGTAGATTCTCTCTTGCATTTTTCCATTTTATTGCTTTTTACATGAGATAAAAGAAATCCCTTTATCTTTATTATTCCTGGAGTATCTATCCCCAAAGTTAATATCTTTCAGAAAATAGCTTCACATACCTGTGGGAATCCTGCAGCCCATCTGATGGCAGTGACATTGATGAAAAGACCTTTTTCCATTGTGGCGCCAGACTCGTAGCTGCCCACCTTCACATACTTGACTGTGCCCATGGTATCAAACTGCCAGTTCATGATATCATACTGAGCTGGGATGTTGCCATTCTCATCAAAAAATATTTCTGCTCCAACTTTATTGTGAAAATTTACTTTTTTGACATATGGAAGAAGCTATAGGAGGAAAGTATTCACAAGTATGAAATGTGCAAAAACGATAATGCTCTTAATTCGTTTGTAGTTATTTAACATTTTTCTGTGGTTTTTCACAAGTCTGCTTGTACGGCTTCAGAGCGCTTTGTTGTTCAAACTACTAAGTGTATTGGCGTTAATACTTCCAATGCTGGTGGCTAGGTGCAAGTGGGGTTTTTCTTAATAAAGTATGGCTGTTATGTGCTCAGATTGTGATAATGGTAGAAACAGTGTGTTTATTTGTTAGTTATGAGAATATTAATATTTGAAATGTGCGAGGACATAGAATTTTGTGAACAATGGAAAGTTACATTCCGTCCATCTTGTCTTAGTGGATCTTGACACCTCATTGTTTCAAGCCTCACTGTAAGTTTGTTTAAAACATTTGGAGAATTATCTATAACAGATGTTCATGGACCTATTTTATACATCAAAGTGATCTTTATGGTCACACTCCTTTACTGCATATCATTTCTATCCTTTGCACCTTCTCTTGCACTATTTTGTGTGCGACAAGGGTGAGATTCAGTCATCAGGATGCACTTCCAGTTCAAGAATATGCCTTTTGGTTTGCAGAATGCTCCTGCCACCTTCCAAACATTGGTCAACTGGCTTCTGGCTGTGTTGGAGAACTTCAGTGACGTCTATTTATTTTCAGCTGGGATAACCATCTGTTCAACCTGAAGTAAGTGCTCCAGGCCCGGAGCAGTCAGTCCTGACTATCAAGGCCAGTAAGTGTCAGATAGGGCAGGGTTCTGTGGTGTATCTGGGCCCACAATTTGGTGTATATGACACCATTATTGCCCCTTGATGGAGCTCACTCTAAGAAGCAGTCAAAGAAGGTGATTTGGATAAAGATGTGCTAAAAGGCATTTGACACCCTGAAGAAAGCAATGTATTAAGCAACAGTACCCGACACACCTGAATTCAGTAAAGATTTTCTTGTGCAGTCAGATGCTTCAGAGCATGGCATAGGGACTGTTCTTTCACAACTAAATTAGGAGGGCCTGGCCCAAACTGTAGTCTTCATCAGCAGGCAGCTGCTATCCAGAGAGCAAAGATGGAGTGCATTTGAGAGGTAAGCATTTGCAGTGGTCTGGACACTGAAGTAACTGAGATCATAGCTTTTTGAGACTCATTTCCCGGTTCAGACAGACCATAGACCCTTTAGATGGCATTGTCAAGGTGGTCCATCTCTCTACAGTATATGGAACATAGCCCTGGATCTGACTGTGCCAGTGCTAATGATCTCTCCAGGTTTTTCCACCTTAGCGAAGACCATTTTGTGCGTCTGTACCACTAGATTTTTGCCTTGAAAGCATTGTCTAGCTGTAGAACTCTATACACTTTGCTAATCTATGGTAAAGTGCCTGTGCTCCTCCTTTTAATAAGTTGAAATTGTTATATTGAACTTACCTAGAAGTCCATAGTATGAAGTACAAAGTGTACCCATGGCCTGTAATGTAAAGGTCACTAGTGGACTGTAGCACCGGTTATGCCATCCACGACAGAGGCAATGCAAACTTAACTACAGTCCTACCATTTACAGCCTGGCTGTTGCATTTTAAACAGCAAATTAGACACACAAAAAAAACCTTCCTTTTAAATAGCAATACAGCACCTGTAAGTAGGCCTTATTGCCAAAGGCAGTGTATATTACTTTTTAAAAGGATATGTAGAAATGTTATGTTACACATGTCCAATGAAAAATCCCCAAAAGTTATTTTGACAGTAGCAAGGCTGGTTGCTCTTTAGGGAAGTATTGGAATGTAATATTGCATTTAATAATGTCATCTCTGGCTAGGAAACAACTGCAAATTTCATTGTTGGCCTTCTGTAGTATTTATTAAAAGCCCAATTCACTGGCAAAGTCAGATTTGTAATAAATATTATGGAAAAGTTACTTTTAGAAATTGACCTTATACCTGCCTAAAGCATCCAAAGGCCCATTTGCATCAGTTCCAACTGTCTCCTGGCAGCGGAATAGCCCCTTTGTTGAGGTGTGAAAATTGCTCTCAGTGCATGAAAAAAGCCTTGTGTGTGGGGAGGTGTTTCTGTTCCTCAAGAAGAGTGACCATTTGGGTTGCACCCAGGAACTTTATTTACTTCGAAGAGCCTACCCTGTCACAGGCAAATGTCTGCTAACACTTGGATAGGACCTTTCTTTGTCATCAGACAGGCACCAAACCCAATGGTAGAGGAGCTGCCCTCCAAAGTATTTTAGAGTGACAATAGAGGAGGAGCTGCTTATTTCCATGGCCACACCTATGGGGCTCTCTCATGGGAAGAAAGGTTTTGCCATCTTGGGCTTAGACAGGGAAGGATACTATGGGATTGTTTGCTGTAGGTCACACATGAACTACCGCAAAAGTAGGTAGGGTTGCCCCTGGGAACTTTTACCCTTTTTGTTAGAGAGGGGCCAGGAGTCATCCACATCCACAAGCAGGTGTTAGGCATAAAGGAGACACCCACAGTAGCCTCTTCAGAACACTATTGGACCTGTGGAAAATCAGATTTGGGCTGAACCTATTGTCTGAGACCTGAGAAGAGCCTAGAAGTCTGGACCTGCTCTCGCTCGTGCACCCAGGACAACGACGTGAACTCCAAAGGTCATGAGGATAACCTGTTCAAGCAATAGGGGCACAACAAGCTACAAGAGGCCTTTCCTACTACTTCCCAGTTGACCACTTCCAACTGCACCTGCCTTGGATCCTGCTGGTGATTTCTGCAGGAGTGAGCCTTGACTCCCAAGTTATGTTCTTGAACTGCTGGAACCCTGGGCTGAGTCAAAGTATACTCCTCTTATCATCTCCTAAAACCTGGGTCTTAGAATATTTTTGCTCTAAAGACCTCCGGAGGACTGGAAACAATCTGCCAAGCTGATCAGATGAACGTGTCACAGATGGGCTGAAGATTCAGGTAGGTCCGAACCAGAGCTATTATGTATCAGTAATTCCTATTTAGAAGGACCTCACATAGAAGGAATCGGGCCTTGTGGAGCCCTCTTTGGCTACAGACTGCAGCCTTGCCCCACTGGAAAAATCCAAGCTCCAAAGTGTGACTAATTTTGAACATAGAAATCTTCACTGGGTGAAGGCACCAAAAGTATTAGGCTAATAGGAGACCTTTCTTTGGTGTAAAATTAAAATTTCTCCCCCTCTGAGCTTTGCTGTCAAAAGTCAATGTCTTACCTGGGAACCTGTCTAGCCCTGTCTAGCTGCTATCTGACATTGCGGAACTCTCTTCGGCCACAGCCTGCTGTCCTGCTCCACTGAGGATTTTGGACTTCCATTTTAAACACTTCGTCCATAGGTACATCTTATGACGGGGTTGAACCTAGTTTCTGTAACCAGACCGTGCTCTATCGCAGTTAGCCTTCACTCGCACCTAGGTGCAGATCGAGCGCAATCAGATGACCACGGCTGGCATCATGTTGAATCTTAAACTTTAAAAACAAATATCCCTTATTGGATTTTTGTTCTTTGGTGTCATTTTATTTGTAAACATTGTCTAAGTTTGCTTCAGATTTTTCTTATGTTGTGTTTTGACTTGATTACTAATTGTGGTAATGCATAAATATATTACACATTGTCTGATCTGTGCCGCTGGCTAGCAGGAGGTTGAGCTCAGGTTCTTTTGGCAACTTTAGTGATTCTACCTAGCAAAAAATACCCCCTCGAGATCATGGTTCAACAAAGACCTCAACTCTGAAACAAGGCAACTTAGAGCTTCAGAAAGACTTTGGAGAAATAAACCTTCCATAACCAATCTTCAATAGCACTGAGAGGAAGGCAGGAATTGCAAAAAACACATTGTGAAGCTAAAAGCTGAAAAGCTACATTCTTCTGCAAAGTATTACACAAAGCAAAACAACACTCAAAAGAACTCTTCAGTGTCATTAAACAACAAACCAGTAAACCAGCAAAAAAGAATCTGAATGTTTCCAAAGAAAACTGCAACAATATCTCAAAATTATTCTATAATAAAATCAGGAAGATCAAGCTCTCTCTAATCCACCACTCCCAGCCAACGATGAAAAGCTCTCCCTCTTCACTCCTTCCGAAGTTCCAAACATCAGGATCCCCCCACAACTCCCAAGAGCTGGAAGACATTCAACCCACTCACAGGGGAGGACATCTCAAAGATGATTGTGAAATCCAATCCCTTCCCCACTTTGCAGATCCTCTCCTTTCCTCACTAGTGAAAAGTTTTAACCAGGCCCTAACCCCTCTCTGGGCTAAGATAATAAACAGCTCCCTGAGCAATGGGGTTATGCCTGACTGTCTCAAACTAGGTCAAGTCACCCCTATGCCAGATGCTGACCCAGAGGACCAGTACAACTTCAGACCCATCTCCAACCTTCCCTTCCTGGCAAAAATTAATGAAAATGAGTTCTCTCCCAACTTAACCAACATATTGATTCCAAGACAAGACAGAAGTCTCCACCTAAAAATATGGTAGAAATCACCCAAGTCCAAGAATGGATAAATACCATTTACGCTCTAAACTGCAAGCTGACTCCGGCTAATTCTGTCAAAACTCTAGGGATCACCCTGGACCCAAGTCTTAGCATGAACTGACACATAAAGAATACAGCGAAGAATGCATTCTACAATCCTAAATCTCCTATATAAATTCAAGCCTCTCCTCCCCCAGAATGATCTAATAACTGCCACACAAACTTTGGTTCTTTCACGACTGAACTACGGAAACGCCACCCTCACTGGCACTGCGGAGTCACACATAGCTCCATTAAGAGCCACTCTTAATGCAGCAGCAAGGATGGTCACTGGAATCAAATATCACAATCACATCTACCCCTCTCTGAAAAATCTAAGGTGTCTCCCGATTGAAAGCTCGTTGCTGCTGCAAAACTGCCTGTCTCACTCACCAAGCCCTTCACATAGGGAAGCCAGCCTACCTTGCTTCCAAACTCACAAAGGCAGGACAGACGAGAAACTTAAGGAGCTCCAACATTATGTTTCTCATCCCCCCAAAAATACAAACAAAAAGCCCTAACACACTCTTTCTCTGACAATGCCCCCGAAATTTGGAACTCACTCCTAGTAAATATCAGGACTAACACCTCCTTTGTGAGCTTCAAAAGACAAGTAAAAAATATTCTCCACAATCAACACCTCAGGCTCTAAACCTCATCCTGTTTTGACCTCCCTAGTCTGCTAGCGCTGGGACGCCCCGATGTTGGGGTAGCCATGCGCTTTATAAATCCACCTAACATAACATAACATCATAAAACCTGAATTCCAACTGCAACCTCCTCCTCGAGTTTCACTTCAGTGTATATCTGTGAGAGGCTGGCTCAGTATATGATGTACACTTATGTAAGTGGACACCGTGCACTGTTCCAGACAACCGTTATGGTGATTTTAGTGGTGTTAGACATCCTTAGAAAGCTCTCTAAGTGGTAGCTGTGGAGAGCAGCCTTCGGGCTTAGTCCAGAAGGAGTATAAAGAAGCTTGTTTTACCAGAGCATAATCCTTTAGATATAGATTAAATGAAAAAGAACCACACTGTGTATTTATAAAAATATGTATTTATTATAAGACACTCACTAACACATACAGATATCTCCTAGCCGGAGATATACACAATGCACACAATACTTTGCAAAAGAAGCAGGTAAGTAGCACAGAATACACAGTGGCACCGGGGGGGGGGACCAAACCATATACTAAAATATTCGTATGCGAACCATGACTCGAGTCAAGACAATACTCAGAGGACATAGAAGTGCCGGGGACCCAAGAAACCACTCAAGGTGAGTATCTAGGAGCCCCACGGAGGTTGTGTGCAGTGTAGGAACACAACTGCGTTCTCCTTACGAATCAATGTGTAAGTCATGGTTATAATGCTAAAGAAAGAAGACCCTTCCCAGTGGACCCTGAAGAAACCCCGTGGAAGACAAGAGGTTGGAGAGCCACCCCCACCAGTGGATACCTTAGGAACCAGGATACCTGACCCAGGGAAGCGGGTGCATAGGTGTGAAGTGGCATCAGAAACCGCCATAGAACTCAATGGGAGAATTCAGGAAGATGCCGCTGCTGGAGAAGGTGAAAGTGTCCGGTGGAACCCAAAGGTGGATTCTGCATGTGAAGAACATGCAAGCAGAGTGGACAGAGTCTATGCCACTCAGGAGTGACAAGGAGGCATGGAAGACGAGTGCCCACCGATGTCAAGTTTTGCAAGAGAGCTGACGTTGACATTGGAACTGCAGCTGTGTGGACCAAGTGATGCTGTGGAAGATCAGGAGCCGTACACAAGCTGTCCCATGTCGGATGTCAAGAGTGGAGGGGTCGGTGTCTGGCTGGAGCACCAACAAGCCTTGTCAACTGCAAACAATGTGGAAGTAGAAGAAGGTGCAATGTTGGGACCAGCAAGGTCCAGGAGACTCACCACAAGCAAGGGAGTCGGGGCAGGCCCGAGCCATCAGGGGAGCCCAAAGAATTCAAAGGTGACCCTCGATAGGACCCACAGGCCGGAGCCACTGGAGTCACAAGAGGACCTTGAGCAGCTCACCAAAGAAGCCGGCCCACAATGCAAATGATGTGGTGAGTATGAAGATCTTGGTCGCTGGAGGTTGGGGCCACTTGGAGCCCAAAGATCGTGGAAGGAAGCCAACAAGCCTTTGCAACTGGAAGTCGATGCGGTGCACAGGGGTTCGGTTCCGGCCGCTCCGACGAGGGATACTGGCCTCAATCTTGGTGCGAGGGATGTGGAGAACTACCACCTGTGTTTCTGAACCTTTCGGAGTCCGTGGGAGCTCAGGATCAGGAGACCGGTGTGCTTAGTTGCAGTGCCTGCAGATGCAGGGAAGTGACTTCTTCACTTCAAGGGGGATTTCTTCAGGTTTCTTGGATGCCCACAGGCCTTGGAAGGTTTCCTGTATGGAGCTCAGGCATGGACGTTGCAGCAGACAAGGAGGGCGAAGAGATCATGAGCAGCAGGAGTCTTACCGGTTGCAGCCTTTATGTCCAGAGCGAAGTCCAGCGAAGTCCAGAGTGCCCAGACGGTTGAAGTTGAAGTGGTGTCTGAATTGTATCGTGTCCCACAATGAATCTAGGGACCCACCCTAAGGTAAGCCCTTAAGTACCCTAAGGAAAGGGTTGGTACGATTCAAGGTTCCCTCCCAGGGAATTGGTTGGACAGTGGGGAGGATACTCCCATGTCCTTTGTCCAGTTTCGCACCAGAGCGGGAGCCAACGGCTCCCTGAGCTGTTTTGAACTGGACTACACAAGGAGGGCACCGAATGTGCCCTTCAAGCAGACTGAGTGGCGCTGGCAAGCACTCCCACCCGGCCCCAATACACTAAACCCTATCTGGGAGGTGGTCACACCTCCCTCTGACAGGATACCTATTGTTCTGCCTTCCCCTGCTAGAGCTTGGCTCAGCAGCAGCAGGAGGGCAGAATCGTCTCTCTGGTCGGCAGCAGCCATGTTGTGCTGTCCAGGTCTAGAAGACCGCTACCGGGAGCACTGAGGGCCTAACGAAGGGGCTTTACAGTGCATGTAATCATACCTTCCACACTGCTTACAGTGTGGTGGTATGATTCTAACATATTTGATACCAAACATGATAGGGTTCGTTTCAGCCAGTTTTGAGATGGTCATTGCGTAATGACGCAGTGCCCCTCTATATGTTATATGGCTGCTTCGCTTATAACCTGGGAGAATGGACTCCCAAGGCTATAATGGTGTCCTGCTCATGCCTGGGCACCCTCACACTTAGAACCGAGCACCCTGCCTTCAGGATTGAAAAGGCCTGCTGTAGGGGTGACTCATAGGTTTTAAGTGCAGTGACCCTAGATATAGGGAAAACTATATCTTTCGTAAGCGTGCTAGCACCAGCTTACACAGGCTGCAATGGCAGGCCTGTAGTGACAGTTTGAATGGTCTCCCATGGGTGGCATAATACATGCTTCAGCCCATGGGGGCCTCTGGTGTACCTATGGCCTGGGTCCCTTAGTACCATACACTAGGGACTGATAAGGTTACACCAGTGTTCAATCTGGGATGTACCTAAGTATTTACCAAACCAATTTAGGGGAGAAAGCACGGAGACTGGGGTCCTGGTTAGCAGGATCCCAGTCAGACTTGTCAGAAAACAGCATTACATCAAGCAAAAAGTGGAAGGATCCTACCTTCCTACATAACCCCGCCAAACGAAAGGAGATAAGGCTAACCTTGCCCAGTTGAGTCTTTATTTCCTAAGTGGGCATATAAGGAAGGTCCTACACAAGCATGGATACTCCCTATCTTGTGGTCCACTGAGAAGTTCCTCCCCGTACGGTCTTATCCTCTCAAAAGTTTGGGGTGTCTACCTGTCATCTGTTTGAGCCAAGAAAGAGGCTTGTGGGGTGTCTGATATGGGGAAGTGAGGCCCTAACAGGGTTGCTCTCAACTTCCTCAGAGCACCTGCCACCATTGAGGCCTTTCTCTCCATGACTGAGTTGCACCTATTCCTAGGAGTCAACCTCTGGCTGCTTATACCTTTTGGTTGATCCTGTCTGGTTGGAACAATGGAGGGCCAGTGAAGGTTTGGAACAGCCTTGTCTCAGGTTTTACTTTGTTCAGCAGAGTCCATCTGGGGGATGTCACTGGCTAAGTGTAAGAGGGATCCCCCAGATTACTGAGCATTATCCACCTGGCTAGTTCTACAATGCTGGGGGTCCCTGATCTGTGGATGAGGGGATTCCTCTTGTCAGTGGGCCCTGTGGGTTTCACTGACATCCCTGGCCTCTGAAGCCCTATGCTGACCAAGGCCTGGTAGAGAGGTGCAGGATACCTGTTCCAGACTGGGTACCTCCTTGGAAGATTCCCCTGCCCACTGGCTCTGCCAGGACAGGCCTGACCTCCTCTCGGGCAGTTTCTTCACAAGGGGTAGGACCACTTCCCTGAGGAGGCTGACCCTCACCTAAAGTCTATTGGGGAAAAGATTTTTCTTACTCGCCTTTGCTCTCTGTTGGAGCAGAGTGGGCCATTCTTTCAAGCTCCACTGCTCCTGAATTTCCCTGTGGTTGGACTGGGGCCATAAGGTACATACCAACCTTCTGAGGGAGGCCTAACATTTCTAGATGGGCCTTCAGTTCTACTTCAGCCCAGGCTGAAGTTACCTAATCATTGCCCAAGAGGCAATCTACAGGCAAGTTTGGGGACACTGCAACCCTTTTAGGGCCAGTGATCCCTCCCCAGCTGAGATTGACTATGGCCATGGGATGATCTTTCCTAACACCATCAGTTTTGGTCACCTGGTATGTGTACCCAGGGGAAAGCTGAAGTGGGGACACCATTTTTCCTGTCACCATGGTGACACTAGGTCCTGTGTCCCTACAGGCTACAGATTCCTGACAATTAATCAGAGGCTCCTGTCTGTACTTGCCCAAGGTTTGGGACTTACAGTAAAAGTGGCAAACCCCATGCCTCCATCACAGACGAAGGTGGTCTGTGTGGCGGATCTGGCTATGCCATTATCCACCTCAGTACCCTATGAAAACCCAACTACATTTTTGGGTGTGCTACTACTACCTGGGGGCCTACTACTGGGGGCACTAGGGGGAGTTGTAGTAGTAGCAGTATCATTATTGCTCACCTTGGGGCAATTAGAATCCTATTTCTTGATGCCTTTCTTTTGCAAACAAAGCAATAAGGTTTCTTTCCAGGGGAAGAAGGAGTTTGGGACCCTCCACCAGAGGAAGACTTTTGGGGACCTTTGGAGGACTTCTCTTTAGACTTATCCCCACCTTTCTCTTGGGTTTTGGAAGTATCTTTCTTCTGGTCACTACCACCACCATGTTTCTTCTGCTTGACCCTGGTTCTGACCCATTTATCTGCCTTCTTTCCCAATTCTTTTTTTTTTGCATAAACAATTTTATTAAAGTTGAGAACACAATATCCGCATTTCAATACTGTGGCATCCGTCTGTCACAGTAAATACATAGCAACATCTCTCATGGATTGTGCACATTCTGTACTAGATGAAATTACAATTCTGGTCGTCGCTGCATTGCCATATCTACAGTGTGTGAGGTACATATTTCCCCCCTATAGGCATTCCAACCCCCCCATTTTTTGTCCCATTTCTTGGGGCAGCCCCTCCGTTTGTAGACCTTCTTCTCTGCTATCATGCATCTATCCATCTCTGCCAACCAGCCAATTGTCAGGGGTCGTCTATTAGATGCCCAAAGCATTGCTATAGCCCGCTTTACCAGCAGGTACCCCAGTGTAACCCACTGCTGCTCTAGCTCCGTCAGATCTGTGGCCTCCCATATATTTAGAATCCCCAACCCTGGAGTCAATTGGATCTGCTTTCCCAGTGTATCTTTCATTTTCTGGGTGGCACTATTCCACAGGGGATGTATTTCAGGACAGTCCCACACGATGTGATAGAAGGTGCCTTCCCAGCCGCAGCCTCAGAGGCATAACGCGTCCGCACGAGTGCCTATCTTAGCCAATAGCACCCCGGAAAGGTAGGCTCTGTGAAGAATTTTGAGTTGTATGAGACGAAAGCGGTGGTTTATTGCCGTCTCCTTAGGGGACATGAGGGCTGACTGCCAGTCCTCGTCTTCTATCGGTCCTATGTCATTCTGCCAGCGATCACGAAGAGCCTGAAAAGAGTCAGGGAGATTGTTACAGAGTTTGCAGTAGGTACATGAGACGGCTTTAGCCAAGAGAGGCTCCGAGAGTAAGCGGTCTTCTAAGGAGGAGGAGTCTGGCAAGGAGGTCAGATCTGGAATATTTGTGATAAGGGCGTGTCGAACCTGCAGATACCGAAAAACCTCCCCAGGTGCCAGGGCATATTTGGCTTGCAGCTCCTTAAAAGTAAGAAGCTTGCCCCTGCTGATCAGATCTCCTACATTTGTTATACCTATGGTGTCCCATTTATCGAACCCAATGTGGTGGCAAAGCAGCCCCAACCATTGGGAGGACCATAGGGGTGTGGCTTTCGTGAGCTTACCCGCCCATCCCAGACGTGCATTAGCCCTATGCCAAATGGCCACGGTTTGTGACATGGGTCCTAGATATCGGCCTTTTCGGGCCTTGGTGTAGAGGGCGCCTAGATATCCCTCTCGCCCTGTCTGGTACTTTTCTAGCTGAAAGATGGGTTCGCCGGAGGGTCATACACCCAGTGATTGATCGCCACCAGCTGTGAGGCCCAATAGTATAGGCGCAGATCAGGAAGGGCAATCCCCCTGTCATACCACCCCCGCGTGAGTTTTTGGAGGGCGATGCGAGGAGCACCCCGTCCCATAGTAGAGTACGGATTTCTCCTTCAATGGTTGTAAAATAACTATCAGTGATTGGGAACGGACAATTTTGCAGCACGTATAGAAATCTAGGTAGAGACAGCATTTTAAATAGGGCTGCCCGTCCCAGGAGGGACAGGGGCAGCGACCTCCAGTGTTTGACATCTTCTTGCAATCGTTTGAGTGGGACCAAGAGATTCCGCTCGTAGAATGTCGTGGGGTCAGGCGTGATAAAAATACCTAAGTACCTAAAACCTTCTGTGGCCAGCTCAATGGTATAACCGCGAGGTAGCGTAGGTGGGGGGGCCATGTAGAACATATAACACTGATTTGGACCAATTAATGGTGTAACCCGCATATTTACCGAAGTTAGTGATGACATTCAACAGGCGGTGGATAGAGGACCGTGGGGACGCCAGATATACCAGTACGTCGTCGGCATATAGCGATATCTTGTCTTCCATGTCGTCGCTCCAGCGCAATCCACGGATCGACACATCTCGTCGTATCCATGTCGACAATGGTTCAAGAGTCAGCGCGAACAATAAGGGGGATAGGGGACATCCCTGCCTGGTCCCTCTCTGTAACGCAAATGTTCGTGACGTGTGATTATTCACCCTAACTTGACCTAGCAGTGCTGTATAAAGCAGTGTCACCCATTGTCGGAACCGCGGTCCAAATCCAAATCTAGTCAAAACCGCAAAGAGGTATGGCCATTCTATCGAGTCGAATGCCATGGCGGCATCCAATTACATTATTACTGCATCTTCTTGTATATGGGGCTGTTTACCCAAGACATTGTGGACCCGACGGATGTTTAATGCGGTATTACGACCAGGTACAAATCCAGACTGGTCATCATGAATAAGTGAAGGGAGGACCGCGACCAGACGGGACGCAAGAAGTTTCGCCAATACTTTGGCTTCCGAACTTATTAAAGAGTTAGGCTGATATGAGCCACAGTTAGTCGCCGGTTTCCCAGGTTTGTGTGTGACTGCTATAGAGGCCAGCCGCTGATCCAGGGGAAGGATACCCTGCTGCAGACTCTCTTCATACATGTTTTTCAGGTGTGGGGCCACCTTTAAAGCCATTCCTTTAAGGAATTCAATTGGGATCCCGTTAGGTCCCATTGCCTTCCCCGATTGGACGGCAAAAATAGCTTTACAAATCTCTTCCGCCGTTATATCAGCGTCAAGGGCTTCGCGGTCGCTGTCCGACAGTGTGGGCAGATCCATTTCCTCCAAGAGTTGACGTGAGTCATCCGAGGAAGTGGTGGTTTTGGAGGTATAGACTTCCTCCAGGTGGTCCGCAAAGACTTCCGCCACCTCCTGAGGATCCGTCACCCGTCTTCCATCATCCAGCAGAATCTCAGGGACCCATCGGGCCGCCTGATCCCGCCACTCTAACCATGCTAGCATTTTACCAGCTCTTTCTCCAAGCTCGTACACCTTGTGACGAGTATGGAGCAGTCTCGTCTGTGATTTTTCGCGTGCTATCGCTTTGTATTCTAGTTGTTTGTTCCGGAGACGTTGGGCGGAGGTCACGGTGGGGGAGGCATTATGGTCTGTCTCTAGTTGGAGTAGGTCACTTTCGAGTTGCGTCAGTTGTTCATTTTGATTTTGGATATATCCTAGCTTCAGTGACAGAGCATGGCCCTTAATCACTGCCTTGTAAGCTTCCCATATAGTTTATGCCGAATCGACGGATCCGACGTTTTCAGTAAAATAATGATCAGTGTGTTTAGCAAGGTCGACTTTGATATCTGGAATCGTAAGAAGCCATGGATTAATAATTATAGGGCCTCGGGTATACCGCCGGTGAAACGTGAGTTTGACCCAGAGGGGAGAATGATCAGAGATGCCTCTCGGGAGCCCACGGGGGTGCTGGAAATGGCCTATATCCGCAAGGGAGGTAAGGAAATAGTCAATGCGGGACATGCTTCTGTGTGCATTGGAGTAGTGTGTATAGTGAACTGCAGTGGGGCACAGCGAGCGCCAGATGTCAGTGAGGCCCATTGCCTGGGCAAAGTCTGCCAGTTGAGTATTGCCGCGAGGAGATAAACTTTGGGGGTGCCTATCAAGTCTGTCGTCCATTGTCATATTGAAGTCTCCTCCTAATATTAAGGTACCAGGGGAAAGGTCTATTAAAATCTTGCCCAGGTCTTGCAATGCGACCTTTCCGAGTGCTGGCGGTAGATAAACCGACACTACGTTTAGGGGTTTACCCTCCCAAAGCGCCTCGAATACGGCAAATCTACCCTGTGGGTCAGCCCACATGCGAGTGGGAGTAAGGGACAAGTTTTTACTTACAAGGATACCTGTGCCCCTGGAGCCGGATGTAAACCCCGCATGTGTCAAGAGTTTATATCCCCACCTGTTAAGAGCCTTGCAATTATTACCCACCAAATGTGTTTCTTGCAGTAATATGAGGTCTGGTGATTGTCTCTTGAGGTATTGCAAGACTACTCCGCGTTTAATTTTATCGCCCAGACCATTTACATTCCACGTCAGTATGGACAGTTTTGTCTCCCTTATGTCAGCCATGACGGGTGATTTTCAAAGCTGAGGGGGGGTACAGGTCAATTATTGATTACAGGCATGGCACCTCCAAGGTCCGAGAGTGACTCCAGATAAGAGTGAGGGCGGAACCCCACCACCCATGCCCTCCCAAGTACATATGTGATATCAGCAGCCTGGCAGATTGACTCGATGAAGCTAGATCCATGAGAGTGTTCTGTGTGAAAAAAAAACCTAAAACAATAAAACCCCCAACCTTCTTCCCTCCCTCTCCCCAACCCCCCCTCCCTGCTGCCCTGCCAGTGGAATTCGAACTTCCCACCCCCCAACTCGGCAGAGTGCCTGTCGCCCACCCCTCCGTGTGTGAGGTGCCTGGCTAACTTCCTCCACCCCTCGCCTTGTCAATGTAATGTAATCATGGTATACTTAAAGGCAATCAATTCTAGTCCAATCCGTACAAATACTTGCGTGCTGCAGGTGAGTCGCTGAGGCACGAGCGTGTGGCATCCCGTGCTGTCTGAAATAGAGTATGAGCCGCCACATAGGAAGCCATTTTGCATAGTTCGTGAGCTCCAGAGGCAGGGAGCATACATGGAATTTTAAAAGATGTTAGTCAGGGCTCCTAAGGCTCGACATAGCAAGTCATATTGTCCGGTCCGATTCCTCTCCCGAATGGCTCCCCCTGGAGGTCGGAGGGGCATGCTGACTGCCGGTGTGACTCTTATCGTTGCGGCCGTCCAGCAGTCTGCCCACTCGACGCCAGCCTTCCAGCCACTCCCAGGCTTCCTCCGGGGACCAGAAAAACCATGCTTTACCCTCTGACTCAACCCGGAGTTTAGCCGGAAACCGCACAGAGTACTTTAGGCCCTTGTCACGTAAGGCTTTCTTAACCGCCATAAAGCTGCGTCTTTGTGCTTGGACCTTAGCGGTGAAATCCGGGAAAAAGGTAACAATGGCATTGTCGACTTTCAGCTGGGGGCCGGTCCTTGCAATCTGTAAAATAACGTCCCTATCACGGAAGTTAAAGACCCTGGCAATAATGGGTCTTGGAGGGGCTCCAGGCTTTGGACGCCCTCCGGGTACTCTATGGGCTCTCTCAATAGACAAATAGCTGGAGAGACATTTGGGCTGGAGTTTGTTAATTACCAGGTCTTCCACAACGAGATCCATTGCAGGTCCCTCCGTTCGTTCAGGGACCCCCAAAATACGGATGGTATTCCGCCTCGCCCTCCCTTCATAGTCATCCAGGAGCTCCTCCATTCGTTTGTGCTGGTCTTGAAGCCGTGCTACTTGTTGTTGTAGAGTGGAGGTGTCGGACATAAGGGCAGTTGTGGTGGTTTCAACGTCTTTGACCCTAGAGTCCATTTTTTTCAGGTCGGCCCGCAGGAGTGTCACTTCTATATTCACAGAGTCAATACGGGTTTCCAGGGATGTCCGCACTCCCGCTATGGCCTCCATGACATCCTGAAGGGTGAGGTCTTTGCCGGAGGGGCGAGGTTGCGAGGTTTTCAGGTCGTCCCCGGGTGTCGTGTCGGTATCATCTCCTGGCTTGGTCCAGGCGAATTTCGCCAGCTTGCTGTGGGCCTGGGATGTAGGTCCCTTATTGGCGGCCATCATGGGCAGTGGGAGACGAGAGATTGCAGCAGATCAACAGGACACACCTGTAGTCACCGCCACCTGCACGGAGGAAGAAGCTGCCCTCCGTCGGCCTGTCGGCTTTCCAGGCGGTGCTGGGAGCTAGGCGATGTGTCTGATCGACTCCAGGAGCGACTCAGTGTTGTGTGTCACCTTCAACCCAGGTAAGGTGTCTATTCAAGGATATGTGCAGTGAGTCCTGGTCAGCAGCCGGAGTGACGCGCAGGGGGCACCTCACACCATCCGGCGCCTCCGAGCCAATTATGTGAGGGCTAGTTTTAGTCCATTGTAGGCCCTCACTGAGCCCTCGCTGGAAAGTATCCTGAAGGCGCCCCCTACAGCGCTCCAACCCTCCAGGCGGAGGATAGAGTGTGGGGAACCCCCACCCCCAACGCCAGAGCATCGGATTCCTCGGGTGGTCCCAGCCGGGTGAGTTCACTTTGCTGGTGATGCGGGAGATATGCGGCCTTCAAAACCCACTGCGCAGCCCACCTCCGTAAGCCTTCTACCGGGCTCCGTGCAGGTCGCTTGTTAGGGGTGGGGGGGCACTCCCACCTGCCTCCCCAATCTTTGCTGAATCCACCACAGTGTGGCCGAAGTTGAGTCAGTGGCAGCTCTTTACGTAGTGGCACCGCAGCTGGAGAGATCGCCGACAGGGCCCGAAGAGGCAGGGGATCAAATGTCCTGCCGGCACTCGCCGTAGGGTCACTGCATGTGGGTCGGGGGCTTAACTTCACTGCCGCTCGTTGTTTGTGCCCCAGTGTCTAAATGAGTGGCCGTTTTCTACGCACTCCGCTGCTGGGCCGCCAAGCCGGGGCCTCGATTTTCACGGCCGCCCGACCTTGTCCCAGCCTCCTACGGAAGGCAAAGTTTTCTTTTGTATTCTTTCGCCCCTCGCAGCACTCATCCGCCCCCTTCTCACCTCCGCCCTCCGACGGCTCCCGAGGGGCGCCGGAGTCCCGGTCCAGGGTGACCTCGCCTCCGGGAGTGGCGCTGGTGATCTCTTCGGGCCCCGCCGGGAGTCCCCCAAGCCGCCATTTTAATGCGCGCGGAGCTCCGTCACATCTCGGCCTCTCCTCAGCCTCAGAGCCGGGTGCACTCCGGCCTTAATGCAACGCTCTGTGTGGGATCGGTTCAGTAGGAGATTCCCGTGTGTGAAAGGGAAATCTTCCTCGCTGGGGACGGAGAATTACCGGATAGTCGGCGAGGGCTGCGGAGCTGCCTTAGAGAGCGACCATTCCCGGCGGTCGCTAGCCACACCCCCTCTTTCCCAATTCTTGGGGAGAGGTCAGATCAGAGTCCACCAGGTACTGGTGCAAAAGCTGGTTCTGACAATTATTAAGAATCTGCTCCCTCATAATCAAATTGTACAATCCTTGGTAGTCCTGTACCTTGCTTCCATGAAGCTAGCCTTCCAGAGCCTTAATAGAACTGTCCACAAAATCTACCCAGTCCTGGGTGTGTGCCTTCTGGGTGTCTCTGAACTTAACCCTATACTGTTCAGTGATAAGCCAAACCCATCTATTGGAGCACGCTTCAGTACTGAGTAATTGTCAGCATCCTCTTCTATAACATTGAGGAGATAATCTCTGCCTTCATTAGCAAAAGAGAGCTCTTGAGAAACCCTCTGAACTATACAGGCCCTCTCCAAAGCAGTGTTCCATTTATGGATATCATCCCTCTCCTGGTAAGGAGGGACTATCTTGTTCAGTTTCGTATCGTCAAAATAAGTTTCTCTGATTCTAGGGACACTGTTGCTGCCACCATGGTACTCTAGTCCCAATTTCTTCTTAGCTTTCTGAACTTCTATAGACTCTTTGTCAAGGGCCAACTGATCTTGCCTGAGCCTATGCCTTGCTTTCTCAAGTTCAACAGTTGGTACTCCCTGTCAAAAGAGTTGTCCCTCCTACTAGATATGGAGGTCCCTTTAGAATGTCCTGAAGCATTGGATTCTTTAGAGGAGGATCTAGACCTCCTTGGTCTACTCTGGATCCTCCCAGGAGGAACAAAGGGAGACCCACTTCTGGGGGCACCCTCAGTGCCATCTGCACTATCCTCTGGGGGATCTGAGTTCTCCAGGTGGGAATCATGAGACTCCTCCTGGTCAGGCGCAGAATTAAGGTCAGCAAGGGGGTTCCCTCCTGATCGATTTTCTGCACCGTGCCCACCCATTCTATCCTTTTTATCTGCCCCAATAGCTTTCTGTGGGTCATCCAACAGTGACACCTCTAGGAGGCGTTGAGTATTAGGGTCTTTCCCTGTCTTAAGCTTCTTAGAGGAGCACAGGGCCCTCAGTTCCTGGAACCTGAGGTCACTGTATCTAGAAGGCAGAGAGCCACTGGTGTCTCCTTTAGAAGACATACTAGGTGTAGTGAGGTGTTGCACCTACCTAACCAAGTGGGAACTAAACTCTCTGAGGTTGGAGAAAGGGTTGTGCTAGACCCTTAACTACCCAACTCTAAGTTCAGTAGAACTAACTTATTCTAAGCTTGTATTATATGTGCCTAATATTAGTGATTGTTTTTCACTTAATCTACACTAAGATTATCTGGTAAAACAATGCAGGCTTGAATCCCAACCGCTGCACACCAATGTGAGAGGCTGGCTCAGTATACGATGTACACTTATGTAAGTGGACACCTTGAACTGATCCAGACAACCCTTATGGTGATTTTAGTGGTCATGAAACAACCTTACAAAGCTCTCCAAGTGGTGGCAGTGGAGAGCAGCCTTCAGGCTTAGTCCAGAAGGAGTGTAAAGCAGCTTGTTTTACCAGAACCTAAACCTTTTTAGATATAGATTAAATGCAAAAGAACCACATAGTGTATTTATAAAAATATGTATTTATTATAAGACGATCACTAACACATACAGATATCTCCTAGCTGGAGATATACACAATGTAAACAATACTTTGCAAAACAAACAGGTAAGTAGCACAGAATACACAGTGGTTTCCAGGGGGAGACCAAACCATATACTAAAATAGTGGTATGCAAACCACAACTTGAGTCAAGACAATACTCAGAGGATGTAGAAGTGCAGGGGACCCAAGGAACCACCCAAGGTGAGTATCTAGGAGCCCCACGGAGGTTGTGTGCAGTGTAGGAACACTACCGCGTTCTCCGTACGAATCAATGTGTAAGTCGCGGTTGCAATTTTAAAGATAGAGGACCCTTCCCAGTGGACCCTGAATAAATCCCGTGGAAGACAAGAGGTTGGAGAGCCACCCCACCCGTGGATACCTTAGGAACCAGGATACCTGCCCCAGGGAAGCCGGGTGCATAGATGTAAAGTGGCATCAGAAACTGTGGGAGACTTCAGGAAGATGCCGCTGCTGGAAAAGGTGAAAGTGTCCGGTAGAACCAAAAGGTGGATTCAGGATTTGAAGAACCTGCAAGCAGAGGGGACAGAGTCTATGCCACTCAGGAGTGACCAGGAGGCACGGAAGACGAGTGTCCACTGATGTCTGGTGTTGCAGGAGAGCTGATGTGACCTTGGAACTGCAGCTGTGTGGACCAGGTGATGCTGTGGAAGACCAGGAGAGTACATGAACTGTCCCACGTTGGATGTCGAGAGTTGAGGGGCCGGTGTACGGCGGGAGCACCAACAAGCCTTGGCAACTGCAAACAACGCGGAAGTAGAAGAAGGTGCAATGTCGCCACCAGCAAGGACCAGGAGACTCACCACAAGCAGGGGAGTCAGGGCAGACCCCGAGCAATCAGGGGAGGCCAAATAATTCAAAGGTGACAGTTGATAGGACCCACAGGCCTGAGGCACTGGAGTTGCAAGAGGACGTCGAGCAGCTAACCAAAGAAACCGGCCCATGATGCAAATGATGTGATGAGGAAGAAGATCTTGGTCACTGGAGATGCTGGTGGTTGGGGTTACTTGGAGCCGAAGATCTTGGTGGAAGGAAACCAACAAGCCTTTGCAACTGCAAGTAGACGCAGTGCACAGGGGTTCGGTTCTGGCGGCGCCGATGAGGGATACTGGCCTCAAACTTGGTGAGATAGATAGATAGATAATTTTTATTGCACAATTAATTAAAATCATTGCAATGAGGCCATATGAAAAACAATATAAAGTGTATATGTTCCAATATTATAAAAGAGTGTAAAAAGAGTTATTTCAGTTGGTTGCTCAAAAAATGTAAAACGTTTAAACACCGCTTAAGCAACTATAAACATGAAGCCTTTTAAAAAACTTAGGCACAGCATTATGAATTATAGTTCTGTGCGACGGTCGGAATCCAAAACTGCCTTTACTGCCATCAGATATTTCAAGAAGCGTTCCACCAGCTGCACTGATTCACCTTTCATGCACTCGACTAGGGCAGCTTGACATGTCCGTATATTTAAAATACGCCAAATTGGGCGAAGCCAGTATATTGTCAGTGGGCGTAGTGTCTCGCAGATGCACAGTATGTGAGTTAGGGAGTCCTCTACTGCTCCGCATGCTCGGCACTTAGTAGCTTCAGACTCTTTGTACCCTCGCCCATATTTGTATGCCAACAGTGGGATCAATCCGAACCGCAATTTCATTAATTGACGCTTCATTATTGGTTTTAAGGGGGAGGACACGTAGTGTGGCAAAGTCCCACTATTATAGAGATTTGATGCCCAGCTTCCATGACTTAAGTTTATCAATGTTTGCATATCACTGTTGGCAGACAGTAACTTCGCCTGTTTTGTTAAAAGTCTTGCGGTCGCTGATATGAGTAAGGGGACTGATCATATTTCCTTTGCTTCCGATACCTCAACACAATGGGTTAGAAATTCACACCATGTGGACCCTCGGGTGTTTATCATTGGCCAGATGTTTTTCTTTAGTGTGTTGTCCTGGGCTTGTTTAGCTTTTAGACAATACGCTATAAATCTAGCTTTCAGGATCCACTTTTGGGATGAAAGGTTGAATTCCCTAGGTATTTGCGCATGAGAGGTAGCGGTCGGTAGGAAAAAGACTTTACGAAAACAGGCCGACTGTGCTCTGTCCAGCCATTTTGTCATTTTGTCTTTGAAGGCTATTGCACCATGGGCTACAGACTGTAAACATTTTGCCCCCATTATTCGGATTAAGGGAGTGAGATCAGGTGAACTTATGGCTTTCCTTGCTCTACAAAAAATGCCTTCCAAGGATTGAGCTGTTCCTTGCATTGCAGTGATGTGAGCGGAGGGCCGTCCTTTATGATCGATCCACACTCCTAGGTACTTGTAGGTGGTCACTATCTCAATAGGTTTACCTCAAATGTTCTATGCACCTTCCCTTTTTGTTGGTGAGAGGCAGGGCAAGCCTTGTGCGAAGTGAGGAACCACCACCTGTGCTGCTGAGCCTTTTAGAGTCTGTGGGAGCTCAGGATTAGCAGACCAGTCAGCTTGGTTGCAGTGCCTGCAGATGCAGGGAAGTGACTCCTACACTTTAAGGGAGATTTCTTCAGGTGTCTTGGATGCCCACAGGCCTTTCCTCTATGGAGCACAGACACGGACGTTGCAGCAGACGAGCAGGGCGAAAAGATCAGGAGCAGCAGGAGACTTCCCGGTTGCATCCTTGATGCCCAGAGCAAAGTCCAGCGAAGTCCAGAATGCCCAGATGGTCAAAGTTGAAGTGGTGTCTGAATTATATTATGTCCCACGACGAATATAGGGACCTACCCTCAGGTAAGTCCTTAAGTACCCTAAGGAAAGGGTTGGGATGATTCAGGGTTGCCTCCCAGGGGAGGGGTTGGAGAGTGGGGAGGATACTCCCATGTCCTTTGTCCAGTTTCGTGCCAGAGTGGGAGCCAACGTCTTCCTGAGCTGGTTTGAACAGGACTATGCAAGGAGGGAAACAAATGTGCCCTTCAAGCAGACTGAGTGGTGCTGGCAAGCGCTCCTTCCCGGCCCCATTACACTAAACCATGTCTGGGAGGTGGCCACACCTCCCTGTGACAGGATACCTATTCTGCCTTCACCTGCTCGAGCTCGGCTCAGCAGCTGGAGGGCAGAATCGTGTGTCTGGTTGGCAGCAGCCATGTTGTGCTGTCTGGGTCTAGAAGACTGGTACCGGGAGCACTGAGGGCCTAACGGAGGGCCTTTACATGCTTGGAATCATACCTTCCACACCGTTTACGGTGTGGGGGTATGATTCCAATATATTTGATACTAACCATGATAGGGTTCGTTACAGCCAGTTTCGAGATGGTCATCATGTAATGACGCGGTACCCCTCTATATGTTAAATGGCTGTCTCACTTACAACCCAGGAGAATGGACTCCGAAGGCTATAGGGGTGTCGTGCTCATGCAGAGGCACCCTCACACTTAGAACCAAGCTACCTGACTTCAGGATTGAAATGGCCTGCTGTAGGGGTGACTTATCGGTTTTAAGTGCAGTGACCCTAGATGTAGGGAAACCTATATCGTTTGTAAGTGGTGCTAGCACCAGCTTACACAGGCTGCAATAGCAGGCCTGTAGTGACAGTTTGAATGGTCTCCCATGGGTGGCATAATTCATGCTCCAGCCCATTCGGGACCCATGGTGTACCTATGCCCTGGATACCTTAGTACCATATACTAGGGACTGATAAGGTTACACCAGTGTCCAATCTGGGATGTACCTAAGTATTTACCAAACAAATTTAGGGGAGAAAGCACAGAGACTGGGGTCCTGGTTAGCAGGAATCCAGTCAGACCAGTCAGAAAACCACATTACATCAAGCAAAAAGTGGGGGTAACCCTGCAGAAGGATCCCACCTTCCTACATTATCCCTCTCCAAGAATTGCTGTGATCTGACTTTATAAAGACTCTAATCTGTAACATGCAATCTGTAACCGATGTGACTTCAAAAAAGACTCGACTCTGTTGTCATAAGGTTTCTGCACATACACAGAGCTATGCACAGGAAAATGGGACCCCGGAATACAGTGGTTTGCCACCATATACCGTAGCACCCAAAAACCCCAACCCAACTAGCTTAGCATCCCATTAGCACCCAAGTACTAATGTTTGGACAACCCAGAACACGGTATCTTTATCTCAGGACTCGCAGAAGCAAGAACACTCTTTCGTCACTCACTCGTACTTGTCCACAAGGTGCGTAGGAAGAGTCACTGGATAGTTTAAAATGTTTATTCCAACTTACGTGCTCTAATGTACAGTACACGTGTCAGTACTAATAGCATAATGCATATGACTAATATAAGCAGCATGGTTACAATTCCATAGAATACAAACGGGGAAAGCATCTCAGAGCTCAGTGGATAAACGTATAAATAACATTACCACCCTCCCCTTGCAGTAAGATAGTTTATTATAATAATAGAAGACCTCTGGGCTTTGACTAGCGAACCCCCATACCTCAGTCTCTAGATGCAGAATTACATCAGCAGGACATCATAGCTCTTCTCACTGAAAAGGATTTCTTCAAGTGTGTTAAGCGCTAGTCAACCACAGTATTAAAAGCATACCAAATTCTTCATGGCAATTGCACATAATGTTATGTCTGGGTGCGCGAGACTGGCCATATCAGGAAGAACCAAAATACATTGTTATGCGACCTTGTACATGTTTGTGCAGACTGAGCCCAAAAAGGTGAACAACAGAAAACGCAGACAGTGCAAAAGAACGTGGCACGAGCAAAGGGCGAGGAAGGCCCGGCTCAGTGTAACGTGCGCAAAGAAAAGCAGCATGGCAGCCAGGCCTAGGCCAACATAACAAGGCAGGTAACAATCCACAAGACACCCTCCCCTGGACAGTCCGGAGGCCAGGACAGAGGCCCATCAGAGGAGAAAAATAGACGTCGGAGCACAGGGAGCGCCCAAACGGCGAAGGGCAGGTCAATCCATGAAAGTGAAAGTGCAGAAAAAGGCCATACCCTCCAAGAGTTCATCATTGGAATCGTCAAAAAACATAGATGCCATCCAATCCATGAGTTCAAAAGAACAGGAATGCTCCTCAGCAAAGGGAGCATCCAGAAGCAATGCGGGACAGTTTGCGTGATAATTGAAACAGCTTCGTTGTAGGAGATCCTGGGCAGCCGCCCAGATATCCCATTGCGCCAAAATCCCCAGTGCAGCCGCACGCGCCATACAGCCAGCGACGGAACAGTCCTGCTCATGGGCCTCTAAGGGACCCATGAGCTGAACAAAATCCGGAACAGACAATGACGAATTGGAGAGGCAATAATCCAGAGTCCAGGTGAAAGGACAGCGGACACAAGTCATCACAGGTTGCACGCAAGTGAAATACGCAAAGCGAAATGAAAGAGTATATGACACACTCAGTGTCGCCAATGGCAAGACGCCAAAACCGGCCAAAAGGCGCTCACGGAGCAGCTGGAGGCGTTCTGGATCGAGCAGGTCCCATCGGGGAGCAGCCATTGCGCAGAAAGCAAATTAAGAGCAAGACACCAGCCGCTAAAGCGAGGATCAATGGGAAACCGCCAAAGACACTGGAAAATATAGAATGTATGAAAGCCGGGATGACACCAAAAATAGCTTGGAAGGAGGACACCAAGCCCGACCCAACGACCTTAAAAAAGTGTACTAGGCCTTCAGTGTTAGATGCATTAAAAATATGATGTATTAACTCCCCAAAATGTTGGGGGAGATTAGTGTTTAAAAGGGCCTGTATTTCACTGTGGGTACTCGCCACCTGGAGAATGAATGTCTCCCGGGCGGACGTGAGCATAACTTCCTCGTTTAATAATAGTGCCTTTATTCTGCTCAGTCTATTGAAATCTGCTTCCATGGTAGGGATGGAAGGCCAAATAGAGATATCAACCTTGCCATGAGGGGGAGGAAAAAGCACATTTTTGCAGCAGACAACCCTGTGCGAAACTGTTACAATGTAAGGAATGCCAGCCTGCAGGCCACAACAGTTTTCGTTATTTAAAAGTAAATAACTACCATTGGAAAGGAGAGTGAAAGTAGGAGAAATAACAGGAGCAGGAATACCTTTCAGCACACAAGCAAGATTAGGAGAGGAAACGCTACATGAGCCATGCAATTTAATGTGTTTACAAATAAGCGAATGACCTATAGTCGAGTCGCAGTACTCCCCCGTGAGAAAGACTTCCTTGCCGTCCCGAAGGCATTTATACATGAAAGGCAAGGACCAGAGTTCATGCAGGAAAGCACTGCCCAATGGCCGGTAACGGCCCACAGGATAATGTTTCATGCACGAGTTAAATTCAAACAAGGAAAATGGTAAAGCTATAACCCCATGGACTAGCCATACAGCAGAATCGAGTTCTGCAACAGAGAACGGCAATGGATCCACCTTTTCGATATGTAATAGATTGTAAGTTGCATCCTTCATGGACATAAATTGCTGTTTATCAGTTAAGTTAAAAGGTAGAAATAAGGCAGAGGTGTTCAAGAAATGCCAAGGCACTTTACCTAACTTAAGTGTTTGTAAAGTCCATGCAAACTGCATAACTGAGCGCAATTGATTCTGACCATGATATAACACAGAAACATCATCTTGTACAATATCAACAACAGAGGACACAATATTCTCTAAAGTGTAAATGCGAGAAGACAGGGTATTAATACTATTATCAACAACAGCAAGCACCTTTTCCATATTTGCTTGATCTATTTCCCGAAGACGGGAAGCAGCTTCCATTTGTGATAGCTTCCAGAGTTCATTATACGTTTCATAAATGAATCTCTTAGGTCGGGGACCACGAGGTCCCAAAACAAAGTCGGACAGATCAATATTGCCTGTAAGGAGGGACAAATGTTGTTTAACAGAAGCAAGGGACGAATGTTGCAGCCATTGTTTGCATAATTTACCAACAGAATATGTAGTGACAGTACGGGAATCAGTAAATCTCGGATCAGGCCTATCCTGTGTGTAGCTAGCACCAGTATCATGAAAACGCATTTGACATGCATTAGATGATATAGGCCATACTAACCAGGGTGACTGAACCAGCTCAGAAACATTAAACGAATTATTTTGTAACATTGCCTGCAAGGACACGAGGGACATATTGAATCGTGCGCTTTCATTTGGAAAACTCGACAGGGATGGTATTGATGGCGTATTCAATTGTTTAGTGTTTGCCAAGCCCCAACATGTAGTCTGATAGATGGAAGCATTTAGGAACATAATTTGGGTAGGGATGAGGCAAGCACGATGCAACGCCTCGGTTCCCTGTACCTGCCATGGCTTGGAGCCCCAAATAGATTTTAAATCCACTGTATTATCCCAGTACTCATAACCACCCACAGTTAGGGCACTTAGAAAGGAACCTGAATAAAGCAATTTGGTGTGTGTTAACATAATTTTCTGAGTTGATTTGTTATTTAGTCTAAAATAATAGGATGCAGGGTTCGACCGATTAAAATCAGTAAAATAATTAAACTTATTTCGAAGAGTTTGAGAGCTACCTGGCAAGGGGTTTGGACAATGTTCCCATTGGGTGAAGTTAACAGAACTTCGCAGGGCACTGGGCTTATGAAGAAAATGATTACCCCAATGTTGGTAACAATACAAATCGGCATAATTAGCAGAATTCATATATAGATCTTCAGCATTAAAAGATGCATAATATTTTAAATCGGCAAACAATGCTTCAACCGCATGCACATCCCAATCATCAGAATGAATATTATTTTGTACTACATCACCCATTGAAACACGAAGGACATTAGGTACATTAATAATTTCCGTCGGACCATGGATTTGATAGTTCACTGCATCCCATACGATGCCATCAGCAACTGGGAAGGCTGAAATGTTCACAAATGTGTGGTCACGCTTCATGATGTGAGACGAGGAATGAGGAGCCAAAGTTCCAGAAACATAGTCTACAGCAGAGCGTTCAGGTAAATAGTGACCATTAATTAGTAGAAAAAACACTGTGACAAAGCCAATGGACATGAACAAAAATATCAAGAAAAGTACCAACCAGATGTATGTCCAGGGTGGAATCAAAAATTGTCTCTAAACCAGGATATAAAAATACTGAACTTGGATGGAACTTTTGAAGATGTGGAATCCGAATCAAAGGAATAACGAGCCGGGCCAAGTGGCGTTGTTGGTTGATGTGCCACCGATTCTGATGCAGGATAAGTATACTCGTCCTCGTCGATATTGGTGGAGATTTGGGGATCAATCGTAGTTTCAGGCAAAGTAGAGGATTCAGGCAAATCAACCATCTCAATTACAGCATCAGCGATCGTTCGTGCAGATGGACTATGAACATATGTCCGATAAATTGCAGGACAAGAGACCGCTGGTGTGACACTATTCAGGATCGGCCAGGCGCTGTAGCTTGACATTTTCCACTGAGATGTATCTGTTCTCCTTGCGACCAGGAAGCGGTGGTAAAATGACTGTACGTGTTCCCTTCAAACCCAGAACTGGAACCGGTGCACGAAAAGAGGGGCCGAATTCTTTTTTGTTTTCAACCTTTTCTCGAACCAGTTCTCCAACCTTTGGAAGCCAGCCGGCTACCGGAATCTGCAACGCAGGATCTGTGGCTGAAGGCAAATGTGTAGTTGCAAGTTTGTCTCGGGCTTCTTGTAAGTCCTGTAACATAGCAGAATGGTTATCTACATCAAACTTGGCGGATTGCGCCGCGATGTCTGGACCCTCAAGGTCAGGCACAAACATTCTTATGCCAAAGAGCATTTCGTATGGGGTCCGCCCACCCAGAGGTCTTCTAGGGAGATTATTAAGTGCACGCTGAACGGTATACAAATGGGCCAGCCAGTTCCTGCCAGTACCTATAACCCTAGCTGTTAAGGATTGCTTTAAGTCACGGTTCATTCGTTCAACGATAGAGTTGCCCTCAGGCCTATACGGAGACGAAAATTTCACCCGCACCCCAAGCGAAGCCATTGCATCCTTGTAAGCCCTAGAGGCAAACGCTGGACCTTGGTCCGAATGGAAGGTGCCGCATGCGAAAATTCCCACAAAGACACGCAAATCCCTGATTACATTTCGGGCGTCAGCACTCCGTTGTGGCCAGACCCAGAGAAACCGTGTGCACGAGTCCACTGCCACTAAGATGTATTTATAGGCAGTGTCTGATGAGAATGGACCGCAGTGATCCAAGTAAACACACCCAAAGGGTCTGTTAGCAATGCAGAGCGGTGTTTGCGGTGGACGTGTAACCGTGGAAGGCTTAATCTGTTGACAAACGTCGCAAGAAAGCACAAAAGCACGGGCGTCTTTATATAACCCACGCCACCAATAACGCTGCTGCAAGATGGAAACCGTAGCTGACACACCTGCGTGAGCAGAAGCCATGCCTTCGTGTGCAGCTGATATCAAGGCACTCCTGCGGTCCGCGTTGGGGATCAGCCGATCTCCAACGTCAGGTATTGTTACATAAGGAACCTGTTCGGGACTTAATTTGTAAGAATACTTGGAAGGGAAACCTGTAGGGTAATTATCACCTTCCTTGGTTGCAGCAATAGCTGCTAGAATAACAGAGTCTATTTTAGACATGGACCTGGTAACCGCTGCTACTGAACACGTGACTACTGCTGAACGGGCAGCTTCATCTGCCAGATCGTTACCAATAGCGTGTGCGCCCACCCGCTGATGGCCTAAGGTGTGAACCACCTGTGTGAGAGGCAGACGTTGTTGCAATTCTGCCACTCGAACCCAAAGCATTTTATGCTTAATTGTGCTCCCTTTGCGTCCTTGTAGTCGTTTTTCGACCAGAAAAACAGATTGTCATTGTAAGACTGTACACAGTAAAAAGAATCACATACAATAAGAGTTGTCTCATCCTGAGAAGCGAACTCAAGTGCAAGTAGCAATGCATGCAGCTCGGCCAATTGTGCGGTACTATCTCCAAGTGTGCGAGTGTGTACTACAGAGGATTTGAACGTTCCATTCACAAAGGAACCCGCAACAATAGCACATGCAGCTGAATAAGCGTGCTTGGACCCAGTGGCCGGTTGCGCCGAACCATCGGTGTAGATCACACATTTGTAATCCTCAAGCGGTAGTAGAAACAAAGGAGGAGGATGAACGAATTCATACTGCAAGAACTCCTGAGTCTGAAGAGAAGAATCAAAAACAAAAGTGACGTCCGAAGACGTCAAGGATGTAGCCCATTGTATCCAACGGGGATGCATTGCTTTTGAGTTCGGTACACTTGCCTTTGTTACTGCCTCTAGGGCAGGACAGGGTGTTACCACCAGAATCCGCTTTCCCTGTGCCAGTGCGCGTTCTTTTAGAATCGCCATTTGCACTGCAGTTAGAACTTTTTCAACAGATGTAAAGCGTAATTCAGCGGAAGTGTACAGATGTGACTTGTATGCGATAGGTACTGTATCACCTTCATTAAAGGTTAAATAGGTGAATCCCACCGCCCCCGGAATTATTCTAATCACCAGGTTTGTGTGGTTATCACGAGTCAAAAGATATTTAGACTCTAAAAGGTTTGTCTGCAAAGACTGCAGAATTGAGGTATGCTCAGGCAGCCAGCAAGACCTTGAATAAGTAGGTTGTATCAAAGCATACAAAGGCTTGATACGCTGGGCATATTCGGGAATGTAAGTACGCCCGAAGTTCAGGAAACCCAGCAAAGACTGAAGCTTCTTCGGAGTATTTGGGGGCACAAATGTGCACATTTTTCCAAGAAATGGGGGCCAAGCCCTTACCTTCGTTATTGAGCTCATAGCCCAAGAACAGAACGGTAAATTCAGCAATGTGTGACTTAGCAAAGTTAAATTTGTAACCCTGCTCCGCAAATTCAAGAATAATGCGGTCCACACGGGACAGATGCTGATATAATTCGTCGTCCGTCAGATAGATGTCATCTACGTACGAACATGCGTCTTGATCAATGTCATTTAACAAAGAAACAACACGGGCGGCGAATATACCCGGACTATTTTGTAGCCCATGGGTAAACGCCGGAACTGGAATAATTTACCACCGGAAGTGAATGCGGTCCATTGACCACTCTCCGGGGCTAGGTTGTGCGTGTAGAAACCGTTTGAAAGGTCAAGTGTCGTTTTGTATTTTTTACGAACAAGACTGTCTACAAGCGCAGAACTGTGTGTATTTTGCACCGCAAAGTTCCGACAATGAGTATTTAAATGCCGGTAATCCAAAACTAAGCGGTACGATCCATCGGGTTTAGAAACCACGAAAAGGGGATTGTTCATAGGTGATACGCATGGTTCAATTACTCCCTGATATTCCAACTGTGTCAGAATTTCGGAGACGGGGCCTTTTGCCTGCCGTTTGATGGGATATTGGGGTTGTGGCTGCGGTAGTGACCGCAAAGGTATTGCATGAGGAGGTGATTCTTCATCCCATCCCACATGGTTGCGGTATAACGCTGGTGCCAGGTACACAGCCCACTCAGCTGCAAGTGCTTCAGCTTTGTCTTTTGGGACATGCCTTGAAAAGCTTGGAAGGATTACCTCCTCTCCTTTATGTGCAGCTAAAACGAATGGGGGTGGCCAATCCACCTCTGCTAACAAAATGTCATATGAAGAGGTTAGATTTTCCCAAAAAATCCCTTTTATTTCACGCGGTATGTCACCTTCAATTTGTATGACTATATTATATAGTCTGTCAGGGGTGCCACTCTCGTGTCAGCTGTCTCTACTGTAACGAATGTTTCAGTTGCTGTCGCCTCCATATGAGGACGTAGCGCCTCCCGCACTATGGTAACTTCCGCGGCGCTGTCTAGGAGGGTCACTGCCCACGTCCAATTCTGGAGTCTCGTTCTCACGGTCTGAGGCATATTTCGCTGTGACAGCGGCAACTTTTTTCTTCTGAAATTGCGGTCGAGGAAGATGAAAATCTTCTGCTTTCCCTCTGACTTGTTGTCGAGGTTGTTCTCGCTCCTGGGGAGCCTCTCGGCCCCTTCCTCTATCTTGTCGTCCTCCTCCACCAGCCTGTGACGACGTCTGGGCCTGTGAAGAACGAGGAGAACGCGTATCAGAGCTCTGAAACCTTTCTGGTGATTTAATCCTTGACCTATCACGTAAATCATAAGTACGTTCAGAAGAAACCGAAACTGGGGAAGCGCCTCTCGACCCCGGCTTCTTTTGTTGCTTACCCTGTTTTTTCTGTCTCCAACTCTTTTTAGTGAAGACTGGTTTATCATCTTTCTCAGATGCACTTTTTGTTTGTGCAACTTGGGTTTGCGATTGAGTCTGCATTTTTACAAAAGGCTTGTTGCCTAGGCTATTTCTTCCAATTGTTTTATAAGCCCGGGCTATTATTTTCGGTAATTCGCGAGGCCTGTCCAACTCTGGGACCAAAGCCAAAGCATTCGCTACTTGAAAGTTCATAGCATCGCCCTTGACATTTCCAAGGATCAGCTCAGCTACTACATCAAACACTCCCACTAGTCTCATCCCTAATTCCACAGCCGCTTCAGGGCCATGTTCATCCTGTACTTTTTTAATTACAGAGGGTAGAACCGTCATGGAAGGAGTTCCAAAACATTTTGAATAAACTGCTGCGAATACCTTACCCCAGTTTTCACATGATTTCAAATCGGGGATTATGTCTTTTGGCAAACTTATCGTGAGGATGCGATGTTTATCTACTGGGGATGTATGTGGAAACACTGCTTCTATCTGATCGAACTTTTCTGCAAGCCAGTAAGGATAGTCGTCCTTATTTTGTGGACGTTTGCCCATCACAGAATTTACCATGACAGGACTTATAGTCACTCCAGCTGCAATAGCTGGTTGGCCTGCGACTACAGGAGCAGCTCCATGGAGGCTACCTGTAACGTATGTCAACAAGGCTCGATGCACTCGCACCAATTCGGTATGCATAGTGCGCAGTTCCGCAAGCGGTAATGCCAGATAATTTGGATGCGGGGTATACCCGGCCAATACAGGCCAAGTGGCCCCCTGAATTGACAAGGGGCCTAAACGAACTGCGGTAGTTGGTTGTGGTAGGGCGCCATTAAACCAAACACGGTGCTGCCAAGCCGTGAGAGGTACTTCAAGAGCAGTATAGGGTCGATAGGCAGCAGGAACAGCGGTGGGCTTATATTCATGAAACAGCTTATCACCTGCATCCACCGCCTCAAAAGTGATCCAAGTGTAAAACACTTCAAAGTGATAAGCCGCATCGGCTTGAACCACAAAGACCAACTCGACCCCTGTATCGGGCACTCCATACACAGCTAAGTGGTCTCGGAGTGCTCCTCGACTATGTGCAGCTATCGCCACACCAGCCATGACTAAACAATTATATTTGACAACCTAACAGGGAGCACAAAATGGGTTTTTTATATAACCTTTTTTAATTACTTCAAGCTTGAAAGAACCTATAAAACGTTCAATATAGGAGGTATCACCATCACTTACGCCTCCGGAAGCGTACGTGAGGGTTTTGTGGACAGGCACAAGTACTACTCAAGCGTCTCGCAGTTAAGCAGCCCCACGGTGGTCGCGCCATGTCATAAGGTTTCTGCACATACACAGAGCTATGCACAGGAAAATGGGACCCCGGAATACAGTGGTTTGCCACCATATACCGTAGCACCCAAAAACCCCAACCCAACTAGCTTAGCATCCCATTAGCACCCAAGTACTAATGTTTGGACAACCCAGAACACGGTATCTTTATCTCAGGACTCGCAGAAGCAAGAACACTCTTTCGTCACTCACTCGTACTTGTCCACAAGGTGCGTAGGAAGAGTCACTGGATAGTTTAAAATGTTTATTCCAACTTACGTGCTCTAATGTACAGTACACGTGTCAGTACTAATAGCATAATGCATATGACTAATATAAGCAGCATGGTTACAATTCCATAGAATACAAACGGGGAAAGCATCTCAGAGCTCAGTGGATAAACGTATAAATAACATTACCACCCTCCCCTTGCAGTAAGATAATTTATTATAAAAATAGAAGACCTCTGGGCTTTGACTAGCGAACCCCCATACCTCAGTCTCTAGATGCAGAATTACATCAGCAGGACATCATAGCTCTTCTCACTGAAAAGGATTTCTTCAAGTGTGTTAAGCGCTAGTCAACCACAGTATTAAAAGCATACCAAATTCTTCATGGCAATTGCACATAATGTTATGTCTGGGTGCGCGAGACTGGCCATATCAGGAAGAACCAAAATACATTGTTATGCGACCTTGTACATGTTTGTGCAGACTGAGCCCAAAAAGGTGAACAACAGAAAACGCAGACAGTGCAAAAGAACGTGGCACGAGCAAAGGGCGAGGAAGGCCCGGCTCAGTGTAACGTGCGCAAAGAAAAGCAGCATGGCAGCCAGGCCTAGGCCAACATAACAAGGCAGGTAACAATCCACAAGACACTGTAACCTCTTTTTACCCAACACTGCCTTTGACAATGTTTGACAATCGGATGTCTGTAAAGCGCTCTGATACCCTCGGGTCTTAACAGCTCTATAAATAACATACAAAAATAAATAAAATAAAATTAGTCTATGCTATCACATTTGAATTTGCAGATTTTGTGCTTATGGAGCTCCCCTGCTCATCGATTCCCCTGAAGAAGGACTTTCTCCAACTCAAAATGCTTTGGGGGTATAACTAAGAGTGCTGGACAAGGCCAGAAATGACATACTAGCCTGCTGTGTAGGATGGCACTTTAAGCACAGTTATCTCTGGGGTGAAGTGAGTTGTGTCTAAAATAATGTTGACAGCGACGTGATATGTGATATGTGATAAACCAGTAATATCAGTGTGAGAAAGTCATCCTTTTTGCCCTGATCACCCCCATTTTTTGACTGATACTGGTGGTAACTGACTCTGACAGCGCCCTGGGCTCTGCTAGCCAGGCACAAGGACAGGCTCTGATTAAAAAGGTATATGATAATTAAGTGTAATTTTCAATCTGCACTGACAACCTACCTGTAAGTCTCTATTAAATGGTAGGGCATTTCGGTTTAGAGGCCAGAGACCCAGCAGCTTGGAGGCACTTAAATGTGCACTGCTGTGTTGCATGCTGTCATTTTAAAAGTCAGCCCTGCTTTTCAAGTTGCTTTTAAACTGAAATTATAGCCACATTTGAATTTGGATTTAAAGATACTTCCAAAGCATTAAACTACCTTATTTTTACATATAAGTCAACCCCAAGGATCACCCTAAGTGCCCCTAGGGTAGGGTGCCATGTAAAAATAAGCAGGGACATTTGAAAAGATGTTTTATATGCCCTGGTGAGGGAAAAACTACCAATTCCGTTATTCCTAATTGTACCCCTTTTAGCTCCTTATTTTAACATGGGAATTCTGTAATACAGTGTATCTATTGACTGGAGTGAGCTAAAATAATATTTCAAAGACTTGACAGATTGGTAATGATAAATCCAACATTTTGCCACTGTTGAATGTATCATAACTAATACAGAAAATAAGTTATATAACTTTCTTTTCTTTGAGCCAAAATCCAGCCTTCTAGAAGCCTCTCCTGATTGGCCAGCCTTAACAGACTTAGCCAAACATCTTTGATGGGGTGTTAAGTGGCCTGCATAGAGGCAGAGTTTATCTGATAGGGGAGCCCCGCCAGGACGGGACTGGGAAAATCAAACTGGGCTTCAAAGAGAGCAGGACAGTAGAAAATCCCAGCCATGCCTACCCCCTCTTCCTGTACCCCGAAGCCAGATGGGAGCCCTAAGAGTGGAATTTGCAGAATTTCTGGAAAGGGAGTGTTAAGGGAAATGAGCCACACCAGTGGTTAGATTTAGACAGCTCTTAGTCCCAATGAGGGAAAATCTCCATCTTGAATTTTAAAGTGCAGTGCTTTGTGGGACAAAAAAATGGCACACTTTGGAGGAAGCTGTCCTGCTTTTGAGTGGCTCCCTTTACCCCATTGTTCAAGTATGCCCCCCTGCTATTCACCCCAGAACATTGAATAAATATGTAAGAGCTGCATAGCAATTCAGATCTTCTGCCAGAAAATACAAGGAGAAGAAGGACAGCACTACTGGAACTGTGGTCTGCACCCCAAAGGATTGCACTCTCAAGGACTGCTCCTGCTGCACACTTGGAACTACAGCCCGAGGACTTTGCCGTGCTTCAAAAAGGATTAAGGAGTGGACTCCCTGAAAGCAACAGGTTTACAGAGATCACCTGCACCATATCCCTGAAGAAGTCCCCATATTGGAGGGCGTCCAGTGGACTTTTAAGGATTTGGCCAGGTGCACTGTGGGAATTGTAGTCCCAAACTTACAAAGACCCTCTCAGAGCTTCAAGACCCTTGGATTTGTGTTTTGGACACTTTGAACCCTCAAGAGGAACTTCAGGAAAACATTCCAGAAGTTTGGAGTAGCTTTTGGTAAAAACTCCATAAGGTGACTAACCCATCGACGAGAGTCAAGCCACCGTCATTCAACCGTGAACCAGCCTGGATTTCAGTTTTGATCCACTGAAAGCTCCAGAGCTCAAGACTTTCAGGATTTCACTGAGGCTCCTGACTGAGCCAAGCCACCATCGTTGACTTGAATCCTTTCCTGAAGAAGAGCCTCGCTCGACGACGAGAGAAAATCCTCCAGATACGTTTCTAAGTGTGAAGGTAACATTTTGACCGAGCTCCCAGTTAGTGTATCCAACCAGGGCTCCATCGCAGTCAGCCTCAAACTTTGATTTCATCCCGCTCAAGCGCGACCAAATGTCCCAAGTTGGCGCTATATGTTTTTAAGCACCAGAAAGTGTTTGTTTTAAAAAATTCCTATCTCAGGTTTCCTACTTTGTATTATTGTCATCTTGGTGTCATTTTAATTATGCAAATATTTCCTATTTTTATAAATTGGTTGTGGATTTGTATTTTGTGTTGTCTTTTACTTATATAATGTATTGGTGTTTTTAAATGCTTCACACACTTGTCTTTTAAGTTAAGCCTGCCTGCTCGTTGCCAGCTACCAAGGGTGTGGCAAGTGAATAATTTATTGAGACCTTGTTTGAACCTTACATTGCATTGGTGGCCTTATTGCCCATGGTAGGTGCAGACTTACCCCTACTAATAAACCATCTCCCAACAGTCAGAGATGATGTCATTCATGATATCGTCTTTGGGACCATCTGTAACTTTGTTTATACTATATTGCAACTAGTTATGGGCACTTAGTTAACAATAGTCAGTTAATTTTAGGGAGCATTAGGTGCTGAGTTCTAAACATAAGGGTAATTCAACAGAATTTTCTTTTGCTGCAATTGTCCCCAAGTCTCCCCTATGCATAATTCATGACCAGCTGTGGGCCATGAATTAGTTATGAACAAAAGAACCCTCAGTCTATTTTTGTGACTCTTGCATCATAACGTATAGGCTACATTACCATTATGAATACAGTATTGATTGTCAAATCTTTGTATATACACACGCACATACACACACACACACACACATACACACACAGACACAGAGACACAGACACACACACAGACACACACAAACCTCTTTGACTCAAATTAGGCATTGATACAGAATTGTTTATATACCGTCACACAAGATTACAGTCCAATAATTAACATGCTTGCACACTTACAGATTCACAATCAGTCACTCATAGAACATTTACAGGCACTTTCTCATACACACTCACTTATTGTCCCACACATATGGTGACTTACCCACTCACAGATTGATGGTATCTGTGCCAGTAAATCCTATACAGCTTAATAGTTTGCCTCTGTAAAATACTGAGTTTGTTGCCTGAAGTAATATTTGCTTTGTTGATTTCATTAGCTAAATACTCTTCTTTGCCCAATCACATTTTCAATACCCATTTATAGTGATAGGAACTTTACTATGCCTCATAAATGAACATGCATATTTTTCATTTGTGATTGACAAGTTTTGGTAAGTCATACAGTGAACATTGCTAGAGCAGCACATGTAAACATATCTGGCTTTCCCTGCACTGGATGAACCTGGGTCTCAGTGAGCCTGTTCTATAAAACTGCTTTCCTCACTAAATTCCTCACTTCAATTAACATGTATTTTCGAGAAACTCACAAGTTGCTCCTTTATAAATGATGTTATAAAGGGTAATATTTCTTTTTGTATATTAAATATTATTTAGATTAAGACTTTGTACTCTCATTTATTTATTGGTAGTATTGTATGATTTAGCATTTTAGAATAGAGTATATATGCCATGGAAGTTCCCTTTTTCTGTGTATAATTTACAAAGGTGTTGGCTCTTTATGCATTGCGTGGCAGCACCGTCATTAGATATACAAAGTGTGAAGTTTGCACAGGACACAATCTGCTGCTAGGAATGGCATAGGAGTTTGTGGTGTTAGGATCAATAAACTGATGCTGGAACCTTTATAGGACAGGGATCTATTTCTAAGTTTTATAAGGATATCACACAGGGAAAGCGCAAACACAGCTGAAGCAGCACCTGGGATCTTTAAGTGGCATTAGCTGTGTTAGATGACTTGTTATTACTAAATAGGGTAGCATTGTTTGAAAATGTATAAATAATTGTTTCAGCATGAGCACGGGGCCATGAAAAAGTGTAGGGGCTGGAGAATAATGATGTTTTGCCCCCTTCATTTCTGATGGACCTGCCTACATCAGTGGACTAGTGACTTTATATTTTGGGCAATGATAGTAGCGATGCCCCATACATAGCTGAATCTAAATCTTCAGACCTGCCATATGTGATGATGTCAGTTATACATCAATGGTGAGATGTCATCTATGATGCCAGTTGTGAGGCAATGGTGGAAAATGAGAAATCATGGTTGTGTTTCTATCCACAGCTTGAATGTTTTGGGAGTTTTGAGGTTTGTATTGTGACTATAACATTCCATCAAATGAGGTTTTCACTGGTGAATTTGTAAGGACGTACATTAGCCTAGGTTAGTACATATATGGCCTTAGTAGAGAAATATAACCACATTTCAAAAAGATGTATACATACATTTGATAGGCTTTGTGATTATATTCTTTCATTGCACCTGATATAAGGGCATGCATTGTATGTAGTACTTATAGAGGACATTTAGTAGGTCTTGATACCCCATGTATTGGATTGAAAGACTTATGGCTAGGGTTATAACATGGACTAGGATCATGGACTTGGGCTGAAGTCTGGACAGACCCAAAGGAGTAATATCCAAACTTCTCAGAAGGAATGACAATGACCTTATAATTTAATTTCCCAACCACTGCAGGTCTTTGTAAAGAAACCGCAGGAACATCTGCCTTTTTTGTGGACTATGCACAGAGCAACAGTTATAGTTTTAAACAAGTTTTGGTTAATTTGAAGCAACATTTTCATTTAGAAAATAGAAATATTGCTAACTTGAATTGCTAAACTGATTCTAAATAAATCTGTTACATCATTCTCACATTAATAACAAAGAGATTTATAGAATTTACTTGGTTACTTTCGACATTAATACAATACAGGGGATGCGTGTTCACTTATTTCTCAGCACATTAATGCAAGACAGAACAATTATATTTAATTGATTACTTTGTGGGTCATCTATCTTGGGGGTAAGGTTGAAAAGTTCTCTAAGTATCTCAGCATGAACTTTATGAGCCATATACATTGCAAATTTACGTTCATCATTAAATTCCATTCATTGAATGACCCAAAATCAGCAACTTATACACCAGATAATGTATTACAGGTAAAAGTGAATAGCTTCTTACAACATATAAAATGTAAAAGTGTACCTGCCAAGGCCAGAAGTTCCTAATATCTGAGCAGCTCACCAGATGGGAAGGGCCTTGTCCCTGTCTGCAGAGCATGAGATCCTGTAAAGCCGAAGCAATGGCATATACTGCAGTGTAAACATTGTAGGCAACTCTTAGGTTGTTGACATCATTATAACCTATTTGAATGTGATCTAATTTCTCTGTCCCTGTACACTCTGGTGTTTCATTTTTCAAAGAACCTGGCAAATGTTTCTCCTTCAACCACTTGCACCCAAAAGCGTTTTCCCAGAAAATTCTGACAGTTATATCACTAGGAGACTGTAAAGGGTGCACTTTGTTGAGATGTTCTTTAAAACCCAACATCTCCTCACTATGGATAGCGAATCCAATAGTTCCAGTGAAGATATTGGAGTACTTCTCTGCAGATATTAGTGGTGAAGTAGACCAAGACTCGCTTGCAATCCACACTTTATCAATCACATTCTGTTTAACTATTTCATCGGCAACTGGAGTGAACTCTGCATCACTGGCAAAAATGACAATGGCTTTGGCTGTTGATTCTTTAATTACTTGAACAATGTGAAAAGCATTCTTGTCAGGTCTACTTGTGAAGATGCTTTCGGAGAAGGCCACACAAAGTCCTGCCTTGATAATTTCTTCTTGTAATATTTGGACACCTTGTTGACCATAGTCGTTGTCCTCTGCCACAAGGCCCACCCATGTCCAACCAAAGTGTACTAGCATCTGCGCCAGCCCACGGGACTGGAAGTCATCAGAAGGGACCGTCCGGAAAAAAGAGGGAAATTGAATGCGATCACTCAGCAGGGGACTTGAAGAAAAGTAACTGATCTGCGAAAGCAAGATTACGAAGTTTGAAAGTGGCAACGTGTGGAACCAACCCTTTCTATGACTTTGCACCACGTCAGTACCTCAATTAAGTAGGGAAATGGTCAGTCAAACATTGTCTTTTTCTGCATTCTCCTCATCCCAGGGATTTTTTAAGACGTTCTAATAGGATGGCTGTTGTTATGCTTCATTTTGCTTGGGAGGCTCTATGCACAACCCTGAAACATCAACCTGGCCTGGTTAAAAAACTAAAATCAACTCTCTTCAAAGAACATTTTCCAGCCATCCAAGAGAACATCAAGACAATCATATTGTACCCATCAGAGTTCTACCTGCATATCTTTTTTTTTAAATGTTATTATTTTTATTATTTGTGAACTGTTATAGCCTGACAGTAACCTACCATGCGCCACCATTTCATGAGCGCTACTTCTTCTTTATATCTTAAATGAACATATGCTGGGGCCTGAAAGTGAATTTGCACTTAAATATAGCAGGTCTATAATGTCACTTATGAATAACAACATTTTAAACCACATGTTGCTTGGCCACCTGAACTCAAGCTATACTCATTTCCCTTACTGCTTAGTTTACTATACCCCCCAGTTTCCAACCATGTTCAGCCTGTCCTTCCTCCTTTTATGCCCTATTCTACCCAAAGCTTCTGGTGTCCTTGGACATAGGGCCAATTCAAATATTGCATTTTGTAGTACATAAAGTAGTACTTAAGTGGTAGTATTTACTTACTACAGAATGCAGTTCGCAAGCATACGGGTGATGCTTGCCTATCTTTTCTGCGTGGAGATCTCTGCTCCTCTGCACATGCAAGAATTTTGTAATAAAAGTGGGAAGAACCAGGGGAAGTGGTCGGAAAAGTGGGAGTAATTACTCAAAACTGGGTAGATTTATGGAAATGTAATGAGCGGTTTAGGATGGTAATACAAAACACATACCCACAAAAGAGTAAGATCATTGCAATTCGCAAATTGCAATTCTAATGTTAATAGAAATATAATGGTGCCAAAACAAGCTTAAATGTAGCCCAGACCAGCCTTGGAGTAAATTAAGCATCACACATGGAGAACCACTGGTGCTGCTACAGGTTTCCATAAAAAAACAATGGAAAAGGCAGGGAATCAAACTAACATCATATAGGAGTTAATCACAAATTACTTAATTATATATATGTATGTATGTGTGTGTGTATATACATATGTATATATATATATATATGTATATATATATATATATATATATATATATATAAAACAAAATATATATATATATAAGTAGTACTAAGTAAAACATTTCTGATTGCAATGTTGTTGCTATAAAAAATATAAAAAAGTGAATTACCCTACCTCCAATAGCTCCAAAAACACCTATCCTCAAGAGAAGTGACCTAGAAAGTAACATTAACGTAATTCAGTGGCCTCATATGCTGCTTTGGACTTTCAACTTCACTGCACTTCAAGACCATTTAATTATAAGGAGTCATCAAGGTGATTAGATTGCATGGAGTCAATGGCAAACGTTGCTGCTCAACTAAAAGAAAAGTACATTTTATTTAGTGGGCACAACCTCAACCACATGCTGGTCCAGTCAGTTGTGAGCCAGCCCCTGCTTTTTGTCTGACTAAAAAGACCAAATTGATATTTATGAGAAAACGTAGGGTTTTTTGTTTTGATAAAGTGTCACAAAATACTTTTGTGCTCTTTTAACAATAGTTCCAATTTTGAGTTGAGTCCTTTGTATGCTGTTTAACAAGAAAAGGAGTGATAAACGTAGTAAATTTAGTAATAACTGATATAAGTTGTGCACAAATTGCTTGCACCCATTAGGTACACTTTTAATTGCAGGCACTAATTCGTGCACAAAGGAAACCCATTTGTTTGAGTGGTTCCTTCATTTTCCAATTCCAATAGCTTTATTCGACTAATTGAGTCATAAAAGCGTTACAAAGTAAATAAAAACATCTACATATAAAACATCTGCGTTAGCATATCATAAAAGCTGGAAATGGGATGAGTACACTTTTTAAAAGATTGTTAAAAATTTCATTACAATTTTGTTACAATAAAACATAATTTAAAACATTTTAAAATTTACGTCTTTCCTTCCCATTTTAGACATCTTTTACCCTTGTTTTAGTCCTACATCTCCTCCAGTAGCTCGGTTAGGGATATTAATCACTTCCTTGCTTATCCTCGCCTAAACGTAGGGCTTTAGACCTTAGTGACCATGACCACCCTAGATATTTTGCCATGGCTATTACGATCGTTGCTGATGTGTTAGTCCGTAATATTCTTTCGGCATCACTAGCCCTTCTTGTGCCCAAGAGCTTACAAATTGGTAACAACCAGACACGACGTGGAGCGGCATAGCCAGCACAAGCAAAAAGTAAGTGAGCCATAGATTCAGTGCCGGACTTGCATACCGGGCACACATCATCGCTGGGTTTATGCCATCTAGCAGTAAGTGCTCCTACTGGCAGTGTGCTTACCCTGAACTGGAAATACAATTTCCGATCAAGCGGTTTTGTGATTAGATCCCAATAAGATTCCAGCCTCGGGGTAACTTTATGTTCTAGAAATAGACAAGCAAAAGAAGATGGCTCGCTATTTCTAAGTGTATTTAACTGGATCCAATCCCAATATTTTTCCTTCAAGATCTTCTTTGAGGGAAAGATGGAATTTATTGGGTCATTCCAAAGTGAGATCATACCGAGACTGGATAACATATCTCTAACCACCCATAACCATTTTATGCGGTGAGAAGTGTCAGCCCTTATTACATCTTGGAACCCTACCGCGTATCCTGCAAGTTCGGGTGTAGTCCAGAGTCTTTGCCAGTACAGTAGGGGTCGAAGCTTGGCTATAGCTGCAATGGGTTTTCTCCCAAGGTCGTATAGTAATGGACACATTGGGGTACTTTGAGGTAGCCTGGTGATGTTCCTCAGGAACCGATTTTCTGACGATGTGAGCGTGGATAGGTTATCTCATCCCCAGAGTTCCGATCCATAGAGGGCTGAGCTGATGACTTTCATATTATAAATCTCCAGTACCGGGCTGATGGGCTTAGTGTGTGATGTATTATGTTCCGTGTGAAGCACCCCGACAATTGCCTGTGTTTAAGGGATGCCAGGTCGATCTGGTGATTCCATTTTACATTGTCCTGAATGTTAACCCCTAGATAGGTGAACTCTTTAACGTGATCTAGCGGCCTATTATTCATTTGGAAGCCCCCCTTATAGGCCCTATGCGTGTTAATGGCCATTAGTTTTGTTTTCATCACATTGACCTCCAAGCCCCGCTGTAGAAAAAACTCCTCAAAGGTTTTTAGGGCCTTCTGGAGGCCACTTGGGGTCTTGGAGATAATCAATGTGTCGTCCGCAAACATCAATATGGGGATTTTTTCTCCTGCTAATACTGGGGCATCAGATGGATTGGAGCTCATGTAGTTCACTATTCCATTAATATAAAGTGAGAATAGCGTCGGGGCCATAACGCACCCTTGACGCACACCTCTTTCGACAGGGAATGATTCGGTGACTTCCCCCTGCTTGCCCCATCTGATTTTGGCACTATTGTCTTCGTGTAGTTTAATAATAAGTGACAATAAATCAGGTGGCATCCCTAGTTCTTTTAGGATTATCCATAGTTTGATGCGGGGTACGAGGTCAAATGCCGACTTAAGATCAACGAAAGCGGCGTATAAACTACCCTTGCCCAGGGTCACCGTCTTCCAATAAATCAAAACAAACCTGAACACCTGATCTATGGTGCTAGTAAAGGCGCAGAACCCTGCTTGCAATGGTGATAAAACCTTAAACTCATCAATCCACTCCTGTACTTTGTTGAGCACCAGTCTCCCCATTATCTTTTGCATACAGTCAATTAAGCTAATTGGACTGTAGTTCCCTGGGCATGACTTATCCCCCTTCTTAAAAACAGGTATGATTTCTGCTCCTTTCCAGGAGTCCGGGATTGGGGCTCCTTGAGCGATAGCATTGGTCAACAGAAAGATGTATCGGCACCATCTGTCCTTGTCATGTAGAAAGACATCCCCAGGGATGCCATCTGGCCCGGGTGCCTTTCCAATCATTATTGACTTCAGTGCAGTTTCTACTTCAGCCCTACTAAAGGCCCTATCCTGGTAGGGGGTTCTATCAATATCACCCACATTTTCAGTCAGGTTTGAAGCATATTGAGGTTTAAAATGATTCACCCAATCCTTCTGTGAAACATGGTTTTGGGGCTGCTGAGCCTGTCCTCCGCTGTCCCATTTATAAACATCCCCAAAAAAATTGGAATTCTTCATGGCACAGGCTTCCTTTAATTCCTGCCACCTTTGGTCATCCCATGTTTTCTTTGCTTTTAGCTGGGTACGCCTGTAATTAAACCTAGCTTCGCGAACCGCTATCGGGTTACCTGCTTTAAGGGCTAATCCTAAAACTAGATGTGCCTCTCGACATTCTTTATTGTACCACTGCCCAACTTTCTGTTTTGGGACCATCTTACTTTTATTCTGCTTAAAAAAGTGTGTGCGCAGATTTGTAAAGAATTTGTTGTGTATAATTATTGTTTGCGCTAGGGCCACAGGATTTGCTACACTAGCTTCCAATTCATTTATCGTGCTATCCACAGTCTTATTAATATTATCTAGCAGATCTGGCATTTCTACTATTTTTGCCCATTTAAGACGTCTCATATCATTTGATAGAACGAGGTCACTTGGGGAGTGTCCATTACTTTTTTGGGGTTTCATTTTTTGTCCGCAAAAATCCATTGACACACACAGGGGATTGTAGTCGCTCTTGAGTCTTGTTTTGACTACCATGTCTCTAAGGGCGTACCATAGATCCAAGCTGATCAGGACAGTCTATTCTGCTAGCACTATAGCCATTATTAAAGGTGTTAGCCCCAGAACTATCAGAATGTGTACGACCATTTGCGGCCCGCAAACCCTTTTCCATACAAATATTATTTGTTTGGATAACAACATCTGTCCACTTCCTTATGGGGTCTAGCTCCAGCTTTGGGGATGCCCCACTTGTTGTCTACTTCGTCAGTAAGGTCACCTCCCTCTTTAATTAGGGGCTTGAACGTCATGTTAAAATCCCCCGCAACTATGATGTGTGAAACTACCTGTTGTAAGTCGAGGAGATCGTCGAGAGCCGCCAAAACTCCCGACTTTTTCCCTCTAGTCCCTCTCACATAGACATTATATATGTCTATGATCCAGTGGTCACACTTAGTTACTCTGACTGCCTGGATGTCGTGTCTCTTGGTTGGGAGAACCTGTATGTTTAACTCTAGTTCTTGTCGCACCCAGATAGTCAAACTCCCTGATGGCCTCCCTTTTGTACCCTTGCTTGCCGGGATATGAAAGTTTAAATACCCTACACAAAAAAGAGGAGCCTCTACCCAGGTTTCTTGGAAGAGGCAGATGTCAAAATCCTCTATAAAAGCGTGCCACGCGGGAGAGCCCATCTTCGTGCCCAGTCCTGCAATGTTCCACGACAGTATGGAGATCTTGGATAAGGCTGGACATGAAGACATCCACTCCATATCTATAAAGGAAGGGTGGCTATCCACTTCCACCGAGTAGTCTGTCTGGGTAGAAAGGGCTAGATTAGTCATAGGGGGTTGTGACTGATCTTCATTTAGAGCTGTGGGGCAAATAAGACTATCCCCAGTAATTGGACTAGCTGTAGAGCACTCTTGGTAATTTAGGGGCAACATTTTCCTTAGTCAATCATTATTATCAAGAGTGGAGCTCTCCTGGATGCTATTAGACCTATATCTGGACAGATTATCAATTCTACTGCTAGGAGGAAAGCATCTAAATTGAATTGTTGAGTGCTCTGGTGAAGTAGTGTGAAACTCCAGTGCGAAAATATTTTCCACTAGGTCAGCATTTTTCATGGTAAGTTCGATACAGTCGTAGTCATGGTTTGGTGATGTTAGCCTTCGAGTGGCTACTATATCTTCCCTTATTACAGAGCGGCATCCTCGAACATGCCTAATCCAATGAATTGCTTTATTGGTTAAGGAGTCCCCATTCTCTATGCCTCTGCGTGCGTCGTATTTTGGTACATTTACCATAAATATTCTATGAGAGCTATGTGTATTGGTTATATTCTTAACCGTGGGCCCTGCCAGGCGACCTGTCTCTGGTTGGTTCAAATGAGATAGGGTTTTTCTACTAAACGGTGACTGTGCCCTCGTTACTGCTGTCTTGTTAGTGTTAATACAATTGCTAGCTGCATATTGTGGTAAGTAATTAATCATCTGTAGCAGTGTTTTTTCCATGGTAGACTTTATTTTATCCGTAGGAAATGACGTCCTACTAGCAGTGTTATTATTAACTGTATTACTATCAATGTTAGAAGTGGTCACAACGATCTGAGAAGAGGCAGTCATGGCGTCAAGTGGACTTAGCATATGAGCCCTTTCCCGTGCGCTATTGTTCTCTCCTCGGGCTGGATCTAATACTAGCGATTTAACCATTGAGGATAACTCCACTATCATGTCTCTCATGGACCCCACTTCAGATCGTAGTGAGGTGACTATTTGGATCAGATGCTGGCATTCCATACAGGATCCTGACCCTACATCTTTTGGCTACTATTCTCGGAGGGGATTGTGCCAACCCAGTTCTTTCATCTCTGCCATCGTTTATATTCTCTATGTCTAGCAAGGGCTGGAATCTGTTGGTACAAGTAATTATAGGATCTATGTGTACTGTGTCTGGCAGTGGTGCAGTCAGCCCGATGTTTAAGGTGGGTACTCCCACAGTATCCTGTTCCCTATCCCCGTTGTTGTTTACCTGTCTTTTGTTTTTTGATTTGCGGAACATATCCGGAATAGCCGGTTTTGCTATTTTACTCTGCCTGGGGTTTTTTTTTTTATTGCTATTTGTTTGTGTCGTAGGTGTGCACTCTAAGATGCCCTCACACTCACTTATTATGGTGTCTATCCGATCCATTACACAATTACTGGCTGCCGTTTTTTGAGATTTCCTGGCCTTCTTTCCCCTGCCATCCCGACTTACTCCAACCTCACCCCCCTCCCCACTCTCGTCAAATGTCTTTCTTTTCCCCATTGGCCTAGGCAAAGCTACACTGTCAGGAGTCTTTTTATATGCTAATTCTGCCAACACAGGTAAGCACAAATAAACAGGTTTAGCTTAGTTCATAGGCAACAGACAGGTTATTGTGATGGGAGGGGAATTAGGAATTGTAATGGTAGGCAAATTTGGGTCTCAAAGTACAGCCAACTTGACCAGATACTCAAACTGTTCTTGATTTGTGGGCTCAAAAAGGAGTTGTACAGTGTCACAGTACCTTTGGTTTCCCACCACGAGGGGTTCTTCCACTTTTGCCACTGCGTCACGGATGAAAGGGGGGTGGCCCTGCCCTGCCTCTTCCTGGCAATGACAGGCAAGGACGGGCCCGCCCTTGGCCCGGGCTTTGCCCGGGCGCGTCCCACGCTGCGGGATGGCAGTGCAGCTTTTATGGCGCCTCCAGGCGCGATAGCGGCTTTAGGTGTGCAAGGGCGCAGGGACCGCTGGGAGTTGTAGTTGGGCCGTTCCCCTCACGGCCTGCGAGTGACAGGTACAGCCGTTTCCCTTACGGCGGCAGCGGCGGCTGCATCGATGGTGCCCCGGTGAGTTTGCTCTCCCGCGCTGCGGGAGGGCAGTGCAGCTTTTATGGCGCCTCCAGGCGCGATAGCGGCTTCAGGTATGCAAGGGCGCAGGGACCGCTGGGAGTTGTAGTTGGGCCATTCCCCTCACGACCTGCGAGTGACAGGCACAGCCGTTTACCTCACGGCGGCAGCGGCGGCTGCAGCGATGGTGCCCCGGTGAGTTTGCTCTCCCACACTGCGGGAGGGCAGTGCAGCTTTTATGGCGCCTCCAGGCGCGATAGCGGCTTCAGGTGTGCAAGGGCGCAGGGACCGCTGGGAGTTGTAGTTGGGCCGTTCCCCTCACGGCCTGCGAGTGACAGGTACAGCCGTTTCCCTCACGGCGGCAGCGGCGGCTGCAGCGATGGTGCCCCGGTGAGTTTGCTCTCTCCTTCATTTTCATGATCCTGGATATCTGGCAGTGTTATCTCCAAACACTTGAGATCTGCTAAACAGGTCACAACTTCATGTGCACTTTAATAAAAACTGTAATAATTAAAATGACTTATTTGGTCCCTTGGTAAGTTGTTCCCCATTTATACCTGAAACATGTAATACATTCTTTATGACCACATTTGAATGTCAAGGCTTCGGTTTGTGTTTGAAAAGGAAAACCTTTTTGCAAATGAAATGCCACATTGAACGTTTTTGCAAGGTCACTTTGAAAGTAATGGAATGGCACTAGGTATAGTGTCCTGGCGGTGTCAGGTACAAGACCGTGTTAAATGTGACCTCATTGCCATCCTAATCCCCTATTGTCTGAAAAACCAGGTGTTAAGTTCCTTCCTAAAGAATAAAAGTTGTGGAGCACCCGACAACTAAAACAGCAATGCATTTCAAGCCCTCGCCGCTACTAAAAAAATATTCAGCCAAATAGTCTGGATTTGTTCACTCTATGGGCCTTTAAAAACAAAGCTTATGAAGATCTCAGTTGCCAGGTTGGAATATATTTCTGAAACTTAGGGGGATATTCTCAAGAACGTGCGATAACCATCGCCAAAATAGGTTAACGCAAGTTTTCATATCGCCGTCTATCGCGGGAAAATAACTCCGGTTTAACGTTGTATTCTCAACACGGCGGTAACATGCGATAGTCTCCGGATAACGCCTCAAATGTCCGCAATAACATTGCCGGGACGGCGATGAAAATCCAAACCTGAACGTGAAAAAAGTTGCGATGGGCCCAACCGCGATAAAAAATCCAGCGAGAAGCAGCGCCAGGCCTGAAAGTCCCACAAGTCAGGCTGCAAAAAGCACAATAAAAGCGGCAACACAAAACACAAACAAGACACAAACAACTGCGAAGCACCATGGAGGTAGCCGGAGCAAGCACAGAGGACAACCAGAACCCCACAAGCCCCACGGAGGACCAGCCTGGGACCTCGGGGTCAGGGAATGGCAAGGAGAAGAAGAAGAGGAAGACGCGGTTCAGTCCGCAGGAAAACAGGATCCTGATCACGGAGGTGATAGAACACCATCAACAACTGTACGTCACCTCCACTGTGTCATTGGCAACAAAAAATACAATATGGCAGTCCATCCTGGACAAGGCGAATGCAGTCGGAGTGCTGAGGAGGACAATGGACGAGCTCAAGAGGCGCTGGAATGATGTGAAGTGCAAGACCAAGCAGAAACTCGCAGACAACCAGAAGGCAGCAATGCAGACTGGAGGTGGTAGACCAGCGCCACAGGAGGAGCTGGATGAGATGGAGGAAATGGTGACCACAGTCATCAGTGTGGAGACGGTGGCAGGAGTTGGGGAACCGGACACTGCTCAACATGACCCGACACAACAGCAACAGGGTGAGTAACCACCAGGGACTGGGGGAACGGGGGAGATGGGCACAATGGCACACATGCACAATTAAGTAGAGCACATCTGCGGACAAACCATGCCCAAGAGTCACAACACCAACCAAGAGCCCAATTTACCCAAGTCTGCAACATCACAGCACTGCATAAGCACAGAAGTGAAAGCCACACCGCCTGAAAGGGATACAGGCCAGCCAAATCAGAGCTGAAGGGGCAACTCACCTACAATGCAGCACACACACATAAGATCCAGAGCACCGCAACATTTACAACAATGTTGAACAAACAGCAACACCAGCACAATAGAACAGAGGACACAACTGCTGCCGCTTGTGTGTGGAAAATGGCCATTCGCATGTGGCACAGCAGGATACTGTGAGATGATAATGTACTACTACAACCCCACATCCCTGATGGTGCAGTAATGCATGTATGGCCGTGACCCAGATAGGCAGTGAGACACACATTGTCATGAAAATCAACACTCATCACAGTTGAATACAAGTGAAGGTGCGTAGACTTTATTAGCATATGCTTGTCAGTACGGACAAGATAAGTGCCACAACATGCAGACCAATGCAGCAGTATGTCAGAACGTGGAATGTTGCCAAGCGCCGCTGTCCACTCCGGGGGAGTGCCTCACCTTTCACAGGTGTGTGTTAACCCGCGTTGTTGTCCGCTCATGTATTCAGAGTCCAGGCGAATGCAGACATGTCCACTGTTGTCGTGGTAGATGTGACCAGAACCCCAAGTTCCAACAAGTTGTCGGGAGATGTGCAATGTGTTCCAAACTGTTGTGTCTGCAGGTGCGTAGTTACACGTCCATGAAAGCTAGTGCAGCTTCGTAGGCAATCATTTCCAACATGAGGTCGTCGTCGACTTCATCGAACAGGATGGCGAGGCTAACCATTAGCAGGTCCGGACAGATGTGCTGCGTCCACCCCCTTTCACCAATTAGCACTACAGCCCAATAGGGGAGCGGCTCAATTTGCTCACTGCACACGAGGAGTTCTGCAATCTCCCAGGTCCAGCTGCCAGCATGTATGCCAAGTATCCAGGCATCCCATAGACGGGTGTCACAGTGACACTCATGGTCGTGGGCCAACAGGGGGCGCACACACATGTCGAAATCCAGTTCGGCTACCGTCCTGTTGGATAGGCAGACATCCATGGACCACTCGAATATGCACGAGCGACAATGCAACACAGGCTGCACGCAGGTGACGTTGGCAAGGCGGAAGCTCAGCCGGTAACTGATCCGCAGCACTACCAATGGCAGTGCCCCCAGTAAATGCAGCATACGTGCACGGTACAGTTCCACCTGACAGGGGTTGTGCAAGTGTCCGTGATGGTCTGCCATTGCGTTAGTGGCTCTGGTTGAAGCGGCACTGTTCTGACCTGCAACAGTTCTGTGGATGAAATGCCACAGCTCAGAGCAATGAGTTGTTTTAGTGTTCAACGGTTGTACACCTGGGTTAATGTGGGAGTAAGTGTGAAGGCCATTCCATGCAAGATAACTTCGAGCAAGGACTTCTGTGTGTGGGGTGTGTATACGTTGGTCTCTCGTTGGGCTGTGCGTAGTGTGGGAGTCATCATCAGCTGCTTTAGTATCTGTCAGGGGGTGCCGGGCACATGTAATTCCGGGGTCGGAGGTGCAGATGTGCTTCCGCCTGATAGCTCAGACAAAGGAGCATTCATCCATAATGTTAGTTTCTCATCTGCTTGCATTCAGGTACTGTGAAGTGGCTTGTTGGGGGTGGGGTGGGATGTGTGCGACTTTGGGATTCATGTTCGACATGTCTTGCATGTGGCAAATGAGCGGCATCACTGTGTGTAACGTTGCCTCACAGCTGCTCCTCCCTCCCCCCGAGCCTAATTACTTGTGTGCGCTGCGCGGTTGCATCACTGGCACTCCTACGGCACACCATTGTCATGCCTGTCTGCGCATGTCCACAAGCCTGACAACGACACTGTGATGTTGGCCGTTGGAGGTGGGCGGCCACGTGAGTGTAGGCCTGTGGGAAGGATAGGGCGGACACAGACATAGAGTTCATGCCTGGCTGAACTCACGCTGCGATTAAGGCTAGGCATTTGGCTCATGCTGTGGCAATACAGATACACACAACACTTGGCATGTATGAGCCAAGACCCCGAGCGGTCTTGCGCTCCTTCATTTCCCCGTTCGTGCGAGCCCGCCCTCCGGGTGCATGCTACATTGCAACATTGTCGATTGCGGACTGGGTGGCGTCAACACTACAACAGAGACACACGCATTAGTTACTTCCTTGCCCAGGACAGAACTGAACCACGCCCAGAGCCCCGGGGAAATCCTTCACACCCCTACGCTGGCTTGGCATATGCCGGCCCAGCCCACTCCGCTTACGCTTACAGGGGGGGACAACAAAGCTACGTGTCCAAGGTCACACCCACTGCCTGAGGTGACATGGTTGCGTCCGCTGTCCACAGCACAATGTAATGTGGTAGGGCCCTGGCCCATCATGCATACATAATGACCACACGGACACACTTAGTTAGATAGTTGAACTGGCTACGGGCACGTCCACCCGGCCACCTTTTATTACCAGGGTCACATGTCCACTGACGCCTGTGCTGGATGGGTGTGGGGTGAGTGTAAGCCAGCCCTCAGGGAGTGGTTGGTGCTGGCAACAACTAGAACAGTGATCATCGGATCACACACACAGATTCAATCATAAAGGGTCCATGACTTGCAATGCACTGAGGTAGGGGAACCAGAGTTGAGCGTGTTCATGTGAAGAAATTGTTAATGATTTGGTCCCTTCGGGATAGTCCTGCTGCAGCTGCAGTGGGGTGTGGTACACCTGCCTCATCTTCATCATCATCGTCCCAGGTCTTCCCCACTGCCTGAGGTGACATTGTTGCGTCCGCTGTCCACAGCACAAAACTCTATCATGAAGGGTCCATGTGTTGTGGTGCACTGAGTTAGTTGCACCTGAAGAGCTGAGCAGGGTATCAAGCTGATGATGGCATCCAAGACAGGTGTGAGCAACTTAGATAGGCTGGCTGTGACACTCCTCCGACTCTGGCAGTTGTTGGTTGGAGGTGGTCCTGGCGGTGGTGGCGGGTGTGCAGCCAGCGATGATGGCGTGTCCTAGCATGTCAGGATTGGATTTGATTTGCGAGCCCTGCTGACCGCAGTGTAGGCCGGAGGCAGCGGTCAGGAAGGGCACACAGCCACATGTCGTCGGCTTGTGTTGCACTAGGTCAGTGGCACCTGGAGCGCTCAGCAGGTGCACAGCCAACGACGATGCGCCGTCCGTGGGGGGCGCACTGGGTGCAATGTTTTTCGCCTACTGAATTCTGCCTCAATATTGCCACATGTCGTCGGCTTGTGTTGCACAGGTTCAGTGGCACCTGGAGCGCTCAGCAGGTGCACAGCCAACGATGATGCGTCGTTTGACTTGGGGGAACTGCTGACCGCAGTGTAGGCCGGAGGCAGCGGTCAGCGAGGGCCCACATCCACGTGGCGATGACTTGTGGTGCACTGAGTTAGTGGCACCTGGAGCGCTCAGCGGGTGTGCAGCCAATGATGATGCGTTGTTTGACTTGGGGGACCTGCTGACCGCAGTGTAGGCCGGAGGCAGCGGTCAGCGAGGGCCCACATCCACGTGGCGATAACTTGTGGTGCACTGAGTTAGAGGCACCTGGAGCGCTCAGCGGGTGTGCAGCCAACGATGATGCATCATCCGGGCGGGCCGCACTGGGGGCAATGTCTGTTGACTGGTGGTTTCCTCCATTAACAGAAATGTGGCATGATTTGAATTGTGGGACCTGCTGACCGCAGTGTAGGACTAAGGCAGTATCCGGTACACACATGACTCCGTGTTGCTGTGCCGCTGGATGTGCTGGGGGCCTGTGTCGCGGAGTCTGGAGGTCACGGCGGCGGACTCGTGGCAGGGTGAGGTGCGCTGCCCTGGCAGATGCGTTGCCCATCACGGAAGAGAACCACGCCCAGAGCCCCGGCCTTTTTATCAGCACTCCTACGCTGGAGTGGCGTACGCCGGCCCAGCCCACTGCGCTTACGCTTACCCGGGGGGACGGCACAGCTACATGTCCAGGGTCTTCCCCACTGCCTGAGGTGACATGGTTGCTTACACTGTCCACAAAACTACACACACCAGCAGTATATGTCCACATGGACATGTCTGTGCTCTGCATTCTGTGGTCTGTCCAGCACATCACCGCCACACTTGGCATTGTGTACATTCTTATTCATGGGTGAGTTGCCTCCTTCACACATACTTGGTTCCCACCTCTCCCCACATTCTGCAATTGTGTGGCTGAGGGGCCATGCCGTTTTCGGACAGTCCGCTGTCTTGTCCTATGCTGCCTCAGTGGTAGTCCGGGGGGGGTTGGCCGGAGGGGGGGGTGGTCCTGGGGGTGGTGGCGGTGGGTGTTGTGGCCCTCTTGGGTCTCCGGGCTGCATGTTCATTGTCTCCATGGCATCTGTGGGTCTTCAGATGTGGCTCTGGGCTGGGCTCCCTTTCATACTGCAGGTAGTCGTCCTGCTTAGCACCAGCAGAAGGCAGGTGTTAAATGCCTGCTGCTAATGCGCCTTATCGCCTGTTTTTGGGTTGCATCGCAGATCTGGCTGGTCGTTGAGAATATCGCGAAGTGGTGTTTTCGTGTGTTTTTGCACGGGAACGCCTACTCTGCATATCATTAGCGTTAGTTGTCTCTCTCATCCATGGCGATTTTTTTTGCGGCAGCTATCGCTGGTATACTGGCGATGTGGGGAGTTTGCACCAGCTTGTGAATGGGGCGATGATTCTTTCGCCACTTTTGCTGCGCTAAAGTGCCGTTAACTCGACGATAAGTCCTTGAGAATATGCCCCTTAGTCTGTAAATATATCGTGGGCCTAGCCTGTGAAAAGCTCAAAAGACCTGTCATATCACTTTAAAACTGATCCTGTGTGAGATGGGAAGTCACTGCATTTTCCTCAGTGTTGCAAAAGTGGACTCCTCGTGAGGGAGTTGAAGAGCCAATTTGGCTGCCATATATGAAACATTTTGTAATCTGCTAGGAACAAAGACATTTTGGAAAATTGCACAACTACCTGTTGTTGACATCTATAATGTACAGGGGTGGCTAGTAACATTAGAAAGTTGGGGGGGCGTGATGACTAAACTGTGATGCTGCTGAGCTGCTCCTCCAAGTCTCTTTTCTCCAGGAAAGAAGCAGGTGGGTGGAAACCGGGATAGAAGTGGCATGGATGATTAGGAAATGGAAAAGGTTGACTTCCTGCCAAGTGCCAAACCCAACCAATCCTTGAGCTGCTCTCATGCTGTTGAGAGCAGCTCCAGGATTGGTTGGAGCAGGCTCACCCAGCACTCATTTTGAGGCTGGGGCCTGTGCCTGCAATCCCCCTGCTGTTTTACAGCGCTGGGATTGCTGGCTCAAAATGTGCATGTCAGATTAGCTGGCTGTATGCAGCCAGCCAATCTGCCATGCACACTGAGCACCTGCAGATGTTTCCTGCAATCTGCAGGAATGTGTCCCGCCCCCAACATCACTCTCATGCTGCACACAGCCAGATAAATAAAATGGTAAATGACCATTTTAATAATTTATCTGTGTTCACCTGCTGCGCTCGCAACAGGCGTGGCGACGCTCCTCTGCCCATTAAGAGGAACCGCCGCTGGTCTAGTGTAAGATAGAACCCTCCTTACATTAAAAAAATGTAACATGAGCAGCAGCCCATGATTTCAATGGAGGTTACTGAAATGTTCAATTGCAAGTATAACATTTCTTTTTGCCTTAAACCTATTATGACCTCACTTTTGCAGGATGAAGGTAAGGAATTATTACAACATGAATGGGAACACTGGATATTGGTTGTCTGTTATTTTTAGGTCGAGCTTTGCAGTGCGCAAGCGCTGCTGCAAGCAAGACCTGCTGTAATGGATAAAACCACTTTATTCCCGCCTCCTGCCTACAATTGGTTTATTCCAGTGTCAATCTCCTTTGCTGCCTTTTGTCTTGTTCCCGCTGCCAATAGCTCACTTCCTTTGAAGGCTCAGGAGCACCGGTAAAGTACGGTGTACTTAAGCCTGCCTTCGATATCGCCTGTGTGTGAGAACTTTTTTATTTATCTTTATTGACGCTTTACTCGAGTCGCTGCTTCTGCCCGTTTTGATTCCCCTTCTGCTTCACATGAAAAGCCCTCCCCACCATCCGAGTGCACATAGCCCCTGCAGCAGTCGTCTTTTGCCCGTCACTGCTTAGGTTAATTTTTGTTGCTTTCTGCCCTCTTCACGATACCACGCTTCTTGTTTAGACGGCATTTGCCAATCAGTGTATAAACAACTAATGCAGCTGTAGCGCAGACACTGCCTCCTTCTTTCCGACACAGCAGTCAGCATTCAGCAGGCAGCAACGTACGTGTATAGTTGAGTCGCCATACAGCATGCGCGCCTACCCTGGCTTCTGGGAGAGGCCAGGTACAGAGACCATGCAATGCATACATTAGGTAAACATAATCAATGCAAAAATTAAAACACGCATTTCAGCTGTTGCAGAGTGAAAACTGACATTTGCTGTGGCAGCGCACAGTTAATTACGTTTATAAAGCAAAAGCAAAAAAAATTACCATTTAAATTGCAGGAGTGGAGAGGCATGCTTACTAAAGTAAGACTCCTGGTAAAGGGCAGCAGGCAGCATTCTTAATCAGTAACTCCTCTGTGGGACAGTATATTTAGTGCACTCAAGGGCTGTTGGTTACATTTAAAAATGGGGTGTTTTCAGTGCTCCGAACAATATTGGAAACTCTCTTTCCGCTTCATGAGACGCTGTAACAAACAGGGTTGGATTGGGAACAAAAATCGGCCCGGGCACGCTAAAAAAAAGTGGCCCACATTTGCATATTGTTTTTACGCAAAACACTGCTTCAGCAACATTTTATAAAAAAGAGGGGGGAGGGGTGGTTAAAAAAATGCACGGATTAGTTTACACTGGTGAAACACACCTGAATACAAGTGAGGCCACTTTTGCTCAGGCCCCCTGCCCAATCTGCATATATTAATGGCCCAGCCCAGCGAAAGAAAGGGAGTGACACCTCTGCCCGTTGATAAAAGGAAGGTAATGGACGCCCATCTACCTCCAAAAAGCCACTCAGGTACCCACTGGGTCGCTGGTAGCATCCGAACGACGCAGAAACTGCCCAAATCGGCCCACCAGGCTGCTCAGAAAAGCAGACCACAGCTGGAATTCGGATACCGGCCCCTCGGGCATTGCTCGAGTGCCCGCGTTACCAATCCGACCCTGGTAACAAATGGACATTGCTTGCCATTTTACTACTGAAGGAGTGCCACCAAAGTGGAGGTGTGTGTCAAAGAAGGGGTTAAACCTAGCTGTAAAAACTATAGAGCCTCTGATCGAACGCGTATAATGAAATCTGGTAGTTTCTACGAAGCCTGCTCACAATTCTTTTGATCAGAATCAAGCTCTCTGAACGGGCACACAGGGACTATGGAAAGGCTTTCTTTTAATTGAGATTATTTTCATAGGGAGGGAAATTCGGGGTTGTGGAGCATTGTTAATAGTGGACTGTTCACAAGGTGGTTGTCATTGTCTTGAAAATGGGCATTTTAATCTAGTGATGCAATGTTCCTGTTTAAGATTGATACAAGCATCCTTGAATCAGGTGTGTTTTCCATTCGGTGTATAGTTTGAGAATCAGTTGTTCTAGCATTTGAGGAGGGAAACAGCATTTACTATCCTTCTCAATCAAAATATCTGACTAACATATCCACCACTCAAATTACTTTCATATTTCACTATACTAATTAACCACTAATCCTTTATGGGTTCCGGAGTAGCGTGCTATTCGCTGAAAAAGTGCTTCAATGCCTCGTATGGGGTAGTAAGCGCTTTATAAATGCAATTACAATACAATACAATATGTCCTCCGCTCTCTTTCCACTGTCCCTACAACCTGAAAGGTGCAAGACTGTACAATAATGTGCGCCAGGCAAGCCTTTTCTTTTCTTCCTTCACCACTACCACACAGCTAGAACGCAGATCTGTAGCGAATATCTCGCAACCGTCCCACTTCCAACTAACTCCTCACTAAGGAAACCGGCTTTGAAAGCTGAAAGCATCGCTGAGGTGTCAATGAAAGTTCCATGCAACCTCATTCAGTGATACGAGGAAACCCTTGTTCCTAGTTCTACCTGAGCATTTCAGACCACTCTGCATCAGCAACCAGCTTAAAACATCATGGCCACCCAACATATAAGCGGCAGAGTAAAGTATAATATACTTTATTGTTTGGTTAAAACTATTACAAATTAAAACTTGATCGGTTCATCGTAAAAAGGACCACTGAGTAAAAACCCACTAGAGCATTGTCAATAAATGGCGGTCAACTTGAAAACATGATAATTTTTTTTTATTTTTTTTTATTTTTACCAATAAATTAAAGGGCATACATGTTTAAAGTTCTATGTCCGCATGGGAAAAGCGCACACAGCTTAGAATATCATCAATTTGCTGACCTCCTGCAAGTTAAATGGATCCCTGACTATTGGCTGCTCATCCTCTTCAGGTTGTGAATGTCTTTTTCTAAAAATGAAGTTGTACTCTAATACTGAGCTAAAGAGGAAATTGTGCTTGCACATTTGAGTTAAGGTTGTTACAGATTATTTTGCACCAGTAGTTCCATTCCTCTTTTTGACAGGACAGCTATGCATGTTAGCGCTTCAGAAGAGTCGGTGAGATGACTTCATGCAATCTATTTCACTTGCCCCTTTTTTATCGTTAATTCCTACGGCCCCTTGCTTCATCCTCCACGTAACCCAGAGTAGAGGCATCTCAGGTCAGTGAAGATTGTTTTGTGTCCGGTACCTTGGGGATGTTACAGATACATTTTATGCACTGTGGTATTTAAATATTGATGCTTGGCCAGCGTACGTGCTAGTGTTGTTTGGACTCGTCAGGGGGGTGGCCCAAATAATGATTTTTATATTCGAAGAAGTGTGTATGAAAGCAAAAAGTAAACTCTTGTATTGTGATGCTGTCTTGCTGTAACTCCACTAGCCCCATCTCCTGGTATCAGGGCTGCTTTTGTGATCGTGAACCAAAAAATGTGGCACTGTTTATTGTTCTTTTGTCCCCCTAAACGTTACTATGTAGCATAGGCCAGTTCTGTGGGTGAAGCCAGAGTATGAAGCACAGACCAGTGACCACTTATAAGTGTGAGCTCTGATGCCCCACATCCAGTGTATGTAGCATGAATTAAATCTGTTTTCTATGCAAATAAGTACTGGTTAATGGCATGGATAGCCTAGGCACTATTATATACATCTTTGATTTTAAAGTATTGATTAAGGACTGGTTCTTTGTGAGCCTATGCTATGCACCTTAAACCAGAGCCCTGCTTTTTCTTAGCCTGGTTATGCAGCATGGCTGAGAGCCCACATATTTGTTTGCATGGTTATGCAGAATGGGGCAGTGTCCCTGTTTTATGAGCTTAAGTATTCACCTTGCATAAGGTCGCTGTGAATGAGATTTTGCACCCTGGGTCAGGGTACTGTCCTTTGTGAGCCTGGCCACATCTGATCATTCTGCTTGTGCCCGGCCCGCACCCTGCTCTCCTTGAGTCTGGATATGGAGCTCTGTGCCTGAGCCTTGTTCTAAAGCCATTAATGCTGTGTGTTTAGGGCCTTGTTTTTTGTGAACCAGGTTTACTGTCATGGATTATGGCCATCTTCAGAATTACGTGTTTTACATGATAAAAGGAGGATTATCCAGGGATGCGAAATTCCTATAGCCCGACACCCAAGGCATAATGTTTGGGGTCAAGGACAAGTTTTCATGTGTACTTTGTCCTTAGGACAAGTAGGCCCAACCCCCTGCAGCACAAACCCTTTGGCTGCCAGTTTGCAGTACCACATTATGGATCAGGGACGGGCACTGTCTGTAGTTAAGGTAATATTTTTGCCCGTACGTTAATGCTGTTCAAACTTGTATTTATGGTTCATTAATTGAAAGCCTTTATTATAAGGGTGAACGCTCTAAGTAAATGTTGTAAGCTCCAACTACACTACTGACAATGGTTCCAGTATAAAAATGTGTACACACGTTTTCAAAGTTTAGCCATATGAGGCTATGTATATTGCTCCTAGAATGCTCTCTGATTTGATGCAAATATTTGCAGAAGCTTGAAAGCAAAATTGATGATTCTTTGCTTTCGAAATGAAATGTTCATAAAAAAATGAAGGCAAGAAAAAAAACATTTTGCTAAACTACTTTAAAATTTCAGGTACCATTTCTTTGCAGCATCATTTAGTAACGTGTTGATCCAAGCTAGTTTTTCCCAAAAATATTCATAATGAAAAATCAGTGTAACCAGTTTCATTAAGATTATGGGAAACAAAAATAAACAAGCACAGGTAAAGCCAGTAGGTCTGAAATTGGTGGTCAGCTTTTTAGTTTTGTCAATGTGTGACTAGTTTTGGCATGGTTTTTGTAAAACCTTATTGGTGTGGGAGCTGCCAGGCCCTCACCATTAAAACAAACATTGGCTAAAGCAAAAATTGTTTTTGGTCTCAAAAAGCAAACACTGCCACAGTAGTTACTGGCACTGAAAAAAACTACTTTGTGTGCCCATATGCTCTGTGTGAAAGAGCAGAATGCTGTCACTCACAGTGAAGCCATCCAATACAGAGAGAGAGAGACAGAATTTTAATAAACACAAAAGGTCACGGTCAACACCAGACCAAAATAGGGGCCCAATTATTAAAGAAAGTCTCAAAAGTGCACCCATGGTATATGTCCTTGCATTAAGTGCAGCTATATGGCTTTCATGAATTGCCAAGAATTTACAGAAGTAGGACAAGAAATAGTGCTCCTAGAAAATTTTTGTGAACTGCATTTTAACATGAGCACATGTGCAGATTTGCTCATGCGAAAATCTGAGTGTTTGTAAGTTCACTTTCCCTCCAACCACTGTTTTCTCAACTTTGGAAGAAGGTTTACGTCAGCCATTGTCAGGAGTAAATTTCCAACATTTCTCAGTATGGGAAAAGATTAAAGAAGAGTTGCTGAAAACCCTTAAAACATGCACGTTTGTAGGTTTGCACAGACTCAAAAGGGCATTATAACCCTGGAACTATTGCTTACCACTACCTTCAGTCCCAGTATGTAGAGCTGCGGAAACGTGGCAACATAAGGGGATTGCAAGTATTCAAACACAACTGTGGTATGAGCCCTGGCATAATCAGAGAGGCTATATCAGAGCTCTTATCTAATGAGATTGCTGCCATAATTTGTCACTGCACTACATGGCACCAAAGGGGCAAGTGGATTTTGTTCCAGGACAAGTAGATTTATGAAGCAACCTGCCCCATGGACAAGTAGATATTTTATTAAATTCCACCCCCCTAGGGAAGTAAAATGGATTCTTGTTCAACAAATTTTAAATGCTTTGAAAATTGAAGTAAGGTAAGTAATGGAACAGATAGATCACTGGTATCCTGGAATGCTATCACTCTGTCCTGATAGTATTTCCAGAGGCATATTTGTTTAAATGAGTGGTAAAGGGCTTGGTGCCACAGTCATGCAACTGTAAAGGGACAACATTGAATCAGTCAACTGTTAAATGCCGAACTTGTCACTTCCCCAAGCTGGAAAAGAAGACACAGGATATCTCTATCCTGTCTCTGGATGTTGTAGACGTCTATTTCTGACCTGCACCATCACCCGGCCATGTGAAAGCCACTGCAACCGTGGCTGTGCAATGAGGATCAGTCTAACAAAAATGTTAGAACCCTTGCAGCGATAATATTACCTTTCTCATGCTACCTTGGCAAAAATTTTAAAGTATGTCCATGTGCTTATTTATAGTGAATCCCTAGTTTTTCCAAGTTTGTCTCAGCCAATAAGACTTAGCAACTTGCAACTTACAACCTGAAAAAAGAAATAGCAACTGGCAACCTGGCAGTATATCCATTTTCCATGGTCTGGAACACAGAGTTGTGCAGTAAGTAGAACACTTCAGAGTGAAGTTAAAACATAACATGATCACAGCTTGCAATTTCACATTTTTAGTCTGCTAATCGCCTTTCATTTCATCCTTGATGTACATTTCCTGAGGTCAAAATGATAACATTAATAGTGCACAGATTCTTAAGCAATATCTGCTCTCCATATTTTGCAAATGGTAACATGATAGTATATTTTTACATCAATGCGCTACTTTTTAAAAAGGTTTGCTTATTGCCAAAAATATTCACTGCTTTACATTTACAGACAGTAATGAGATCTGTATGTATTGTATTTGTAGTGGTTGGAAGGGTGTACTCTGTGGTTTGCTATATATGCAGGGCCAGTAGAATTATGTGTTAAAGTGGGGGTTAATTATTTTTGTGGGGGTCATAACATTATGCAAAAAAGGAAAATTATGTAGCATAATGTCGTACATTCTGAAGCAGTATTATTTCACTCTTTTGTCATTTTAATGCATATTGACACTGTCTGGGAACAAGTCTTATCTTACAAACTGAAATGTGACCCAGTTAACTTTAACAAAGGCTCTAATACTGTTGGACTTCATAAATTGTGCACTTTTAGTACTGTTGAACCATATGTTGAAATCTGCACATTATAAAGTAGAAGGCAGATTATGTGGAAAACATGGTAAACCCATAAATTTGAAAAAATACATGGACTGCAAAATTCCATTTGCCCTGCCTACATGCACTATGAGGGGGTGAGGTGCATTATGCTGCTGAATTGGCATATGATGTGTGGAAGAATAGGTGCAGTAACAAAAAAGGGTGGACAGTATCATATACATCAAATACTGTTGATGTAAGTCACTGGGTTCGCTAGGTGAATCCAAGTCTGCTCAGGAGTATCATAGACTCAAACTATTGGAGCACTGCTAAACCACCAGTGGAGTAACTTATGAGACCTACCGGGTCTACATATCTCGTTGTTGTTAGAATATATATAAAATGGCTTGAAGACATGTACCGGAAGAGTACAGAGTTTCTATGCAAACGTGAGTGCTTTTTGTATTCGTAAATTATTTTTGCTGTACTTGATGCTGTGCAGCCTGTATTTTGCTCTACATCTATGTGTTGATGCCAATAAAAACAAGCATTTGCAATGCAATAGTTCTCGCATTACTGAAAGATGAGCTAATGGCATTGCACATAATAACGCAACGCCATTAGCTAAAACTTTCAGTAATGCGAGACCTATTGCATTGCAAATGCTTGCTCTCAATTGTCATAATATGCATTTGCTTATCTTCCATCTGCACAGGAAGTGACATCCCTGGATTTTCCATCAGCCATCTCTACAGGAAGTGACATCACTGGATTCCTTCCAAAACTGTCTTCAATTAATGGAGGCTGCAATGTAGAAATACAGCAGGTAAGACGATGGTACACCAAAGGTACACCAAAGGCAAGCCCGTCTGCACCTGTCCGTGCCCCATCACACCCAGTTCCAGGACCTCTGGTAATCCTCCCATTGCGCCTCACCACCCACCACTGATGTTCTTCTGTACCACCCTCCCGCACCCACTAGACTTCCGCCACAAACGCAACATACTCAACACACATGGCCACACACGCCTGATGCTAACTACACCACATGCCTTCCTGTATTGCATACTACTCAACACTTGCCCCCTCACTAAACATGGCACCAAAATTTGTACTCCGCTACACAACCACTCACCTGACCTGCTTTTCCTGACTGAAACCTGGCTATCTACCTCATCAGACCCCATTATCGCCACCACAATCCCCCCCCTGGATACAAGATTGCAAGACTGGATAGGAGAAACAGATCCAAAGGCAGAATAGCTATCATCTTCAAAAAAACTATCCAATGCTCTACCACCTCAGAATTTACCACCAGCAACGTGGAACACTTGACCTTTAAACTCCTCATCACCGCCAACTATACCCTGTGCACCAACCTCATCTACCATCCTCCTGTACCATGCATGCATTAACTTCAGCAGTATTGCTGACTTTGTCGCCCTCATGATCCTAGACCCCAACACCTTCATCATCCACTGTGACCTCAACTACCACCTGGGAGACCTCACCGGTCCCAACACGACCAACCTCAAGGACCTGACCAACTTCAGACTCAAAGAGCAAATGGAAGGCCCCACACAAACTGTTGGACACTTACTGGACCCCATCTTCACCAGCTTCAGCAACATCACTGTAGACTAGCCCAGACAAATCAACCAGTCTGACCACACCCTCATCAACTTGAACATAATCATCCCAGACCACTGTAGAAACACCATCACAACATCTTCACAATGGGACTGAAACCAGGTATCAAAAGTATCCTGGACATACGAACCACTACACCACCAACCTAGACACAGCAACACCCTCCCCAAATTGATCTCCAGCTTCAAAGCCTGGATCACCACCTGCACAGAAAGCCTGGCTTCTCTCAAAGACAACAAAGTCATGAGAACCAGACCATAAGCAAACTGGTACACTGAAGAGCTCAGGCTCACCAAACACCATTGTGAGCAACTTGAATGCAAATGGAGAAAAAGTCAGAATGACACAAACAAGAGTACATAGAAATCTGTCCTCATACTCATACCATCAGCAAATCAGAGCCACAAATGCTTCACACTCACTGACTGACCATATCGAAAGCAGCACCAACATTACCAAGAAAATCTTTGCCATTGTGAAAGATTTCACTCCGCTGCCAGCAAGCTCCATCGACGTAACCCCTCTCAGGATTTTCCTCCCCAGCTGCGCCTATTCTTCAACAACAAGATCGCCGGCATCTGCAAAAACTTCAAGCCCCAATCTGACCCTTCCACCCTCTCAGCCCTCCAGTCCATCTCTATCAATACCCATAGGACCACCCTAACCACCTACCCATCATCACCACTCGAGAAACCCCACTGACCATGCAGTTCATATACTCTGGAGCACCCTTGGCCCCCTGCCCTCACCATGTCTTTATAAAAGGAATGGACCCTCACCCAAATATTGAACAATGCACTCATCACTGCCACATATCCAGACACCTGGAACATGGCATACTTCTCCTGCTCCTCAAGAAACCCTCTGCAGACCCAAAGACTCTAGCTAACTACAGGCCTATGTCAATGCTACAGAAGAAGTCAGGAAAAAAGATAATAAACAAGTACTAAGCCATCGATTTTAATGACAACCACCTTCTTGACACCATTCAATCTGGACTCAGGTCTATCCACAGTACAGAGACTTCCCTCATCACTGCCACAGATGACATCTGGATGATCATGGGCAGAGGTGACAGCAGGGCCTTCATTATACTGGATCTTTCTGCAGCTTTCGACCTGTCATCCTTTTCCAATGGCTGCACAAAGCCTGCATCAAAGTTATGAACTTTGCTGGATTTGCTCTTTTCTGACAGCTAGTACCCAGTAGGTCAGCCTGGCCACCGTCACCCTGATCACATTAACTTCATCTGTTGAGTTCCACAAGGATCCTTACTCAGCCCTACTCTGTTCAGTGACTATATGACTCGCCTCGCCAGCACCAACAATGCCCATGGAATCAAGCCCATATCCTCTGCTAATGACACCCAACTCATACTTTCCCTCTCTGACAAGACGCCGAACGCCTGGGCCAATTTCTCCACCTGCATGATCAAAATCACCAGATGAATAAAATCCAACTGCCTCAAGCACAACACAGACACAACAGAAGTAGTAATCTTCAGCAAAAACACCTTGCTCTGTGACTCCACCTGGTGGCCTGCCAAACTTGGACCCATTCCCCTTCCGGCAATCCAAGCAAAGAACTGCAGAATAATAGACAACCAACTCACATGACCAGCCTAGCGAATGCAGTCTCCATCTTCTGGTTCCACACACTCAAAAGGCTCAAGAAGGTCTTCAAATCTCCCCCCACTAACCATCACAAAACCATCACCCAAGCACTCATCACCATCAAGTTAGACTAAAGCAACACAATTTATGCTGGAATCAACAATTAACTGACCAGAAGACTCCAGGCCAACCAGAACTCTGCGGCCAGACTCACCCTCAACCTCCTGCCCCACACTTGCATCACCCCGCAGCTCAAAGAGCTCCACCCGGCTCCCAATCCACAAACAACTGCATAAATTCTTCACACCTATCATATACTTCCTCTCAGCCAGACTCATACTTACACACACATTCTGCATAGGTGGAGAAGATCTGTCAGTCATGCCTTTCCCTGCTTCACTGCCCTTGCACATCAGAGCCTCCTCTTACGTTTCTTGTGGAATTCAAGAATTGAAGACCTGGCTGCTCGCCTAGCCCTGACTCTGGCTCAGCCCATACTGCTTCTGCTTCAATGCAAGGATACCCTACTGGGTGATTTGTGTACAATACAAATACATGTGACATAAACATAAAAAAATAACATAACAAATAATAACATAACATATTTGACTGATGGAGGCAAATGTCCTAATTTCTTTCCTCTGGGCTCTGATATAATTACGATTGTTCACCCATCATCATCTTGGGCCCCCACACTTCTCATGTAAAAGGTACCACAAGCTCATTAATAACTCTTCCAATCCAGGCCTCTTGTTATTAGCCAGAAGGAGCAGTGAAACCTGCATGTTCTGTGTGGCAGAGGCCTTCCAGTCTCAGTAGAAACTGGCTTTGGATCCAGGAACCCTATGGAAACCTTCAAGTTCATATTTGTACTATATTATAGCCCTATTCACTAAGGCTTTTTCAGTTAGTAAGCCTGTTCTACTCTTAGAAATTAAAAGGTACACCACACACCTAACCCAGAAGTAGGAATCAACTCACAAAAAATGTGTTGGGAATTTGGCACTATGTGTTTGCTTTTACCCACTCTCTATCACATCTCATTACAGACAGTTCCAGGGATTCTTTTGACATACAAGGGTGATTTTGTTGGTGATCAGATTGAGGCACTTTCATACCTGTGGGAGCCGGTAAAGGGTCAAGACTCGTGACATAGCGATTGAACATGATGACCCCGCATCTCCAACTATGCCTGCCAGGACATTATTCATTAGACATCTATAGTTTGGTACAAGCTTCCCCATACCCGTCAGCACCCAGAAAGTCCCATCCAGGGCCCGCTGCCGCATCAAGCAAGAGTCGTAGATGCGGAGTCCCAGCGTGACATTGGGCAAGATGGCAGGGTTCCTGTTGATCTCCTCAATGGCAAACACCATTGCCTGAAGCCACTGGTAATTGAGCAAGCCAAGCCTGAAAAGTTATAGGAAGCTACATTTATGAGGAAGTACAAACCATTTCAGTATAAATCACTTTAATGCCAGAACAAATATTGATGCATAACTGAACCATAAAAAAATTATCAATGCTTCTCAATTTCTGAGTAATGTAACATGAGGATTTCAGATGATGCCGGATTTCAAAGAGATACTAAGCCTTCAGGACAAATACTGAGGCTTCCAAACAGCAGCTCAAATTTATGAGATGAACAAGCTAGGTTTCTAGCAAGTAGAGCCCCCCACCCAGTGGTTAATTTGTAAAATACATAAGTGCCAGGCCCTGGTAAGGGAGGCCACTTCCGCTTTCACAGCTCTTTAACGCTCTCGACGCTGACAATTACAGTATCAACACAGCTACTAAGCACCACACTCTTACAAGTGTGATGTTTCGGACTACTCCAGGCTGAGAAAGCTATAAGAATGGATTTGGGGGCAGGTATTAGCAATGTTTAATGTATATTTAATTAATACATTGTTGTGCTCATCTCTAAATTAGACCAACAGTGCCATTGAGTGGCAGACTGTCTTAAGTGCTGGCATTGACAATTAAATGCTGATGCTGAGCTCAGAAACCCCCAGCTCAAATTAAGCACTGCCCCCACCTGACCTTGATACTTGAATGAGCACCGTCACCAAGCCGCATTTCACATGGATAAGTAAAAAATACAGATTTTCTTTACTTGTAGCTTTCAAAACACCAAAAGTAAAAGAAATAAATAACTAGTGATACATTTACAATTTGATTATAATCGGGTGTCAAGGATGTTTCTCAGCAATCGTCCAGAATGAAGACATCCGGGAGTGTCAAAACTCTAACAAAATCAGAAAATAATTAAATAGGACCACACCTAACATTTCGATGTGCCCCAAACAACAATAGTGTTGATGTGCTTTGCCTTCCTCAGGGTGTTAAACCTGTACCTCTACAGTGGAGGTTTGCTCATGATCAGAGAAATCTGATGCTTTTGTTCTATCAGAAACCGGTTTCCTAAGTAGTGCTTCGTGGCCATCTGCATATATAATATATATGCAGATGCACAGAGTGTACTATGTTATTTATTACCATTGTTAAGTGTAGAAAAGGACCGTAACTCACGAGTGGCAAAGCCGCTTCCCTATCTCTGACAAGTCCTTTTTGAAATGTTGTTAAAATGAACTGCTCTTTGAAGTCCAGCTCAAGACAAGCAAACTACTTGTAAGAAGATTGTCTTTCAAAGTCTAATAAATGCATGACTGGATGAATGAGAAAAGACTTGAAAAGGTTAACCTTGCAGGAAAGCAGAGTTTGGAGGAGTTACCAAACAACCAAAGAGTTTATTTATGGTTGGTAGAGCAGCAGGTAAACGGTGTTCCTCCCATGCAGCCAAACGCACAGTGTGCCTACTCTATTTAGAGTCAGGGAAAGGCTGAATAACATCTGCCTCTGATGGGTCCACACTGGGGTCACTCCACTGGGGTCACAGTGTCAGTTGTCCACTTCCATTTTGAGCAGAATGACTGCCTCATCATCCCAGTTTGTGTCTACTACACAATTCACGGTGGACAAAAGTAGGGAAATGTATTAATGGTCTACACCCTCAGGGTAAAAGCTCCCTGTGCATGTGGCCATTGTTTTCAAGAAACAAATGCCCATTTGGTACCCTGTTTCTTGAAAATTAAAAAGTTTGCCAATCAAGTTGTTTAAACATGGTACCCACTCAGAAAATCTCACTGCTGTGGTAGAAGCCACCATGACAACAGCTCCTTTCACAGCAGTGAGATCCTTGCCAGGCAAGCAGGGATATAAAGAAATTCCAGGGCCGCAGAGGCCATTACCTCCAACACCTGAAGACATAACAGGTCTCCCACCAAAGCCTTAAAAAAGCCCTTAGCCTGAGTAGCCTTCAGAAGATGGAACAGTTTGATTAACTTAGAAAAGAGAGATAAAAGGAGGACAGGATGGATTCAACTGCAAATAGTATAAAGATCCGATTACGGGAGCATACACTGTAATATAAAAAAAACCTTTGTTTACACAGTGTCCTGTTCCTGTGGTTGCCCTTTGTGGGACAGAACAGAAGAAAGACCAATCAAGGTCAGACTCATTGAACTCAGGTGTTACATTAGGAGCAAGAGCATGTAAGCCCCTCTGGCAAAAGCATGTTCTTGCAAAGGCGCTTATGGATGAGAATTGCACTGGTTTGTTTTCCAAAAAATAAAGAATATCTTTAGAGTGAATGATATAGCTGAAATATTTAATATTCAGAAAGCCTCATGCATTTTTTAATTAGATATTGTGAACAGAGATATGAATGAAGAACTGGACTGGTGCAATTTAATGCATGAATTAATTATTTTTCTTCTGCTGCTTGTTATCTAATGAAGATGTCAATGATGTAAATCACTAATATGGTGGACTGTTTCTGTAGATTATTACCAGTGTTGATGATTTATGTCTTTGTAATCATGTCATCAAAGTTGTCCTCGCTATATAAAATAGTGCAAAGTATTGTGTCTTATGATGATTACATGGTTTTGTGGTATATTACTTTAAGGTGTACATTTGGATTTCATATTAACTGTACATAATAACTGTACATAGTGACATCCATATATTCAATTCTGGATACTTTTTTTTGAAGACACTTAGTCACAATGATATCATTCACAGACTATCAAATTTATGGTATACATTATGTTGCTACGACTCATATGCATTTCTCTCTAATTTGGGGGGACTCCGTTTCAACAGAACCATTAATCTTTTATAGTTTTTGGACCAAAATTATTTTGAGTTGACTATACCATTTTATAGAACTAGGGATTTCAGTCTGGTTGGTTTCAATGTAGTGATTACATATTGAATTAGCAGTAATTATAAATCTCACAGACAGTTTCCAGTATTTGTGATTTGTGTTATGGCGGCTTTGCTGGTTCAATTCTTTTCTGTTAGTTATTTTGAGTTGAGTGATGTAGATACCATGTCCTGTAAATATACCGTTTAGAAGTATTAGTTGGAATAACATTTTGTGCATTACAAAATGGTGCCCTTGTTTTGCTAAAGAAGTGGCTAGAATGATACAATGTTGGGCATGAACATTTAGGAATTGAGACAAACAAAATAAAAGTTTTGTGTTTTAGGAGTATTTGTTGAACACATATACTTGAGCATAAGAATACCAGTCAAGTTCAGTTTTCTTATTTATTGTGACTAAGTTATGGAATATAATTATTTAACGGGCAACCCATTGACAATATAATGGAGAGCCCTGATTTAAAAGTTGAGATCTAGTTATTTCCTTATGGGATGCACCTTTCCAGTTTTATGCTCAGGAAATAGCAGGGATCCGTCTGTATATTAACTACATTGTCAGGTGGGTAGCTGTAGCTCCCAACCACGAGGAAACTGAGTTTGTTCCCAACATGATGAGGTAATAACCCGCACAGTTTGACAATATGGGTAAAAACAGCACATTAAAGCAACTCATTTAATCTAATCTAATCTCACTCTCTCCTGTATACTATAAACACGCAAAAGGTCATATAAAAAATGATTACACCCTTTGGTCTGATTCTATGCTTTGGCACAAGTGAGTACTGATATGAGTTGAAACCCTTTGTGGAAATCCTGATTTGATTGCTTATTGCTAAAGATGCCAGCATGAGTAGAAGTCATCATTTTGTATCTGTCTTTTCGTGCAGCTAATTATGTTATGTTATCAGTGTTCTTATAGCACACTATTCACCTGTGGCGGTATCCAGGTGCTCTGTAGCAGGTGAGTGAGGCCAGCCATGGGGGCTAACTAGAAAAGCGAGGTCTTCAGCTTCTTGCGAAAGTCAAGAAGAGAGAAGGAGGCTGTGATTTGTGGTGGGAGGGTGTTCCAGGCTTTAGGGGCCAAGTATGAGAAGACACAGCCCCCTGCTCTGCTTTTGTGTATGTGTGAGGTGTGTACTAGCGAGAGGCTGGCAGAGCAGAGGTGTCTGGTAGGGAGGTGGAAGGGAAAGTAGCTGTTCAGGTTTTCAGGGCAAGTGTCATGGAGATCTTTGCAGGTGTGGGCAATCAGTTTAAAAGTGGTACGCTTGTGAATCAGAAGCCAGTGGGGTTCCCTAAGGTGTGCTGTGATGTGTGCTCAGTGTGGGAGATTGAGGACAAGTCTGGCTGCTGCATTTTGGATGGTCTGCACTCTTTTTGTGAGCTGATGGGTAATCCCTGCACACAGAAGGGCTTATTTATGGGATTTTGGCATAGGGCAGCACAGCCAGGTGGCTGCACTGCCCTACACCAAAGTGAAAAGGCAGGAATGCACCGTATTTAAGCATTACTGTGCATTCCTGCCCTTTCTTCCTGTGCTGGCGCCGTTTCGGCAGCCTAGGAGCAAGGGTGCATTTGTTGCATGCAGGATTGTTTTCATGCAGGAAGGGGCACTTTCCTGCACAAAACAATCCTAATATGCATTTGTCTCTTTCTCATACGCCTCAGGAGGTGTATGGAAAAATCTGGGGCAGCGTCAAATTCCATGGGTGATGCTTGGGAAAACCCACCAAAAATGCCAATGGAATGCCTCCTAGGTGCAGAGTAAGGTGATGCAGCGATTTGCGCTGTGTCACCTTACTCATGATATATGAGGCCACTCAAAGCCATGCAGGGTAGCTTTGCAGAGCTTCATAAATCGAAATGAGAGATCTGCATCATTCATGTACCACTTTACGTGGTTCAACCGTGACACAGGGCTCTCATAAATAAGCCCCAGAGTCTTTCCATAGTCTAGTCTGCTGGTGATGAGGGCTTGGGTGATTTTTTTCTCGGTGTTTTTATCTGGTAGTCACTGGAAGATTTTCTTCAGCATCTTTAGTATGTTGAAGCAGGCCAAGAATACTACGTTGAGTTGGGCAGTTATGTCCTATTTGTTGTCTATGATGATTCATAGTTTATCACTTGTGAGTAGGGCGTGGGGGTGGCTCCAAGTTTGTGGGCCACCAGGTGGAGTCTCATGGTGAGGCATCCTTCCCGAGAACTACCACCTCTGTTATGTCCAAGTTCAATTTGTGGCAATTTTATTTCATTAAGTTGGATACTTCTGTCATGTATGTGGTGAACTTGTTTCTGGTGCTGGGTGATTGGTTCGAGAGGGACAGTATCAGTTGTGTGTCAAATGAAACTGCTTGGTAGGTGGTTCTATAGGGTATTGGCACTCCTGGGCAATACGCAGGTAAGTGTACTCTAGTACTGAGTGAGGATTGTGGTGCAAAAGGGTAGGGAGGGCCACCCTCCTCCCCAACGTATGGATATCCGCTGGTAAAACAGAACAACAGTCCTCTGCAAACGCTAACAGAATATCAATTGTATCAATAACAGTGTGACAAAAGCTTGAGTCTTTGCTGGAACAAGCGCTTCAGTTTATTCACAACAGCCTTAGCCAACACATGTTTTGTCGCGCTTACAGTTGTGCGCAGCGACTTCTTCAGGGCTAAGAAACAAACAATAGTACAGAATTGGGAATGAAAGGTATGCAACAATAGCATCCAATGTCAGTTTCCCATTGTGACAGACTAACTTTGAAGGATTGGCTCATTTTGCCTACTCGAGCCTGTGGAAGCCCATGCTGTCTTAAATTTGTCACCTCGGTTGTTTAGTGACAAACTAGTGCATTTTAGGTAGCTTTGCTTGTAGTTAAGGCATGCTTGTTCCTTGTGAGTCTAGTTGTGACATATGAACCTAAACAGTCAACAGTGACTTTGCTAAAGTGAATTTAACAAAACGACACCCCTTAATGTTGCCTTGTACCCGAAGGTATGTAATAAAAAACAAAAAACCTATACTCAATACGTGAAGATCCTAGGGGAAAGAGACGGGTAGAAAAGAAAGAAAAATAATGCTAAGTATACAAGCCCTGTAAGAGCAAGTTTATCGTGCTAAGGTGACCAATTGTGACCTGGAAACCAACCTTAAATCCGGTTGTATTTCTGTCCAGAATGGGATTCAATAGGGTCCAATGTTAGACACACAGTTAAGACTGCACATATCTTGTGTCCAGAAATAATCCCTCTTTTTCACAGTATATGTATCCTGGATGTGTTTCCCAATGAGGAGTCCCTGAGGATGGGTAAATAAAGGAAAACGACCTAATTACATATAAGAATACACCCAAGGGAAAAATGGCAGGGGCATATTCTATATTCTATATTCATATTCTATATGCCCCTGCCACCCACCAAAGTAGCCTTTCAAACCTGTCTCAGGCCTCTGCCATTGCAGGGCCTGCGCGCGCAGTTTACTGCCACTGTGATGTGGCACATAAAGTGGTTGCCACGTCAGTGACTCCCCTTTTACTACATATCAGTCACCCCTAATTGTAGGCCCTAGCTAGCCTTATGGGCAGGGTGCGCTGTAGGTAAAAGGTAGGACATGTGCGTTAACTGTGTGGCATGTCCTGGTAGTGACAAACAGCCATTTTGGTTTCTCACTGCTGTGAGGCTGCCCTCTCATAGGAATGCATTGGGGATTCCCTGATATGTGTTTCAGTGGTAATTCCTGATCTGAGAAGAGTAGCGTGATCAAGTTTGGTATGCTTGGAATAGTGGTGATAAATGCTGTCTGGTGGAGTGCGCAGATTTATTGTCACTATTTTAGAAATTCCACTTTTAGAAGTGGACATTTCTGTGTGCTATGTGTCTTTGTGCCTGCCTGATGTGTATTGCATGTCTGGCTCTGGAGTGACAGAAAGTGGGGAGGTGCAGTGTCTCCAGAGGGGCTGGGTGAATCAGCGCTAGGCTGAATAGGCTGATCTGCATTTGGAGTAGTGGGAGGAGTAGCCCCTGACCCTGAATAGATCTGTGGCTGCCTTTTACAATGCTGGCTCCGCCCCCCTGTGGTGTGTCTGGGGCCAGAGCCTAGACTTGCAAAGGAGGTTGTTGTGCACTGTAAATAAAATGTTAAGTGCACCCCAGAACTGGTTTGTACCAGGCACTGAGCCCTGTGCCAGGGGAAGAACAAAAGACTCTCATAGTATAAATATTGGGGCTGTGACCCCGTGTTTGTTGTACCTGCTTGGAGCTGAAGTACTGCTGGGCATCAGGAGGAACCGCCATGGGACCCAGCTGCTGTCTCCTGGGGTTCACTACGTCTGGCCAGCTTTGCCCTGTGTGGACTAAGATCCAGCGCATGGTGAGCGCTTGATTCATGTCCCTGCTTTGGTTTCTGGCCTCTGTTCTGTTGCGCACAGGTAGGAGCCAGAGACAGGAAAAACACACACTCTGATTGCTGGTGTGGTCACCGGAACCCAGCACATCGGGATCCGGTTCCATTTATTCAAAGCACATCTATGGCCCCTCCCACACCTAACCATTAACACCTGTGATAGGGGAGGTGGCCAAACATAACATTCCTCCTTTATTATAAATAAAGAAAACAAAAACACTGAAAAGAAACAAAGGAAAAAGAAAAGATATTAAAAAAAGAAAAACCCAGATACAGACAACACTAATATAGACGTCAGGTCAACACAAAGTCTTTAAGACGAGAGGAGGCCGCAGGACATGGCCGGAGGAGATACCTCCCATGCCTGCGCCATCCATCATTCTCCAGGACATCATCTCCTCGTGTCCCATGCAAAGGTTGGCAATAATCAGGAACATTTTGGGACATCAATCCTGATGGCATAGTGGGAACAGTCCCAGACACCCTAACAGGATCCACGACCACTGTCCCAGGAGGTAGGAGGACCTCATCACAAGGGGGTGTCGGCAAAGTGTACATGTCATTGGCGTCCTGTAAAAACGTTCCAAAATCCCCAGCTGTCAAATCCAGGAACAGAAGCAAAACAAACCTCCCCTGGGCAGCAGTCACAACTCTTCCACCACGGAGGCAGCAACCAAAACAAACCCTCCAGAGGTCCAGAACAAAAATGGGGAAAACGGGGTGAGGCCAAGACTCCCAAGACCACACACCGAGATCACCTCCTCAAGACTGCAGGCAGACGGCATCCAAGGTACCGGAAGAATGAAAACAAGGCGGGGCTAATCCCCTCCCCGGCAGCCCTAGACACGAAACACGCCACTCAGCGGCTGCAGCAACCAGTGTCCACAACGCCGCAAGAAGGTGCCGAAATCCAGCAAGGCGGGCGAGGCCAGCAAACCAGCAGTAGGGCAAAAACCACCCCTCCGCAGCCTCGGACACGGAGTGCACACCAACCGCCAACCGGCAAGGCACTGCCGGGAAACAACACAAAGCAAACGCAGGGACTGAAGGCACCTTCGTCGCCAGTGTTCTGTTGCGCGCAGGTAGGAGACAGAGACAGGAAAAACACACACTCCGATTGCTGGTGTGGTCACCGGAACCCAGCACATCGGGATCCGGTTCCATTTATTCAAACCGCATCTATGGCCCCTCCCACACCTCACCATTAACACCTGTGATAGGGGAGGTGGCCAAACATTACAGCCTCTGGACTGGGGAAGAGATTTTCGCAAGGGGAGCACTGTGCTTTTGCCTCCCCTCACTGATTGCAGTGTCATGGCATGCTTTGGCTGGGCCCAGGAACCAAAGGCAAGGAAGGGGGGCTGCTATTTGCCCCACATCGCGGTGCCCCCACCTGAGGGGCATAGCGGATGCTGCACCCGCTGCTCGTTGAGCCTGAGGAGAGGGCTCTTGTGGTGGAAACGATGAGAGCAGCCGCACCACGAACGGCGTACAGGAAGCCAGGCGGGCTGCCTGGTTGTGGGCGGGGCCCTGACGACGAGCAAAGCTGAGCCTTGTGGGCTCGCAACCACTGTAAGCTGCCAGAGTGCGGCGACTTGAGGAGCAATGCCGGAAGTCAGGCAGGAATGTAGCCTGACCGGGGGCATGACTGGCTGAGGAGAGACGAGCCCCGCATGTCTGCCGAGGCGGGAAGAAGCCGCCGGAGACCCCCCGTTCGTGGCCCAAGAAGGGGCGAGGAGGAGACTTTGCTCCGGGCTTGCCCGTCCCCGAGGGACCTGCGGAGAGAGCCTGTGTGTGGCCAGAGTTGAGGGCTCCACCGGAGATTTCAGGGCAGGGCGAGGAGACCGGAAGAGTCTAGAGAGGCCCCGGTGAGTGGGGCTGAGCTCCCCTGTCATTTACCCCCCGGCGACCGCATCCAGCCTGCTGGGTCACGTGGCCCACAATAGAAGCCCCGGCGAGTGGGGCTGAGAGGGCACATATTTAGTGCCTGCTAGTTGCACCAGGAGGAGCCCGGTGAGGGGGGCTCCCAAGGCACTGTTGGTGCCGGTTGCAATTTATACAGCTGCACCGCCAGATCGCGGCAGCTGCAACGTGGGGGGGGGCATTTTGGTATCATAAGGAGACAAGGGTGAGCTGCACCCTCACACCCATTATTGGTAACGGCCTGTTGGGGCTTGTACCCTGCTGCATTGGCAGCCTGGTGGGTGACCAAAGCCACGTGCTCAGAGAGCCCTAACTTTTGGACAGAGGGCATTACGGGACAGCCCAGACGGGCCCCCGAGGAAGGCCAGTTGTCCTGGCGATCACCTTGTGTTTTGGTGGGGTGTAAGGCCCTAAAGTGATGTGTGCATAATGTGTGTATACTACATGCAATGTTACCAGTAGTTACTGGTTGTGATTTTCACTAATGGTGTGTTCTAATGGTGATGACAGTGGCCTGATTGGCCCTGTAATGTATATAATCCCCTGTAAAGTAATACCTAGTGCCAAGTGGCACAGTGTTCATATGTGATTATGCTCTGATGTGTTTTATGGATAATACAACAGCTATTTTTATATAACCTTGTGTGGAGTTTCTTTTGTGGTGTGCCTAGTGTGTCACTGCTGTGTGTGTGTGTGTGTTGCGCAAACGCCTTACACATTGCCTCTGGGATAAGCCTGACTGCTCTGCCAAGCTACCAAGGGGGTCAGCAGGGGTTATCTTCGGTGTGTAACTCCCTTGCCCTGACTAGAGTGGTGGTTTCTGCCTGACTTAGGCGCTTGCCCTAGCCAACCAGAAATCCCATTTCTAACAGGGGAGAAAATAATAAAATAAAAAATAATAAGCTTACCTCCGCTGTCCTCTCCATCGCGCTCTTCCTGCTTCTGGGGCAGGCTCCCAGACTGCACTGCGGCCAATCATGATGCTGTATGAAAGCAGCATCAGGATTGGCCTGAGCGCTGGGACTTTGCGCTCCCAGGCAGACTAGGAGCCTGTGCCTGCTTTCTCCAGCCCCAGCTGCGTTGCTGGGGCTGGAAAAAGCTTAATTGCGAATGAGGGTTTGGCCAGCCTGAGACGGCCGGCCAAACCCTCATGCGCAGTGAAGGGAGTGCCCACCACTTCCCCACCACAGTGTCATCCCCCTGGACCCACCCCCAAGACTCGTCAGAGTCCTGGGGGCGGGTCCAAGGGGATTAAAATAAAACAATAAAACCTGTTTTATTATTGTTTTATATGCAGGTGGTGGCGGGGGCGGTGCTTCTCCGCCCTAGTGCAGGGGCCGCCGCTGGAAACTGTTTTAAATAACTACGGATAATTTTCACCAGTCTTAAAAAATCTGTTAGTATAGATTGTACGGATCTTGTTACCCAAGCCATCCATCCTTTCCCCCGTGGGCCATCTACCCTCCAACAACATCAAATTGTAATACAAAATGCATTCTTTTGCACTGGTAATCATAACTAAAAAGGATGCACTTTTTAGTGTGTCTTTTAATTTTTGATATGAAGAGAAGTATCAAATAATTAATAATTATATTGTTAATGACTATGTGAATTTTTATAGATACTAATGACTATTAAAATGTATAATTTCTCTACTCCCCTTTCAATTGTCTAGGCTGGATAAGCCAAGCATACCAATTCTAGCTTGACTATCTTTTTTTGGTGAAATAATCCTACTCCTTTACACCTAGGACTGCGGACTATCAATTGTTCTTTTTCAGAGTATCCAAATCAATTTTTTAAAGTGGGGAAAAATGTCTTCATGTCCAATGATATTATAAGATGTATTTAGGCCATTTCCATGTCCGATATGATCACTTACACAACCTTTTGTTTTGGAAATGTAGTTACATGTACAAAGATGTTTGGAAATGTAATTGAGAATATTTGCGAATACTTACATAGTTACACCTTTGTGGACTCTCCAAACATTCCAGTTTGGAGAGCAACTATACCACCATTTACTAAACTTACTATTACTGCGAAATGTTCTGCAGGCGTTTCAGATATAGCACAATAGCGCTTACATTCTGCATTTCCAGTAGTAAGTCACAAGTCTGCAATAAAATGTGAATCTTGAAGTAAGCATGGCAAAAAAATGTAGGACCACTACTATCTGTCACTAAGTAACATAACAATCAATCAATCAATCAATCAATCACGGCATTTATAGAGCGCGCTACTCACCCGGGAGGGTCTCAAGGCGCTGGGGGAGGGGGTAAGTTACTGCTCGAACAGCCAGGTCTTGAGCTGCTTCCTGAAGGAGAGATGGTCCTGGGTTCGCCGAAGGTGAGTGGGGAGGGAGTTCCTAGCAAGAAAGTGTACTCAGAACATATATAAACATATGCACAGGACATATATAAAATCCTGTTTACTTTTAATGCACATAACAGAAAAATATGATTCCTATTGGTGCATAGACAATGTACTGTTGGCTATGACTTACAAAAGCATGAAGACATAGTTTAAGCCACAAGGGCGACAAAAAATAAGTAAGTGCATTTTTTAAAGATGGGTATGCACAGGTAAGTAGCACAAATGCTGACACTCACAGTCACAGTGCAAGAGAGGAAATGGCTACAATGGGGTATCCATTGTCCTATGCTCCTAATGTTTGAAACGGTCTGAGCCAAAGCCCCTCCACATATGTTTATGTGTATATATACATATGTTTTAAGATGTTGTTTTGTTATATGATGCTAGCAAGACATCCAAAACTGTCCCTCACCGCAAGATCTTAGAAGGGGGAAAATGAAAAGGAAAATAAAAAGGGATATGGACACAGGTGTAATTTGGTGAAAAAGGGAAGGAAGCGAAACAAAAAGGGGGCACAGTGAGTTATTTCACCACAAGGAAAAAAAATCAATAAAAAAAGGAGAAACTTGATTGCAAGGAAATTCACACAACAGAAAATGCCATCATGCACTCTGGAAGAGAAAGAAAATTAAGTAACGAGTAAAATAAAATTGAAAGTAAAAAGAATTTGAAGAACAGGTTTTGATTCTGAGATTCTCTCTTCCAATCAACTCCTGATATGATGGTTGTATTTTCTGATGCAGATGAGAAAACTGCCTCTCAACCCAGTAGAAAATAAAACTTATCAAGAATAATATAACTGCAACAAAATCCAAAATTGCAGACCAGATCATTGTCTTAAATAAAACAATTATAAAATAAGACTATTTTACCTTTGGCAACTTATTGCTTCTGGTCTTCCTGTGAAGGTGATTTCTCTGAACTGTATTTCAGTGTGTACATTAAAGATTCCACCAATGAGGATATCTCCGTCTCGTGACAGTCCAGTCACCTCAGGCCTTTGCAGATGACACCCATTTATTGGATTCTGGCAGACATGCTGTGGCATCAGACAGACCACCATCAGAAAGGGAAACATAATTTGGTTTGGATGAAGTTTGATGCATCTTTCTAAAGCCATGTACTTCATTACCATGAGGAAACCTTTTTCATTAACATCAGCAACAAGGTTTTTTCCCTTAACTTCAGCACGCATCATTCCTAGACAAACACATTTAAGGAAAAAGCAATTTAGTCACAGCTAAAAGATCTAATTAATATTTTAAACGCTATTGATATCATTGTCTTAACCCCTGAATTGCTGAGTTCCCCGCCATGCTGAGCCCTATTTTTGTTTGGTGAAGTTTGTGTATAAGCTTTCATATCTTTTTTCATAAAATATGTCCGTGTAACATGTATGACCATATTTTCCCCCTTTGTTGGGTGTATGAAATTGGGTTACTGGTTGAGAGGGTGGGAGCCCTATTCAGGCAACAACCATAATCCTTGTCAGGGTGAACCACAAAAGTCACTAAATTATTCTGTGCTTAACCCTCCAGTTAGCACAAAAGGCTTAACTTGGAGGCAATGTGTAAAAAGAATTAATGCAGCACGCAAGCAATAATAAAGTGAAAATACAACACAAGAAAAATTACAAATCAATTTAGAGAAATAAAGTAAATTCTAATAAATAAAATGATACCAGGACCACAAAAATCTAATCACTAGCGCTAAAAGCACAAAACGTCCACTGTGGTTACCTGGTCGCACTGGATTGTGACAAAGTCACAAGTTCAGGCAACCACGATGGAGCGCAGGCTGAATACAGGGACCAAGTTTGTCCCACTGAGAGTTGTAGTTATTGTCCTTGATGCATGGCTTCACGTTGCTTGGTGTCATTCCTATCAGGAGCTGCGTGGTGCTACGATGCATAGTCCTGCATCGCGCTGCATCGTTTTCACTGAGGAGCTGCGAGGGCCGCATCGAGTTACATTGCACTGTGTTGAATTAGATGGAACCCACAGTGAGGTAGGGAGGAGTACACTGCAATGCCAGCCAAGGGTACACAACCTGAACAGGTACCTCTCAGGAATCATGGATTCACTCCAGGAGGTGCCAGCAGGGCTCAGGCAGGACCAGCGAAGCAGGCCAGTTGGACAGTTGCAGGGATGTCTCTGGAGCTAGTTATGTCCCCACAGGAGGTCAGCCAACTGATCCATGGAGTAACTCAGGTTAGCCATGGATTAAGGTAAGCAGCTCCAATCTTCCTTCTCATACAGTAAGGCAGTCCTTCATGCAGAAGGGCAGTCCGCTGCCAGCATGGCAATCCTTCTTCTGTAACTTCCACGGGTCCAGGAGCATTCTGAAGGAAGTTCTGAGGGTCCAATATTGATACCAGGGGCCAGCCTTTGTGTTTGGGGGGGACACTGTGTCCAACCCCTACATTTGGTTCTGCAAAGTTCTTCCCTTCTCCTGTCAAGGCATCAAACTGGGGTGACAAAAGGCTGGTAAAGGTCCCTTTGTGTGCTGCAGGCAGGCTCATTTAATTGTAAGTGGGGCAGGGGAGAGCTCCGCCCCCAGCCACTGTCACAGTATGGCCCAACCTTTCCACACCTAATCCCCTTTGTGTCACTGTCTGGGAGGAATACACAAACATCAACAGCAGAGCCATTCACAGCCATGTCCCACAGGACACTGGCATAAGGCATAAATGGTTAGGACAAGAAAATGCCCATTTTTTTAAAGTGGCATTCTCAGAATTGTGACTTAAAATCCAACTTTATCATTAAATAGGATCTTAAATTACAAATCATTTGAGCCTAAACAGCATATCTCTATCTGCTCCCATTCCAAAGTTAACACATATTTAATGTAATAAGGTAGCCCAGTGTTAGTCAATGAGAGAGATAAGTCTTACAATAGTGAAAAACAACTTTAGTAGTTTTTCTCTTTCAGAAGATGTAAAACTTAACCCCACAATCCTATTTTTTTAAATACCATACACCCTGCCCTAGGAGCTTTTAGGGGCTACCTTAGGGGTGGCCACTGTTCCCAATAATGCGCGCGCCCGCGCACTTCTCTACCCCCGAGCGCGCAGTGCCATGAGTGGAGCGCGCACAAACGGCACATCCCGCGAGAGTATTCGCGCCGCCGCCGATTTTAAAAGGCGCACGGCGCGAAAAACGGGCATTTCCAGATTGCGGAGGACGGCGGCGGAAGTGACCACTTTGAAGTTAACACTCGGGAGCGGAGGTAAGTGTTCTAATGTGGCCACTTGCTGTCCTTTTGTTTCTGCTGCATGTGCTTTTGTATTGCCCTGTTTGTTTGCTGTGTTTCTTTATTAGTAAAAGCGAGGCTGCGGGGGAGATTGTGTGCTTTTATTTAAGTATCCATGTTAATTGCAGCCCCTTCACGAGCTGCGATTAACATGGATACTTAAACAAAAGCACTCAATCTCCCCGCAGCCTCGCTTACTATCAAAACAATACAGCAAGTTTAAAAACACGGTGTGTGCTTTTTAAGGTAATCTGCCTTGTTTGCAGACTTGCTGTATTGTTTTGATAGTAAAGCGAGGCTGCGGGCAGATTGAGTGCTTTTATTTAAGTATCCATGTTAATTGCAGTCCCTTCACGAGCTGCGATTAACATGGATACTTAAACAAAGCACTCAATCTGCCGCACTTCGCTTTACTATCAAAACAATACAGCAAGTCTGCAAACAAGGCAGATTACCTTAAAAAGCACACACCGTGTTTTTAAACTTGCTGTATTGTTTTGATAGTAAAGCGAGGCTGCGGGGGAGATTGTGTGCTTTTATTTAAGTATCCATGGCGCTATAAGGCAAGCTCTGTGCAGGTGCATTTATGTAGTGCCTGTAAACCTTAATAGGCGCCGAAGGTTGAGCGTTTGGAAGAGAACAGGCGCCTTTTCATACGGCAGGTTTCAGTGACTAGAAATTCCATGGTGGTTGTGTAAAGGGAGGCGGAAAGGAATTGCAGGACGCCAATGTGCAGGTGTGTAAACAGAGGCGGAAAGGAGTTGCAGGACGCCAATGTGCAGACACACTGAAAGTGTCATTGTTCACCATAGCTGCCAAGGTTTCATATTGCTGTGTGTGACATTTTCATAACTTCATTGTAATTATGAGTGACATATCAACAACTATGAGTGACACTTTCTCGCGAGCAAGAGGAAGACGAGGAAAACATAAATATCAAATTACACCCATTTGAGCAACTATAAACTCGAAGGACATCTTAAAACTGCTGTAAAGCACCAGAATTAGAAGGGCAGCAGTCAGCTGGCTCGCTGACTCTACAGTCAGCCCGCCGCAGACAGCACGGCATTGGCAAGCCTCAGGCGATCACAACCAGGCTGTATATATTCAAAAGAAATAAGCTCATTATCTTCAACCCTCTAAAAATCATTAGAGCGGTCCACCGCACGCTACCTTCCCAGCCCCGCTGGCAGCAGCAGAGATCATATGAGCCGCAGCCTGCACAGAGCGGTATACTCCAAAGTCTGCTGACTTAGTGATGTTCAGCGCGCTGAGTTCAAAAGCTATACTTACACCACAGAAGTTGGCTCTCACCGGGCCCGGCCCAAGACGGGTATAGTGTGACTAACTACCGCAGTTGAAAATTGAGCAGACTCGCTGAGTCTGCGGGTCAACGTGAGACCTACATGCACTCATGCAGTCAGAATAAGAGACCTACAGACAATGCACAGCTCTGAGTGAACATTCTTTCCTTGGCCTCTTTGCTATAAACATACGTAAGTACCATTACAAATACCTTCAAGGTCTCCATTGCTAACACGAGGCACACTTGGGTTTGTAGACCACTTCATCCAGACCAAACACTTTGAATCCAGTTCTGGACTTTGTTGTAAATGATTACCAGATGTATTAGTTAATCGAAGCAAACGTAGACTACAACTCACAGAATGCATTAATTTCTTAAGGGAACACACACAAGTAAAAGCACAGTGCTTGCCATACCTGAAGCAAATAAGCAGTATCTTTCTTATTTTCATGTTCCTGCTTTCAAAGCATTTAGAATTTGCTATTTGACAACAAAATGTAAACGTGTTGAAAATAATATACTTTCAGTCATTTATGTGTTATGCTAACAATAGCTTCAAAGAAATAAATCACTGTAATTTGTGTGTGTGTGGGGGGTGACATGCAGGGCCCTACACTGAATGTACTGACTTGAGACATTCATGTGTCTCACTTAGCTATCAGGACACACACCTGCCTCGAGCTACTCTCTGATCAAACAACACTTTGTTTATGTCAGTAAACCAAGAATGAAAGCAACTGATATTGTTTCAACCAATCAAGCAGCAGCAGTTCTAAAAGCGGTCTCCGAGGCTCTTCGTGCGTGTTATATGCAACAAGAGAAATAAGGGGTAAATTAGGTTCTCAATTTGGAGACCTGATAGCACTGTCTTCTATCCCTACGAAGGGACTACAAAAGATTAATATCGACTAGTTGGGCCACAGCTGTGTTTTTCTTCAGAATTCTGGAACTTGTAGCCTTGGTTTTATGCTGGTTTAAGTATGAGTCCCAGATTCTAAGAAAAAGGCCCATACTGTCCTAAATAGTCTCGCATGGACCTTGGAAACTTGGCGGGTACCTTCAATACAGGTTATTTAGTCTGTGGTCTGCAGAATAGTTTATATTGTTAATTTTAAATTGTATGTTGTATTCGGCTGCCGCCTGGGCTTGCCTCAACCCCCCGTGGAAATGCTGAACATGTTAGAGCTGTCTCTGTATAAGCAGTGTTGTCTAAAGGAAGGTCACTACGCTTTGTACTTGGAGGTTTATTTCATTCATGAATTGCTTTACTGCTTGCAAACGCAGAGTGCTGATAGTTGGCTGGTCTCTCAAGTGACTCATTGTGGAACCCAGTGCAATTGATCAAATAAAGACTTTTCATCTCTGATGACATGACACTTGGCATGTTTTTCAGGGTAAAATAACATCAGGGGCTGTATTATACAGAGCGCACAGTCCTTATTTATGCCAGGAGCAAACAGGGACAGTGCACCCAACTGCAATGAATCTCTGCCCCTGAGCAGCATCTCTGTGTTTCTCTGTGCAAGTGGCAACCCAGCTACACTTTAAAGAGAGGTTAGTGATTCCCCTGCAGGAGGGTGTGGTGAGCACTTTACAAGGCCCTTCTTTTCAAGTGTGCTTTTATATTGCCCCAGATGCCTCCTTTGGGTATTTGTGCCGATTGGAATATTGAGAAGATGGAGTCATTTGTGCAAGGTTTTCAGTGTAAACATGGTCCATACATTTCCCCTTGGCAGCAGCATTTGGGTATAGATTTTTGATGCTAGCATCTGAGCATCATCTGTGTATGAAGGATGACAGTGCAATAGTCACCATAGCCCCACCCCTCGGTGAGCCTAATGCCCCGGAACTGGGCTCCATGCGGCCATGTGATTCAGTTCCCTTATCTGAAAGGACTAAGAGCGCTTGGTGACCAGCTAAATGTAAATCACACACTATAAAAACACCGGGCCATTTCCATAATCCAGTTTCCTCCTATGCAGTCAATACCCAAGCGCTGTAATTGGCTGCAGCAGTGCCATTAAGGTGACATTCAAGCTAGTCTCTTACAAATATGCTCTTTCCTCACCCACTCGGATGGTAGTCTGTTTTGCATAAAAGGATTGCATCTTCTGAATATGCTTTAATCCATAAACTAAACCCTGAGGTGTAACATGAATTGCTTTAAGGTAGCCTAAATGAGTGCTCAGTGCTAACCATGGGCCCTTCCCAGCCACTTTCACTGCTGTTCTTCTCTACCCCAGCAAGTTTTTTTCTTCCCTGCCCCCTTGCACCAAGGTTTGCCATTTCTGCCACCTCCTGATCTGTGACTGCACTACTTCCCTACCCACTTGTAGCAATGTTGGCCGTTCCTGTCATCCCCTGGTCTGTCACTGAACTTCGTCCCTGCCTACCTGCAGCAATGTGTCGTTTTCCTGCCCGCTTTCATTTTTTAGCTGAAAGCCTTGCGCTGTCTGGTTTGCTAAAGACATTTTGGAGACATTCAGAAAGTTGACATAGGAATGCACTCTGCCCGTTGCGTACCGTTGGCATGGGGTTTGTAACTCACATTGTCATGCTTTCTATTTGCTGGCTTTATTTGCTTTAGGCTGTCCAGCTTGAGTTCGTCTCTCCCGTTGCCCAAACTTTGATTACTGTATTCTTCCACAAACTCACTTTCTGTAAACAGGTCTTTACATCTTGGTCTTATCTTGTCACATTTGCGGTGCATTCAAATGTCAAGCTCTCGCTTCAGAGGGGTTTGGTGTTTACTTTTCTTTCTCTAACTTCAAAGTGAGAGAATGTATGCGACAATCCTGCTGAGCATCCATGTAAGAGGAGAGGGTGTAGGATTTTTTTCCCTAGCACATAAAAAAATTAACTGTGCTGATTTTTCTAAATAGATTAATATCAGTACAAATGAAGCAATTTTTTTTTTTTAATTCTAAAGTGTGCTGGAAACAAATATTTGAATATGATAAAAACACATCGATACACTAGGCGATGACTTATGCACACATTATTGTTTGTGTAGAGTTTTACCCCATTTTGGTATACATGTAATGCTCATTTCAATTGAAAATATGTTGTCTGTAAGGGTAGCGCGCTACCACTCCACTCTATGCCCTTCCACTCTGACACGCCACTCCACTGTACAGCATGCTACTCCGCAGCATGCAATGACACTCCACTCCCCTCCACACCACTTACCCTACACTACTCTACCCCACTCCACCCCAATCTATTACACTCCAATGCACCCAATCTACCCCACTCCACCCCAATCTACCTAACCCCACTCTACATTGCATGCACATTACACAGAGACACCGAATCATAGTGTGTAAATCAATGTATAGGAAATGTTACATCAGACAGAGGACTAAAAGTTGTAGGAGTCACAAGTCATCCATACTGGTAGACAGTATAGTTTAAAAGTTCTTGCTCTGAAAAAGCACAGACTGAGAATTTAAAATGTAACTCCATGGTTGGGGGTTGGCTTTAATAATAAGAATTGATTTGTACCCAAGTTAAACCTTTTGCAGCATTAGGATAATGAAAGACTGGAGGGGAAATTCATAATGCTCTAATCTATACCTTGCAGTTTGCATGCAGCTCTTTGATAGTTAATAGCTCACTTTTCTATATTAGGATTTAAACTTATAAACTGCAAGTAACAAAAGGGGCTCTCTGACAGAAGCAGTAATGCAGTGATCTATTTACATTGCATGCACTTTGTGATCTGCATGGTTCACCTGCTTTGCATCAAGCATTTTGACCTCCTCCGCTACTTTATAATGAGTCAAAACTTCCACTAGACAAAAATCAGATCTCTCTGCAGCTGGTCCATCAATCTCCAGAGTTATCCAGCCAAAGTGAAGCGGAGAAGCCAGTATTAATCCCAAGTTTTCTGGTACCACATTGTTCAGCCACTAAATGTACATACTTCTCCAAGTCCACCTTCACACCTCCCAAGTCCCTGACCACTACCCTGCACGCATCAGTGCGGCCCTCTGTCACACCACAACCAAATATTTTGGACCCTTGGGAAAATATTTGCGAGTACCCATGGTCTATTATAAATGTGATTACATGCAAATGTGTGTGAATGAGACGCATATCTGTTAAAACATTGACATGGCAAAAGGTAAAGAAAATGCAGGAGAGTGGCTGGATTGTGTGGGGAGGTGCAGATAAGTTTAGCCTAATGGATGCTAATAATGAAGCACAGGGGCACGTGCCTATTTGCCTAAACTGGAATCCCAGGTAACTATTTGGTTGTTTTTCCTATTGGAGTATCTGGGCCAGTCCCATTCATTGTTTGTAACTCTTAGAGCCTTTGCTAACCATCTTGTCTTCAATTGCAGGTTTGCAGTCTGTAAGGTATTTGGATTTGAATGGTCAGGCGTGAGTACCCACAAAGACAAGGTAATTCTGTTTATGTTCCACATTGGGTTTGGGGGTGCTGGGTAAATAGATTCACAATCTGCACCCCTTTTCTTTTGCAGGTTTGTGAGACCGTGCTACAAATACAGTTGTACAGGCAGACGTGAGTACAGGCTGAACAAACAGGTAATTGTTTGGTAGAGTTAAACTGTGGTGCATCTTGTGTATTGTAGTATAACAACATACCTTACCAATGTTTTCTTCTGTTGCAGGTTTCGGAGACAGTACCCCACACCTTTGAACGGGAATACGTGAGTACAAGCAGAACAGGTAATTGTTTGGTAGAGTTAAACTGTGGTGCATCTTGTGTATTGTAGTATAACAACATACCTTACCAATGTTTTCTTCTGTTGCAGGTTCCGGAGACAGTACCCCACACCTTTGAACGGGAATACGTGAGTACAAGCAGAACAGGTAATTGTTTGGTAGAGTTAAACTGTGGTGCATCTTGTGTATTGTAGTATAACAACATACCTTACCAATGTTTTCTTCTGTTGCTGGTTCCGGAGACAGTACCCCACACCTTTGAACGGGAATACGTGAGTACAAGCAGAACAGGTAATTGTTTGGTAGAGTTAAACTGTGGTGCATCTTGTGTATTGTAGTATAACAACATACCTTACCAATGTTTTCTTCTGTTGCAGGTTTCGGAGACAGTACCCCACACCTTTGAACGGGAATACGTGAGTACAAGCAGAACAGGTAATTGTTTGGTAGAGTTAAACTGTGGTGCACCTTGTGTATTGTAGTATAACAACATACCTTACCAATGTTTTCTTCTGTTGCAGGTTTCGGAGACAGTACCCCACACCTTTGAATGGGAATACGTGAGTACAAGTAGAACAGGTAATTGTTTGGTAGAGTTAAACTGTGGTGCACCTTGTGTATTGTAGTATAACAACATACCTTACCAATGTTTTTTTCTGTTGTAGGTTCGCAGACCGTACCCACACATTTGAACGGGAATACGTGAGTACAAGCAGAGCAGGTAATTGTTTGGTAGAGTTAAACTGTGGTGCATCTTGTGTATTGTAGTATAACAACATACCTTACCAATGTTTTCTTCTGTTGCAGGTTTCGGAGACAGTACCCCACACCTTTGAATGGGAATACGTGAGTACAAGCAGAACAGGTAATTGTTTGGTAGAGTTCCCTTATGGTGCACATGGTATATTGCTGTATCACAAATTCACAATGTGCTGTAACAATCTTTATTTCTATTGCAGGCTCTACGGACAGTGCTAAATTTAAGTTTGAAAGGGCAGAGAACAGAAAAATCCAGGTAATTACACTGTACGTTTTGCCGGCGATGCCTCAGTACTATGTGACAGATTGCAATCATGAGCATAGGCATCAACTTTAGCCATGTTTCTTTATTTTGCAGGCTTTGTGGCATAGCAGGCTAAACCCAGTTATCACAAATATGTTCAAGCGCAAAGCCGTACCTTCTGCAGAGTGTGATGCTTCTCCACAAAGGAAGAAATGTTGCCTTGTATTCAAGGAAGACTGGATGAAAGAAATTGTGGAGGCTGAGACGCAGAAATCACGAAGCAAGGTTCGCGTGCAACTTGGGGAACTATTTCAATACAGTCCAGACGTGGGCTTGATTTGCAAAGCATGTGCCGAAGCCAAGATTGTTGGGGACTTTTCTACAGGGAAGAAATGGAGTGACGGCTGGAAACTGGATTACCTGAAACGCCATCTAATTAGCAAAGTTCACGAGTCTGCCATGGTGATATTGAGAAACAAAAGTGCTGCTGCCAGGTTTGGTTTTGGAGTGCGGGCAATGCTGACAGAAACTGCCACTGACAAAGCAAATAGAATGGAAGTAGTTGAACGACAAAGATCCCTGCCTGAGGAGATAAAGATTCTCATCAACAATGTGTTGCTGGCAGTCAAGATGAATACTTCAATGTTATCTGTACAAGACATCCATGACCACCTAGCTTTGTATGTGAAGATACCAGACAGCTGGAGGAGCAAGAACTATGCCTTTGAGTTCCTTGAGGCCATCAATAGTGTGATACACTGTGAAGGTATGGCAGAACTTCGTAACGCTTTGTATCACACATTGATAATTGATGAGAGCACAGATATTTCTGTTACAAAAATGCTCATCCTGTACTTCAAGTTCCGACCTGTAACCTCAACAGAGCACAAAACACTGTTTGGGGGCATAGTGAAGCTGACTAGTTGTAATGCTGAGGCTATCACTACTGCTGTGAAAGAATTCTACACTGCCAATGAACTGGACCTCATGAAAATGGTCATGTTCACATCCGATGGTGCGTCCGTGATGCTGGGTAAAAATAATGGTGTTGCTACTCGCCTTAAACAATCCATTCCCCATCTAGTTGAGCAGCATTGTGTCGCTCATCGAGAAGATTTGGGAGTTGATGATGCCTGGAAGAGGGTTCCAATGATTAAAGAGATGGAGACATTATTGAGGACTGTCTATACTGTGTTCTCCAGATCTCCTGCAAGGAAGTCCAAGCTGGATGAAATGGCATCGGTCACTGATTGTGAAGTGGTCTCTTTTCGACCATTGAATGAAGTCCGGTGGCTTTCAAGGCATTTTGCAGTTGGTGCACTAATTCGGAATTACGAGGCTGTTCTTAAGTACTTTGAGCATGAGAAAGTTGAAGAGAATGATCCAGTTGCTAAATATTGTTACAAAAAGCTATCGGACTCAAACTACCATATTTCCCTTGCAGTACTTAATGACATTCTGAGTGAATTTGCATCTTTGTGCAAACTGTTCCAAAAAGTTCTTTGACTACTGTTGAAGCTGTACAGTATGCAAGAGCAAAGATTGGCCAAATTAAGGAACAGTATTTGGGGGACACTGTCTTTTGGAGCAGCAATGTAAGAGATATGATGGTGTTGTACAAGGAAAGGCAAGAGTTTGACAGTGGGCCTATTTTGTCTTTTGTTTCCCTTCTTTGTGAGCACATGCAAAAAGGTTCCCTGAAGATGAACTGAAAGAATGGGCAAGCTTTGAAATCCAGGCAATAGCAACACAATCACATTTTGATTTTGGGACTGAGAATATACAAAGACTTGTTGAAAAGTATAAAAATGTCTTGGTCCTGGGTGATTGTGAAACACCAGAAGATGTTGTTCGACAATACAGAGATTATAAATATGTGGTGGCAGAACATGTAAAGGGTGGGTTATTTACCACCTTTCAAGACATGGTGAATTTCACTGTACGCAATGCTGCTCAGTATAGTGTGGTGTCTCAGCTTGTTGATGTCTGCGCAACATTTCAAGCATCTAGTGCAGATTGTGAACGAGGATTCAGCCTCATGAATACTATCAAGAGTAAATTGAGGAATAGACTAGAGCAGAAGCATTTGGATATGCTGATGAGGACAAAGGCCTACCTCCTGAATGGGAAAGTTGACATTGATAGAGTTTATCAGCACTGGAAAAATGTCAAGGATCGCCGTGAGAAGCAACCCTGTCACCCATGTAGTGATGCCACTTGACATGTCTGAACGGCTCTCTCCCACAGTCCATGTTTGCCTGGATGTCAGAGTTTTACAAACTATCTCTGGCGGGATAGCCCAACATTACTCAGTAGCTTTCACAACAAATTGTAAATATGTTATGTAATTTTGTAACATTGTGTATATGTGATATTGTATAGGCTCTCAACATTTCCCCACCCAATGAACAGTGCTCCAGTTAAGAATATTTAGTAAAATCTTATGATGGTACCACTGTTGGAGTCTTGTGCTTTTCTAAACCTGAAGTGTATTTGCCTGTGTAACCAATTCATCTCATCGCGTGTTTATCCAATTTGCAAACCGGCCTTAAGACCCTTAACGTGGCGCTGTATGTGTGAAAACGCACCATCTTTTCACTTTTTTAAGTAAACGTTTGGAGTGACATTTGGCGCTGCACACGCGCGCTGTCTGGTTCCTGGCGCACATAGCCATGGATGCAGCGCACAGAGACCCTCCACTGCCGCACACAGAGGAAAAAAATTAGAGGGAACATTGGGGGTGGCATGTGTCTTAAAAAGGAAGGTTTAAAACGGGCAAATAGTTTATTTTGCCAGGTCAAATTAGCAGTGTAAAACGGCACTACAGGCTGCAGTGGCAAGCCTGAAACATGTTTTAAGGAGCTACTCTAGCGGGTGGCATAGAGCACAAGCACTTTAGCACTGGTTAGCAGGGGTAAAGTGCTCAGAGTACTAAAGCCAACAAAAACAAATTCAGCAAAGCAGATTGGGTTGACGGTAAATGGTTTGGAGTTGATCCTTCTGAGAGGACCTGGTCCAACATTGGGTATTGTATATGTACCCAAGGGATGTGGTTTACTGAAGGGACTTGAGAAAATATCCAACATGTGGCAAACTGCTTTTTTTTTTACAAAAATGGAAAAAGTTATTTGCAAGATTCTGTATTTTTTTCTAAACATGGTTTCAACAAAAAGTAAGTTGTGTCAAGATTGCCCTCATTCCAGCTTTCAAAAGAGGCAGTTTTGGAACAAAATAAAGTTTTCAGCGGTGGTCAATATATTCTATTTTTGCTGTTTGTACCTACTTGTAGTTTTTAGGGAACAAAGGTGTGAATCTCATGGATGAATTTGGAAAGCTACACGTCTGAAAACTAGGCACAATTCAAAATTAAGCAAGGCAACATTTGTTTAGATTGCTCAAGGATTTCCCAAAGAAACTGTTGAAATAAAAATTTGTGAAAATAAGTAATATGAAAGAGAGGTAGGTGACAATGATTTCATTTTCACGTTTTTACACTGGAGCCCAATCTGCAAAAGTGTTTGACCATTACATCATTCAGACTCTTCTCATTGTAAAGATAAATAGAGTACTTGATTGTTTGTAATCTTGCAATACAAAGGGCCTTCAACCACGTTGCACTTTATAGTGTATTTTCATTGTGTTCTGATCATGCAACAGTTAATAAGAAAACAATCTAATGAACTTAAAATTGGCATAATGGAAGGATGTGATTTTTTTAAATGTGCATAAGAATATGAATTTAGAAATGGGGGTTATTCATAACAAAGCAAACACAAGGAGATGATGGACGGAGCGCTGAAACTTTTCAGACACTCACCCCCAGTCACAGATCTGGGTTGAATCCATCATCATTCTTTAGCTCACTTTGCCACCTCAGTTCAGACCAAGCAATATGCAAATCAGTCTTGACCCTGTGCCTCATGGGAACAGTCCAGCCCGAACCGCCAAGGCAGGTCTTCCCTGAACCGGAAACAAGCATCCTGGGACCGGTAGCTGTGTCTGAACTGGGGTGGCGAAGTGAGCTAAAGAACGATGATGGATTCAACCCAGATCTGTGACTGGGGGTGAGTGTCTGAAAAGTTTCAGCGATCCGTCCATCATCTCATTGTGTTTGCTTTGTTCGCCCTAAGTTGTCAGGGTATGCCCAGACGTGGGTCCCTTGCTCACTTTGCCACTGGATTCAAGCTAGTCTGGCTGATGAGGGCTGTTAGCCCGAAACCGGTCCCAGGATGCTTGTTTCCGGTCCAGGGAAGACATGGCTTGGCAGTTCGGGCTGGACTGTTCCCATGAGGCACAGGGTCGAGAATGATTTGCATATAGCTGTGTCTGAACGGGGGTGGCGAAGTGAACTAAAGAACGATGATGGATTCAACCCAGATCTGTGACTGGGGGTGAGTGTATGAAAAGTTTCAGCGCTCCGTCCATCATCTCATTGTGTTTGCTTTGTTCGCCCTAAGTTGGCAGGGTATGCCCAGACGTGGGTCCCTTGCTCACTTTGCCACTGGATTCAAGCTAGTCTGGCTGATGAGGGCTGTTAGCCCGAAACCGGTCCCAGGATGCTTGTTTCCGGTCCAGGGAAGACATGGCTTGGCAGTTCGGGCTAGACTGTTCCCATGAGGAACAGGGTCGAGAATGATTTGCAAATAGCTGTGTCTGAACTGGGGTGGCGAAGTGAGCTAAAGAACGATAATGGATTAAACCCAGATCTGTGACTGGGGGTGAGTGTCTGAAAAGTTTCAGCGCTCCGTCCATCAGCTCATTGTGTTTGGGTTATTCATAACACTCTGACTTTATGATTACCGATAAGATCAGGAGATTGTAAATGAGCATTGTCATGTGTGATTCATTTTTCACATATACTTGAAATGAAATGAAAATAGGATTTGTAGAGCGCACTCATACCTGGAGGTGTCTAGGTGCTGATCTCAGAGATGGTGGTCAGCTGACAGAAGAAGGAAAGGTTAAGTGTCATTGGGTGAAAAGACAGATTTTGATGGGTATTCTGAAAGCTAACAGATCTGTTTTTCTTTTCAGTTCCAAGGAGAGAGAGTTCCAAAGTCTGGTTGTGCCCACGACAAAGCTTCTTCTACCCCACCGGGCCTTTTTGAATTTAGGAACTATGAGATTGTAAGCTGAGGCAGACCGAAGTGGTCTGGATGGACTGTACCTTTGGAAGAGTTGCCTGAAGTAATTGGAGCAAATGCCATAGAGTGCCTTAAAGGCAATGCAGAGGGTCTGAAAATCATTGCGCTTCCTGACTGGAAGCCAGTGAAGGAGATTAAGCACTGAAGAAACAGATTCATATTTAGGAATGCCTAGAAGTAGCCAGGCAGTGACATTCTGTAGGATCTGGATTTTGTTAAGGCACTTTTTCTGGATGTTGACAAATAAGACATTACGGTAGTTGACTTTAGATAGTACTAGGGCTGAAGTCACGTTTTTCTGCATGTTGGGAGGGATGAAAGGAAGGGTTTTTCTAAGGAGTTTCAAAGTGTAGAAGGTGACAGAAGTGATAGTGTTAACCCTTTGGGTGCTCATGACGGAATGGTTCCGTCATGAGCACCAGTGCTAATGTGCTCATGATGGAACCATTCCGTCATGAGCACATGCTCAGAAAATCCCTCTGCTGCAGACAGCAGAGGGGTTTCCCATTTTTTTTTTTTTGCCTGGGGAGGTGGGGAAGAGCTTCCCCAACCTCCCCAGGCCTATTTTTGCAATTCGTTGCAATGACGATCGCGCGCATGGCGCGCAATCGTCATTGCAACGAAAACAAAACTGAAACTTAGTTTCAGTTTCTCAGTCTCGGTGCTTGTGGGGCTATCTCAGCCCCCCGAGCACCGAAAAAGATGGGAGAGGTATTGTTGGAAAGGGGAGAATCTCCCCTTTCCAATGGTACCCTTCCCTAGTGGATCCTTGCTTGGGGATCACCCCAGGAGGGCGATCCCCAAGCAGGGATCCACCCACTAGCACCAGGGAGGGGGGAGCAGCCCCTTGGGCAAGGGCCTTTGCTCCCCCCATATTGTTTTGGGCACAACAGTATTTCTGCCCCCCTGGGGGACAGATGGGGGCAGTAGCCCCCAATCTGCCCCCCCGGGGGGCAGAAAGCCCACTAGAAACCAGGGATTTTGTTTTTTATTGATGTTAAGGTGGGGTCTGCCCGAAAAGGCATGGCAATGCCCCAACCCCCCCAGAGAAATGTCAGTCTTTCTGCCCCCCTGGGGGAAGAAAGCCCATTAGAAACCAGGGATTTTTTTTATTGATGTAGGGGTGGGTGCTGCCTAAGATGGGCAGGCCAATGCCCCCACCCCTCCCCTCAAAAAAATGCAACAGTCTTTCTGCTCCCCCCAGGGGCAGATGGGGGCAATAGCCCCTGATCTGCCCCTGGGAGGGGGGCAGAAAGCCCACTAGGCACCAGGGATTTTTTTTTAAATAATGTAGGGTTTGGGGCTGCCCAGAATGGGCATGATAATGCCCCCACCCCAAAAACAATTACCACAGTCTTTCTGCCCCTCCCCGGAGGCATATTGGGACAATATCCCCTTATCTTCCCCCCGGGGGGGCAGAAAGCCCACTAGGCCTCAGGATTTTTTTTTTTAATTCAGGGGTGAGGTCAGCCCAGAATCGGCATGCCAATTCCCACATCTCCCCCCAAAAATGCAACAGTCTTTCTGCCCCCCCCGGGGGACGGATAGGGGCAGTGGCCCCTGATCTGCCCCCGGGGGGGCAGAAAGCCCACTAGGCGCCAGCGATTATGCTGGCCTTTTTTATGCGTGGGGGTGGGGGCTGCCCAGAATGGGCATACCAATGCCCCGACCCCCCAAAAAATAGCCACAGTATTTCTGCCCCCCTTGGGGGCATATCGGGGCAACCTCCCCCTTTCCCCCCAGGGCGGCAGAAAGCCCACTAGGCACAGACTTGTTTTTAGCAATGTGCCTAGCTGTCGATTTTGAACACTAGCTCTGCCGGCACCTAGGGAAACCTAGCAAACCTATACATTTTTGAAAACTAGACACCGAGGGGAATCCAGGATGGGGTCACTTGTCTGGCTCTCACCAGGTTCTGTTACCCAGAATCCCTTTCAAACCTCAAAATTTGTCCAAAAAAACCCACATTTTCCTCACATTTTTGTGGTGGAAAGTTCTGGAATCTGCGTGGATCCACAAAATTCCACGCACCCCGCATTCCCCAAAGTCTTCCGAGAAAAATGGCATCTCACTTGTGTGCGTAGGCTTAGTGCTCGCGACAGGAAAAGGCCCAAAACGCAACGTGGACACACCACATTTTCATAGTGAAAACGTACCCTTTTTTTGAAAAGTGCCTAGCTGTCGATTTTGAACACTAGCTCTGCCGGCACCTAGGGAAACCTAGCAAACCTATACATTTTTGAAAACTAGACACCGAGGGCAATCCAGCATGGGGTCACTTGACTGGCTCTCACCAGGTTCTGTTACCCAGAATCCCTTGCAAACCTCAAAATTTGTAAAAAAAGCACATTTTCCTCACATTTCTGTGGTGGAAAGTTCTGGAATTTGCGTGGATCCACAAAATTCCTCCCACCCTGCATTCCCCAAAGTCTTGCGAGAAAAATGGTACCTCACATGTGTGGGTAGACCTAGTGCCCGCAACAGGGAACGGCCCAAAACGCAACGTGGACACATCACATTTTACAGTGAAAACTGACACTATTTTGCAAAGTGCCTAGCTGTAGATTTTGAACCCTAGCTCTGCCGGCACCTAGGGAAACCTAGCAAACCTATACATTTTTGAAAACTAGACACCCAGGGGAATCCAGGATGGGGTGACTTGTCTGGCTCTCACCAGGTTCTGTTACCCAGAATCCCTTGCAAACCTCAAAATTTGTAAAACAAAACACATTTTCCTCACATTTCTGTGGTGGAAGGTTCTGGAATCTGCGTGGATCCACAAAATTACACCCACCCCGCATTCCACAAAGTCTTTCGAGAAAAATGGTACCTCACTTGTGTGGGTAGGCCTAGTGCCCGCGACAGGAAATGGCCCAAAACGCAACGTGGACACAACACATTTTCACAGTGAAAACTGACCCTTTTTTTGCAAAGTGCCTAGCTGTAGATTTTTAACCCTAGCTCTGCCGGCACCTAGGGAAACCTAGCAAACCTATACATTTTTTTAACCTAGACACCCAGGGGAATCCAGGATGGGGTGACTTGTCTGGCTCTCATCAGGTTCTGTTACCCAGAATCCCTTGCAAACCTCAAAATTTGTAAAAAAAAAACACATTTTCCTCAGATTTCTGTGGTGGAAAGTTCTGGAATCTGTGTGGATCCACAAAATTCCACCCACCCCGCATTCTCCAAAGTCTTCCGAGAAAAATGGTGCCTCACTTGTGTGGGTGGGTCAAGTACCCGCGACAGGCAAGGGCCCAAAACCTATTGAGGCGACATCAAAATTACCTATCACAAACAACCTGGTTTTGCAAGGGGGGGTCCCATGAGTTTTGGCGCCGGGCTCGGAGGCCATCTAGGGAAACCTACCAAACCCACACATTTCTGAAAACTAGACACCCGGGGGAGACCAGCAAGGTATGGCTTGCATGGGTCCCAAAAACATTTCCCTACCCAGAATCCCCTGCAATCCTCAAATTTAGCTGAAAAAATCACTTTTTTCTCAAATTTCTGTGTGGGAAAGTTCTGGAATCTGCGTGGATCCACACATTTCCTTCTAAACAGCATTCCCCCAGGTCTCCCGATAAAAATGGTACCTCACTCGCGTGGGTGGGTCAAGTACCCGCAACAGGCAAGGGCCCAAAACCTATTGAGGCGACATCAAAATTACCTATCAAAACAACCTGGTTTTGCAAGGGTGGTCCCATGAGTTTTTGGCCCCGGGCTCAGCGGCCACCTAGGGAAACCTACCAAACCCACATATTTCTGAAAACTAGACACCCGGGGGAGTCCAGCAAGGTATGGCTTGCGTGGGTCTCCCAACATTTCCCTACCCAGAATCCCCTGCAAACCTCAAATTTTGTTGAAAAAATCTATTTTTTCTCACATTTCTGTGTGGGAAAGTTGTAGGATCACGGGGCTGACACAAATTTCCTACCACCCAGCGTTCCCCCAGGTCTCCCGATAAAAATGGTACCTCACTTGTGTGGGTAGGCATAGTGGCTGCAACAGGAAATCGCCAAAATCATACCGTGGAGACTTCAAAATTACCTATAACTAAACTACCTGGTTTTGGGGGGGGGTGGGCCCCTGGGGTTTTGGCCCCGGGCTCGCCGCCATCTAGGGAAACCTACTAAACCCACACATTTCTGAAAACTAGACACCCTGGGGAGTCCAATGAGGTATGGCTTGCGTGGATCCCCCAACGTTTCCCTACCCAGAATCCCCTGCAAACCTCAAATTTAGCTGGAAAAAACACATTTTCCACATATTTTTGTGTGGAATCACCATGGCGGCACAAATGTCCTACCCCACAGCGTTCTCCTTAGTGTCCTGAGTAAAATGATACCTCACTTGTGTGGGTGTCCAATGCAGAATTGGCTAAAAATGTATTTTTTTAAAAATGTAACGCTTAGAATTCTGGGTGCTATACCCTTAATCCCTATGTTTTGGGCTCTTCCCAGTCACAGGCCCTTTCCCCACCCAAACAAGTGAGGTATCATTTTACTCGGGACACTAAGGAGAACGCTGTGGGGTAGGACATTTGTGCCGCCACAGTGATTCCACACAAAAATATGTGGAAAATGTGTTTTTTTCAGCTAATTTTGAGGTTTGCAGGGGATTCTGGGTAGGGAAATGTTGGGGGATCCATGCAAGCCATACCTCATTGGACTCCCCATGGTGTCTAGTTTTCAGAAATGTGTGGGTTTGGTATGTTTCCCTAGATGGCGGCGAGCCCGGGGCCAAAACCCCAGGTGCCCCCCCAAAACCAAGTAGTTTTGTTATAGGTAATTTTGAAGTCTCCACAGTATGATTTGGGCCATTTCCTGTTGCAGCCTTTATGCCTACCCACACAAGTGAGGTACCATTTTTATCGGGAGACCTGAGGGAGCGCTAGGTGGTAGGAAATTTGTGTCAGCCCGGTGATCCTACAACTTTCCCACACAGAAATGTGAGAAAAAATAGATTTTTTCAACAAAATTTGAGGTTTGCAGGGGATTCTGGGTAGGGAAATGTTGGGGGACCCACGCAAGCCATACCTTGCTGGACTACCCCCAGTGTCTAGTTTTCAGAAATGTGTGGGTTTGGTAGGTTTCCCTAGGTGGCCGCCAAGCCCGGTGCCAAAAACTCATGGGACCCCCCTTGCAAAACCAGGTTGTTTTGTGATAGGTAATTTTGAAGTCGCCCCAATAGGTTTTGGGCCCTTGCCTGTCGGGGGTACTTGACCCACCCACACAAGTGAGGTACCATTTTTCTTGGAAGACTTTGGGGAATGCGGGCTGGGTGGAATTTTGTGGATCCACACAGATTCCAGAACTTTCCACCACAGAAATGTGGGGTAAATGTGTTTTTTTTGACAAATTTTGAGGTTTGCAAGGGATTCTGGGTAACAGAACCTAGTGAGAGCCAGACAAGTCACCCCATCCTGGATTTCCCTGAGTGTCTAGTTTTCAAAAATGTATAGGTTTGCTAGGTTTCCCTAGGTGCCGGCAGAGTTAGGGTTCAAAATCTACAGCTAGGCACTTTGCAAAAAAAGGGTCCGTTTTCACTGTGAAAATGTGGTGTGTCCACATTGCGTTTTGGGCCGTTTCCTGTCTTGGGCCATAGGCCTACCCACACAAGTGAGGTACCATTTTTCTCGGAAGACTTAGGGGATCGCGGGGTGGGTGGAATTTTGTGAATCCACGCAGATTCCAGAACTTTCCACCACAGAAATGTGAGGAAAATGTTTTTGGGGGACAAATTTTAGGTTTGCAAGGGATTCTGGGTAATAGAACCTGGTGAGAGCCAGTCAAGTCACCCCATCTTGGATTCCCCTGGGTGTCTAGTTTTCAAAAGTGTATAGGTTTGCTAAGTTTCCCTAGGTACCAGCAGAGCTAGGGTTCAAAATCTACAGCTAGGCACTTTACAAAAAAAGGGTCAGTTTTCACAGTAAAAATAAAGTGTGTCCGCGTTGCGTTTTGAGTCGTTTCCTGTTGCGGGCACTAGGCCTACCCACACAAGTGAGGTACCATTTTTATCGTGAGACTTGGGGTAATACAGAATTGTAGAGCAACTGTTATTACCTATTGACTTTCGATGCATTTCTGCCTTCCAAATGAAAGACAATGTTTAAAAAAGAAGTCATTTTGAAAAATGACCTATAATTCTCATGCTAGTATGGGTACTCACAATTTCGGAAATGTGCAAATATCTACTGTTTCTAAACTCTATATTTTGTTCCAATTTCAGAAATACATAGGTGTCTTTCATACCGATTTTTCCATGCATATATTTTCCCAAATTAATTGCTATATACCCGGTACATAATAAAAACCATTGCAAGACGCTGCTCAGTTATTAGCTCTGGGTTCGTCGGGTTCTTGGTGAACCTACAAGTCCTATATATCCCCACAACCAGAAAGGTCCAGTGGATGTAACAGTGTATTGTTTTCAAACAGCTGTCATAATTAGAAGAAGTTACAGGTGAAAACGTTGACACAAATGGCTGTTTTTTCAACTAATTTTCAATTTTTCCTATATTCAACTGTTAGTTTCTATAAAGAAACCTTGTAGGATCTACACAAATGACCCCTTGATGAATTCAGAATTTTGTCTACTTATCGAAAATGTATAGCTTTCCAAGATCCATCATTGCTTTCATACCTATTTCTATCATTAACTGGAAGGAGGTTGAAAGCACAAGAAAGAGCAAAAATAGGCTATGTCTCAGAAAAATGCCAAAACTGTGTAAAAGACTTTGGTTTTCTGACAAAAGTCTGCTTGTCTCTGAAAGCTGGAAAGATGGTGAATTCAGCACCACAACCCCTTTGTTGATACCATTTGCAGGGAAAAAACTAGACGCTTTCATCTGTAGCCCTTTTTTCAATTTTTTCAAAAAAAAAAAAAAGATTTAGCTGTATTTTGGCTAATTTCTGGGTCCCCTCCAGGGGAATCCACAAACCCTGGGTACCTTTAGAATCCCCATGATGTTGTAAGAAAAGGACGCAAATTTGTCGTGGATACCTTATGTGGTCAAAAAGTTACAGGGGCCTAAGCGCAAACTACCTAAATTAGCCAAAAAAAGGGCTTAGCACAGGGGGGAAAGAGTTTGCTGTCAAAACAACACCTAGGTTATTCACCCTATTGACAGGTGTAGGAAGAGAGACAAGTTCCAGCGGCAATCAAATTGGGCACTAGAAGGAGATATTTTTCTAAAAAATAGGACCTCTGATTTACTGGTGTTGAGATTTAGGCAGTTCAGAGACATCCAATTTTTGAGATAAAGCAGAAAGTCATAAAAGTGAATGGCTGTGTCAGCAGGATCACTGGACACAGATATAACAATTTGGGTAGGACACTACAGAGAACCCGAAAGACCGATCACTTTGGCCAGTGGGGTGACGTAAATATTAAAAAGGATGGGGCTCGGGGATGAGCCCTGGGGAACACCGCAAGGTAGAGTGAAGGTGGGAGATTTAAAATCTTCAAGAGCAATGAACTGTTCTCGGTCAGTTAGAAAAGATTTCTGGAGTGTGAGTGCTGGCCCCTTAATCCCAATAGTGACAAGACATTCCAAAAGAATATCAGGATTGACCGTGTCAAATGCAGCAGAGAGGTCTAGTAGGACTCGGGCAGCATTGCCTCCTGCATCAAAATCTGCATGATTTGCTTTGACTCTGTGATCATAGCAAGTTCCATGCTATGTTGGCTTCTGAAGCCGAAATGGGTAGGGTCAAGGTGTCCATGATTCTCAATAAAGGATGTGAGTTCTGCATTCATGGCCTTTTCAATGATTTTGGCAGGTAGCGAGAGGTGGGCCAATAATTATTGGGCTTTATACTGTCAAGATTCGGCTTTTTCAAGAGAGGAAGGACAGAGGCTAATTTTCATGTAGTGGGGAAAAAAACGGTGCAAAACATCTGATTGAAAATGACAGTAAGATGCTCTGAAATGATTTCTGATACTTAATGAATAATTTTAGGGGGAAAAGGGTCAAGCAGGGAGCCCGATTTTGTTTGGCAAAGTAGATTCAATACTCATACTGGGGAAAGAGGCAAGAAAGTAGACAGTGTAGCGGTGTCAACGGCAAAGGCAGACTTATGTGGAAAGACCTTTCCTGCGGAATCTGTGGTTTGCTCCAGAGGTATTGTTGTGGCATGCGAACTTAAGTTCCCTGATGGAGTGTTTATTGCCGAGGTATGACAGGATAGGTGACTTGCTGAGAAATTACTGTAGACTACCTTTACCTTATCCTGAAAGAATGATGCTAGAGGATTACAGAAGGCTTGACTAATGCTGGTATTTTTATTTTCGGGGGGCTTCTTAAGTTTTTTTTACCATGCAAACATTTCTTTGGATTCATTTTTTGAGGCTTCAATTTTGTGGGTGTAAAAGTGGGTGTTCTCCTTGAGAATAAGTTACTTTTAGACTGCTAGTGACTGCTTGTATAATTCCCTTTCTGTGGAACTGGAGCTAAGCCTCCATTTTCTTTCCAGCATTCAGCAGGTCTGTATCTGGAGTCTAACTCTCTAGAACCATGGTTCACAGGGCGTACTTCTGTTGTTCTTGTGGTTTTTGACTGGTGCTAAAAGATTGAGGGACAAGTTGATCCAGTGGTAATAAGAGTTAGTGGCTCATCAAGGTCTTTATGAGGTATTGGGGGGTTTTGTGCTAATGATTATTCGAAAAATTCAGATGAGATGGTATGCCAGAGATGAGATGGTTTAGTAGACTTTGGCCAAAAAGGGGCAGATACGTCTGCGTGGGGTTTAAGGGTGAACATGACTCCAGGGTGGTCAGACCATACAAGAGGACGGGAAGGAATAGTTTGAAGAAAGGGGTTATCTGAAACAATTCCATCTAGCAGATAGCCTGCAGGGAGCGGGTGGCTCCCTTGACAAGTTGGACTAGGCACATGCTATCCATCACATCTATAGGTTGGGCGGCATCATTGATTTGAGCATCTTCTAGGTGGAGGTTAAAGTCGCCCAAGATAGTACAGTTGGAAGAATCGACTATAGTGTCTAGATCTAGAAGTTGACCAAGGGTGTCTATGGAAGCCACCTTGGGGCCTGGGGATCGATACATAAGTAGACCATTGAAAGAGTGATGGTTGGTAAGCTTAATTTTGTATGATGGTGCTTCTAGCTTCCTAGAACTGTTGTGGCCTATACATGCCCTTTTAAGTAGGCTGCAGTAAATGATGGCTAGGCCACTGACTTTTATCCAGGTGGTCTTGTCTAAAGATGGAGTGTAATGCAGAAACTGCAGTGGACAGTTCAGGGCCGGAGGCCACATCTGCCCAAGACTCAGTAATAAAAGCAATGTCTAAGGATTGCATTTGAAGAAAATCTGCGAATTCAAGCGCATGCCTAATGAGGGAGCAGGTGTTGATCAAGGTACAACTAAAACTCCCTGCTAGGTGGGTGGCATAGGGGTGATATCATTCATAGTGGTAGGGTCTCCAATCTTTAAGTTGGATAGGGTGAGCCTGCAACTAGGGCCTATAAGAGTATCAGTGATACTAGAGGGGTAGACAGTGGGGCCAAGGCAATGCTTGCCTGAAGAGTTCAAGCTGAGCAGCTGATCTCTGGAGTACTGTGTTAGGGCTCTGGGCTGTGGGGAGAAACCGGCATAGTGGCTGGTGCTGAGCATGGTCCGAGCACGGACTGACACAGACGGACTTGCAATTGGCGCACCACCGACGTGCCCGCTGTGGGGACGCACTGTGGTGGTCAATTTCAAGGCAAGCATCCAGAGGAGGGGCGTGACGACACAGCACTTTGCAGCACGGCTAAAAACAGTGAGGGTAAATTAAAAATCAAACAGGGGTCCAGCAATCCTGCATGTTCTGTCGCAAGCTCCCTTGCAGGCAGACACTTACTGGCAAAGTAAAACAAACTAAAGTAAGCAGGTTAAAAATAAGGACAGCATACACATAAAATAACCAGCAAAGGACTGAGAAGCCCTTCGAAGATGGTGCTGCTAATGCGTCAGTGGAGCCAGGCAACTCCAGAACCGCACTCTAGTGTGCATATAAGGAAAAGAAATTAGTCAGTTGCAGTTACCTACTGTGAGGCAAATAGCAATTGTAAGCCAGAGAACTTCAATAGATAATAACACAATTTTTACCATTCTCTGTTTTCAAATCTCTCTTATTGAAAGGTGTACCCCACACACCCCACACATATGAATTGGCCCATCCCACATGACAGGAATGGCACAACAATGTAACCATGTAAAAAGAGGAAATGATGTTTGGATAAGATAGACTTTTGGGGTGGCAGTTCTATGCGGTATTGGAGCATAGGACTGGCTAGTGCACAATAGGAACATACAAATCCTAGACATTATAGAAAATTGGATACCCGAACCAGTCCAGGATGGTGTTGCAGGCATGGTTCCCACCTTGTTTTCTTACCCAGAATACCTTACAAATGCCAATCTGTAGGCAGATTTTCAAAGTTTCCTAAATCTGCACAGAATGGCAAAAATCCTGCTGCCCTGGATTGCCACGCTTCTGATAAAAGCGGCACCCCACTTGTTTGGTTGGGCCTATCATTCAGGGCAGAGACAGGCCAAAATAATAGCATTGAAATGTCAAGATTTCTTCTTTGAATTCTGATGATTCTTGGTATGGGGAAATCTGCTACATTTTGGTGTGGGTTTGCCAGGCACTAGGGGAAATCTACTAAATCTAGACATTTTTAAAAACACAATATCTGAGGGAGTCTGGATGGATGTGGTTTGCATGCATCAATCTAATGTTCTTTCCAAGAATACCTTGCAAACATCAAACTTTGGGATAAATCTGAGAATTTCCTTGTACACTGTGTGAAAACATTGCAGAATCCATAGGGAACAAGATTAGTGCAACCATACAGCATCACCACACTTCTGATGAAAAATATACCCCACTTGTGTGGGTGAGCTTATATCTTAGGAGGGGAAGGCCTACAATTACAAAGTGAAAATATCAAGACTTTTGATTTTAATTTACATCAATATTTGGATGTGGGTACCTATGGTATTTGGTGTAGGGTTTTGCCGGCACCTGGGATAAACTTAAAGCATTTTTGAAAATTATAAACATAGGAAGTCAAGGTTGGTGCACCCTGTATGGAAAACTATACACCTGGGTGAATCCAGGATGTTGTGGTTTGTGAGGATCTAACACTGAAGACCTCTTACCTGACCTATATTACTTTTATCATGACCTGTACAGGTTCACTGTGTCAGTAACCCATCTATATTATACAACACCTCAAAGTTTAAGACAAACAGTATATATTTTTTAATTTTTTTTATTATATTTATAACATATTTTCTTTGTGCAAATAGATAAATATTTTCAATTCACATTTCATTATTTTATCATTTAATACACACATTAGATAGAAAAATCACAAAAACAATCATAAATACAAAACAATGCACATCTCTTCAGACATTTGAGTCAAGATTCATAGCTTATTACAATTGAATTTGCTAAGAATGTCAAGATACTTAAACCAGCAGCAACCTATAATTCATTCATTCATACTACGCATACACACTCATTCTAACTGCAAACGTACTATAAATACACATCACTAGAGATTCAGCCCTCTTGGAGTGTTGTAATTTGGCAGCACTTTAGTTAAGCATTAGCCGAAGACATCCTGTATTCAGAGGTTAAATTGTCCGCTTTGTGGAATCCATTTTGTATTTCTGGCAGCCATTTTGGTTGCCATGTGCTGCCATGTGCTCGCCATGTGCTCTGTCCTACCTTCCTGTTAACTGCTCTTGAAATCTGCCTAGAGACGAGTTATATTTAGCCTTTTTGCTTTGCACATGCTCAGTTGAGCTCGCAGCTGTCCATGCAGCTGTTCCGAGTTTATAAATGTCAGGATGTGTCTACTAGAAGTAGAAACTGTTAGCTCCACCCACTTGTCGACTGTGCATTTCTTGTATGACCTTATATGTACCTAAAACCAGCATTTGTGTTTGTACCGCCTTCATTTGAGCCCCTGTGTGGGTATAAAAGGACCAAGGTCCTTCCATTCAGTGTGCTACTTCATGCATTACCGAAGGGTGCTGTGTGAATGTAGCTCCACCTCATGAGGTTTAATAAACTCTGTCTTTTCTATTCCAGTTTCTGTGCCAACTTCTTCCTATTGGTCTGAGGACTCTGTGCAAGGAAGGGAGAACCCCTAAGCACTGGTAGGCCTTGTTGAGGCTCACCACTACAAATTGGCGCTTCCAACGTGGGGCTCATCGGCGACTCGGATGCCCGAAGGACTGGTCGAGACGAAGGATTGGAATCTCGCTTTGGACGCGATCGCTGCCTGAGGAGACCCGAGTCTTGGCACCCATGGCGTTTTTCCTTTCTTTCTGATCTGACCATCCCGGCGGCGCCGGTCCTCGACTGAGATCTCTTCTGTTGATTCGCCGTGCATTGACCATTTGGTCGATTTGAGAACTTGGCAGTTGGAACCTGGACACCATTTGATTGGTAAGAGCCGTTTTGCGGCACTTGCTGTTGGTTTGATGCCTTTGATTGGTAAGGTAGTTTAGTAACACTTACTGTGGCTTTGTTTGTATGATTGGCCAATTTTGGAATCTGTTTTGTAATTATATATGTATTGCAATACATATAGGCAGGTAATGAGGAGATTTTTCTCTAACTTTGAAAACTTGAACGGCACACATTGTGTTAAGTGTCACTTGGAGTATAATATTATATATGCTATAATATTTTTGGCATGCCTGCTTCTAGCACACTTCGTAGAAAGTGTTGCTGTTTTGGAGGTACCAATATGGATTTAGTAAGTACTCAGCTGACTCCCTCAGAGGGGATACCTAAATAGGTTTAGGTATAGTAAAAAGATATTTCTTTCTTGGTGACTAAGTACCCCATGGAACTAAATATGTACATAAAACGGATCCTGATCTGTGCACTTAGTAACATTCATAGGTGGTGCTATGCAGAGCGCTTTCTGAGTGTTCTACCAGCCCCAAAACTGGCGAATTTGGTGTATTTTGGCTTCTTGAACATGGAGCAGTCTTTTGGGTTGTTTTGGTGCAGACTTTTGGACTACTTTTGAGAGCTCTTCTTGTAAATATGACTTACAATTAGTATTTACAAATAGTTTGGTTTTGCGTACAGTCTGTAGGCTGTCTCTTGTTTTTGCCCTAAGTGTTGATTTGTGGGTTAATTGTTTTTTTTTGTTGTATGTGGTTGTGGACTGACATGCTTGAAAGTACTTGTTTCAGTAAAGTAGACTATGTTTTTTGTGTAAGAATGGCTAGCCTTAAGCGCGCTGTGTTGTGTGTTATGAGTGTATGACCCCTTCTGAAAATGTCTGGAATGAGCTAAATTTGGTTTTTGTTGTCATTCTGTTATGCAAATGTCATTTAAAAAACTACATTTTTTTAAATTCAGGGAATGAATAATGTAATATATGCTAAATAGCTGCACGCTACCATTAAAATTGATAAAGTAAGAAACTATAGATATGTGCAAATTGCCACACTGGTACAGATAAATCAGAATTTACATTCAATAGGAATAAAATAGGCCTCATAGAAAGGTAGGAAAAAACGAATTTGTGTGCTTTCACACAATTAGGACTAAAATGAAAAATGTTACAGTATTATCCTTATATATTAATATTGAAAAGCATTCACATCATCTGAGTGAATTGGTTGTTGCTGAAATAAACACCACATTACAGAACAATAGATTTGTGCTGGCTTAAAAGGCGTGAGATGTTGACGCCTGCTGGTCAGAACACAGCTGTGTCAACAACACATGGCTATTCTTGGTCCCAAGCCATAAGGAAACTGCCGAGTCAACTAGATTTTAAGTTAGTGCAAACATGGTTTGAAAACGTGAATTAAAAACTGCTGATTTTATAAGTCAGAAAAGACAGTTTCATTATTTTGGATAACAGAGGAAAGATTAAAAGGGATTTTCTTTCTTAATGCTTTTTTATACAAGCACATCCGTGGTTCTGATGTTAAATGATTACTGTCCTTTAAAAGTGACGCTGACTTTTCATGTTTCAGTAAGGCTTTTGTGCTTCGTATTATAAATGAATACATTTAAAGGTGATAGGAAAGGAATGAGGCTTGCTTTTCATATGTGGAACCATCAAAAGGGTTGGTGATCATTATTAAAGAAAAAAAAAAGGAGAATTTTGATTATATGAAGAAAAAAGAATGTTTATTAAAAATAATTGCCCTAAAATTGTTTTTGATCTTTGTAATGTCTGATAATCATACTGTGAATAATATATAGCTCCTAGCATCAAAGTTGGATTTAAGTAGCACTTTACCATGATGTGGGGAGTGCAATGTGAAATTTCCCTTTATCCAGGCATATAAAAATGTTTTTTTAAGGGTGTACCTTATACATTTCTGATCCCCCATCTCTGGGATATCTAGAGGACACCCTGGGGATCCCTAATATGCCAAAATATTGTAGGTTATTCATTTTTAAGTGCCCCTACCACCAAAGTCGAAATTGGGAAAAATTCACTATTTAAAAGTAGTTTTGCCAAGCAGAGCAGCTTTCACACTGCTCTTAGGCTTTAGTAAATGCACACATTTAAGTATAACACAAATAGCTGACCTCTAACCTGCTAGAATGCACACCATACACTGCACACAGATAGAGTATTGAAAAAAAAAAAAAACACAGCAGAAGTTAGATCCTACCTTTAAAATTATTAGGCGGACAGGACTGCCTTTCAGCTGTGATTCTCCAGAGTTGCTTTGAATTGCAAAGACCGCATGGAAAGCCTTGCACAAAAATGGACAGCTGGTGAAAGGGTTAAAGGTCAGAGTTCTGCATTTAGCTACCTAGCAGGGCTAAGAGGAAGGTTTGCTTGGACATTTCGACCTCCGAACAGTTTTTGAAAGAAGAGATGACAGCGCAGAGAGAGGAAGAAAAGCTTTGCTTCCTATTTTTGGCAAACGCAAGTTTTGCGCAGTCATATGAAAAGAAGGAAAAGCAGTGACGTATGTGGGCCCTGAGTAGAGCATAGCTCTGCCATGTATATAAAAATAATGGTTTTAGTTTAAAGATTACTGTGCAAGGGCTGAGATAAGGAGGCAATGGATTTTAGTTTGCATTCATGCGCCCTCATGTTAATCTAGCACCATTGCTGAAGGAATTGGTAATTGGTTATTAACGCTTTCTAAAGTTAACTCAATGTGCTTGTGTTAGGCTGAATCAGAAAATAGCCACTTTCTAAGATATCTCCTACAAGTTTGTTTGTGCCCAGTTGCCACAAATAGGGGTAAATAGTGTTGACAGAAGGTAAACCTGTTTTCAGGTTTTCCTACTGTCAAAATGGGGGAAGGAGGTTAGCTCCTGGGCAAATTAAGGGTAGGCAAATTTATGTTTTCTCTCTTCTTTTTCTCACTCTCTCATGAGTCTGTCTAAGCTGTCTAGGAAATGGCCATGAGACATTTAATTGGCTATTCAGTAATACTGTTTTAAAATTGTTAGAATTAATAAAATGATGAAAAATATACTATGTTACTGCCCATCCTGTATGAAAGAATGAGTAGAACAGATTGATGTTCCCTTATTTGATCTTTAAAGGGAACTGTATAGTGGGGGTTTCTGTTCAAAAATCTCAGGTGGCAATACCATTATTGTTTATGTTATTCTCATGTTCTATACAGTTTTGCAAGGGCATTGCTAGTCTTTTATTAGCTAGTCTGTGTAATTGAGCTGACAGCCCTTATTAGAGCTGGATATAGGGTTTTTTCCTTTTGAAAATTATGTTGCATAGTCCGGATCGTGAAAAGTAGAATGCAGGAAAGACGCCCATGTGATCCTTAGCAAACATTTTGAAGGAAAATATTGTTTTATAGGAGTTTGTTTGTCACAACATGTTCTGCTGGAGAAATTTATGTACCCACTATGTTGAGTTTTTTTTTAGTTCTTTATGAAATAAGAATCCGTGTTAAATTAGCAGTTTTAGATTTTTCCGCTGCGCCTATAACATGAAAGCATGGTCCTAGGCATAAAATGTAGGTGTCTTTACGTAAGAGAAAGTATTTTAGAAGTGTCTGCAGTCCTGTACAAGTAATGCAAGGTTCATAAGTAGAAGTGTAGGAAAAGTTCCTTTTTCTTGAGGTTCTTCAGATGAATAATATAGGAATACACAAATGTAAGGATTTGGAGTATGTCTGTATTGTTTTTCTTTTTTCCTCAGAATTTAGTAAATGAACACAGACTTCCTTGGTTGCTTGGGATTGGGTGACGTATTACTCTTGTCAATTCACCAAAAAGTTCCTTTTATACTTGCCAATAGGTCTAGGGTGTTTTTTACTCTCAGATAGATGAAGTGGTTCTTGGGTGCCTTGCTAATGAATGGGGCGCCCCAAGACTAAGGAAGTATTCTGAGACTATCCTCTCTGTTGATAGATTATTTTTGTGCCTTGTCTAAAGACCTTTTGTTCTGCCCATCAATAGATATTTGCTGCCCTACAACCATTGCCAGAGGGGCCCGGACATCAGATCCAGCCTGGGAGTCAGCACCAGTCCAGCTTGGAGTCAAGATAAAGGGAACCAGCACAGGCGTTACTGGCAACTAGGACCTCAGTGAAGGCCGGAAGCACTGGGACGTGAAGTGTGTACCCCTGCCACTGTCTTGGGCGAAAAGACGGGGTCACAAATCAGGATGGAGAAATCTTTCTGTGGATCCAGTTTTTGATGCCCAGCTGAGAGAGTCACAGACCGATAAGGATGGCAAGGAGGCTTTTGCTTGAGGTGACCCCTTTGAAACAAGGGTTGCTTCAGGCCTTGAGTCCTGGTCCCAAAGTGAATGCAAGTCTGCGCCTCGTTTGTTGATCAAGGGATGCCTGAGCATACTGGCTACACTCTGTGGCCCCAACAAAAGAGCAGTGCGCCAGCGGAGCAATACAGGAGTTAAGGAAGGACTTGAGTTTAGGGTACAGGTGCTGTGCCCTTGGTGCCTGTTAGATTAAAGTGAAGAAAACTGATGCACTGCCTGAGACACTGGACAGGATCGTTGAAAGACTTTTTCTTCTCAAACTGGGCCGTGATTCTTGAAGTTGCGAGTTGTGCAGCTCCACCGTGGGAACAACAAGAGCCTGCCTGTGAGGCTCAAACGGACACAGGGAGAAGACTCCCCTCTGGCTGGTTGTACAGCGGCTACAATTTCCCAAGGACTCTTTTTTGTTAGTAATGTACCCTTTGATCATCCCATTTTTGAGGGGGATCAGCCCTGCATTAGTGTAGTGACACCCGCCTTGGCCCATGGTGAAGAAATCAACGGCTGCCCAGGGAGAAGAGCTCCAACGATTGTTTTCAACAAGTTTTTAGAAAGATCAATCATTACTGTTGCTGAAATGAATAACAAAAGAATCATTTGTGCTGTAGGGTTTGTTGTTGCTATGGTGGCTATGGCAGCAATTACGTGGTACATCGAGAAGGTGGCTCCTGTTCGACAGCTTTTTGTTGCCACTACGCCAGTACCAGTGGAACACCACTACTTTACTCTTCCCTACCATGAGCAGAAGCATAGACAATCCTATCTAAACAATACCTTTATCCAGATGTTGCACCATACTCACAATGCTACAAATACTACCAACTGTTGGGTGTGTGGGATGATACCTGCACATCAAAAGAAAGGAGGAACACCTTTTATTCCTCTTCCATTTTCTCACAATGGTTCTTGTCAAGCTTGGTATGCGCTTTTGTTTACATCTGGAAAGCCTTCAGTAGGTGGGATTATTTTTCAACTTAATAAAGTGTGTTATCAAAATAAAGAAGGTTATCCACAAGCCAAAGGGACTAAATGGGAATGGGAAGAGTATCAACCGGACAATATTTCAACACCATATGCCTCCACAAATGTGAGAATAATAAAGAACATTGGACCTTTTGTGATTTCTGTGACAAAAGTTAAAGCAGATTTGTGTATTTGTAGCGTTGGAAGAATTCCAGTGGGGAGGAGCGAGTGTACTGTAATCCTGACCATTGAAGGTGCCAATAACAGCACTTTCACAGCCTCGCATAATACGTATTTTGTGTGTGGAAATAACGGATATTATCAATTACCTGTTGGGTGGTCAGGAATCTGCTATGTATCTTTTCTGTTGCCCCCTGTGTTTCTGGCACCTGCATTGTATCACCGTGATTTTAAACTGTACAATGATATTTCCAAAAACAGAAATAAGAGGACAATAAGTATGGACGAAGTTGACCAAACCGACACTACCCTACAACAATATGTTGATTTCAACTTGGGCTTATTTTTCTTTGTGGGTGCTGCATTAACCCCTTCCGTGCTCATGACGAGCTCAGCTCGTCATGCTGCGCGGTAGCGCTGTGCGCATGACGAGCTCAGCTCGTCACGACCCCACCCGCGATCGGAATGTCCAGCACACGAGCGGAATTCCGATCGCGGTCAAGGGGTTAAACAGCAGAAAGATCAGGCGATTAACTCGTGTTGTGGAAGCTGTTACCAATCAGACAGCTATGGCACTTGGGAACATTACAGAGGAACTACAGATTGCAAGGATTGTAGCACTCCAGAATAGGATGGTGCTAAACGTGATTTTGGCTGATCGAGGTGGTGCATGTCGCATCATCGGTAGCAGCTGTTGCGTATTCTTACCGGATCACTCACCTTCAGTATATGGCGCAATATCAGAACTGCATAAGATTGCTGCAGAAATTCATCCAGAGACTGGTACTTGGACTTTTACTGGATGGTTTTGGACTCTTGTTTCTGCTTGGGGCTGGAAGCTACTGACTATCCTGTGTGTAATAATTATGATACTTTTACATGCTGTGTATGTATCCAATGTGGTCCAATGCTTTGCTCCATTTGCATCTCTGCTTGTATACCTGCCAAAGGGAACGTTGCTGAAACAAAGGCCCAACAAATGTTGAATAAAAAGGTGGCCGAAATAATGTTAATAGATGTACGGGATGAATATTTACATTACCCCAGATAAACGAATGTCTTCAGCTAATGCTGAAAGGGTCGTCTGTTGTAATTTGGCAGCACTTAAGTTAAGCATTAGCCGAAGACATCCTGTATTCAGAGGCTAAATTGTCTGCTTTGTGGAATCCATTTTGTATTTCTGGCAGCCATTTTGGTTGCCATGTGCTGCCATGTGCTCGCCATGTGCTCTGTCCTACCTTCCTGTTAACTGCTCTTGAAATCTGCCTAGAGACGAGTTATATTTAGCCTTTTTGCTTTGCACATGCTCAGTTGAGCTCGAAGCTGTCCATGCAGCTGTTCCGAGTTTATAAATGTCAGGATGTGTCTACTAGAAGTAGAAACTGTTAGCTCCACCCACTTGTCGACTGTGCATTTCTTGTATGACCTTATATGTACCTAAAACCAGCATTTGTGTTTGTACCGCCTTCATTTGAGCCCCTGTGTGGGTATAAAAGGACCAAGGTCCTTCCATTCAGTGTGCTACTTCATGCATTACCGAAGGGTGCTGTGTGAATGTAGCTCCACCTCATGAGGTTTAATAAACTCTGTCTTTTCTATTCCAGTTTCTGTGCCAACTTCTTCCTATTGGTCTGAGGACTCTGTGCAAGGAAGGGAGAACCCCTAAGCACTGGTAGGCCTTGTTGAGGCTCACCACTACAGGAGGTAACAAGTTGTATTAGAGAGATCTGTATTTGTAGATGTCTACAAACAATCCTAGATGATGAAATTGTCTCTCCAGAGCCACTTCTCAGGGGCAGGCTTGGTCTACGCGCGTTTCAGTGGCAACGCCACCTTCCTATTTATCAAAAAGAGAGGGGAGGGACGGTGGGAGCTGATTGTTAGGTCCAGTGACCCTTTCTCCCGATTGGTAACTGGTATATAAAGGGGGGTCACTGTTCCTTAAGAGGAGAGTTCAAAGTGGAGAAAGAAAAAGGAAAAGGTGTCCTGTGCTACTCTATGTGTGGGGACAGTGTGTCCTCATCATGATGCCCTCACACACCCCGAAGGATGTCATGCTTCATCATTGGGCTTTTTGCTCCTCGTCGGGCCGGCGCTGCAATGCCCTTCGGGTCCCCCGAAGGGTCTCTTTTTTGGAGATCTTTTGATGAAACAAGCCGTTAGGTGCGTGCGTGTGAGTGGAAGTGAGGTCTCAACTAGTGTGTTAAAAAATGACTGGAGGGAGAGTGGCTATTATTTATTAAAGTGGTCCCTCTGTTATTAGTAAAAGGTGTGTGGTGCTGCTAGTGGGATATTATGTCCCTCAGTAGCTAGATATGAGTCCTTAGGGGGTATCTCTAGTGGTCGACATGTTTCGCGCTATCTGTGGCCTCTGGAGGAGATCCAAAGCACTTCTTCAGGACCAAAGTGAGTTTAAATAAAGTATCACTAGTGGCCTAAATTTTTCAGTGCCGCCAGGTTGATGGAAAGGAGTAGCGTCTCTGAAAAGAGAAAGGGGTAGGACAGAATATGGGTATAGCTCTAATGTCAAGAATGTGTATAGTCCAGGTCTGCCATTGGGGGGGCCTGGTGCATATTACCATTAGCGTGAGACTTATCGCTATAGGTCAGCATGGGTGTATGAATATCTATATTGTGTTATTATTTACAATGATGTAAAAAAATTGAAAAGATAATAAGTAAATGAATACAAAGAAAGAAAGAACATAATTAACATGTAGAACATCGAGGATGAGTTTGTCGCTCTTTGGTCACAGGTATCATGCAGTGCTCTATCCAGTAGTAATTGGTAACCCTGGGCGGCAAATTCCGTTCCGCTCGCGGAACTTGCGAAATTTCGGCATTTTCGCGTTCCGCGCGGAACGCGGAAATGTCGAAACTTCCGCGATCCGCGAGCGGAACGGAATTCGGGTATAAATAAAGCAGGTGCCCGAGTTGAAGCTCAAATTCTGTGAGCGAGGTTGTGGCTAAGCAGATGTGCCTTCTCTCCATTTCTACCCTGAAAAGTTAGCTGTAATCCTTGATGGAGGCCTTTGCATCCTTGATTTTCTCGAGCGCAATCCTCGTGTAGTTCCTGTGTTACCAGGAGGTTCCTTCTCCTCGTCTGCCGCTGAGATCCTGCTCTGACCCTTTATAAACAAGAGGCATGTGAACGGGCCTAGAAGCCCCGCCCCACATACACTCGCGGTATGCAACATCTACCCGCCCTTTGCCCAGAATGAAGGACAGCTTAATCGAAGGACCCCGGTGATTTTCTCGAGCGCAATCCTCGTGTAGAATTTGTGAGCGTGGTTAAGCAGATGTGGCTTCTCTCCATTTCCACCCTGAAAAGTTAGCTGTAATCCTTGATGGAGGTCTTTGCATTCTTAATTTTCTCGAGCGCAATCCTCGTGTAGTTCCCGTGACCAGGAGGTTCCTTCTCCTCGTCTGCCGCTGAGATCCTGCTCTGACCCTTTATAAACAAGAGGCTTGAGAACGGGCCTAGAAGCCCCGCCCGTTTGGCCTCGCCCCACATACACTAGCGGTATGCAACGTCTTCTCTCCCTTTCCCCACTATGATGGACAGCTTAATCAAAGGACCCCGGTGCTTTCGGCGCGGTGGCAAAGTTAGACACACAGGTCACTGGGGAAAATTCTTCAGGTCCTTTACGCAGCTGTAGTGTAGGAAAGGAAAGGCACTATACATTTACCCAACAAGGTAGCACTTACTGATTAGCCAGTAGAAAGTACTCCAGCTGAGTAGAGGTATTGCACAAAACGGAGGCATCTTCTTGGATAAATATGCAGGGTAGGTGTGCAGAATTCGTGAGCGTGGTTAAGCAGATGTGCCTTCTCTCCATTTCCAACGTGAAAAGTTAGCTGTAATCCTTGATGGAGGTCTTTGCATCCTTGATTTTCTCGAGCGCAATTCTCGTGTAGAATTCGTGAGCGTGATTAAGCAGATGTGCCTTCTCTCCATTGCCACCCTGAAAAGCTAGCTGTAATCCTTGATGGAGGTCTTTGCATCCTTGATTTTCTCGAGCGCAATCCTCATGTAGTTCCTGTGACCAGGAGGTTCCTTCTCCTCGTCTGCCGCTGAGATCCTGCTCTGACCCTTTATAAACAGGAGGCATGAGAACAGGCTAGTAGCCCCGCCTCACATACACTCGCGGTATGCAACGTCTTCCCGCCCTTTCCCCACTATGATGGACAGCTTAATCAAAGGACCCCAGCGCTTTCGGCGCAGTGGCAAAGTTAGACACACAGGTCACTGGAGACAATTCTTCTGGTCCTTTGCAGCTGTAGTGTAGGAAAGGCACTATACATTTTCCCAACGAGGTAGCACTTACTGATTAGCCAGTAGAAAGTACTCCAGTTGAGTAGAGGTATTGCACAAAACGGACTCATCTTCTTGGATAAATATGCAGGGCAGGATTCATTCTGGGCTGGCACGATGCTCCTGTCACAAAAATTAAACCTCAACAGGAAGCACTTACAGATATAAAGGGGCGCAGCAAAATCTCCGCGAGCACCCGAAATTCCGCGTGCTCGCGGAGATTTTTTGCCGTTTCGCGGTATTTCGCGGAACGCAATTCCGCAAATTCCGCCCACCCTTAGTAATTGGTCTATACACGACTTATACTGAGTGGATAATCGGTGAAAAGTTGTTAAAGGTTAAAAGTAGAAACTATGAATATCACTAGAGGGGCCCCACCATTGATGGCAAACCTAAGGACACTGTTCCTGTTCATAATAAATGAAAAACATAATCTTCACCCCTTGTTTCTATAATTATGGCCTCATGAGATCAGTGAGGGCCGATGGGAACTGTAAAAGAACAGAGAAGGAAGCATTGTTTACAAATTACATTCATTGTAAAAATCACGTTATCAATGTTCACAAACAGAAAAGGAAAATCACACACGGGTCCTCATTTGTGATTTTTACCCTGCAAACTAAGAAAAAATAGGAAAATTCTTTGGGTTCTCATATTGTATTGATGTCATAGATCGAGAGATTCACAAATTGTGCATGTCACACTCGGGCACTGCAAGGGAGAGGAAGGAAAAGGAAGAACATACCGGCATATTGCTAGCGTTATATTTATCTTACTTCTCTCACATTTATCCTGGGAGTGGTTGAGAGTTTAGTTCAGGCCCAGTGTTTCTTTTCTCAAAGGAAAAGCTTTAAAGACTAGGAAGTGACAAAGCGCAAGTGTTATCCTTGTAGTACTCACGGTTCTCCCATTCAGCTGTGCTGCTCCACCTGCATGCCTCTCTCTGTCACCGCCGGTATTCAAGCAGTTTTTGCCACCCTTTTTATAGAGGGAGTATGCTACTAATTAAGGAGTTAATAGGAGAGTGTATAGTGTTGTGTTTGGGCGCCATCTTGTAGCGGGTGATTTTATTGTAAAATCGTCTTAAGTCCTGGTATGTTGTGATCATCGTTGGCCTTGTATGTCACGTGACTCATAATTTATTACATTTAAATACCACCGGAGTGGTTTCTAGGAGATTGATCTAGATTTTGGTTGTTATTGACATAGTTGTTTTTCTTACTACTCTAATCCAAAATTGGTCGTTTTCTTGGGGGCCATTTTGAAGTGGTGTTTCTGGTTACTATATTTGTTCATAGTTGGGCATGGAGATGTCTTTTTCAGATTCCGCTTCTGGTTACTTTGTATGTCCAAAATTTCGGATATATGTCATAATAAACTGCTGAGGTTTGTTAAAATATTGATATATACAGGTAGGGTAAATATGGTAATTTTACCATCGGTATGTTTATCGTACTAATTCAATCCAGGGTATTTCATCATTTAGGCTCTTGGTGTTAGTCCGTAAGCGGTTGACCCATCTTTGTTCTTTTTGGAAGAGTGTTCTGGTTGACCATGCAGGATTTGATTCTATGATAGTCCAGTTTACTTGATCTGGTGTGTGCCCAGTCTCGATATAGTGTCTGCTCATTTTGGTGGTATTCTTTTACATCGTATATTACTTCTGTGTTCGTTTATGCGTGTTCTTATGGCTCTGGTTGTCATTCCTATGTATAAAAGATCGCATGGACATTTTACCATGTAGACACAGTTCTTAGTATTGCAATTAGTGTGCTTTTTTTGCGTCCACTCCTGATTGTTCATTTGTAAAGTTTTTGTATGTTTTGTCAAGGGGCAGATGCTGCACGTGCCGCATGGGTAATGTCCTTTTACTGTTGGTAGGTCCCACAGTGTTGTAAATAATCTAGGGCAACTTCAAGATAGTGAGAATCTCAGAACATGTCAAAATAAGGAATATTTAAAATAAGAAATAAAAAATAGTGACACTAGTGTTTAGAAAAATACAAAAGTAATTTATTCAAAATTCATAATTCTGTTGAAGATATAAAAACATAATGAATCTAGAGCTACAGAGACCTAAGTTTGAACAACATCCTAACTACACACATTCATCATACATACATACTACACTCTATTACTCATATCGATATATATCATCCGTTTGGAAACTATACGAATCACAATTGGGTCAAAATTAATATAACATGATATCTCAATGAAAACATGATTATTAGGGTGGTTTCCAGATTATCTCAATGAAAACATGATTATTAGGGTGGTTTCCAGATTATCTCTACGCGCGTTTCGGCAGAACACTGCCTTCCTCAGGAGTTCCACCACCGAACGTTGTACTCAGAATGGTAAAAGTTTCGATAGAAGATGATGTAGAGTAAATAAATGTGAGAGTTTCCAGGTTCAAACCCAATATAATGGTAGATGATGTATACCTAGAATCCCCAATCCGCGTATTCACTTCTCACGCGAGGACCGAATATATAGGTCAGCTGAGTATATTGAAAAAAACGACGTAAAAGATCTTCTCTTTTAACCTCTAGACCTTTAAACTGGCAGAAAAAGAGAATTCTGGCTAGATGGACGAGCTGCTAATCCACTGAATATTGCAACATGTGCTGGATACTGTCACATTCGAAATCTGGCAGACAGCTCTTTCGCCGGAAGCAGTCACGTGAATTGAGACGCCAAGAATTACAGACGCTTTGAATCGTCATTCCTATGTATAAAAGATCGCATGGACATTTTACCATGTAGACACAGTTCTTAGTATTGCAATTAGTGTGCTTTTTTTGCGTTCACTCCTTATTGTTCATTTGTAAAGTTTTTGTATGTTTTGTCAAGGGGCAGATGCTGCACGTGCCGCATGGGTAATGTCCTTTTACTGTTGGTAGGTTCCACAGTGTCCTTTGAGTGTCCAATTGTCTGTTTTGGGGTCTCATGTGGATAATCATATTTTGATATTCTGTGTTCGTCTAAATGCGAATCTTGGGCATTCCATTTGTGTTCCCCCTGCGTGTAGGATATTCCAGTGTTTCAGTAAGATCTTTTTTACTTGATTAGATTGGAGTGTGTAGGTGGTTACACATGTTATTGTATCATCGTTTTGTTTTTCCACAGTTTCTAACAGAGCTTCTCGGTGGTTGTTACGTGCGCGTTTTTGTGCCTTCTTTATAATCCTCTTGGGATAGTTCCTCTGTTCCAGGTTATGGCTAAGTTCTGCTGCTTGTGCATCGTAGTCCATGGTGTTGCTGCAGTTTCTTCTGAGCCTTAAGAATTGCCCAAACGGGAGATTCTCTCTGAGGGCTTTTGTATGATGGCTGTCAAAGGTAAGCAGACTGTTTCTGTCAGTAGGTTTCTTGTATGTTTTCGTCAGTAGTTTCCCATCCTTCAGAATGATTAGAAGGTCCAGAAAGGGGATCTCTTCACTTGAGGAGGTCAGGGTGAATTTAAGGAAAGGGTCCTGGTCGTTGATCCAATTGTGGAATTCTATGCAACGTTCCTTTGTGCCTGTCCATAGTATGAGGATATCGTCTATGTACCGCTTCCATTCTTTTATTTCTGGTTTAAAAGGGTTGGACAGTGGAAGGATGTGAGTTGCCTCGAAGTAAGCCATATATAGGCAGGCTAGACTAGGCGCGAAAGTGCTGCCCATACAAGTTCCGTGGATTTGTTGGTAATGTTGATTTTGGAATTTGAAAAAGTTGTTCTTCAGTGCTATTTCCGCACATTCCAGGATGAAGTTTGTCGGTTGTGGTTTTGTCGGATCATGGTTTCTCAGGCTTTCTTCAACTGCTCTTAGTGTTGCTTCTTGTGGGATGTTCGTATACAACGCCTCCACGTCGAGGGTTACTAGTAGCGTGATTTCCTCTGGATCTCCTATTTGTTCTATCAAGTTGATGGTTTCTTTGGTATCTTTGAGGTAGGATGGTGTTGCTTGTACCAGTGGTCGTAGGAAATGATCGCAGTATTGGCTGAGTGGTTCAAGGAGAGAGTTGATGCCGGATACTATCGGTCTGCCAGGTGGTGGTGTGATGTTTTTGTGGATTTTGGGTAGAACTTCCACTGTCCAACCCTTTTAAACCAGAAATAAAAGAGTGGAAGCGGTACATAGACGATATCCTCATACTATGGACAGGCACAAAGGAACGTTGCATAGAATTCCACAATTGGATCAACGACCAGGACCCTTTCCTTAAATTCACCCTGACCTCCTCAAGTGAAGAGATCCCCTTTCTGGACCTTCTAATCATTCTGAAAGATGGGAAACTACTGACGAAAACATACAAGAAACCTACTGACAGAAACAGTCTGCTTACCTTTGACAGCCATCATACAAAGTCCTCAGAGAGAATCTCCCTTTGGGCAATTCTTAAGGCTCAGAAGACTGCAGCAACACCATGGACTATGATGCACAAGCAGCAGAACTTAGCCATAACCTGAACAGAGGAACTATCCCAAGAGGATTATAAAGAAGGCACAAAACGCGCACGTAACAACACCGAGAAGCTCTGTTAAAAACTGTGGAAAACAAAATGATGATACAATAACATGTGTAACCACCTACACACCCCAATCTAATCAAGTAAAAAGATCTTACTGAAACACTGGAATATCCTACACACAGGGGGAACACAAATGGAATGCCCAAGATTCGCATTTAGACGAACACAGAATATCAAAAATATGATTATCCACACGAGAGCCCAAAACAGACAATTGGACACTCAAAGGACACTGTGGGACCTACCAACAGTAAAAGGACATTACCCATGCGGCACGTGCAGCATCTGCCCCTTGACAAAACATACAAAAACTTTACAAATGAACAATCAGGAGTGGAAGCAAAAAAAGCACACTAATTGCAATACTAAGAACTGTGTCTACATGGTAAAATGTCCATGCGATCTTTTATACATAGAAATGATAACCAGAGCCATAAGAATACGCATAAACGAACACAGAAGTAATATACGATGTAAAAAGAATACCACCAAAATGAGCAGACACTATATCGAGACTGGGCACACACCAGATCAAGTAAACTGGACTATCATAGAATCAAATCCTGCACGGTCAACCAGAACACTCTTCCAAAAAGAACAAAGATGGGTCCACCGCTTACGGACTAACACCAAGGGCCTAAATGATGAAATACCCTGGATTGAATTAGTACGATAAACATACCGATGGTAAAACTACCATAATCACCTTACCTGTATATATCAATGTTTTAACAAACCCCAGCAGTTTATCATGACATATATCCGAAATGTTGGACATACAAAGTAACCAGAAGCGGAATCTGTGAAAAAGACAACTCTATGCCCAACTATGAACAAATATAGTAACCAGAAACACCACTTCAAAGTGGCCCCCAAAAAAACGACCAATTTTGCATTAGCGTAGTAGAAAAACAATTATGTCAATAACAACCAAAATCTAGATTAATCTCCTAGAAACCACTCCGGTGGTATTTAAATGTCATAAATTATGAGTCATGTGACATACAAGGCCAACGATGATCACAATATACCAGGACTTAAGACGATTTTACAATAAAACCATCCGCTACAAGATGGCACCCAAACACAACACTATACACTCTCATATTAACTCCTTAATTAGTAGCATACTCCCACTATAAAAAGGGCGGCAAAAACTGCTTGAATACCGGCGGAGACAGAGAGAGGCATGCAGGTGGAGCAGCACAGCTGAATGGGAGAACCGTGAGTACTACAAGGATAACGCTTGCGGTTTGTCACTTCCTAGTCTTTAAATCTTTTCCTTTGAGAAAAGAAACACTGGGCCTGAACTAAACTCTCAACCACTCCCAGGATAAATGTGAGAGAAGTAAGATAAATATAACGCTAGCAATATGCCGGTATGTTCTTCCTTTTCCTTCCTTTCCCTTGCAGTGCCCGAGTGTGACATGCACAATTTGTGAATCTCTCGATCTATGACATCAATACAATATGAGAACCCAAAGAATTTTCCTATTTTTTTCTTAGTTTGCAGGATAAAAATCACAAATGAGGACCACTGTGTGATTTTCCTTTTCTGTTTGTGAACATTGATAACGTGATTTTTACAATGAATGGAATTTGTATACAATGCTTCCTTCCCTGTTCTTTTACAGTTCCCATCGGCCCTCACTGATCTCATGAGGCCATAATTATAAAAACAAGGGGTGAGGATTATGTTTTTCATTTATTATGAACAGGAACAGTGTCCTTAGGTTTGCCATCAATGGTGGGGCCCCTCTAGTGATATTCATAGTTTCTACTTTTAACCTTTAACTACATTTTTTCAAGCTCCTTACCAAGACAACTTTTCACCGATTATCCACTCTGTATAAGTCGTGTATAGACCAATTACTACTGGATACAGCAATGCATGATACTTGTGACCAAAGAGCGACAAACTCATCCTCGATGTTCTACATGTTGATTATGTTCTTTCTTTCTTTGTATTCATTTACTTATTATCTTTTCTATTTTTTACATCATTGTAAATAATAACACAATATAGATATTCATACACCCATGCTGACCTATAGCGATAAGTCTCACGCTAATGGTAATATGCACCAGGCCTCCCAATGGCAGACCTGGACTATACACATTTTTGACATTAGAGCTATACCCATATTCTGTCCTACCCCTTTCTCTTTTCAGAGACGCTACTCCTTTCCATCAACCTGGTGGCACTGAAAAATTTAGGCCGCTAGTGATACTTTATTTAAACTCACCTTGGTCCTGAAGAAGCACTTTGGATCTCCTCCAGAGGCCACAGATAGCGCAAAACATGTCGACCACTAGAGACACCCACTAAGGACTCATATCTAGCTACTGAGGGACATAATATCCCACTAGCAGCACCACACACCTTTTACTAATGACAGAGGGACCACTTTAATAAATAATAGCCACTCTCCATCCAGTCATTTTTTGACACACTAGTTGAGACCTCACTTCCACTCACACGCACGCACCTAATGGCTTGTTTCATCAAAAGATCTCCGAAAAGAGACCCTTCGGGGGACCCGTAGGGCATTGCAGCGCCGGCCCGACGAGGAGCAAAAGCCCAATGATGAAGCATGACATCCTTCGGGGTGTGTGAGGGCATCATGATGAGGACACACTGTCCCCACACATAGAGTAGCACAGGACACCTTTTCCTTTTTCTTTCTCCACTTTGAACTCTCCTCTTAAGGAACAGTGACCCCCCTTTATATACCAGTTACCAATCGAGAGCAAGGGTCACTGGACCTAACAATCAGCTCCCACCGTCCCCCCCCCCTCTTTTTGATAAATAGGAAGGTGGCGTTGCCACTGAAACGCGCGTAGGACCAAGCCTGCCCCTGAGAAGTGGCTCTGGAGAGACAATTTCATCATCTAGGATTGTTTGTAGACATCTACAAATACAGATCTCTCTAATACAACTTGTTACCTCCAAGAGGGCTGAATCTCTAGTGATGTGTATTTATAGTACGTTTGCAGTTAGAATGAGTGTGTATGCGTAGTATGAATGAATGAATTATAGGTTGCTGCTGGTTTAAGTATCTTGACATTCTTAGCAAATTCAATTGTAATAAGCTATGAATCTTGACTCAAATGTCTGAAGAGATGTGCATTGTTTTGTATTTATGATTGTTTTTGTGATTTTTTCTATCTAATGTGTGTATTAAATGATAAAATAATGAAATGTGAATTGAAAATATTTATCTATTTGCACAAAGAAAATATGTTATAAATATAATAACATTTAAAAAAATATATATACTGTTTGTCTTAAACTTTGAGGTGTTGTATAATATAGATGGGTTACTGACACAGTGAACCTGTACAGGTCATGATAAAAGTAATATAGGTCAGGTAAGAGGTCTTCAGTGTTAGAACCTTTTGTTCTTCCCCCTCCTCTTGGACCTTAAAGTACTACAGGGGGCGCCTTTCTTCCTTATAGGTGGTTTGTGAGGATCCCACAATGTTTTCTTATCCTGAATGCTCTGTAAACATTAAGCAGAGTAAAACCACATATTTTCCTCACTTTCCTATGAGGGAAAATTGCAGAATTTGTAAAGATTGACACAAGTCTTCTCACCAAGCCTTTTCACACTTCTACCAATAAAAACCTGTGCGATTGGACATATTGCTAAGGACAAGAAAGGGCCAAAGATGCACAATGGAAACAGGATAATTACAAACATTTTTGGGATGCAGACTTAGGACCCAAAGTTGGCCACCAAGAAGCAGACCACCATTAGTTTCTAGAATACCTCAGGTGTGTACACCACCACAGATTTCTATGGGACCACTGCCCCCAATTCCAGGAGTAAATCCCTTGGATGGGTTGAGTCTAGAAGTGACCATGGGCTTGCAGTTAGTACTCAGAAAGCTAAGGCTGAGGAAGATGAGAAAGCCAGAGAGTTTGTAAGGGAGACGCTAAGACTAGCTCTTGGGGAACAAGAGTAGAGGAGGAGGGAGAGACAGGAAGAATGAGCCTGGAGGAGAAATTGTGGGAGGTAGAGGAGAAACAGGGCGATGTTGGAGGAGAAACAGAAGGAAAAGCAAAGAAAGCTGGTAAGGGAAAAGTTAGCCTTTCAGAGAGAGAAACTTAGGATGGCACCAATGACAACTCCATCTGATATAAGTAACAACATTCAGTTCAGGGCAGGTTGTCGCCAAGGTTCCAAAAGGTCTTGTGCATGTGTATGTGGGAGTTCAGGATATTTTGGAATGGTTTGTGAGCTTTGGGGTTGCTTGTAAGGCACAGGCCTTAAATTAGGTGTCTAAGGCAGCTACACTAATAGGACACAGCCATTGGAAGGGAAAGCCATTAATGGGAGGATGCCTGTGGCTGACCAGATGGTCTATGAGCGAATGAAGGAAGCTTTCATTAGGTCATTTGGCCTGAAGCCAGCTCAATACCTGCAGAGATTCTGTGAATACAAGAGAGTGGATGATGTTCTGTTTGAGACTTGGATCGATTGTGTAATGCATGATTGGAATGAGTAGGTTAAGAGGGACAGAGACCAAGGTTTTTCAGTCCCTTAACAAGTTGATGGTGACAGCGCAACTCAAGGAGGGGAGCTCTACCCCACTTAGGCAGTCCCTGTCTAATCTGACAGAGAGGAAACCAATAAAACTTGCAGTGTTAGCTGATAAGTGGCTGGTTAACAGGGTTCACAAAAAGCTAGAGCAGCACAGTTCTAAGGCAAGGGGGTAGCAGAACTTTCCACAGACTGGTCCCAAATTGGAGGGTAAGGGCCAGGGAAGTTCTCATTGGACTCTAGGAGGGACCAGGAAACATGGGAATGGGAATAGTGCATCTGGAAATGAGCATCATGAGAAGGGAAGACAAGGAAGACCTTCCAAGTCCAAGGTAGTGTCTTGTTTTCAGTGCTACAAGGTAGAACATTACAAGAAAAATAATGAAGCTAAGGGACTGGTTGATCTCCACCTAGTAGCTATGGAAATTTGAGAGAGGGATCCAGATGATGTGAAGCACATCCATCCTAACACAAATGCATCTGGGCAGGACGTTACTATCAATGAGAGGAAAGTGCCTGCCCTGAGGGATATTGGAGCCTTCAACACTATGGTTGAGAGGAAGTACCTGAAGCCTGAGGAGATACCCCATGGGATCAAGGACACAGGTTTGGTAGCCAGTGGAGAGGGCTTGGAGTATCCACTTGCAAGATTTGAGATTGAGCTCAATAGCCAGTCAACCATGATTGATGTTGGCATAAGGGAAATTTGGGCCATGATTTCATTGCCTCTGACTTGATGCCAGGACCAGAACCCGTTGAGTCTTGGACAATGTCAGTTGTGTTGACCAGATCACAGGCTGCACATCAGTCTCAGAGTGAGGCTGGGGTCAACTCTGATTTGCAGGGACAAGGTAGTTAGCAGGAAAGGGCAGACTCAGGGAAGTCAATAGCTGTGGAGGTCATCGCTTCTGCTCCAGATGGAGGGAAAGGTTAGGCTCCTGAAGTAGACCAGATGCTGGAGTCTGGGTCACTTCCAGAGCTGTATGGTTTGTTAACTGCTGGAGGGCCTACCCGGGAAGATTACTGTAAGGTACAGTACGAGTGCCCTACACTTGCAGGACTTCGGAAGGAAGCCCAGGAACAGGTCAGCAAAGGAGTGGTTGAGAAGCACTATGTTGGCTGGGAGGGTTGTGTACTTTATAGTGATGAACCAGGGTGCTGAGACAGAATATTGAGTTGGAAATGTCGACACACAAATATCGAGTTGGAAATATCTTGATTCAGAAATATCGACAGCAAGAGTATCGTGGTCAAGAATATTGAATTTAAGGTAAGAAATATCATTTAAAAAAATATAGAAGTCATTAATATTGTTTGCAAAAATATAGATGTTTAAAAAATAGTTTTTGTAATTAGTGTTATGTATTTTAGTTTATATTTTAAATGTATGTGAGGTATGTTTTTTTGTATAAGTATTGTTTATGTTTTTTAATATGTGTGTTACATTAGTAGTTATGAATTTTATTTTAATTACATTTTGCATTGTTTAGGTCCGTAGCGGGTTGTGGGTTTATAGGGGAATAGGGTGGGAAGTAATTTAATTATAATAAATAATGATTATTTTTTATTTCTTTAATTTAGATTTTATAGCGTTAATTGTAGGAAGTAATTTATTTGTAATTAATTATAAATTGGTTGTTAATATTAATTATTTGAAAATTAATTATGGAAATTGTGTAAATTTTTTAGGTGCAGGTTGTGGGGTTTATAGGGGTAAAGGGTGGGAAGTAATTTATTTTTGATTAATTAATAATTAGTTGTTAATTTATATTAATTAATTGATTGAAAATTAATTATGGAAATTGTGTTATTAATGTTAGGTGTGGGTTGTGGGGTTTATAGGGGTAAAGGGTGGAAAGTAATTTATGTTTAATTAATAATTAGTTGTTAATTTATATTAACTAATTAATTGATAATTAATTATGGTAATTGTGTGATTTTTTTAGGGGTGAGTTGTGGGGTTTATGGGGTAAAGGGTGGGAGGTAATTTATTTTTAATTAATTAATAATTAGTTCTTAATATTAATTATTTGACAGAATGTTAATTGTGGAAATTGTGTAATTAATTTTAGGTGTGGGTTGTGGGTTTTATAGGGGTAAAGGGTGATAAGTAATTTTTGTTTAATTAATTAAAATTAGTTGATCATTAATATTAATTAATTAATTTACATTTAATTATGGTATTTATTTATATTTTTGTGTGTGGGTTTTATTGTTATGGGGTACAGTGTGGGGAGTAAATTAATTTTTCTTACTTCATAATTAAAAATATGTATTTGTTTGAAAATAATGTGTTATTTTATTTAATATAATATGTGTAGGTATTTATGTGTATTTAACATAATATTTTTTATATTTTAATATTAAATATATTTGTATTTGAATTTTTAACATATTTATATATTTTTTAATTTATTTTGTTTTTTAAATATTTTTATTGTTGTTAAAATTTTGTTTGTTTTTAATTTTGAACTGACTGGAGTGAGAATATTAATTGTTACTCCTCTGCAACCCAACACTTTCCAAATATTGGAGTGGCAATAGTAAATTTGATCCCGCCACTATCCAACACTTTCTCTACTGTTGCGCTCACTGGAGTGGGAATAGTAATTTTTACCCATCCGCTATTCAACACTTTCCCTACTGTTGCACTCACTGGAGTGGGAATAGTAATTTTTACCCCTTCGCTATCCAACACTTTCCCTACTGTTGCACTCACTGGAGTGGGAATAGTAATTTTTACCCCTCCGCTGTCCAGCACTTTCCCTACTGTTGCACTCACTGGAGTGGGAATGGTCATTTTTACCCCTCCGCTATCCAACACTTACCCCACTGTTGCACTCACTAGAGTGGGAATAGTAATTTTTACCCGTCCGCTATCCAAAACTTTCCCTACTGTTGCACTCACTGGAGTGGAAAATTTAAGTTTAAAGATTTTTAAATAGTTTAATGTTTTAATTTATAATAGAATGTTTTTTTAAATTAGATTTTATGTTATTGGTGCACATGCCCAACAATAGATTGATATATACAAGTATGTTACTGACAAGAATAATAAAATCTATCATAAAATACACTGGAACAATTCCCTGTAATATTGAGAAAAATACCCAGAAGGCGGCCATTAAACAAAAATTGCAACCTGGAAATGAATCCTACAGAGTGCCATGAAATAATAGGGCAAATATGGCCATAGACTCAAAGTCACTGATAGTGTTAGAGATACGACATCGCTAAGAGTGCAACATAGTCATACATAATACTGTCCATGTGGTAGTCGATGCATTCATTCTGTATACTACCAATTGAAAACATATTACAGCCCAAGTGGGTGGTGCAGGCGGGGTTTTATATCCAAGAGACTAAGGGGCTGATTACGATGGCGGGCGGACGTAGCGGTGATTGGGACCGCCCGCCAGACATGCGGCGGTCCCACCACTGAAATTAGGATGCGACCGCCATACTGGTGGGCGCATCCTGGGCCTTTAACATTATGGGCGGTGCTGCTGGCTGCAGCAGCGTCCACAATGTTAAAGGTGCTTGCACCGCATTTCCCTACACCACGTGGCAGGCACCACGCGGTGCCTGCCACTTGGTGCATGGAAATGCAGGGGGGTACAACAAATGTGGTGCTGCAGGCAAGAAATTGTGTAATGGGATTTTTGTTTAATCTGCTAGGTTTACTGAATTCTTTTACCAAGCGGCTATTGCGGCACACCTTGCAGTGACCGCAAGGGAAGAAACCTTTAAGGTTGTGGTCTCCCTGATGTTGTGTTTGAGTTATGTCATTGCGGACCAAAATGTCTTTAAGGCTACGGCCTTTCCTATACATGATTCTGGGACGTGTGTGTATGGATTTGCCAATGATGGAATCACTGGTCAGAATAGGCCAGTGTTTGGCAAAGATCTTATGTATCTGTTGTGAATTCCGATTATATGTAGTGATTAGACGTGTTTCAGGTGTCATCGCATTAGTATCATTATCGTTGACCTGATCTTTTAATGTGTCGGTTCTGCTTGTTTTCTCTACTTTTTTCAGGGCACGCTTTATCACCCATTTCGGATATCCCCTATTGGTAAACCTGGTAATCATAGTAGCTTTTTCGATGTTAAATGTCTCCTCATTACTGCAGTTTCTCCTTGCCCTCAGCAGTTCGCCATAAGGAATACTCCATTTGAGGTTGTCCGGATGACTGCTGAGGGCATGGAGAATGGTGTTCCCTGCTGTTGTTTTCCTGAAGAGGCTAGTTTCTAGGGTGTCTCCTGTAGGTTTGACAAGTACATCGAGAAACTCAATCTGGTGCTTACTCATGTTGGATGTGAGTTTGATATTATAGGTGTTAGTGTTTAGCTTATCAATGAAACTACTGGCTTCCTCTTCGTCGCCCTGCCAAATGAGGAAAAGGTCATCAATATAGCGGAGCCATAATTTGACCTTTGAGAAATCAGATGTTAGAGTGGTATCATTCTGGATCTCCCCTTCCCAAAGGCCCAAAGTTTGGGGTAAAACATGTGCCCATGGCAGTGCCAAGAATCTGTTTATAGATAGTCCCATTGAACATAAAGATGTTCTTAGTTAAGCATTGACTCATCATTTCAATCAACATGTTTGTGTGGTCTAAATAACCGATGGATCTATTTTTGAGGTAATGAAAACAAGCCTTTATACCCTGCGTGTGATCTATTATGGTATAAAGGGAATTTACATCTAAAGTGACCAATAGACAGTCATCCTCCCACTTGATACCCTCTAGTTTGGTCAAGAAATCCTTGGTGTCCCGTACATGAGAGGGGAGAGAGGTGACATAGTCTCTCAAAAAATAGTCCACATATTTTGACACATTCTCTAAGGCACTGCCAATAGAGGAAACAATTGGTCGGCCAGGTGGTCTAATAGGGTCTTTATGCACCTTGGGTAGGAGATATAGAATAGGGAGTTTGGGAAAATCTCTTTTGAGGAAACAATATTCCTCCCAAGAGATGATGCCATTCTGTTCCCACTCTTTCAATTTGTTCCAAATTTCCAATATGCTTTCATTATAGATGGTGCTGTTGATTTTTAAATAGAATTTGGTATCTTCCAATTGTCTTGGAGCTTCTTTGATGTACATATCTTGGCTTAAAAGTACAATATTGCCACCTTTATCGGCAGGACGAATGATGATACTCTTGTCTTCTGCTAGTGATTTTATGATTTCTTTTTCTTTAGAAGTAAGGTTTTGATTGGAAGACACCTTTTTCCAACTTTGATGTTTGAGTTTTAAAAGATCCTGGATAACCATATCATTAAAGGTATCAATGTTATCATGTGGCAGAACAGGAAAAAAGATAGAGCAAGGTTTAATTCTCGTGGAAGCAGCTAGATCTGTGGGAAAATCGATATTGATAGCTTCCATAGGAGATAGTGCGGATACCTCAAAGGATTGGTGTGAATCATGTATGGTAATGAGGGTTTCCACATCGCCCACAGTCAAGATGGATGATGTATTGGTATTGGTCAATGTAGTATGTTCAGTACCTGTGTTGTATTTTTTCAGAGTATGCCACTTAGTGAGTTTAAGCTTTCTAATAAACTTATATAGGTCAACACGAATATCTGAATAGTTAAATAATTCAGTAGGGCAAAATGTAAAGCCTAGACATAAAGGGCCCGATTCTGATGCGGGTTGGAAAAGCTTCCCGACCGATTTCCTGATTCTGATGCGGTTAGGAAGGCCTCCTAACGGCATTTGCTCCTTCCAAATCGGATCGGGAACGTGTCTTCCCGACCGAGGGCCCAATTCTGATGCGGTTAGGAACAAATGTTCCCATTGAAGTCAATGGGAGTTCAACCAAATCGTATCTGGAAACATCCGGATGCATCCTACTCTGCCGGTTGGACTTTCCCGATCCGAGTGGGTCGGAAACCATTTCCCAACCGATTCGGTCGGGAAGCTTTTCCAACCCGCATCAGAATCGGGCCCAAAGTCTTTTTATCTAAGAAGGAGAGAGAGCGTTCGGACGATTTACCGTGTCCGTATCTATTATTGGTTGACTTTGGAGCTTCCAGCTTTTCCCATGTGCTCCCTTGTTCTGTTGTTTCTGGGCTTTTTGTTTTCTTCTTTTTCTTCTTTGTTTACTCCTCTCTTCCCTTTTCCTCTGCCTCTTCCTCTGCCTCATCCTCGGCCACGGTTCACTGGTGTTGGTGTCACTCTTGACATTTGCCGGCCCCGTTTCAGGAGCCGGTATTTGTCCAAAAAAGTCGCCGGTTTCAGAGGGATTACTCTTTCAGATGTCGAGCTGGTTGTAGTTATTGAAATATCTGTATCCGAGTCACTTGCTTCTACAGATGAAGGTACCGTGGTCTCATTCCTTGTGGATTGGGTTTGTATAGTCTTTTTTGGATCCTCATATGGATGGTCATATTTATGACTGTAGGTTTGTTTGCGTATTTTGATATCTTCTTCGTGTTGTTTACGTTTGGTTTTCAATTCTCCCTTAAACTTGTTGATAGTTTTCTGGTCTGGACTGTTCACGAATTCTTCCTCCAGTGATGCAATTTCTGTCAGGATGGCCTCCCTATCTTCCCAAGCATATTTGACTAATATGCTGAGCATAGTTCTAGAGCTCTTTGTGGAATTTTCAGCCCAATTTGATAGCATTCGTGGGTTTGGGGATTCGTACGATGGTGTTATGTAAATACGTAAATTCCGGGGGACCATATTCTTGTCCAAGTAGTCTTGTAATAACACCGCTTCCCACCATTTGGCGGTTTTGGATTTTTTGAGCTTCTCAAAACGTTTCAATTTGGAAATTATGGTAGTGTCGGTCTTGCTGTTGATTTGAATATTGTCCATTTTGCCTGGTGCACGTGCCAGCAGAGTCAATGATGCTGCACGTCTTTCATTTTCCTCTTCCATTCTGTAAAAACAAAGTTCTTTGGTATCAGTATTATGCTTCATCCGGTGTGTGATGTTACCACTGTGGACACTGTCCCCTCTTTCTAGAATAGGAGGTTCCTGCTGCAGCTCTATATTTCCCTCACGAACTTGGTTGCTTCTACCACTGTACCTGATGGCATGGGTATAAAGAAAGCACACAGTGCTTTCAGGCAGTTGTTCCCAATTGGACAGTATTCCGTGATCTTGTGTAACAGTAGCGGACTTAAATGTATTTAAGGAAATAATCCACCAAGGCCTTGGTAAACACGGTATTGTGGGCGATCCCATATGACAAATACACGGGCGCCAGCCAGAGACACAAGCGTATCCGCAAGGAGTGCTGGCACGGGGACTAGACCCGCGCTGGAAAAACACGAACCAGCCCCCCACCCCGCACACCTATGAGTGGACGCTTACCTCTGGGACGCGCTCCCCTGTAGTCTGCAGCTCGGGATGTCGGTCGTCTTGTTGTCAATCTCCACGGGTTGTGAGGGGCCGGCCAATGATCCTCTCGATGAGTCCTGCACCACAAGTGGGAAGGGGTGGGGGCACACTGCTGACCTCCCAGCACAGTTCGCCCCTTAGCATTCTGGAAATTGCAGTTTGCAGTGCATGCTTACTTGGTATTTTGCTGCAGTGTTCCACCAAAGTTGGTGCAGATTAGTGCTGTCATCTCTAGACACGTGTTTCTGGATTTTATCCGTCATCAGTAGAGATCAAAAGCGATTTTCTTCTGGGGTTGCTGAGCAGGCTGCCACAATTCTTACAGGTCTCAGTACCTCTCACAGGCGCACAGGTGCATCTCCACTAGCTCATCAGCTCAATGGCTCAAGGGAGCCTTTTTAAACAGGAAGGGGTGGGAGCACACTGCTGACCTCCCAGCACAGTTCGCCCCTTAGCATTCTGGTAAATGCAGTTTGCAGTGCATGCTTACTTGGTATTTTGCTGGAGTGTTCCACCAAAGTTGGTGCAGATTAGTGCTGTCATCTCTAGACACATGTGTTTCTGGATTTTATCCGTCATCAGTAGAGATCAAAAACGATTTTCTTCTGGGGTTGCTGAGCAGGCTGCCACAATTCTTACAGGTCTCAGTACCTCTCACAGGCGCACAGGTGCATCTCCACTAGCTCGTTAGCTCAATGGCTCAAGGGAGCCTTTTTAAACAGGAAGGGGTGGGAGCACACTGCTGACCTCCCAGCACAGTTCGCCCCTTAGCATTCTGGTAAATGCAGTTTGCAGTGCATGCTTACTTGGTATTTTGCTGGAGTGTTCCACCAAAGTTGGTGCAGATTAGTGCTGTCATCTCTAGACACGTGTTTCTGGATTTTATCCGTCATCAGTAGAGATCAAAAACGATTTTCTTCTGGAGTTGCTGAGCAGGCTGCCACAATTCTTACAGGTCTCAGTACCTCTCACAGGCGCACAGGTGCATCTCCACTAGCTCGTCAGCTCAATGACTCAAGGGAGCCTTTTTAAACAGGAAGGGGTGGGAGCACACTGCTGACCTCCCAGCACAGTTCGCCCCTTAGCATTCTGGTAAATGCAGTTTGCAGTGCATGCTTACTTGGTATTTTGCTGGAGTGTTCCACCAAAGTTGGTGCAGATTAGTGCTGTCATCTCTAGACACATGTGTTTCTGGATTTTATCCGTCATCAGTAGAGATCAAAAACGATTTTCTTCTGGGGTTGCTGAGCAGGCTGCCACAATTCTTACAGGTCTCAGTACCTCTCACAGGCGCACAGGTGCATCTCCACTAGCTCGTCAGCTCAATGGCTCAAGGGAGCCTTTTTAAACAGCAAGGGGTGGGAGCACACTGCTGACCTCCCAGCACAGTTCGCCCCTTAGCATTCTGGTAAATGCAGTTTGCAGTGCATGCTTACTTGGTATTTTGCTGGAGTGTTCCACCAAAGTTGGTGCAGATTAGTGCTGTCATCTCTGGACACATGTGTTTCTGGATTTTATCCGTCATCAGTAGAGATCAAAAACGATTTTCTTCTGGGGTTGCTGAGCAGGCTGCCACAATTCTTACAGGTCTCAGTACCTCTCACAGGCGCACAGGTGCATCTCCACTAGCTCGTCAGCTCAATGGCTCAAGGGAGCCTTTTTAAACAGGAAGGGGTGGGAGCACACTGCTGACCTCCTAGCACAGTTCGCCCCTTAGCATTCTGGTAAATGCAGTTTGCAGTGCATGCTTACTTGGTATTTTGCTGGAGTGTTCCACCAAAGTTGGTGCAGATTAGTGCTGTCATCTCTAGACACATGTGTTTCTGGATTTTATCCGTCATCAGTAGAGATCAAAAACGATTTTCTTCTGGGGTTTCTGAGCAGGCTGCCACAATTCTTACAGGTCTCAGTACCTCTCACAGGCACACAGGTGCATCTCCACTAGCTCGTCAGCTCAATGGCTCAAGGGAGCCTTTTAAACAGGAAGGGGTGGGAGCACACTGCTGACCTCCCAGCACAGTTCGCCCCTTAGCATTCTGGTAAATGCAGTTTGCAGTGCATGCTTACTTAGTATTTTGCTGGAGTGTTCCACCAAAGTTGGTGCAGATTAGTGCTGTCATCTCTAGACACATGTGTTTCTGGATCTTATCCGTCATCAGTAGAGATCAAAAACGATTTTCTTCTGGGGTTGCTGAGCAGGCTGCCACAATTCTTACAGGTCTCAGTACCTCTCACAGGCGCACAGGTGCATCTCCACTAGCTCGTCAGCTCAATGGCTCAAGGGAGCCTTTTTAAACAGGAAGGGGTGGGAGCACACTGCTGACCTCCCAGCACGATTCGCCCCTTAGCATTCTGGTAAATGCAGTTTGCAGTGCATGCTTACTTGGTATTTTGCTGGAGTGTTCCACCAAAGTTGGTGCAGATTAGTGCTGTCATCTCTAGACACATGTGTTTCTGGATTTTATCCGTCATCAGTAGAGATCAAAAACGAATTTCTTCTGGGGTTGTGAGCAGGCTGCCACAATTCTTACAGGTCTCAGTACCTCTCACAGGCGCACAGGTGCATCTCCACTAGCTCGTCAGCTCAATGGCTCAAGGGAGTCTTTTTAAACAGGAAGGGGTGGGAGCACACTGCTGACCTCCCAGCACAGTTTGCCCCTTAGTATTCTGGTAAATGCAGTTTGCAGTGCATGCTTACTTGGTATTTTGCTGGAGTGTTCCACCAAAGTTGGTGCAGATTAGTGCTGTCATCTCTAGACACGTGTTTCTGGATTTTATCCGTCATCAGTAGAGATCAAAAACGATTTTCTTCTGGGGTTGCTGAGCAGGCTGCCACAATTCTTACAGGTCTCAGTACCTCTCACAGGCGCACAGGTGCATCTCCACTAGCTCGTCAGCTCAATGGCTCAAGGGAGCCTTTTTAAACAGGAAGGGGTGGGAGCACACTGCTGACCTCCCAGCACAGTTCGCCCCTTAGCATTCTGGTAAATGCAGTTTGCAGTGCATGCTTACTTGGTATTTTGCTGGAGTGTTCCACCAAAGTTGGTGCAGATTAGTGCTGTCATCTCTAGACATATGTGTTTCTGGACCTGATATAATGTTTGGCAGCCTACTCAGCAAACCGCAAAATACAAGACTGTATTCTCTACTGATGACGGTTAATAAACCAGAAACATGTGTCTAGAGATCAGCACTATCTGCGCCAACCTTGGCGAAACTCTCGAAAATATCGGAGCGAACTACAAGAAACTGCATTTACCAAAATGCCAGGGGCGAACCTTGCCTGAGAGGTCAGCGGTGTGCTCCCACATCCTGTTGTCTGCACCACAAGTGCTCCTTCCAGGATCCTAGGCCCACGGCAAGTGGTGTGGTGTCGGCGGAGCAATCCAACGTGATAATGGCACACAAACAAAGAAAGAAATGTCCGCCCTCTCGGGCAGTGCCAAGTGGGTTTATTTCACACACGTAACGCGTTTCGACAGTCGAAGCTGTCTTGTTCACACAATGGGTACACCAGAAATGTTACAATACATAGTCATTGCACGAAAGGAAAAACGGACTGCATTTCCGCATGGGTAAACAAATGTAAAGTTACTGTGGCGGCCATCATGGAGTGATATATGCATATGTGAATATAATTTTCCAAAACAATCAATAAACACAAATTAGATCGCATTTGTGTTCCGTGCATATGCCCAACAATAGATTGATATATACAATTTTGTTACTGACAAGAATAATAAAATCTGTCATAAAATACATGGGAACAATTCCCTGTAATATTGAGAAAAATACCCAGAAGGCGGCCATTGAACAAAAATTCCAACCTGGAAATGAATCCTACAGAGTGCAATGAAATAATAGGGCAAATATGGCCATAGACTCAAAGTCACTGATAGTGTTAGAGATACGACATTGCTAAGGGTGCAACATAGTCATACATAATACTGTCCATGTGGTAGTCGATGCATTCATTCTGTATACTACCAATTGAAAACATATTACAGCCCAAGTGGGCGGTGCAGGTGGGGTTTTATATCCAAGAGACATAGTGTCAAAGTACGTCTAGATGTCTGATGTATGTATTCGTTCCAAACCCAGATCCCACCAAAAGGGGCGAAGTGCCTAAAGAATTTATACAGTGTGTTTAAGCGGGTTGGATCTCCAAAAGGTACTATAGGGAGTATACAGCTTCGACTGTCGAAATGCATTACATGTGTGAAATAAACCCACATGGCACTGCCCGAGAGCGCGGACATTTCTTTCTTTGTTTGTGTGCCATTATCACGTCAGATTGCTCCACCGACACACCACACCACTTGGCGCGGGTCTAGGATCCTGGAAGGAGCACTTGTGGTGCAGCTTATATATATATATATATTTATATATATATATATACATATGTATTACCTACTGGCAGTCGCCAGTAGGTAGTTATAGTTAGGACCTATTTTCCATAGGAAAAGCATTTTTTGTTTTTCTAATAACTTTGGCGTCGTTTGACGAATCTTTGCAAAATTTTCAAAACTAGTGGGGCGCTCCGGTCAGCTCCTGTCTTGAAAGTTTTGGGGTGATTTGCGAAGCGGGGGCCGAGAAAAAAGGGGGGTCCCAAAACGTGTTTTCCCTATGTTATTCTCCATAGGAAACTTTAGACACGGCTACAGCCCGAACTGCTGAACGGAATTACACCAAGTTTGGCAAAAAGGTAGCCCTTGGTTCAGACAGAGTCCTTTTTGTTAAATGGTGTAAATCCGTTCAGTAGCTCCTGAGAAATTAAAAAAATAGAGGTCGGAAAATCAATTTCCCATAGGAAACTTTAGACACGGCTACAGCCCGAACTGCTGAACGGAATCACACCAAATTTGGCAAAAAGGTAGTGCTTGGTTCAGAAAGCGACCTTTTTTTTAAATGGTGTAAATCCGTTCAGTAGTTGTTGAGAAATTCAAAAAATAAAAGTTTTGATATCTCGGGATGCGGTGGATTCGCGAACCCTCCCGACCACGAGCTTCACTGTGATTGGCTGCCAACACTCCAAACCAGGAAGTGTTGGCAGCCATCTTGTGACTCGGTAGAACCGAGTCATAAGAAAACAGTAAAACAAAGGTGACAAACAAGAAAAGGGGGCAGGGTAGAAACAGCCTGACCCCCCAGGCCTGCTCAGGGGGTCCCACAAGGACCCCCAGGACCAAAAAAAGCATTTTATTTTGAATAATTTTGGCGGAAGTCGAGCCGGGGTCGCGAATCCCGCCAAAATTATTTTTAAAAAAGGAAGCGCAGGCTCCCCCGCGCTTCGTTTAAAAAAAGCCCCCGGGTGGGCCAGGTCCCGGGGCATCATAAATTCATTAGCAGGGGCCCGCGGGGGCCCCTGCAGCCCCGGGGACCTCCACCTCCCCGGGGCTATGTATATCATATGCGGGATGGGATGTGGCCCTCCCACAGCCCCGGGGACCACCACCTCCCCGGGGCTTTAAACACATTGGGAGGGGGGCCGCGCGTCCCCCCTCCTGGAGCCCTTGATGGCCCTGGGGACCGCCACCCCCCAGGGCCGGCTCCTGCAGTGTCCCGGGGTGCCCACCCCGGGACACTGGTGTTTGCTAGGACAGGGTGAGAGCATGGCTCTCGCCCTGTCATATCAAACTCTGCTTTGGATTTTGGAAGCGAGAGCAGGTTTCCTGCTCTCGCTTCCAAAATCCAAAGCAGATTGTTTTTCCTCAGGGGAGTTGCATGTCAGCAGCTCCCTGTGTGGAAAAACAATGCTGGCTCCCGCAGGAGAAGGGGAGCCAGTGGGACTGTGGGGGTTTGGGGCTCACCCCACGGTCCCTAAACATTTGGGCATTCCCCGGGGGATGGGGTCCCCGGGGCGAATGTAAATTAATGAAAGTGGATATCTTTTTTAAAAAAAAATTGGAGTCGCGACCCTAGCACGGCCCCAGTGAGAACGCGATGGGTGCGCGGCGCTCAGCGCGGCCCCCGTGTGAACGCGATGGGTGCGCGGCGCTCAGCGCGGCGCTCAGCGCGGCCCCAGTGTGAACACGATGGGCGCGTGGCGCTCAGCGTGGCCCCCTAGTGTGAACGCGATGGGTGCGCGGCGCTCAGCGCGGCCCCCTAGTGTGAATGCGATGGGTTTGCGGCTCTAAGTCGCGCTGGGTGCGCGACTCCAAGCAAAAATAATTAAGATTATTTTTTATATAAATCTAGGTTATATGTTGGCTAATTGGGTGGCTCTAAAAAGAGCCCTTGTGTTTATTATGAGTTTCTTGCAGCTACATGTAAGTGTGGATGCAGAGCTTTAGGTTGTTGAGAAACACTCTGTTCCCTTCATCTGTGAAGTGTACTCCGTCACTTCTGTAGATGCCCTCCATATGGAAAAGTAGATTGTTGTTATATATGGAGCCCATTCTATGGTCTCTGAGGTAAGCATAAACAGCTTTATTGACATTCTTCCTAGCTTTCTCAATCTGAGGACAAAATTGATTGGACCACTTCCATTTCTGTCTTTGGCATATGTTAGAGTATACAAAGGCAGTTTGGGGGAAAAGCAACATCAATTCTGCAAAGGTGTCCTTCATTAGCATTTCCAGACCTACCCCAGTCAATGTGTCTAGGTCATTGCCACCACAGTACACAATCATGAGGTCAGGGGCTTGGAGATGCAAAAAGGTTTTAACCAAAGGCATCAATTGGTGCCACTTTAATCCTCTCTGTCCAATCCATTTAATGTCTACATTTAGCAAAGTTAGGTCTTTGTCAATACCTCTGCAATCAGCATACCTTTTGCACCAGAAAACATAGCTGTGCCCAACAATCCACACTGAAAGCATCTTGAAGTGATGACTGGAGGTAATGAAAAGATGTCTGTATCTGAGGTAGTCAGTTGGTAGAATGAGAGATATCTAAAATGGTGGACAAAATGGTGTTTTTAAGAAAGTAGAAATTTGATTGGCTGTTTAAGAACATTGTACATTCAAAAATAGGGTGCATTTTACTATGTTTAAAAAGCAAGTTTCTTATTGGGTAGTAAAAAGTGTTTGGAAGGTACAGCAGAAAGGATAAGGTCATGATTTGCAAAGCCAACCACACCTGCTGTTGTAATTTGCAACATTGTGTGGTGAACTTGTGACCTGTCAGTTAAGTTGAATGTTGCATGACCTGTTGCTATGGAAACTGACATTAAGCAGAAGGGGTAAAGAAGTCAGTTGATAAGGGATATTATTTGTGACCAATGGAAATGTGTTTTACAATTTGAAAATCTCTGGGAAGCAATGTCATTTGTTGCTTATGTGTATTTGTATGGAAAAAGAGAGGGAAACCTTGCCATTACTGGCTTCACCTTACAGAGTCTGGTGATTTATATTGACTGTGTGCAAAAGAAAATCCTGCCTGAGTGTGTGAGATTTTTCATTCAACAGATTTATTTGCAAGGTGAGTTATATATTTTTAAGGTTTCTTTAAAAAGATTTGACATTATTCTAAAACAGTGTTGTTTGAAATATATTATTAAATGTAGAGATGTATATTGGAATTAGTTTCATTGTAATTGAAGTTCGTTTAAAAAATAGTCTGTACAGTAATATATATATTTTTAAGTCTGTTCAAAGGTATAGCTGAATGATGCCTCATATTTTTAGATAGTTGGTGGAACATGCAGTAGAAATGTGTATTTTGAAAGATGTTTATATAAGGTGTTAATAATTACGTTTCAGTTATTAGTTTGTACAGAAGGTAAAGTTAAATGATGCCATATGTTTTAAGATAGAATGGTGAAATAAGGTGTTGTTAATTATGCTTCTTTTTGTAGTCTGAGCAAAGGCATAGTTGAATGATGCCACATTATTTTAGATACAATCGTGAAGATGTGTAATAAAAGTGTGGTTTTCGAAATGCTCATAAAAGGTGTTGTTAATTAGCCTTCTTTCTTAAGTCTGTTGAGAGGTTCAGTTTGATGATGTCGCACATTTCTAGATTTAATATTCAAGATGTAGCTCAAAAATATACCACCACATTTTACTCTTTCTAGTATGTAATGAGTCATGTATGAGTATTGTATTTATATAGTTGTATGTATATTTACTGAATTATTAAGAGATGACTGACTGATTACAGGAGTGCAAAGGTAGTGAATATGTGATTTTATAATTTCCTAAGAAATGATTTACTGATTCTATATTGTGCAAACACTCAGTTAGTATCCAAGCACTACCCATGCATTCATGCAATGACTCATGCACTAACTGATGCAGTGATAAAATCTCCAGAGCGCTACATATGCAGTCCAGCAATCCCCCTGTCACTCCCTGTGGACTCTTTTATTCAGTCTGCCATGTCCTTATCTAATCACTGTGCCAAAATACAGGCACTTATAAATTCATCATGCACTCTCCTTGCAGCACTCTAATCATCCAGTCGCTACCCATGTACTCATAGAATGACCCTGGCAGTAAGTCATGCACTTCTCCAATCCTTTGAGTGCTTTGTATACAGTTTAATAATCTCCCTCTTACTACCTGTGTACTCTTCTAATTACCCAGCCAGTTCCATGTCCTTATCCAATGACTCTGCCAATACTGAAGCACTTATAAATTCACTATGCATTCTCCTTGCAGCACTCTAAGTATCCTGTCGCTATCCATGTACTCATGCACTGACCCAGGGACTAACACATGCACTGCTACAATCACATGTGCACTATCCATGCAGTCTTGTAACCACCTACACACTATTGATTCACTCCTGTAAATACCCAGTTAGTACCCATGCAGTCCAGCAATTTAACTGTCACTCCCCGTGTACTCTTCCAATCACCGAGTCAGTACCATGTACTATTCCAATCACTTTGCTAAAACCCAAGCACTTATAAATTCACCATGCACTCTCCTTGCAGTACTCCAATCATCCAGTCAGTACCCATTTACAATCCTTTGAGTGCTATCTATACAGTTTAGAAATCTCCATGTTACTACCTATGCACTCCTCCAATTACCCAGCCAGTCCCATGTCCTTATCCAATCACTCTGCCACAACCCCAAGCACTTATAAATTCACCTTGCACTCTCCTTGCAGTACTCTAAATATGCAGTATGTACTCATGTAATTACCCAGGCACTAACACATGCACTGCTACAATCCTTTGAGTGCTACCTATACAGTTTAGTAATCTTCATGTTACTACCTATGCACTCCTCCAATTACACAGATAGTCCCATGTCCTTATCCAATCACTCTGCCACAACCCAAGCACTTATAAATTCACCATGCAGTCTCCTTGCAGCACTCTAGGTATTTTGTTGTTATCCATGTACTCATGCAAGGACCCAGGGAGTAACACATGCAGTGTTATAATCACATGTGCACTATCCATGTAGTCCTCTAGCCACCTACACACTACTAATTCACTCCTCCAATAATCCAGGTAGTACCTATGCAGTCCAGCAATCACACTGTCACTCCCCGTACACTCCTCCAATCCCTCCACCAAAATACAAGCACTTATAAATTCACCTTGCACTCTCCTTGCAGTACTCTAAATATGCAGTCAGTACTCATGTACTCATGCAATTACCCAGGCACTAACACATGCACTGCTACAATCCTTTGAGTGCTACCTATACAGTTTAGTAATCTCCATGTTACTACCTATGCACTCCTGCAATTACACAACTAGTCCCATGTCCTTATCCAATCACTCTGCCACAACCCAAGCACTTATAAATTCACCATGCATTCTCCTTGCAGCACTCTAGGTATTCTGTCATTATCCATGTACTCATGCAATGATCCAGGGACTAACACAAGCAGTGCTACAATCACATGTGCACTATACATGCAGTCCTGTAACCAACTATTGATTCACTCCTCCTATTACCTAGAGAGTACACATGCAGTCCAGCAATCACACTGTCACTCCTGTGCACTCCTCAAATCCCCCAGCCACTACCATGCACTAATCCAATCACTCCGCCAAAACCCAATCACTTAGAATTTCACCATACACTCTCCTTGCAGTATTCCAATCATCCAGTCAGTACTGATGTACTCATGCAATTACTGAGGCACTAACTCATACACTTCTACAATCCTTTGAGTACTACCTATACAGTTTAGTAATCTCCATGTTACTACCTATGCACTCATTGAATTACCCAGCCAGTCTCATGTCCTAATACAATCACTATGCCACAACTCAAGCACTTATAAATTTACCATGCAGTCTCCTTGCAGCACTCTAGGTATTTTGTCGTTATCCATGTACTCATGGAATGACCCAGGGAGTAACACATGCAGTGCTACAATCACATGTGCATTATGCATGCAGTTCTCTAACCACCTATACACTACTGATTCACTCCTCCAATTATCCAGGTAGTACCCATGCAATCCAGCAATCACCCTGTCACTACCCATGCACTCCTCCAATTATCCGCCAATACCATGTACTAATTCAATCACTCCACCAAAACAGAAGCTCTTATAAATTCACCATGCACTCTCCTTACTGTTCTTTAATCAACCAGTCACTACCCATGTACATATGCAATGACCCAGGTATTAATACATGCACTATTAAAATTGTCTATGCACTGCCTATGCACTCCTCTAAATAGCTAAACCCTTCTTATTCACTACTACAATTATCCAGTTAGTACCTGTGTACTGCAGTAAATGTATTGTGATATCAAAACAAAGCGTTTAAATGGTTTTTATGTAGAACGTGTTTGTTTAGTAATAGATTGGTATATTTTATAGATTTATATTAATATTACATTTTTTTTTTACAGATATTCTTCAGCATCATTAAAAAAGACTTATCATGACTAAAAAAACAGTAAAGAGGAAACAACAAAAGAAAGACTATTACTTGAAGAAAAGACAACAGCAAGAATTAGAAGAAGTACAACATGTGGGAAAAAAGAAAAAGCCTTGCGGTAAGAGAACAAAGGAATTTATTAAAAGACTTTCAAAGACAAGAAACAGTTTGCACAATGTAGAAAGTACAAAGAATACCTCAACAACAAAGAAGAATGAAAAGAAAAAAGGAGAAATTAATGGGAAATCACGTTTTCAAAAAACAATCTATGGTAAAAGGAGAAACAATCAATTTCATGAAATAAGGAAAAAATGTTTCACAATAGAGTAGTAGTTAATTTATTAAAAGATGCCAAGAAATATAAAAAAGATCAGTATTTTATAAAAAGAAGGAACAGAGTGAAACTATTGTTGAAAAGGCTTTTCAATTAAAAAGGAAATGATTCATTTTAATTTTAAACAGGATTCGATCAATAGAAAAGCCAATACATTTTATAAAGTCCAAAACTAAAAAGAAGAGAGTAATTAACAGGACTAAGTTTTGTGATTTTTTTTTGGGTGAATGGAAGCACAGTTCATGTTCAGAGCTTTTTTTAATGAAGAGAGCTATTTTCAAACCAATACATTAGTGTACGCAGTTGAAACCAGTGGTCGTGCTTATGAAGTGAAGAACGGTTGTCCAATTGAAAAAGAAAAGATGGTTCCTAGAAATGTAGAAGAAGTGATAGCTGATGAAGTTCTAGGGAGACGTAGTAAAGCCCCCGTGTATACTTGGGATTGTAGTAGTATTTGTAGTATACGACAGGAGTCTATTGATATTTTATGCAATTTCTTACGAGTATAGTAAAAAAAAGTGTTAAACAAAAGATTAAGATGCTGCAAGGACTAGATCCTTGCAAAGTGAGACAAAATACTGGTTTGCAAGGTCATTCTCTGGCTTGTCTTTCTCGAAAAGTGTGTCAGTGTTTTTCATCATTTTAGAATGTTAGCAGTACATCACTCTCAAATGCGGAAGTTAGTCAGAAGATTGTATTACGCAAAAAGTCCAGCAATATTTTTAAATGAGTTAAACAGTGCTCTTTTGCATGGGTCAGTATCAGATGTAAAAAAAGTTTGTGATGAAATAGAGTTTAGTTACTTTGGTCCTGAAGAAGAGTGTAGACAAAGTGAGACATTGATAGAAGTAGGTGTTGAAGAAGACGTGGGACATAGTAGTACTGAGAAGTTTGAAGAACAAATTACAAAGTTTAAGGTAATTTCGTGTGAAAGACCAAATTATGCTTGTATTTGTTGTCGACGAACTCACTATAAAAATCAGACTAGGAATGTTGATCTGTATTTAAAAAGTGAAAGAGAAAATAATGATAAGTGGAAGGAATTTGCAACTTATTTGTTGGTAGAGGATTGCTTTGATTTGGGTACTGATCAACGTATTTGTAAATATTGTTATAACAAATTAGAGGACAACAAAATGCCAGCTAGAGCTGTCCATAATAATCTAGAGTTGGTAGCTATTCCTCCAGAACTGGTAGATTTAAACACGTATGAGTCTATTCTGATTCAATCTGTGCACCCATTTCAGGCTATTGTTCGTATGGAGCCTAAAACAGGTAAGTTGCCTCCCACAGATTTACAGAGAGGATTAAAATGAAGAGTTGTATATTTACCTCTAGATTTAAAGAAAAATATTGAAACTATTGGTGTAGAGAAAGAGGAAACTGAACCAGTAGTTATTCTAGTTAATGGTGTTCCTACAAAGAGTAAGAAAATCTGGCAAGAATTAGTAGATGTCAGCAAAGTGCAAAAGGCAACACTGTATCTTATAAAAAACAATGATTACTACAAAAATGTGTATGTGGAAGAAGAAGAAATAGTTTTAGGAGATGATAGTGAAATGTCAAGTGGTCAAATTGAGAAAGTGACACCCCATTTTTGGTAGTTGTTGATTATCACAGTGCCTATTGGGCATGGCACAATACCAGTTTGCACGCACTCAATGAACAACCAAGATTAAATTGAACTATGAACTTATGGTGTGCATCCCACTCCTTTATCTGATGACGTATTAATGTATGCCCAGTACTGGGATAGCACCCGTTTGTTAAAAATTGGACAAATAAGCAAGATTAATGAATAATGCTTGAGTCCACACGACTGGGATAACAACGTGATTCATCAAAGGACGGCGTGAAAACAATATGAATATGAACTCCATAACGTTCAGGACATGAACAGACAATCATTATAAAGTTTTTTATATATTCAGATAAACAAGATTGTGTGTGGCACCAATGAAGTGAATCATGGGAAATTGAGTCCTTTAATGCAAAGTAGTGGGTGTAATGAATCGCGGTACTGAGATGGCGGGAAAATTCAATTGGTAAGCCAATTAGGAGGCCAGAGCGATAGGTTAAAAGTGGGAGGGAGAGTGAAGTGATTAATGGCTCGCTGAAATCTACAGATGAAGGCAGATGGTTTTAACGTTTCACGGCAGGTACGGAAAGAGTTGGCAGGCAGTTCCCTGTTGGGGAAAGTAACATGCGCGTAAGCAAATGGAAAAATGGAGAGTGGTGAAAAGATGGGGAAAACAAACGAAAGTTAAAGGATATGTAATTCTATTGCAGTGAGCGGATCAGCACTTGATAAGTGGTAGGAATAAATGTGCGTAAATATATGGAGAAATGGATGGAAGAGCAATGTGTTGTAAAATGGATAACAAATGAAGGTTAAAAGAACATAGAATTCCTTTACAGTGAGTCGATTAACATCCTATAAGCGGCAGGAGTAAATGCGCGTAAATAACAGGGAAAATGGAGAACTGATTAAAATGATGTAAAATGGGGATAGCAGACGAAGGTTAAAGGATATATAAAATTATAGCAGTGAGCTGATCAACACTTGATAAGGGGGGTGAAACGGAGGGTAAGGAAGTAAGACGGGCATATAACATAATGCATGACATGTATACTGGCAGTGAGTAGAGATGGGGAGAACAGCATAAAACTTAGGCAAACAGAGGAGAATGGTGTGACTAACATATTGGTATGTTATGCGCACAGTGGGGTAATAGTGGCTTTGCATTAAAAAAAAGGGGCGGACTACATGTAAAATGTTTGGGACATAAAATAAGACAACATGTTTGTTAGTCTCATATGTACTTCAGAAGTCAAACTACAGCTAATATAATAATTGGTGATTGTTTTTATTGTTTATAGTGACCCCTGACGAAGGGCGTTTGGCCCAAAATGCATTGGGTTTTTATTGAATAAAATGCTGCCTCAGATGAACTTTTGCTTCAGCCGTGTTCTTTCAAGAGGTCCAGATATACACAGTGGGAACATTAGAAAATATGAAAATGGCAATTCAAACTCCACGTGGTCGAAGAAAAGTTGTAAAAAAGTGATGAACGAATATGAGGAAATATGAGGAATATATAGATTACTAAGAAGGAACATTATCGCCAAAGCGGCGTAATTTAGCTGTGCAATTGTTTGGGGTGTAATGACACCCCATTTTTGGTACAAATTGAGAAAGTGAACATGTCCAAAAGTGAAGAAATTTATGAACATTATAGTGTACATCCTTTACATTCCAAAGAAGTGATGGGGAATACTATTGAATTATTCCAAATGAAGAAAGCGAAGGGGACTCCCATGAATGTTTGGGAAAAACGTTTGGTAGCTTGTTGTTTTCCACAGCTCTTCCCCACTGGAAAAGGTGGACGATATGACGAACGACCAGTACAGATTCCCGCATCAGAATATCGGACAACAAGATTGTACGCAGAAGATCCAAGATTTCGACAATGTATGCCATATATATTTCATCTTTTGTTTGAAAGTGACTTGTCTGGACTTTCATATGCAGTCAACCACATATTAAAAACAGGAGTTCATCTTCAAAATGTTTCTGCAAAGGAATTCATGTACAAAGTACATGAGAGAGATGATCATTTAGAATCTCAATTGATTAATTCGATGGCATGTCAGCGTGGTACTAATGAGTATTGGTATCATCGTCATGGCGAACTTAAATGCATGCTAAGGAACTTAGGGGCACATGCATCAAGGTAGGCTTTTGCGATTCCTTAATTGCGATTATTAAGGAATCGCAATTAAGGAATCGCAAAAGCCTATGCATGTAGGAATCGCTATAAAAATAGCGATTCCTAAACATTCCTTAATTGCGACTCGCTAATTGCGAGTCGCAATTAAGAATACCTCCCATTAATTCCTATGGGCCTAGAGGCCCATAGGAATGAATGGGAAGACATTCTCAATTAGCGATTCGCAATTAGAGAATCGCAAATTGAGAATGCAATTTCAAGGGTGCCAGGGTGTCAAAATGACACCCTGTTGCACCCTGAAATTGTGATGTGCACCCATGTTGCGCACACACATGCCCCAAGGGCATGTGTGTGTGTAACCTAAAACTTAAAAAATGCATTTTAGAGCATTTTCGAAGGTATTGCAAATTACAGACAAGTTTGATTTGTCTGTAATTTGCGGTCCCAAATAGCGAAATCGCTATTTGAAAGTGCTTCTAGCATTGCATTTAAGGAATCGCAAATTGCGATTCCTTAAATGCAATCATAATTTAGGAATTCGCAATTAATTGCGAATTCTTAAATTGCGCATAGAAGCTACTTTCATGCATCTCCAAAGGCCAATTTGCGATCGCAAACGGACGATTTTTGCGATTCGCACCGTTTGCGATCGCAAAAACCTTTGATGCATGTGCCCCTTAGGAACTCCTTTGTGGTTTGTTACGCTAAGCTGTGCTGAATACGCATGGGACGATTTACTTCAATTTCTTCAAGAAGCAAATTCAAATATTAAAAACATTGAATTCAAAACACCTGGAGAACTGTGTTCCTCGGATCCTGTAAATGTGTGCAGATATTTTAATCATAGGTTTCAAGCTATGATATCTTTTATCTGCAATAAAAACAATCCTCCTCTTGGAGAAGTTATTGATTTCTTTTGGAGAAAGGAGTATCAAGCTAGAGGTGCTCCTCATATACACATGCTTTTATGGATCAAGGATGCACCCAAATTTGGAACTGATTCAGATGAGACTGTTTTATCTTTTATTGAAAACTATGTTAAATGTGGTATACCAAAAACAAGAGAAGAAAACACCTTATGGCAACAAGTGTTACGGTTTCAAAGTCATCGATGTAGGAAATACTGTCGTCGGAAATACAAGTCGAAGGAAAAGTTTTATACCAAATGTCGTTTTGGATTTCCACGTCCAGTAATATCTAAAAGAAGAGTGAACAGTTTCATGTCAGCAGTGAGACATACCATCACTAGAAAATCTCCCAAAAATACTTACAATTTAAAAAGAAATGAAGAATCAAAGTATATTAATGATTATAATCCGGTTATTTTGTTGTGGAATGCTAATATGGATATTCAGTATGTTGCGGATAATTCCATTGCTGTTGCTCGGTATGTATTGTCATACATAACAAAATCAGAAAAGACGGAGTTGAAAGAAATGTGAGAAGAAATTTCCCACGAGAAGAGTCTTAGTAAGAAATTGTACAGCTTTAGTTTGAAGATGCTGTCCCATTGAGAAATTGGATCCTACGAATGTTCAGATCGCTTGTCCTCTGCAAGTTTATACTCAAAGTCAAGAGGAATAATTTGGGTTAGTCTAGGTCTTGCTGCAACATGAAATCGAGTACTTAAATCTGTACAAGAAATTGAATATTTAGCATTAAATGAACCAGAAAGCACAGATATTGTTAAAACAAACATGTTGGACACATACTATCCAAATAGAAGTCCTCATCTTGAAAACATATGTCTCTATGAAGTGCTGCAATATTATACTTTTAAGACAAATATCACAGAGGACATAAATAAAGAAAAATATGCAGTGATTGGTTCAGAAGGATGTTTGGTGAAACATAGCAAAGGAAATCTGATTAATCACAGGAAACTGAGTTGCGATACTCCTGATAAAAGGGAATTTTACTATTTAGCACTTCTGCAACTCTTCAAACCTTGGCGAATGGAACTGGAATTACTTGGAGATTTTCAGTGCTATGAAGATTCTTTTAATGCATGTAAAGATAGCATTGAATGCACAGTTTTTCCAAATTATCTCAAAATGTTGAATGAAGAAATTGATCAAGAAGCTACTATTGCAGCTGAGATTGCTAGAGACAGTTCTCAAGATAGTCAAAGTTCTGCTCCACTGAGTCAAGATCCACTAGGACAACCAATTGTGGAAAATGAAGCAGCAATCACCATGAGTGAAGTGGAAACAGCAATGCATCAAGCTCAACATGATATTATGGACTTAGGAAACTTGGAAGAACAACTAAATATACAGAAAGAAATATATCAGCAAGTGAGACAACAGATCGACCATGGTTTTCTTCATGAGAAAAAAGAATGCATATGCACAACATTTGAACCTATCCGAATGTATGTCAGTGGTCAAGCTGGTACAGGAAAAAGTTTCTTAATTAAAGTTTTGACCAGTTATCTACAGAAAACCACTGACTCACATTTATCTTGTGTTGTAACCGCTCCAACTGGGTTAGCAGCACACAGCATTAAAGGAATTACATTACATCGCTTACTAATGCTACCTGTTGAACATGAAAACAAATTGGAATACCACAAGCTATCTGGAGAAGCTTGTTATGAAGTTTCAAGAGTGCTAAAGAAAATGAAACTTCTGATTATTGATGAGGTGATCATGGTCTCAAACTTAATGCTTGCCTTTGTGCATTTAAGAATGCAGCAAATTTTAAAAACTGAATACGATGTCTTATTTGGAGGAAAACATGTGATAGTTTTTGGCGATCTACTGCAACTTACTCCTGTAAAAGGGCAACCAGTATTTAAAACACTTGTGCATGAAGACACCAAAAAGTCTTTGGGAAGTGTTGGAAACGTGAACATTTGGTCATATTTTGAAAACAAAGAACTTATTAAAAATATGTGACAGGCAAGTGATGAAGACTATGGAAGTACTCTTCAAGATATAAGAATTGGTGTATTGACAGAACATGGTAAAGAAGCTTTGCAAAGTCGGCTACTTACAAACTTGTTTCCAAATGAAGATGTTGCTCCGGAAATAATATACCAAAAAATCTGAGAAAATAAATCTATAATCTGCCTAATGCCAACACTGCGAGAGTGTTCTACATTCAATGAAGAACTTTTAAAGCTGGAAAAACAACAAATAATAAAAATGGAAGCCATTGATAAAATAGAGCACAAAGGTATTACTATTATTTTGACAGAAAAATTAAAAACAAAATTGGATTCATTGGAAAAATCTATATCTAAGACTGCTGGTTTAGAAAAGAATTTATATGTATGTGAAAACTGTCGGGTAATTTTACGGCGTAATTTAGATGTAGAAAAAGGTTTAGTAAATGGAGCAATGGGAAAAGTTGTTGATTTTGTTAATTATCAAAATAGAGATGGAATTGAATTTTTAAAGATTAAATTTGATCAGATTGAAGAAGTAAAACAGATTGGACGTTGTTCTGTTCGTTTTTGCTTGTTAAAGATTTGTATGTTTGTAGAAAACAGTTTCCTGTTTCTTTAGCATATGCGGTGACCATTCATAAATCTCAAGGTTTAAGTGTAGACAGCGCTTTGGTAAACATTGGAAATACCGTGTTTAAAGAGAGAATGGTGTATGTTGCATTGTCCCGAGTCAGAACTTTATCTGGATTGTATTTGATTGATTTTGATGAGAGAAAGATTAGTGCAGATGCAAATTGTGTAAGAGAGTATAATCGGTTAAGAAGACTGTATGCTCCCAATTTAGGTGAATATCCTGTATATGAAAAGCGTGTAGTAGGTCAAAAACGAAGATATGAGAATCTCTGTAGTGAAGTTGGAAAGAAGAAAAAAATCAAGACAATGTTGAGATTCCAAACAAAAAGAAAAGGGACAGTGTTGAAGAGATTGTTGGATATCAGTTAGAAAATAGTTCAGGTATCAACTGCTATGCTAATGTAGTGGTGAACGTCGTATTTTTTCTAGAAAATCTCCAACAGCAAATTATGGAGAATCGAGAAAAAATGTTTTGTTCCTTGTTGCATTCTATTTTTGAAAAATTGAGAACTGATAAAAACTAAAATCCAAAGTGTTTCTGGTATTCGGAATCTTCTGCATATATGTTCTGGTTCTTCACAATTTACACAGAATGTGCAACAAGATGCTCAGGAATTTCTTATGTATATGCTTGCAGTATTGGAAGATGAAGGAATACAAATGGACTTTGTTATACATGGAAACATGAATGTGAAAATTGTACATTTACTTCTACCACTGATAGACACTGAAAGATTCATATATTTGACAATACCAGATTGTAAAACAGTGTCTTTTAACAAATTAGTTAAATCAGCTAATCAAAATATGGAGTGTAGCCACTGCAAATCAGAAATGTTATCAACATTATTTATACAAAGATTTGGACAATATATAATTTTAATGATACAACGTTGTAGAGCAGATGGAAGAAAATTGGAAACTTCAATAAAATTTTTTGTAGCAAGTCAACTATCAATATCAGGAAGAACTTTCGTAGCAGTAGCAATTATTTTCCACGATGGACCTTCTACGACATCTGGACACTACACTGTCTATTTAAAGTGCAATAAAGGATGGACATATTGTAATGATGCCCATTTGGTTTTCAAATATAGTTTGCCTAACGAATTACCAAATGCATACCTAATATTCTTAATGCCAAAGTTCTGAGAACATAATTCGGCCTATTGGGAACATGTCAATATGAATTAATGAATTTATTTTGGAAAATTTCAATATAAAGGATTTCAGGAATATCATACGGCCTAGTGGGAAGATATCGATATGAATTAAGAAGTTTATTTTGGATATTCTCACTGCAAATGTTTTAAAGAACATCATTTAGACTATAGGGAAGTTATGAAGAATTGCTGATTCAATTATCGTTTCTGTTCCTTGATATTGTATTTAGAAAATTGTCTTCGAAAGAAGCATTTTATATATTTGATATTTGTATTATATGCAAAGTTATTGAGGATGTTTATTTTAGGAAATGTGAACAGATAGTTGACTTTGTTGTAAATATTTTGGACACAGATTTGTTTTTTTAACAATCTTATTGATTGTATTTTTTTGCCCACTGTTATATGATGAGCAACATTGAAATCACTGTCTATGGTGAAATTCAATAGATTCTGAGAACAGCAAAAAAGGCAAACTGAATATGTTATATAATGGTAAAATTATGTTGTGTTCTTAAAATTATAATATTATATGTTATAACTGTATTCATGCAGTCCTCTAACCACCTCCACAGTACTAATTCACTCCTCCAATTACCCAGGTAGTGCCCATGCAGTCCAGCAATCACACTGTCACTTTCCGTGCACTCCTCCAATCATGCAGCCAGTACCAAGTCCTTATCTAATCACTGCGCCAAAACCCAAGCACTTATAAATTCACCATGCTGTCAACTTGCAGCACTCTAAGTATCCAGTCACTATCCATGTACTTGTACAATGTCTCAGACATTAACACATGCAGTGCTACAATGAAATGTGCACTATCCATGCAGTCCCCTAACCACCTACACACTACTGATTCACTCCTTCAATTACCCAGGTAGTACGCATGCAGTCCAGCAATTACACTATGACTCCCCGTGCACTCCTCCAATCACCCAGCCAGTACCATGTACTAATCCAATCACTCCGCCAAAACACAAGCACTTAAAATTAAAATATAACTTTATTGCAATTACAAATATATCATTTTCATAATTAGTTTACATAATCTCTTGGTCTAATATACATATTCAACTAGTATACATATAGTTTTCAACATAAATTTTTTGTTCGCGGAAGTCGCGCACCCAGTTCGACAGCACACGTTCATTACTTTACGCAGGGCGGGGAACCGCGCGTCTGTCGCATACCAAACACGCACATGACGCGATATCATACGTAGATGACATTACGCGGGGCAGGCACCGTGCACCCGTCGCTAACCAAACGCACATCCTTCACGACTTTGCCAATATGGCGGCTTGAATCCACACACACACCGAGATAGGTACACGATGGGTGCGCGACTCCACTTTTTCTCCCCAAAAAAATTATAATATGTAAGAAAACTGAAGAAATTATATCATTTTAATAACAACAAAAAAAATACCAAAAACTATTTTTAGGATATTAAACTTACAAAATATCACAAAAAAAAAATCAAAATTACTGAACAAACCATAAGTTTAATGAACATTATAGTTAGAAATTAGCATTTAAAAAACCTTTTAAAATCACTGAAAAAACCATAGGTTTCAGGCACGTTATAGTTAGAAATTAGCATTTAAAAAACCTTAGAAATTCACAAAAAAAAACACAGGTTTCAGGCACGTTATAGTTAGTTGGACATTTCACTCGTACAAAACCAGAGAAATTCGGCCGTTATAGTTAGTTCAGCTAACTATAACTCGCGCCCCTGCAATGCACTGCTGATGACGTCACATATTACATCATTCATGACATGGTCAGTGACGTCACTGATGACATCACTGATGACATCTCAAATGACATCACTGATGACATCACTGATGACATCATCCAGTGACTGTGTGTTTGTTTAAAGTTTAAATATGTTTTATATATATGCCAAGGTGTATTGAAGAATGAGTGGGTGTATAAGTGTCTGGATGGAGGATTTAGTAGGTGCATGACTGACTGTATAAGTGAGTGATTAAATGTGTCTTAGTGAATGCATGGGTTAGTGACTAAACTGTGTGAATGTCTGTATCAGTTTGTTTGTTGTTGTGTAAGCTGCTGCATGGGTTGGTCAGTAGCTACATGACTGTCTATATGGGTTATTGATTGGTTGACTGAGTATTTGTATGGGAGACTGAGTGTGTGTGTGGGTGGGTGGAAGGTGTGTGACTGTGCATAGATGTGTGAGTGATTGATTCACTGGGTGTATGGGTTCAAGAGTGCATGTGGAAACAGCTGTATGGTGGGTGAGTGTGTGTATGGGTGTGTTGATGAGTGAATGGATGTCTCAGTGGTACATGTGTGAGTAACTGCATATGTGAAAGGCATTGTATGTGAGAGTTGGAGTATATAAATGACTATACATGAGAGTCAGTGATTGTGAGAGTGGTTGTATCAGTGATTGTGTACTTGTATCAGTAATTGTATAAGAGAGTAAGTATGTGTTAGTATCTGTTTGAAAAAGTGATGTGGTGTGTGTATAACTGTATAGGTCAGTAAATGGAAGTGTGATTGATTCTTTACAAGACTGACTAGGTGTGTGAGTAACTCTGGATGAGTGGTGGTGTGTTAGTGTCTGTATAGGTGTATGAGTGCATATGATAGTGTTGTATTGATGAGTGACTGCATGTATGAGTGATTGTATGGGTGAATGAGTGGATGTGTGTGTAGATCTAGGAATCAGTCAATCAATCAATACATTTGTAGAGCGCGCTACTCACCCGTGAGGGTCTCAAGGCGCTAAGGGGGTGGGGGGAGCAGCTACTGCTCGAACAGCCAGGTCTTGAGGAGTCTCCTGAAGGTCAGCAAGTCTTGGATCTGCCGTAGGTGGGTGGGGAGGGTGTTCCACGTCTTGGTGGCGAGGTGGGAGAATGACCTGCCGCCGGTGGTCGTTCGACGGATGCGTGGGACGGTGGCAAGGGCGAGGTCGGCGGAGCGAAGCTGGCGGTTCGGGGTGTAGAAAGATAGTCGTTTGTTAAGGTATGCTGGTCCGGCGTTGTGGAGTGCTTTGTGGGCGTGTGTGAGGAGCTTGAAGGTGATCCTCTTGTTGACCGGGAGCCAGTGCAGGTCTCTCAGGTGGGTGGTGATGTGGCTGTGGCGAGGGAGTCTGAGGATGAGGCGTGCGTAGGCGTTTTGTATGCGTTGGAGTCTCTTCTGGAGTGTGGCCGTGGTTCCTGCATGGATGGCGTTGCCGTAATCCCGCCTGCTGCTGACGAGTGCTTGGGGGACCGTCCTTCTGGTTTCGGTGGGGATCCATCTGTAGATCTTTCGGAGCATGCAGAGAGTGTTGAAGCAGGAGGAGGAGACGGCGTTAACTTGCCGGGTCATAGAGATCGTGGAGTCCAGAATGACACCCAGGTTGCGTGCGTGGTTGGTGGGAGTCGGGGCAGCTCCCAGCGTGGCCGGCCACCAGGAGTCGTCCCATGCGGAGGGGGTGGATCCGAGGATGAGGACCTCTGTCTTGTCCGAGTTCAGCTTCAGCCGGCTAGTCTTCATCCAGTCTGCGATGGCCTTCATTCCCTCGTGGAGGTTGGATTTGGCGGTGGCCGGGTCCTTGGTGAGGGAGAGGATCAGCTGGGTATCATCAGCGTAGGAGACGATGCTGAGGTGGTGTGCTCGGACGATGTTGGCGAGCGGTGCCATGTAGATGTTAAAAAGGGTCGGGCTGAGGGATGATCCTTGGGGTACGCCACAGGTGATAGTGGTGGCTTCGGATCGGAAAGGGGGGAGGCAGACTCTCTGGGTTCTGCCGGTGAGGAAGGAGGTGATCCAGTCCAGGGTTTTGTCTCAGATCCCTGCGTCGCGGAGGCATGTGCGCAGGGTTTGGTGGCGCGCGGTGTCGAAGGCGGCCGAGAGGTCCAGGAGGATGAGGGCCGCGGTTTCGCCGTTGTCTAGTATGGTTCTGATGTCGTCAGTGGCGGCGATGAGGGCGGTTTCGGTGCTGTGGTTGCTGCGGAATCCGGATTGGGAGTGGTCCAGGACGTTGTTCTCCTCCAGGAAGCGGGTCAGTTGTCTGTTGGCCGTCTTTTCCATGACTTTCGCTGGGAACGGGAGCAGGGAGATGGGTCAGAAGTTCTTGAGGTCCTTTGGGTCTGCCTTGGGTTTCTGGAGTAGCGCGTTGATCTCGGCGTGTTTCCAGCTTTCCGGGAAGGTGGCGGTCTCGAAGGAGCTGTTGATGATTTTTCGGAGTTGGGGTGCGATGATGGCGCTTGCTTTGTTGAAGATGTGGTGGGGGCAGGGGTTGGAGGGTGAGCCGGAGTGGGTGGTGTTCATGATTTTGATGGTGTCTTCATCGTTGACGTGGTTCCAGGAGAGCAGGAGGTCGGTGTGTTTGGTGGGTGTTGAATCGGGGGTGTCGGCGTCTGTCTTTGGCGTCTGGGTGTCGAAGCTGCTGTGGATGTCTGCGATCTTGCGGTGGAAGAAGGTGGCCAGGGAGTCGCAGAGTTCTTGCGACGGTGGGATGTCATTGGAGCTGGAGCTGGGGGAGGCGAGTTCTTTCACGATGTTGAAGAGCTCTTTGCTGTTATGACCGTTGTTGTCGATGCGTTCGTTGAACGAGGTTCTTTTGGCGGATCGGATGAGTTGGTGGTGTTTGCGTCTGGCGTTCGTGAGGGCGGAGTGGTTGTCTGGTGTCTGGTCGTTGCGCCACTGCTTCTCGAGTCTTCGGCAGGTGTGCTTGGAGTTCTGGAGGTCGGCGTTGAACCAGATGGCTCTCGTGTTGGTGCGCTTGTTGGAGGGTTTCCTGATCGGGGCGAGGGTGTTGGCGCAGTCGTCGATCCATTGTCTGAAGTTGTGGGCTGCTGCGTCGGTCTCAGAGGGCTCGGGTGGAAGGTTTCGGGCGAGAGTGGGGATGAGCTGGTCTTCGGTTACTTTTTGCCAGCTGCGGTGTGGGAACCGTTGTGGTTGGTTGTGCGCGGTGTGTTTCTCGAAGGAAAAATGGATGCAGTGGTGGTCGGTCCAGTGGAGTTCGGTGGTGTGGCTGAAGGTGACGTGGTCGCTGGTGGAGAAGATGGGGTCGAGCGTGTGTCCGGCGGAGTGGGTGGGTGTCGTTACGAGCTGTTTGAGTCCGAGGTTGGCGACGTTGTCGATCAGGGTTGTGGTGTTACTGTCGTTGGCGTTCTCGAGGTGGAAGTTCAGGTCCCTGAGGAGGATGTAGTCTGTGGAGGCGAGGGCGTGTGTGCTGATGAGGTCGGCGATGGATTCGCTGAATTACGCACGGGCCTGGGGATCGGTAGACGAGGGTTCCTCTGAGGGTGGTGAGGTGGTTGACGTGGATCTGGAAGTGTAGGTGTTCGGCCATGCTGAGGGAGTCCTCGGTGTTGGTTGAGTCTCTGATGGTGTTCCTGTGGATGATGGCGATTCCTCCTCCTGGTTTGTTGTGTTACGGTCCCTGTGGGTGATCTTGTAGCCGTCCGGGATGGCTATGGCTATGTCAGGCGCTGAGGAGGTGTTCATCCAGGTCTCCGTCAGGAAGGCGACGTCCGGGCCGGAGGAGTCGAGTAGGTCCCAGAGTTCGACGGCGTGTTTGTGGACTGAGCGGGTGTTTTGTAGTATGCAGCTGAGTTTGTTGTGGTCGGCGGTGGTGTGATGGGCAGGGCATGCAGGTGTGCGCTGGCTGGTGTATTTGCAGTTTTGGCAGGTGAAGAGACTGTGGGTGAGCTTTGGGGTGGCCTGGAAGCAGGTGGAGGGTCCGCCGGCGTGCAACCTGTTGTCCCCCAGCCATGCCTGCCCCGTTGGGGATAGTGCCCCCGATTGGTGTGTTCTCTGGCCGGACCTATCCAATTCTGAGTCCATTACAATATTTCGGTCCCCTCCCACCAAGATTGCCACATCTGGAGACGCAAGAACCTCTGTAAGAGCAGAGAGGATGAAGGGTTCCTGCTGCGCATTTGGGGCGTAGAGTGACGCTATAGTGAGGTACGTTCCACCCCATTGCACCCTCAAAACTAACAAGCGTCCCTTTATTTCAGCCACCGTCGACACGACTTTATCCGGGAAGTGGGCCCCAAACAGGATCGCTACGCCATTCTTTTTAGCCGGTCCCGCGGACCAGAACTGCTGTGGGAAGCACCTATCGCGCATGCGTGTGGTATCTTTGGAGAGGAGATGCGTCTCTTGAAGGAGACAGATGTCACCCCCGGCATTTTCTAACAGGGACAGCACTGCCGCTCTTTTCACTGGATTATTAAGGCCTCTAACATTGAGGCTAACTACCTTAAGGTCTTTCCCCATCCAGTAAGTGCAAGGAAGTAACAGCCTGATGCGCCCATCCGTTGTCGACCAGGCCCGCACTGACTATCGCGGTGGCAACGCTGACATGTACACTGGTGCGGAAAACCCCAAATAAACCCCCCAACAAACCCAACATTAAAGGAAAAACATAATGATAAGACAATGATCAAGATCGAAACATGACTAAAGTCTGTCAACATAGAAGAGATCCAGGGGGCCGTGACTCTGGCGTCCGTCCAGCCCATATGGGGCCTGATACATACCCACCCGCCCACGGAAGGGCTGTCTGCGATCTTCATAGGACCACTCACCGTGGCCCCCCGACACCCATCTGGATGCCCATTCCGGGGCTATCGAATGTATACCTCATGGGGTGGCTGGGCGGTCCGATGATTGCGACAGGGAAGAAAGTACTGCTTCGCGTTCTTTGTCCCTTGTGGCCTGATCGGGCTTCAGGACGGAAGCCGCCCTCCCCACTCGTTGCCACTTCAGTTTGCGGCGGGCCTTGACATTCATGAGCCGCTCCATTGGTTCCGCCGCCGGCGTACTCTCCAGACCGAGGACCTCCATGGCCTCGGCCAGAGAGCGAATCTGAAACAGCTTCCCTCGGTGCTTGAAGATGATGCGGAAAGGATGTCCCCATGAATAAGGAATGTTTTGTTCACAGAGATGCGTGGTCACCACCTTGAATTCACGTCGCTTGATTAGCGTGGAGGCTGCCAAGTCCTGAAAGAGGGCTGGAGTGTGGCCCCGAAACTGGATGGGCTGTGTCTCCCTCGCCTTTCGTATGATGCACTCCTTCAGTTGAAAATCGTGGACGCATACGAGGATGTCCGGAGGTGGCGCTTTGTTGCCACGGGGAGGCCTACTCTATGGACGCGGTCCATACGTATGTCAGAAACCTCCGCCTCTCCTAGCACCTGCTGAAACAACGCCCCAACATAGGCCCTGAGGTCATCTCCCTCCTCTTTCCATGGTACGCCTCTGATTCGCACATTGTTGCATCGGGAACGATTCTCCAACTCCTCCGCGTGGGCCTGAAGATCAAGGTGTTGCTCCCAGAGACAAGGCATATCTTGCTGCAGGTGATGGAGATCCTCTTCTCTATTGACATCGTGCTCCTCGAGCGTGGCCACCCATTCACCAACTTCATCCACCTCCCTTCGTACCTCCTTAAGGTCCGCTGCTAGCTGGCCCCGGAGCTCCTGTATGTCTTCTTTGATGGCAGCGAAGAGTTCTACCATGAACGCCTTAGTATCAGGGGAGTCGTCGCTCTCCATCGGTCCAAGAGTTTTCTCGCCAGGCGTGGAGGGCGTCCCTGGCTGCTTCAGGAGAAGCTCCTTCAAAGATTTCTCCCTCTTGGCGCGTGCCGCCGCCATCTAGCACCAATCCAGCCGTTGGCGCTTACCTCTCTCGCTAGCTGCAGCAGTCACTTCCAGTGACCCACACCAGATAGAGTGCCGCCAACCCACAGATCTCGCCGACTCCCTGAACGCCCTATGGCTCCACTCGGCTGTCGCTCCGAAGCACACAGACGAGGGCCGTCTCACAGTCCCAGGGTCAGCCTGCGCCACGAGTCCTCGTGCCTACCGGGTCCAGGAAGCAGCACTCCACGCCACGGGAGCGCAGCACTACCACTCTCGCTGGAGCGCCGTGCTGTCTCTACGCCCAAAATGGTGGATCCGCCGTCTTTGTTGCGCCCTTATCCGCTACTACTGCGCTCCCTCTCGGGCTCCCCAGCAGTTCTCTGGAGGTCTCTGCACTCTCAGCTCTCTCCCTCCGCCGACTCGCAGCCCGCAGAGTCCCCGCACCAGTCTTTGCCACCCGGTGCGCAGTGCCAGGCCGCGGATCTCCCTGTGCGTCTCTGCTTTATGCCAACATGGCAGCTGGTGTCACTCAATCCCCGGGCAAGGAGGATCAGCCGACTCAGACTGGCAGCCCACCACTCCACCGCAATTGGCTCCCTGAGGATCAGTGAGCCCTCCACGCTGCTCCGGTGCCGATTCCCGCCACAGCCGCCGAGTGAGCGTGCTGGCCGGGCCTGTGTATCACTGCAAGGCTCTATCGGGCGAGTGTGCAAGATGGCGCCTGCCCGTCTACTTCTGTGCCAGCCATGGCACCACCACGGCCGCTCTGCCACTCACCCCAGGTCCGCTCACAGGGACGTTCAGCTCTCGTCCCGCCATCCAACCCTCAGGGATCAGGCCGCAGACCACCGTCTCTAAGTCGCGTCAGCCACCCCTCGGCACCGCGCTGCCGCTCCGCGCACTCGCTGCCGCCGTGCGTCAGCTCGGGAGTCCGCTCGCTCCGTGCCACTGGGCTGGAAACTCGCCGCAGAGGTTCTGGTCTTCTCACCGGTGCCGTCCAGCCCCGATGCGTGGTCCGTGAGTCCCAGGAACAGGCGCTATAGCAAGGCTGAAGTTTGGCGGTGCCGGAGGGACACGATCCTGCGTCCTACCGCGCCGCTATCTTGGCCACGCCCCTTTCTAAGGTTTTTTAAATGCTAATTTCTAACTATAACGTGCCTGAAACCTATGGTTTTTTCAGTGAATATATATATATATATATATAAAACTGTATTTGTACATTTTTGTATAATTTTAAAACTATCAAATAAATTAAAATGAATAGTTTAATAATTGTTTGAAAGTAAATATATATGAATTATTATGTATGTGTGTTTAACTTTTTTTAATTACGTTTATTTATTATATTTTAATTTTTTATATTCAATCTAATTTTTATCATAATTTTATTGTTTAACATATTTAATATTTATTCATTTATATATATATATATATATATATATATATATATATATATATATATATATATATATATCAGCTCCAAATCTCACAACACAAAGAAGCAAGGAGACCGCACTCAGTCGGGGGATGAACTCGGTTACTTTATTTCACCGAGAAACAAAACAGAACAGGACGCGTTTCGGCTTTGCGCCTTTTTCCACTGTAAGCGGAGCCAGGGTGACACCATATTTAAATCAACCAAAAAACAATCATATCCGGTGCACGCTTCACATAGACATAATTGACGGACTAACATTTGCGTAGCCCGCGGGCGCCATCTTATAATGGAATAAACTTTAAAAAAACAAAGCAATAATTCATAAACGTGCATATCAGTGATTCATGAATACAATGATACGGCTCTATATAAGCAGATGATTAGACATTTATACGGCTGAAAGCTAACGTTGTTGTGAGACCTGATTATGGACATTGAAAACAAAGCTTTACAATGTTGTCAACACAATACATATAGGCACCATAATTGCAGGATAAAATAACCAAAACTGTTATAGTTCATCACAGTTAAAAATTAATTTCTCCACACTTATGCAGAGATCAGCCGATATGAATAGCGCCTTGATGATTGTTCTAATGCACGAATGAATGGCATTTCCAATACAAGCATTCAAACAGAATTGAGCCCTATATGGGCATTCATAGGGGGTAAACTGATCTCCTAGTGCACATGTTACACAATATACTTCATTTCGTAATACATAGACAGTCTGTATAGCAATTCATGACACATGAAAATGCATCTTCATGGACACTGCTACCTTTTTTATCGAGTTATTCAGAACAAAGAGAAACATAATAAGAACCATATTTGGAAACACAGTACTACACCCATCTATCCCAAATGAATTGCTAGTTCCTCCTCCGTATTTAATCCTAGCGGAGATTTGGTCTGCAAATCAACTATGAATCTAGCTTCAAGTCTGCGTAACTTCAATTCTCTGTTTCCTCCCCGTTCGTGAAAGGGAACATGATTCAAGCAATAGAATCTCAAAAGATGTCTATCACTTTGGTGGAATTTGGCAAAGTATCTTGCCACGGGATACGAGAAATCTTTCTTCTCAATAGCCCTGGAGTGTTCGAGAATTCTACGTTTCGCTGGATGTATAGTACTGCCCACGTAACGCTTTTTACATGGACAGACTAAACAGTAAATGCAGAAGGGTGTGGTACAGGTTAAAATTTTATTGATGGTTCTAAGCTTTATTTTTCCAGGGATCTCATATGTGAGTGTTTTAGGGCTGTTCCTACAAGCTTTGCATTTTGAGTAGGGAAAGAATCCTGTTAGGCTACTCACTCTCGGATTATATGGAATAGCTTCAAAATGACTCTGAACAAGAGTATCCTTGAGGGACCGACAGCGTCTGTAGGTGATGTTGGGGTGATCTGGTAGACTTTTCCCGATCACAGCATCAGATTTAAGGATATGCCAATTACGTGAGATAATCTGTTTTACTTCAGCTGATTCACTAGAAAATGTTGTAATCAATCTAAGTGCCTCCCCTTGATCCTTGTTGGGCTGATTCTCATCGCTGAGGAGACAGTTTCTGGGAATTTTTTCTACTCTAACCAGAGTTTTTTGTAGCAGTGACGGTGAATACCCTCTCACAATGAATCTCTCTATGGCACCCTCAGCTGCCAGTCAATATATATATATATAATTCGATATTTAGTACAACTATATTTCCTACATCGATATTTTTTTCCGATATTTTTGTACTTACCTGTTTAAGTATACGGAGTCAATATTTTTGCATTCTATATTTTTGCATTGATATTTTTAACCTCTATATTATCAATATCGATATTTTGTCAGTGAACCATGAACCAGTAAATCTTGAGCCAGGAAATAGCAAGAGGCTAGTGGTTCCATTAGGGCACAGGAACTTCCTGGTATCACTAGCCCATAAAGTGCCCTTAGCAGGACACTTAGGGATTAGAACAACCGAGGATAGGTTGGACCCTCACTTCTACTGGCCAGGGATGCACAGGGTCACAGAGCAGTTCTGCAGAGCCTGTACCACTTGCCAGATTATTGGTAAAACAGGAGGGAAGGGTAAGGTACTGTTAGTGCCTCTACCAGTTGTACTTGTTCCATTTGAGCGGTAGGAATAGACATAGTAGGTCAATTTGACCCTCCCCCCCACTCACAGTCCTGCAACAAGTATAACTTGTTGAGGTTTTTATTAGCAGTACAGTCTGCAAGAACACTTTAGGCCATTCTCTAATTTGCATTGGTCACACTCCATGGCGCATGTAGTGCATCTAAGGCAAACTTGTCCTGTTATCTGAAAGGTTCCCCAGCTGCTGTAATTCGTTCGGCATTCAGATTACTTTTGAAGGGAAGCTTTTTGACATTGAATGATCAAGGTACCTGTGGGATGAAACCAGGAATACCTTCTCTGGTGACGGTTTCTGTGGTTGTGACCTGTTATCCAAAAGTACTTTTTCCACCTGCCCGTACAGTTAGGGATGTGACAATTTGGACTTCGATTATAATATCGAATGTGATATTTGATTTTTTGAGTAGACTGAATGTCTTATTGTTTCAGAAGGAAGTGGTCTTAACGTCGGCATGGGAGATGATTCATGTTCAAATTGCAAGGTCTTCTTTTTAGATGCAGTAGTTAATTTGCACCAATCTCCCACACCATTTTGGGGAGCTAGTGCTCCGCATTTTCAATGTTTTGAATATTGTGGGTGTAGCACCCTTTTTTAAAACATTTGGCTCCGGGTTGGTAAGCACCTTCCAGGCTGTCTTCAGAGTTATTCCATCTTTCAAACACTCTGTGCTTGGAAGCATTTTCGGGTCTTACCACTTGTCCTGTTCCTTATTGTCAGGAGATTGTTTTTAAAAAAAATTTCTCTGCAATGGATGTTCCGTAACGTGCCCAAATGGGGATGGCACTACCACATGTGCTCCTGCGTCATGAGAGAATGATGCAGTCTTTTGGCACACCCTTGCTTCTGGAACTAAATGGTTAATGGTTCTTGTCCTTTCGGCCTGTCTGGCTACATTGTGTGCAGCCAGTATTCTGCTGTCAGCTGTGCACATTTGAGTTTGCCCTGCATATATATGTTTGGAATGCAGCCAGGTCAATCCACGGACATGGAACTGCTAGTGGGCCCTTTAAAAACTCACTTGCACAGATGCCCTTCGTGATGGCCATTGCTCCAAAACACATATTATGAGCCTTCTTGGGATGCTTTAGCCCCCAGAGTTCTGGATCCTGACTCGTCCTCTGCGGGTGCACTACTGGACATCACACCTTTAGAGGCTGCTGAGGGTGATGGATTTGAGCATATTTGTTCATTGGAACTATTGAGATGGGTGCCTACAGAAACATCATCCGCGGTAGCTGGGAATGGCAATGTTTTGTCTGCTTCTTGGAACATTTAAACAATCTGGAAGTTTCGAGCAGTGCAGATTTTTTTTAATTTGGCAATTGTTTTACAAGCTAAATTGCTTTTAGATGCAGTTATTTTCAATTACTTTTTTATGTTGATTTTTAAATACAATTTGGCTTTCTTTATGCTTTTATTATGAAACAACACAATGCTTTTAAGATTTTAGGTTTTACTACATGTTTAAATCTATATTTTCGACATCGTTTTTAGGAAGCTTTAGTCGCCTTACTCCCAAGGAGTCAGTGTTATCTGGTCACATAGGCCCGGGCAAGAACACCACAAGTTTACATGATCACGTTTACAGGTCACATCTTTCTTGAGTGTTGACACTTGAAACACATTTGCTTGCGTGCCTGCATGAGATAATATTCTCTGAAATGGCTATGCTTTCATTTACATTTCTTCGTAGGTATATCATCAGAGTCTTGAACATTCTGTACGAGGGCTACGTTCACTGTGCAAAATGTTGATGCTTTATTATTGTCCACTCAGCGACAGCTCTGTAGTGATAGAATCAATGATGGCGTCCTGACTGGAGCTTGCATTGTAACAGGGGTGATGTTTATTATATAAACAACATCACTCCTTTGTTTATACAGAGGAGCATTTCACTGAATCAGATGAGGTAGTCTATGCCAGAATTCCAGCTCACCTAAATCCTCTTTACATCCGGAGAAGGAACGTGCCCAGCTCTACACCAAGACGGGCCCCCCAATGAAACATATCCACAGGTAACTGGGGAGTTAGATCAACTGGGGAGTTAGATCACCCTATGAGATTCTTGCAGATTTATCCACTTTAGGCACACTAGGTTAGGAAGCACTAGGTAGGAGTGTAGGTATGATTATACATGTATGCTTATAATCAATGTAACTGCACAATGGTTGAATTGTTCATCTTCTTTACAATTCTAGTAATGATGATTACTCTGTTCTGTTTCCTTCTACTGATCATTGCAGCACATGTATTTTTCACAAGAAATACAATGCTTCAATAAATTATTGAAATGCCAATCTGAGTATTTCTTGTGTCTCCCTTTGGGTATGCATGAATTACTGATGAAAGGAAGTGATCTGTTTTCACGATTTTCTTGAGGAGTCAGAGTTATCATAATCTGAGGTTGCACATGCCCTCCAGTACCTTGTAAGGTTTAGAGATCTGTGAGGGTGCACCGTAAGCTAGCCAGGAGTAAGGCCAACATATCCTTAAGGTGTGCATGGAGTCAGTCTTGCACAGTTTTGATGCTTATGTTGTCCAAATTCCCAGTTTTACTGATATAGTACGAACCGTACGACCGTAGCAGCATACTGTGTAGTGATTGGTAGGAGGGAACAGGTCCTTTTTACCCTGTGTCACTGGAGTGAGGCCTACAGGCTCCCTTAGCTTTCTAAAGTTCAGCTGCTGTGTGCTTGAGTAACCCTTGGCCTACAGCAGGTAGATGTAGAGTGCTGTCTAGTGCAGGATTAGTGACTGAGCTGGATGTATGCATACCTGGTAAGGGCACAGTTCAAGGGTAGAGCAGTACCCTGTAGTACATTAAAGGTTATTGTGTGTACTGAGTGTATGTATGCCTGCAAGGAATACATTATGAGAGAAATAGTGATGTGCAGGTCAAGCACCATAAATGCATGTGGTGGGTGTGTATGTGCTTGTGAGAAGTACAATACATGAAGGGTAAAGCATTGTGCAGCATGTACATTGTGAGTGTGTGTGTTGGCAGTGTGTGTTTTCAAATAGCACACCTTGGTACAATACAGAAAAAGCTTCAATACTGAGAAGTATGCACGGACTGAATGTGTGTGCTCAAGGTATGTGTACCTGTAGTGGCACAATGCATTGAGGTCACAGTACTAGAGAGTATGTGTGCTGTGAAAGTACACTGAGTGCTAGTGTGCCTGCATTGGTACATTACATGGAGGACCCTAGGTCCCATTTTGGGAAGCCAAGTCTGCCTGGTGAATACCTGAGGAGTAGAGAAATTCCCCAGACAGATAAGTGTATATCTGTAGTCCTGTGAGCTCGGTGGGACACACACTGAAGGAAGGGAGAAAGAGATTCCCCCTTTACACTTCAAAAGGTTGCTCTTTAATTCGACGATATATAACAAGGAAGGGGACTGGACAAATCTCAGGAAGGAGATGGAGCTGATAAGGGAATTTTGAGAAATTGGGTTGTTGGTTGACTGGAGTGTGAGCCCTGGTCAAGCAACAGCCACAATCCCTTGCAGGGTGAACCACAAAAAGTCACTAAATTAAATTGTGCTTAGCCCTGGGTAGATTTGCTCAAAAAGCAGTCAGGCTGAACTTGCAAACAATGTGTAAAGTATTTATGCAGCACACAAAAATTCCCAACCTATTTATAAAAATAGAGTACATTTCAATAAATTATTTGACACCAAAATGACAAACGTCCAATCAGTAGAACCAGAGTTATGCATTGTTATAGTTTTAAGTTAAATCTAGCACCTAAAAGAATAAAGCACCAACTGCAGATGTCTAGTCGCACGAGACCGGGTCAAAGTTGAAAGTTAAGGCCGGCCGTAATTGAGCAGGGTTAGGATACAAGAAGTGGATTGGGCTCGGTCAGTGCTTACCATCACACTTAGAAAAATTATTGAAGAAAAATGTCGGAGAAGGTAAAGTTGAGCGAGGCAAGGCTGCAGAAGGCATCCGAGGAGGGAACTTCGTCGTTGGATGGCCTTGGGCCAAAGACGTGGTGAAGATTTCTATGTTCAGACATAGTCGTCGAAAGGGAAGTAAAAAAACTCCAGCGAGGCTAAGGACTGTCGCTGAAGACAGTTCCATGAGTTTGGATACTCCTTTGGCAAAGGACCACTGAAATTGATTTGCTGCTGAGTAGAAGAACATAGGAGGAGAAGCAGCAAAGTCAATCCAACCGACGATGCACCTCAGGCGGCTAGGCGAGCACGTTGGTCCCTGTCTCCTCCTGGTTTTCAGAACACTTTTTGGCCACATTTTGTCAAAGTCCTAAGTTTTGGTAATTGGTCATCTGAGCACCTTAGGCACTGCAACCAAGTGTCCAGTACTGGTGAGTCAGCTCTTGTGGGTTCAGGACTCACTCAGGCTGTGTCCAGGTATGGGTTCAAAATGGGATTCAAGATGGTATGAGCCTGTTATGTCCCTGTGGATCTGAAAAGGAGGCCAGCAAACTAGCCCGTGCAGTCACTTCTGGCAGTCCTGGGTACCGGTGAAGATGCAGGCTCAAGATAGGGCTGGCTTCTGTAAGTTCAAGGCAGGCTCTAGGCAGCAAAGCAGTTCTTCCAGGTACAGAGCCAGTATACCACGCTGAAAAATGTATTTATAATGTGGCCAATGTATGCCACTCAACATGTTGGCTCGGACCCTTATTCACTGTATTCACCATCCAGATCCATCTATTGTCCCTCATTGTGAGCAAGCGATCCACATCCTGTCTGCGTCTGGAGCACTTGACCACTTCAAGGGCAAACCGTTCTATTGCATTGGGTGCGTGTGACATGCTTACTTAATGGTCAACAAGTGGAGCATTCACCACTTTACAACGTATCCACGATTGATGTTGGATAATCCATTTCCTGACTTCTTGGGGGGTTTTACCAATATAAAACATTGCACATGGGCACTCAATGCAGTATATGACATTCATAACAGTAACAATAGTCATGGTTTCTTTTCTTTATGGCCCATTTCCGTGGGTACGTTTTGTTAGCTTTTTGCTTGTTTGGCTGGGGTACACTTGTGCTCCAGCCATGTTCTGTTTCAATAACCACATTCCTGACACTACCCAGATTTTGATAGGGTTTGCTAACAACCTGCTATTGTTGATTTTATGCATTTCAAGATGGCTCGTAGTCCATTACGGTAGATGTGACCTACCAGAGGCGTATCTCTGTAATCGACACACTGAATTTAACTATGCTGGGGCGCTGTGACGGCATGGATGCATTGAAGGAGTTGTCAGGCTGGTTTATGCTGCAGTAAAAATAAGTCCCACACTTAGCATGGCAAGTCTGGAGTGTAGCATTCACCAGGAGTTACTTGTTTTTGTCCTAATAAATTGATTGCCATTGTTTTCTCCGTAGGTTGGATTACCTGTGGATAAGTTGCATTCGGGTAAGAGATTAAGTGTCTATGTTTGATAAGGTGATACTACATTAACTGTGGTTGGAGGAGAGTCTCTAAGTAGTTTGTGTGCTTCTTTTGTTTATAGTAGGATTGACTAAATGCATAAGGCACTTGCAGAGCCTTTTTGTGAGAATTATTTAAGTTGGAGGCAAGGTAATTTCTTTGAGATTTGACTAACGAATACACTGAGCATCTTTGTGGTAATTATTTCAATTTGGAGGCAAGGTATTTTCTCTGAGATTTGACTAACAGGTGCACTGGATTATTGTTCAGACGTTGCATGATTCTGGCATCCTGTATAATAATTTTAAATTTTAAATTTTCATTTTCTGTTATGTCTTTCATGCTAGATTGGTCAGGTTTTGTGCACTGGGTTTTGGTCTCTCGTGGTTATTTTAAGTGACACCGTGATGTTTAGATTGTGAGCAAGTAATGCACATAATTGTTTGGAGTATTGTTTGTATGATGTTTCACCGGTGTGTTTATGTGGTTGATGTCAGTACTTGCAGGCTTGATTCCTTTCCAACACTGGGTCCTGATGATGGTCTCATGGACTTTTTGGGCCACCTCAGACCGAAACATCAACTGTCTGTCCTCTTTAACACCATTGATTACACCTTGTGGTGCTTCAGTCCTTTCGACCTGTTGAAAGAAAGGATTTAAACTACTGGGCCTGTGGATTTGTGAACCTATATTGTTAAGAGAATGTTGTACTTCCCTAGATCTCCACAATGAATGTATATTACTAGCTCCTGGGGATCATGTGGTGGCGCCAGTGTTGCTATACTGATGTATTGATGTATACAATGTCTGTTTTTGTACTGCAATCTTTCATAATGTATTCGATGATATATTGACTGTCATATAAAAATATGTTTGTTAACAGTACACCTGTGTTACCATGCATGAGTGATTTATTGATGGTATGTAGTGGGATCATGTATTGTGACCAATTAACTACTGAGTGATGTATAAACATTTCCTCCAGGAACACTTTTGTATGTAAACTTTCTAAAAGTGGCATTTTTAAAATTGTAATGAAAAATATAACTTTACCATTAACATGGGCTTTTCACTACAATTTCATAGGTACCAAACATGAAATATCTACCAGCTCCGAATTGGGAATTACAGCTTATTAAATGTAATAAGGAATCCTGAATGTTATTCCATGGGAGGATAGGCCTCACAGTAGTGAAAAAGCGAATATGGGAGTTTTTCGTTACCAGTACATGTAAAACTTAAAAATACATGTCAAACCATTTTTAATACTGAGGACACTGCCCTTGGGGCTACCTAGGGCCTACCTTTGGGGTGACTTATATGTGAAAAATGGGAGTTTAAGGCTTGGTAAGGGAGCTTAAATGCCAAGTTGACATGACATTGTGACGCTGCATTGAGGCTGCAATGGCAGACCTGGGATATGTTTTGGAGGGCTACTTAAGTGATTTGCACAAAACGTTCTGCAGGCCCACTGGTAGCATTTAATTTACAAGTCCGGGGTATATGGTATACTACTCTACAAGGGACTTTGAAGTAATTTAAATATGTCAATTAGGTATATACCAATCAAACCATGCTTAGAGGAGTGAGTGCAAGCACTTTAGCACTGGTTAGCATTGGTAAAGTGCACAGAGTCCCAAGGCCAACAAAAACGGCTTTCAAGAAAAATTGGAGATAAGTAGGCAAAAGGTTTGGGGGAAGATCACCCTAAGACTTACAGGTCTAACAGGAATCATAAAAAGTAGAGCTGGGAGCACAGGAATAAACTTTTGATGCACGTATCACTATGGCTGACATCCAGGTGTGAACTCTTGTCACTCTTATGAACCTTGGTGTAGGACAATCAGCTTCGGAGTCTTTCCTGTTGTGACAGACAGCCTTTCAAGAAGAAAAAGAATAGTGTACACTTCAAACGAAGCAGGACCCCAACATAAAAGTTCAAAGACTCAGACCCTAAATCACATTTGATGTCTAGAAATGGACTATAAGAAGGGGAGGTTAACACTCCAAACTTGGTCATCTGCCAAGCAGCCAGATGGGCTGTGTGAGAAGGGAAAGATCTCCAAGACTTCTGCCTATGACCAGAACTAGGGGCAAAGGCCCGCTAGTATCCCTGTTGGGTGAGGGGACATCACCTAGGGAAACCCAGATCAGCTGACCTGGAGTACCAGTGCCTGTCTGCTTGCAAAGTCCAGTGTGCCCTGTGAGGAAGAGGAGAGCATTGGAGTGAACAATGTCCAGTGGGAGGCCTACCGAGAGGACTCCCTCAGAGAGATGTGAGGAAACAGGTGTGCTCCGCTCAGGCTGTTGCCCATGTGCAGGAGCGACCTATTGATCCATGTATGTCAGGAGAGGGCTGCTATGACCTGAGCTGTGTAGTGAGCATCGTGCGGAAAGCACCAGTCCCACACCACCTTGTCATGGTGACCCTGTATACCGGAAGGGGTCACCATTGAATTTATTGCTGCCAGAGAGTCAAGACTTGCGTCCGCTTTAATCAGCAACCTTGTATTGCAAGAGGGGCTGCCGTGATGTGGGTGATTTGCACCAGAATATTCTATGCCCAGGGTGGAAAGTACTGTGGCAACTCCACATAACGGAAGGGGCTGCCAGTAACAACAGTGCCAGAATTTTGGGTTCTTGCCTGGAAATAAGATGGTGGTTGTGACCAGCGGGTTGTGTCTGTACATCAGGTCCTGCCCCTGACTCATCCACCCAAACACCAAAAAGGATGTCACATGATAAGTTGCACCCTTGCAGGACTTCAGTCGGGAGCTACAGGATCAAACTCCCCCTTCCCTGTGTGGGAAAGAGTGACTTACCTTATCTTCATGAATTGGTAGCAGCCCCGATCCCGATCTCTGGGAAAAGGCAGCAGCACCGCTCAAGGGGGTCGGCCTGCGCCTGTCAGGTGCTGCTGCATGTACTGTGAGCAGCCCAACTAAATCAAACAGTATCAGGACTAGTGAGCACCTGTTGAAAGAGCATTTGATGCACAGCAGTACACTTCCATACTGCAGGAGCGGTTAAAACATTAACTGGGATGTGAGGCCCTGGAGACTCGCTGCTGATGGTGTCGTGGCACCATAGACACTCTGACCAATTCCTAAAGAGTCAAAGGGGAACTCTTGAGTGCAGTCTACTAGTGGGAATTCCCTGCATCAGTGGCATACCAATAGCCCCCACAGCACCCCCAGTGCGGGGTCCCCAATTCCAGGGGGCTCCCTCTGGCACTGTGCATGGGTGGGCCTGAGACCCCCTGACTGGGTCCAGAGCAAACCCCCCCTCCATGCACTTTGCATGGGGGGCCCCTCAAGTTTTATTACGCCACTGTCCTGGATGCGGCCACCAGGAAATGGGGAATAACCCCAACCATGTTACATTGAAGAGGGTGGGACAGGGATTTTGCCTAACAAACACTAGAGTCCAGACCTCAAGGGGATTGTGTTACTGCTAATAAATGTCTTTATTACTTTGGATGTGTAAAGTTAGAAATAAAATACTTCTTTTTCTTATAAAAGTTAGTATTTGACATTACATTGATCTATTGATAGTACAGTGTGCACTTTGAGTTATGAGTTGTGTTCCCCCACCTGTATCTACACTTCACCCCCCCAACCCCGAGGGAGACTTTGACTGCACATCCACAGCCACCACTGAGAATCAAGTGCAGAAGAGATATTTGGCCCAGTTGCTCGGGATCCATAGTAGGTCCGGCCCCAGGCCATCAAGAGTAAAAGGCTTCAACCACCACAGGTCAGCCCGAGAGGCCCTCTGTGCCCTCTGTCCCTCTGAAAGGGGTTCTGACAACACACTATAGCAAGAAATAAAGTAAATAAGCAAAAACAGGCAGCAAAACCAGCAACAAAATATAGCAAGGTGACTTCTAATTAGATAGACTGCTTACGCTGGCCGGGGCATATTGGTTTTCAAGAATAATTGCCATCCAGTTTGTCATTCAGTAACTGACTGACCAAGTGCAAGGTCAAAGCTGTCAGTGCAGCCATTAGAGGGTGAGCACATCACACACAAAAAAATTATTTACAGGACATATTTTTAACATTGTCATTGGTCACTTCAGCCAAGAGGTTAAGGATCCAAAGTCTTTGGGCCAGATGGACTATCACACTGGTCACAAAAAGTGGTCCTAAATGGAGCATATTTGCTACCAGTATCTCATTTTCTATATTGGTATATGTAGGTTGGCTCGCTATGTTACAGTTCACAGGGTGTTGTAAAATGACCTACTTAATGAATATATGAATTAGTGCGATCACAATTTGGGTCCCCGGTGGATGGCTACAAACACAGAGATAGTGTCCAGCAGGAGAATGCAGACTACCATCCCTGTGTTTGTATTTGCAAATGGAAAACTATTTTTTAAAGCTGCCTGTGGTCCCTAATAGAACCGGTGCTGCTTCAAAAAAAAAAGTTTTTCATCTGGAAAAACATTCACATGGTCACATGGTGAGGAGCCGCTATCTCGTGGCAGGAAAGGCAAACTGAAAACCAGTACACAGAGAGGTTTTCCAGCACATTTTTGGAGGCTTCTGATATCCAGTAAGGGGTGTAAAAATACCCCAGGACATCAGGGGCAAGCTTTTGTCTTCCCTTTTATTGCGCAAGAGGGATTGGTGGGGAGGGGGCAGAATGCCTCTTAGGTAGCTCTCGGCACAAGGCCCCACCCACTCCTAGTCCAAGCCAGCCCCCTCTCACACGGTGAAATATGTTTGTAAGTTGGCAGCCCTGTAGCAGTGCAAACACTTTGCAGCTCTCAGAGCGGTTTGGGTAATTCCTGTTTGGTAACCGCCTGCCCCTGTTTGACTTCTATCTGCAAACAGCTGGACATAGCAGGTGGGAACTCCTTGTTGCATTTGTGATGTAACGTGTGTTCTTCAACCCAGCTAAAGTCTTGTCCTCCTAAAAGCCAAAGGTAGTTTCTCAGTTATGTTAGTTTGCAGCATTTTAAATCTTCTGTGACGAAGCGACGCCTTGCCTTATCAGCTAACTCTCAAACAGTGTTGCTCATGAACTTATTACAATTATTTGTGCCACTTTTTATACCACCTAAAGACTGGTAACATGATTCCTAAAGGGGGCTCTGCTATCAACTCCTTTGAGGTGTCGGTATCCCTTTAATTGTTTGTGACTCGAATAGTGATTGCAAACCATAGCAAATCGCAATGTGGATAAAAGGAACACTCCTTTTACACCCCCTTCCAAATTGCGATTCTTATGTGTTGCAAAACACATTTCACAAGGTGGAAAAACTTCTTCTACTCGTAAAACGTGATTTGTACATTACGATGACCCAAAGTATACAGCAATCTAAATGAGAGTGGCACATTACGTGAGAATGTACATTACGAAAATAACTGTTGCAGTCGGGAATCCGTGATTTTGCGAGTCGCAAAGTTTGCAATGTTAAATTCCTTCAGCACATCTTGTTCTAGCTATGGTGTTTGAATGATTCACCTTCTACACTGCTGTAGCCTCGGGACACATTTTTTTTTCCAAGCAGCGGCCTCAAGGCACATGGGCATGCTGGGAAACCTTATGCGAAAAAGAGAAACCGCTTTGTGCTTAGGTCAATCCGGCAATGATACAATTGCTGAGAGTAGTATTTATAAACATCTTCAACCATATGTTGTATGGAATCTCCCTTACGGAGTGCGCAGAACTACGCTGTTGTTAAGGATGAACTTGCTGCCCTACGAATTGTGACAGGGGTGTGGGAGGGATTAGCCAGGCAGGACAGACATTGTCACCTATGTGGAAGCTGGGTACAGGATTTAAATCATGTTTTATTTGTCTGCCCCCTATTACAACCATTACGACGTTGTTTGTTGAGGCCATTGTATTTAAAATATAACATCGCCACAGCCGAGGAGGCCCGAAATTTTCTTTTGGCCCCCCTTCTGAACAAGTGTGATTTAAAATTTGCATCTTTTTTAAACAATTTTTAAATATATTTTAGATAAGAACCAATGTGAAGAAGTATGCTGTGGTATGTTGAATTTGGTCCTATGTGGACAATATTCATTACATATTATAATATATTTAGAATTTTAGAGTCCTCATATTGTATATTTGATTATGTTATAGAATCTAAGGGCACAATTAGAATTACATCTCACCAAGTTAGTTGGCCCCCTAAAGGATCAAAGGATTAATGGAATTAGTACAGTATTTACGCACTTGCACTTTGATAACATGTATGCTGCTACGTAGACTGCATTGCATAATGGATGTATTTTGTACCTTTTAGGCTACTGCTTGTATGTTTCCTAGGGGTCCGTCCGAGCGTGATTCACTTTTTATCTTTATTTTAAAAGAAATTGTTACAGGACGCATTTGCACTTTCAACTATCTTGTGCACACCTATGAATCTAGTATGTACGATGAAAACTGTAACTGTTGGGTCTTGCATATACTTTGTCCATATATTATATATAGAAATCTAAGATGCCGTATAATGAAGTTAAACTTTTTAGAGTATTTAACGGTATAGCTTGACCCAAACTGTTTTATCAGTAATCCATTACAATGGTGAAATCGGTCTAATATCTGCGTACTTGCACACTTAGGGGCATATTCTCAAGCAGTTATCGCCGCGTTAGCGGCACTTTTCTGCCGGTAATGCGACGATAATTTTATCGCTGTATTAGCAAGCTGTCGCTAACAGCCGTTAGTGACAGCTTTTAGGCGAAAATGTCCCCTGCATAGAGCGCCACTACTGTTAGCGCTAATCATATGCAGGAGAGGCGTTCCCGGGCAAAAACACCCGCAAACACCACTACTCCATATTATCAAGGGGATCCTTGAACATCTGAAGCCACAAAAAAACTGGCTCTAACTACAGTTAGAGCCTGTTTGTTAAGACCAGAAAATAGCAGGTCTTAAAAATGGAGCTAACACCTGGGGCCTCTTCTCCGCAGGTTTTGATGCTGGACAGCGCTGCAAGCAATGTTGCAGGGCTGCCCTGTGACAAAACCACAGTGCAGGAATGCGCACCATCAACTAGATAGTGCGCATACCTGCGCCCTAGTCATGAAAAGTGTTGCTGCGACAAGACAGCGTTGCAACACTCCTTACTACGCCCTTCTTGCGACAGCATGGATGCGCTGTATTCACTGGACAGCGCTCCATGACGCAAGTAATGACAGATATGTCTGGAATCCTGATGTATCTGCCTGCGCTAAAGTTACGCATTTCTGCAGTCGTGTCACAACCATGACGCAACTCCATCAATGCATGGGGCCAGCCTATCCCTGTGGCACTGCGTCACCCTCACGCCTGCCATTAGGCAGGCGGAAGGTACTGACGCAGTGCCGTTCATGAGGGGTGCCCGAATGTTGGCGCTGTTGGAGAACCATCGGTGGCGGCTGCGCGCAGCGGTGTCATCGGTTGGAAGCAGTGGCAGAGTGTTGGTGCGGAGAGAGTTGATGAGACGTCCTTCATTGGCCTTGATCCAGCTGCAAGGGGTTGCGATGATGAGGTGGCGTCTGGTGGGCAAGGTGAAGACGTGATGTAGCCAATGATGGTGGGTACAAAAAATTAGAGAGTTACCCAGGTAAGACCAAAAGGGACCGGGTCAGTTCACACTAGTGAAAAACAAAATTCCCTTCTGTGTCATAGTATATTTCTAATACGGAAATCTATATTAGTTTGCACTGAACCAACAGTAATAGAATTTTAATTCTTATTTAATATCACACAACGTAATTCATTTTGCCCACGATTGACTTTATTTATCACTTTATCAATCAGAGCATAACATTTAAAGACCATTCAGTTAAAACACAATTTTAAAAACATTCAATAAAAATCATTTAAACACATAGACCTGTAGTTGCAAAGACCAACTGATGTCAAAGCAAATATTAACTTGATATTATCTTGTATTACATCCAGGCTTATCTACTTCAACAGATTCCTGCCTATATCCATTCTACATCAAGAGTATTATCATACTTTACAATTTCAGAAACCTATCAGGTTCTATACTCAACTCCAATATACACTCCTATACAGGGTGTGCAGTACTATCATGTGTAAATTACATATATTCTATAAAAACAAAGCTTTATTGTTGTCCAAATGTCTGTAAGTTCTTAAACACCTTCCTCAGGACTCGGATTAAAAACATGAACTTTTTTTGAAAAACCAGATCAAGTATCCTCAAAATTCTTTATAAGGCGATCTCGATAAAAAGGATGAACTTGTATCAGTACTCCAACTTCTCTCCTCAATTGTCTTTGATTAATGAGGAAAAACCACTCAATGAGCACTTTAATGATTGCACGTGCCCTGAAAGATCAGCAAATTCTGTGGAATTTCTTATCCCCTACTAAAATTTCTTATCACCGCACCCTTGTATCAATTTCCAAGCTTATTATTTGGCGGATCAGGACGATGTTATCCAAAGAGCTCATTTAAATGGTACGAACGCCTTTCATCAATTGGGTCGGTTACGTATTCCTTAATTATTGGAGCAGCATTTCGTCTCACCGGGGGTTCTGGTATAATTGTAAATGCCAATGATGGTGGGTCCAGGAGAGTCCGGTGTTGTGGCTGAATTTGAAGCTCCCGCTGGCGGAGGTGACATGCTCAACCGTGTGTCCTGCTATGTGGCCTGTTGAGGTGAGTTGCTGCTTGCGTCTGATGTTGGGGACCTGCCCCAGAAGGCGGTGGTGTTCTGCTCACTGTGGTTGTCCAGGTGGAACTTGAGCTCACCGAGTAGGATGTCGTCAGTGGATGGGAGACCCTGGGGTGCAATGAGGTCAACAATGGTATTTGAGAATGGGGGGCCAAGGGCCGGGGGCCTGCACATGAGGGTGCCGCAGTGGATGTGCTTGGGCTTGGTCCGGATCTGGGAGTTGAGGTGGTCCATGGTCACCCTTGGGTCATTAGAGAGCGTGGTCAGTCAGAGTGTGCTCCGGTAGTTGATGGCAATGCCTCCTCCTTGATGGTCGGGGTGCTCCTTGTGGGTGATACCTAATTCGTCAGTGATGGCGATGGCGATGTCCGTTCCGGAGCAGAGCTTGGTCCTGGCAGGCGAGGTGGCTTCCAGGGTTGATGGCGAGGAGGGTGCTGGCGTCGTAGCGGTGGATTGTCCAAGAGGAAGGCTCCTTGGTGCTGAGCGCGGTCCAGGGGCAGACGGACGCAAACGGGCTAGCCTGCCGATTCTCTGATTGATGAGCACACAGAGGATTTTCCGAGCACTCGAACAAGGGCTTTCATGGTGATTTATTCACCGAACACCGGAATACACATCCGGAGAGGGATTTCACTGTTTCCCCATTAGGAGGACACACCACGGCCCACCATCTGCGGGGCCTGTAACCTACTCCCGCCTTGTGTGGATTATGCACACGTGAATACTGGCAACAGGGCCTCACTTTGCCTGGCACCTGTACTAGGTTGCCCTCCCACCTCTTTTCCCTGTCCTGAGGAAGACCCGCATGCGGAGGTTCTAAATTACCCTCACGCCTTAGACGGGTCGAAAAGTCAACATTATCCCCCCAACATAAGGCCTGTACCATATGATACCAGCATCCTGCCCCTTCAACAGATGATACATTTCTCTGCAACGCTATACTAATGTAATATAAGAATGATGTTTACATGGAACGGCCTCAACTAACTGGTGTCAATGTTTATAAACAGTTCTTTGTGTTGAATCTTTGAAACTTCTCCCTCCTTTCATTTCCTTGTTCTTTCAACCAATACTGGATCACACTTTTCACTTCCCCCCCTTCCCTCTGGAGCAACCTTTTTATATCCAACTGCATAACAATGCTCTTCAATATGTGTTTTTTGATACTATGAATAAAATAGACAGTTTTGTTTTGAAACAGTGGTTATCTGTATTGCTTTTCTTCCAAGGTGCATTATATATTGATTAACTAATATGCCGAATATATTTCTGCCTGCAAACTGAATTTGACCATGGTTTAGGATCTATTGCCAAGGAAAGAGTCCACGGACCGATTGTTTTTCTTATCCCACGATACCCAGGTCCACGGACAGTGATTGGGTTACCCCATTAGCTTATAATGGAGCGTGGTCCAGGTGCAGACGGACGCAACCGGGCTAGCCTATGGGTTGCCTTTGGCATGGGAGACGTCCAGTACAACGCAGGCAGTACATCATCAACAACGCAACTCCGACAACGCAGGTGCCTTTACATTGCATTTGATTACAACGCATTGTGAGGCCATTAATGGGGTAATTTCAAATTGTTTGGGTGGGTATGGCTTATGGATGCTTATGGATGCCGGATCAGGAAACTGGGGTGTGATTTGGGGTAAAATATGAAAATTGGGGTGTGTTTTGGGGTAAAATATGAAAATTGGGGTGTGTTTTGGGTCAATTTTGAGTTTTGGATGTGTATTGGGGACTCAAAAACGAGTGTTAGCCCCGCTGTGCATGTGCGCACAGCGGCCGCCATTGAGAAGTGCTGGTGGGGGCTGGACAGCTGTGAGGTGGTAAACGCCAGAAAGAATACTGGATGGGGCGTGGACGCGGGGATGTGTGTGTGAGCGGGTGTCGTAAATATTGTAATGAGGGAAGTCTTACCTCTAAGCCGGGCCCCGTGTCTTCGTAGCTCCCGCTCCCAGGAATAGGAATTCGGCAGCCAGGCTCCCTCCCCTGAGTCAATCACAACGCTGCAATGCTTGCGGTGGGATTGGTAATTGGCAACGGGACAAGGCATGCAGCCAGGGGCTGGAGGGGTGGGCATGTTCTCCATGCAGGCTGTAATGCAGCCTGCATTGCAAACAGGGAAGTGCACATGACTGCTTTGAGTTGCCTGAGCTGGCCGACCAAAATGTCATTGCACACTTGAGTGGGCATGCCAATCCAAGGAGGGCCTTGTACAAAATGGATCAGAATGTGGCAAAGGATCTAGTCACTTCTTTCATGGCCTGCAGCACCAGCCTCTCAATAGCTAAACACATCAGCACGGGCTGGATGGTGAGCATGTACAATATAACCCGTTTGGAGTTCAGTCTCAGCCCAATACCATAGTGAATAATCACAGCAACAGCCATTAGACAGTGATCATATTAAGCACACTTGCTCACACTTAGAACAGCATCAACATCAGGCTATCCAAGGCTTAGCATTAGTACCACACGGTGAATGTCCAAACGGCTGGAGTGTCCCACTTAAAAGCTGGGGAACCCGGTTCGAGTCTGGCAGGAGGCTTAAACATCCTGTGATTTGGGCAAATCACTTAATCTCCCTGTGCCTAAATATTAATGTGTCTGTCTGCAATGCAACTGGTGCTCAGGTAAAGCAGTCTGATACCTTTGGGTTGGGTTCCCGCTATATAAAACTGCAACAATGAAAAATAAAAATCAGTAGTGCAATAGGTACTGCCTTTCATGTCAATCCTCTTCCTTTGCATGGACTATTGCAACTCTTCTCAAGATTGCACCTCAGCTCTTTCCCACGACCTAGGTCTCCTACTGGTCCATGGCAGGCAACAATTCCAAAAGTCAGTTTTCCTCCTACCATCTGTGTAACGAGGGCCTCTTTTCTATTTGGCCCTTGTGCCTGCTCTGGCATGCACACTGCAGCCTAGACCACCCTGTATGTTGTGTTGCTCCCAGATTTAGTCCAGTCTTAGCATAACCTTCACAATAAAGCTCACTCCAGCATCAGCACTAATGCCCTGGCCCTACTCTTGTGGGATTGCAAAAATGTGTTCCTGTCTTCGACCTAGGACTATCAGTGGGATGACAGACAGTAAGGTCATTTCTGAGAAGGAGTTCCGAAAATAGCTGGTGAGGAAGTCCACGAACAGCTCGAGTATGGCACAGTAGCACACCCATTCAGCTCCCTCATTAACCCAGTTTCATGATCTCCCATGATGGTTTTGTTTATTAGAAAGAGAAGACCATCTTCTACATGATCCATCACTTCTCTTACACCAGAGCAGCTCAGTAAATTAATGCCTCCACAGGGATGCATCTTCAGTATTCATTGTCTCCATTGTTGGAACTGGTAAAAGAGGAAGGAAGATTGCTCCCTCTGTCTGGGATAGCATGGAATCAGGTTTTAGCCTTTTGTCCACGCACCTATACAGTTGCCATCTCTTAGGGTTCCAGCCTAGTGAAAACATATGCTATAGCATATGCATACCCTTGAGGTGCTCCATGTAAGGAAAGACACAGCAGTGTTTTATGTAGCCCCATAGGCCTCTCCTGCCCTCGTTGCAGGTCCTGGCATTTCTCTGTCTCCAGACAGAATGGAACTTCTCACAAGCATTTTGACCTTTCGGAGCAGAGAGCTGGACACGGGGCAGGTGTTTTTCACCTTTCTGCTGAGAAAGTGTTAGGGCCTCGTGATTCCAGAAGGACAGTGTTTAGGAAAGCGTAATTATACCTACTTTTAAATCAGTGGTTGTTAACCCAGCTCTGAGAGTTCATCTAACTTGATCTGGCTATTACAGTGGCCATTCTCACCCATTCATTTCTTCAACCGTACCCTGGAATTTCGAAGGATTTCTTTATGTGGCTGGGTGCTTGCTTGACACCACTGGGGCACACTCTGGCAATTCCACTGGGCTCCTAGCTTTAAAGTTGAGCTTTTCACTGATGCTTCTGTCAGACTCTTTTCTGGAACAGTATTGGTCAGTGATGGGTATATTCAGCAGTGGCAACACAAGGGAGCCGATCTCTCAGACAGAGGCTTAAGCTTTTTTTCAGTGCAAATTGTTTACGGTGTCATTGGATCATTGCTCCATGTAGCTTTTGGTAGTTAACCAACATTCAGGAAATGGGAGCTCTAACTGGCAATAGAGGCTGCTAGTAAGTCATTTACTAACTTACAAAACAGTCAGTTCAAATCCGCAGGCACCATTCCGAAAATCAAGGCAATTTCAACACAAGACAGTGGGGCATGTTATCAAGGACTTATCGCCGGGAGGGAAGAAGGGACTTTTCTGCCGCTAATGGGCCGATCGCCAGGTATCGCCTGCTAACGCCGGATTAACTATCGCCATCGCGCTGATGTTAGCGGGAGTTTTCACCGCCGTTCTGTGTTACTATCGCCATGTAGCTACGGCTTGTTAATACGCCGCTAACATGGCGATAGTTTTCAGGGTTAGGCGGCGATAACAAAACTGCCGCTAACTGGCGTTGGCGATAGCCCGTCCTTGATAATATGCCCCTTAGTTTTAGCAAGCTGCTAGTATCTCGTATTGCTCAACAAAATTGATGAATTTATGGTTTTACATGTATTTTATTTTAGCTCTGGATGATTTGTTAAATCAGAGCCTTTTTATTTGTTTATTTTGTATGTGGAACTCCTAGGAGCTCCAAATCATAATAAAAAAATTGAATTGAATTGAATTGGAAACCTTATGCTAATTCTTGGGTGAAAAAAAATAAATGCTAAATTTATTTAAAGCAGAAAGGCTTTTGTAAAATGTTTTAAAATACTCCGCATACAGTAACATGAAATACAGAACGATACAACGCTATCTGAATGTACATTATAAAAAAACGGAATTCATAGTCAGTGCAGTCAAACAATATGTCAAACAATTCAGTCTTATTAAAAGGTAACTCATGAATATGAGAGCCATGCGAAAAGTATATTAGGCAATGGATTTCACTCAACAGATAACGATTAACGTGTGAAAGAAAAGACCAGCGCGATAGAATTGCAATTATAGAGTGCATGCTATGCTCAGCCAAGTAGCCAATCACAGCAACTGAAGGACGACTCATAAGAACAAAGGGCCTCATTTATGAGGTTTTGCCGTAGGGCAGCGCAGCAGGCCTTCCAGCTGCGCTGCCCTACGGCAAAAGAAAAGGGCAGGAATGCGCTGTATCTATTAAGATACAGCGCATTTCTGTCCTTTTCCCCAGCGCCGGCGAACAATGGGCTGCCGTGCGCCAACGCAGGCACCTTTGCACCATGGTGCAAGGGTGCCTGCGTTGTGGGTATGATTATTTTTGTACAGGAAGGGAAACCTTTCTGTACAAAAATAATCACAAGAGGCTTCTTCCTCTTTCTATGTAAAGGAAAAACGAGGAGAAATAAAGATATTTCTCCTCGTTGTGCCTCCCTTACGCCTCCCCAGAAGCTTTTGGCGCTGCCTCAGATTTACGATTTTTCGTAAATCTGGGGCAGTGTCAAAAGGTCATGGATGTTGCTGGGAACGCCCCCAGCAACACCCATTGCATGCCCCTTTAACGCAGAACACTGCTTTAAAGGGACTGATATTTATCAGGCAGCATTAAGCCAAAAAAAGTGGCTTAGTGCTGCCTGATAAATATCACGTAGGCTTCGGCGCCACAGAACGTCACAAAAAGTGACGTTCTGGAGGCCCAAGGAGTCTCATTAATGAGGCCCTATTTTTTTGATGAAATCTGCAGATTATGCAGCGGATGATGGATTATGTGGCAAATACGAGAAATTCATACTTATGCGGAAAATGTCACAGCAACAAAATCCCATATTTCCAGTGGTCCTGCTTATTACAAAACAATTATACTGTCCACCCACTGTAAATGTGGTACATTCTGGATCCCCACTTCTAAAACAATATTTCACAGTATGTGGCGAAAAGATAACATTAAATGCACTCTTCTTTGGTGGTGCAAAATATTTCAGATGAGGATTCACAAATCTCCTGCCTGAAAAAAATATCAATTAATTGTCTATACATTGAAATGCACAAAGTATGATTCCACATCATATAAAACTCCTAATAGTCTGATTAGAAACTAAAGTATGAAGAGGAGTAAAGTTTGCTTTTGGAAGCCTTGAAGACCCCGTTTAATCACACTCGGAAATGTGTTACTCACAGCCTTCTGCATGCAATGGAGTCCAGACAAACGCTTGTGCCTGAGTAAGAGAGAGGAAAGACTTCACGCTGATGATGAAAGAAAACGTGTCTTCTAAAGCTGCGATTCTTTGATTCTCCTCAGATACAGGCAGATGCCGTTCACAGCCTTGGAGCAGCAGAGCGATCACTCCATCTCATGGGCCTGGCAATGATCTCCAGGCCAAGAGGAAGAAAGACTTTTATATGTAATCACAGTCTCGAGAGGAGGATCTAGTGGCGAGGAGGGGGCTAGTAGCTGCCTGGTCTGATGGGATGTGTAAAAAGTAATCAGCGCACCAATCACCTGGGGTTTAGTTTGTCTCTAATTTGGAGCACAAATGCCTGAGATACTCAAGTGTTAGCCATAATTCTGAGAGACGATTCTTTCCAAAGTTCTGTAAGGTCCACTGTTGGAACAAAACTTATTTTCAAGTCTTTGTTAAGTGCCTCCCAACCTTTCTACATTTTCTGAAGAGAGTTTGTTTTCCCCTCTTAACTTGACGAGCATACAAGCCCACTGGAGGGCCTTCCTGTACATACAATCATGTCAGGGGAAGCCCCAATGTATGCATCATTCTAAATGAGAGTGGCTACCCCACCTCAAACCAGGCTGCCTGGTGTCCGACACTGCTGGCAGCAGTAAGCAGGCAGGGGCCCTACCATTGTTACAGGAAACCTGTGCATCGCCCCTGCCGTGCACAAGATCCATTCTCTCCATTTAGCTTGGATCCTTTGCCCACATCATGTCTGAAGTATGTTAAGAGCTGCTTGAGCTGTGAATGCACCGGTGAGTGCTGGGGTCGATTGGGCCCCACAGGTGGATGCTGCACAAAATCGAGATGTCCTTTCAGTGGACTGGTGATGCTCATCTCAGAAAGTGTACCCTAAAGGTCCCTTTCCTTAATAAAACCTGTTTAGCTGTTGGGTAGGGCAGGTCTCCAGCCCTTTAGCTTTACCTGTAGAATGGATTTACTTAGTTTCTCTGTGAAACTCATCCCTTCCCCCATTTCCTGTGCCGTGGACATCTCCCCTGATAAAAAAAGATCGAGAAAAGGGGTAATATATATTGTACCAGAGCCACCTAAAGCTGTTCTCAGAGTGGAGACTGGCTGAGAGCAAATGAAATTTCAACAGAAACAGAAAAGGGATGCTTCTTCAGGATTGGAAGAGTCAATACATTTTCAAAAAGAAGCCCATCTTAGACACCAGAGCAGAGGTGCATTAGCACTGGTTCCTTCATCTAGTACTTGGTCCCTCTTTGTCTACTGGAGGAGGCTTACACACCTTCCTTATCAAGGAAGAGAATGGAACCGCTATAGAATCTCTACCGTTTGCTATTCTCCCCTAAGACTGGGCCAACATCTGAGAATGGTGGATTGACTTTGCTGCTGTGATCTGGGCATAGTTGGAAGACCTACTTTCCATCAGAGGAACTAGACTACTCACGCTAAAGGGACCAGATGCCCTTGAAGATCTGGATAAAGCCCAGATGACTGGAATGGCCATCAGGAGGAACTGACTGTGTGTGGAAGCCACGTGGTCATACCATCCAGCTGCCTATGAAAAAGAAAGTTCATTAACTTAGTTAAGGACCTGCTCCATCACCTTCAACATAGAGAAATGTGACCCTGCATCATCTCCAACTTGCCCTGTGCCCACAGAGTGATAAGCCAAAGACGGATCAGATGGACCAGGAGTCAGTTATTCTCCACACATTTAGCATTTGGTTTAATCCCTAGGGCTAAAAGATGTCCTTTTGTTTTTGGAGCTGTTTGATTCATTATTCCAGCCCATATGGTTCCAGTGATATTGCTGGTCAAATGTGTGGTCCCATTTTTCTCTGTCCTGACCTTTAGCCAGTGCTACATGTGACACCTTGTCTTACTGTCTATCCTCATTGCTGGACTTGGCCATCTGTGCAGGGTCACCCCACAAACCTTTTTGCCTTCACCCGTCTATTTTTGTGAATTAGGATTTGCTTGCCTTAGGACTCTTTGCAATTTACCACTGCTAACTAGTGCTAAAGTGCTTGTGCTCACTTCCTAAAGTCCCTAGTAAAGTGGTATACCATATGCTCATCGCCTGTTAATTAAAGGCTAGTAGTGGGCTTGCAGCACTTATTCTGCCACCCACTTAAATAGCTCTTGAAAACAAGTCCCAGGTCTGCCATTGCTGGCAAAATAACCACTTTACCAATCCTTAAACTCCCATTTATTACATATGAGACCCGAAAGGGAGGTCATAGGCAGCCCGTAGGGCATGCTGCATTGTAAGGAAAAGGTTGGACATGTACTTTTAAGCTTTGCATGTCCTCGTAGTGAAAAACTCACAAATTCGTTCTTCACTGCTGTGAGGTCTACCTCTCTCATACAATAACATTGGGTTGCCATATTACATTTAAAAAGTGCTACATTTTAATTGGGAACAGGTAGGAAATTCTTGTTTGGTGTCTGAAAATTGTAATTTAAAATGCTCTTGAATGGAAAAGTTGAATTTTAAGTTACAATTTTGAAAATGTCACTTATAGAAAGTTGACATTTTCCTACGCTATTTGGCGCCTTCAGCCTGTTTCTGGTGCGCCTGAATTGGCCATCACTGGCAAGATGGAGGGGTGGAGCTGGACACAGCCCCACTTACAATTATATAGGCTGTGTCCTACCTTCACACAAAGAACATCTCACTAGCCCATTGTAGGAGAGTAGGATCTGCCTCTTATGGTTACCCCCACTTTTTGCTGGTGTATCACTGTTTTTCGACTTTAGTCTGGCTGGGGCCCTGCTATTCAGGACCCCAGCCTAGCTGTTTCCTCTCTAAATTGATTCCCTGTACTTTAGGTACATCACAGATTGGATTCTGGAGTGCCCTTATAAGTCCCTAGTATATGGTATACTATGTACCCAGGGCATAGGTACCCCAGAGGCCTACCAGGGGCTGAAGCATATATTGTGCCACCCCTGGAAGGCCATCCAAAATAACACCACAGGACTGCTACTGCAGCCTGAGTAAGGTGGTGCATGCACCCCTTACAGAGATATAGGTTCACTATATCTCACCTAACACTGCACATAGAAACCTATCAGTCACCCCTATGGCAGGCCTTATCAATCCTGAAGGCAGGGTGCTTGGTTATATGTGAGAGGGTGCCCATGCATGAGCAGAGCCCCTCTGCAGCCTTCGGAATCTCCTCTCCGGGGTTGTCTGTGGTGCAGCCTGACCATATACTCTTAAGTGCATTATATCTAAACGGTAAATGCTAACTTTGGGATGGCTGCACGGAAACATGTCGTGTTTGGTGTCAAACACCTTGGAATCATACCCCCACACCAGTAACTGGTGTGGGAGTATGAGCCCACCCTTCTAGAGGGAGAGACATGTGAGCACCGGTATACCCGGTACCAACTAAACAGAGCCTGGCATCACAAAATGGATGCTGCAGCCACAGACACGAGTCTGGTCTCCTGCTGCTGACCGAAACTCCGGCAGGGGAGGCCTGGAAAATAGGTTTCCTGTCACAGGGAGGTGTTAACACCTCCCAGACAGGCCTTAGTGAATTGGGGCTGGGTGGGTGCACGCTCTGAGTGCTTTGAAGTCCTGCACTGGGGGCACATTTGGTGTCCTCCTGCATACCCCAGTTCAAACCGGTTGCAGGGGCTACCAGCCCCTGCTCTGGCGTGAAACTGAACAAAGGAAATGGGTGTAGCCACCCCTCTTTCCAAACCCTCCCATAGGTGGGTCCCCAGAGTTAGTCCAACCCCCTTCTTTAGTATAAGTAAAGGAACCCTGGCAACAGGACTTTAGATATCCCTGGACGAAACTCTGCTACTGAATCCTGGAACTTCAACGCTCTACTAAAGACTAGAGGACTGAAGAAATCTCCCTTGGGGTCAAGGAGTGACTCCCCTGCTTGGCAGACACCAACAAAGCATTTGCCAGTCTACATCTCCGAAGCTCCCGCCGGACTCCGAAGTACTTGCAGCCCAGAAAGAGGATTTCCAGACATCTCAGAGGCCGACCCGAGTTCCCAGCAAAGCTGAGATTCGCAGCCCTCGTGAGTAGCGTGCAACCGGAACTCCTGGTCACCGTGCACATTTGCTAGTGCATTGACTTCTCGACAACTCTTGAAGTCCTGCTTTGGGTTACTTGTAGCCCAGGCCCCAAGCACCATTTGCATTGAAGATTGTGAGCCTACACTCCATGAGTGTTCCGTGGGCCCGCTTCCTGCATTTCCGCTTGGGGCTCCTTCGCGATCGCTGGTCCGTCAACTGGTGGGTCCCTGTGAAGGCAACTCTGATTTTCTTTGGGCGTTTATGGTTGCTCAAGATGTGCCCTAACTCCCCACCAAGTGGCAAGTCCCTCAGACCTTGCTGGTCTGCTCCGAAGCATCTTTCTCCTTTCTGCGTGGGTCACTGTTGCCAAGGCTTGTTGTGTTCAATCCAGACACCAACGCTGCAGCACTCGACATCCTTTGTGGGACAGCTCGAATCCAGCTCCTGGTTGTCGTCGACGCCTCCTGGTCCTCGTGGCTGAAGAGTCAAGCTTCCCCTCTTTCACCTGAAACACACGACATCGGTGGGCATTCGACTATCGTGCCCCTGGTCACTGGCAAGTGACCCAGACTCTGTCCCCTCTGCTTTCAGGTTCTTCTCTTCTCCGATCCAGGCTTGGATCTCTTCGGACACTTCGCATCTTCCCGGCAGCAGCACTTCATGGCAGGTTGCCATTGAAAACGACGACGCGACCCGACACCATTTGACACCTATGCACCCGGCTTCCCTGGGTGAGGTAACTCGAGTACTATGGTGCTCCCATGGGTGTTGACCCTAGAACTGTCTAAGTCCAAGAGGGTTCGGTCCTAGTCCAATTCTAAGTGTCCCTAATCTCTAAAACGATAACCGCGACTTTCCCATAGACTTTAACGGAGCTCGCGGCTGTGTTCACACACTGCACACAGCCCCCGTGGGTCCCCTGTGTCACTACCTTGGGTGGTTCCTTGGGGTCCCAGTGATTCTACAGGCTCTAGGCCTTGTGTCTACTTCAGTCGTGGTTCTTATACCACTTTCTTAATATATGGTTTGGTACGCCCCTAGGGCTAATCGTATATTGTGCTATTTTACTGTGCTATTTGACTTGTAACTTGTGTACTTTGACCTCTAGCCTCATAAAGAGACTATTGGGTAGTGTTTAGTAATAAATACATATATTTTATATATATACCTGGTGTGGTTCTCCTTTCATTTGATCCTTCATGAGCTTATAACTGATAAAACAAACAGCTTAACACTCCTTCAAGACTTAGCCTGAAGGCTGCTCTCCATAGCTACCACTAGGATAGCTTTCAATAAAGGTTGTCTTTAAACCTATCATCAATAAAGGTCGTTTGGACTGGTGCAAGGTGTGAGAAGTTGGCCTGGCATATGCTGTCCACTAATTATAGTGGGCACCTTGCACCAGTCCAAATCGACTCTTATGGTAGGTAGGTTAAAGACAACCTTATTGAAAGCTATCCTAGTGGTAGCTATGGAGAGCAGCCTTCAGGCTAAGTCTTGAAGGAATGTAAAGCAGCTTGTTTTACCAGTCTATAATCTCTTGAGTGACCAAATGAAAGAGCACCACACCAGGTATATATTCAAAATATATGTATTTATTACTAAACACACCCCTCTAGTCTCTTTATGAGGCTAGAGTTCAAGTACATAGGTTATAAGATCTTAAGTCACAGTAATAGCACAAATACACGTTTGGGCCCTAGGGGCGTACTAAACCATATACCAATAAAGTGGTATGCGAACCACGACTGAACTAGACACTAGGCCTAGAGCCTCTAGAAGTGCTTGGACCACAAGGAACCACCCAAGGTAGTGACACAGGGGACCCACGGGAGACGCGTGCAGTGTAAATACATAACCGCGATACGGCGTTAACTTCTATGGAGAAAGTCGGGATCGGAAAAATAGAGGAAAGGGACACTTAAAATAGGACTAGGACAAAACCCTTTGAGATCTAGGACTTTGAAGAGTCTCTACCCACGGGAGCACCGGAGTACTCGTGTTACCTCACCCAGGGAAGCCGGGTGCATAGGTGCCTTTCGGGGTCGGGTTTCGTCGTCGTTTCGTATGGCGATCTGCTGCAAAGTGCTGCTGGCGACCAGGAGAAAAGTGTCCGGGTGGATCCAAGAGTGGATCAGAGTTCTGAAGAACCTGAAAGCAGAGGGGACAGAGTCTGGGTCACTAGCCAGTGACCAGGAAGGCGATGGACAGATGCCCACCGATGTCGAGTGCTTCAGGTGCGGTGACGGTCGTCTTGACTCTTCAGCCACGAGGTCCGGGAGGCGTTGTCGGCGACCAGGAGCAGGATTCGGGCTGGTGCTCGATGTCTGTCGAGTGCTGAGGTGTCGGCGACCGGATTGGACCCAACAAGCCTTGGCAACGGCAAGTCTCGAGTAAGATGTAGATCGTCGATGATGCAGACCAGCAAGGTCTGGGGAACTCACCCAGCGAGGGTAAGTGAGGGCAGGCCTGGAGCAACCAGGATGCCAAGTAAAGAAAAGATTGGCCTTCGTTAAGGGCTACTAGCCAACGGGCTAGCGACCGCGAAGGAGCCTCGTGACGCCGCACGTGGAGCTGGCTTACAGGACACTCGTGGAGTGGGGGCCAGTGATCTTCGGTGCAGGTGGTGCTGGAGGCTAGGGCTACTTGGAGCCCAAAGCACGACTTCTTGGGAGACCCAGAAGATGGTGCACTTGCAAGTGTGCTCGGTGTCCAGGGGTCACGGTCTCAAGTCACCCACGATAGCCACGGGCCTCAGCTTTGCTGGGAACTCAGGATAGCCTCGGGGAAGTCTGAGAATCCACCTCTGGTGATGCGATGACTTCGGCGTCCGACGGGAGCTTCAGTGATGCGAACTGGACAGATGCTTCTTTGGTGCCTGCCAAGCAGGGGAGTCACTCCTTGACCCCAAGGGAGATTCTTCAGTCCTCTAATCTTGTCGTAGAGCGTCGAAGGTCCAGGATTCAGTTTCAGAGTTTCGTCCAGGTATCTGCTTTGCAATGGCAAGGTTCCCCCTCTTATACTAAAAAGAGGGGATGGACTAGCTCTATGACCCCACCTATGGGAGGGTCAAGGGAGGGGGTGGCTACACCCACTTCCCTTTGTCCAGTTTCGCGCCAGAGCAGGGGCAGGTAGCCCCTGAGCTGGTTTGAACTGGCATATGAACAGAGGAGCCTTTTGCTCCCCCAGTGCAGGACTTCAAAGCACTCTAAGAGTGCACCCACCCAGCCCCAATACACATTATCCTGTCTGGGGAGGTGGTCACACCTCCCTGCAACAGGAAACCTATTGTCCAGGCCTCCCCTGCCGGAGTTTCGTCCAGCAGCAGGAGGCCAGACTTGTGTCTGTGGCAGCAGCATCCATTTTGTGATGCCAGGGCTTCAGAAAGAAGTTACCGGGTAAGCCAGAGTTAACATGTCTTTCCCTCTAGAAGGGTGGAATGCTACCCCCGCCGCCAGTATTGGCGGGGGGTAGTATTCCAAGATGTTTGACACCAAACACGACATGTTTAGGTGCAGCCATTCCAAAGTTAGCATTTTACCGCGAGGATATAATGCGCTTAAGAGTATATGGTCAGGCTGCACTACAAACAGCATCAGAGATGGTCTCCGAACGCTGCAGAGGGGCCCTGCTCATGCAGGGGCACCCTCTCACATAGGAACCATGCACTCTGCCTTTAGGATTGATAAGGCCTGCCTTAGGAGTGACTTATAGGTTTATATGTGTGTATGTATTTAGTGATATAGGTAACCTATATCACAGTAAGGGGTGCATGCACCACCCTACCCAGGCTGCAGTAGCAGACCTGTGGTGTCAGTTTGGATGGCCTTCCAGGGGTGGCATAATACATGCTGCAGCCCCTGGTAGGCCTCTGAGGTACCTATGCCCTTGGTACATAGTATACCATATACTAGGGACTTATAAGGGCACTCCAGATTCCAATCAGAGATGTGCCTAAGGCACATGGAAACCTTTTTACAGAGAAAGCAGATAGACTGGGGCCCTGAATAGCAGGATCCCAGTCCAACTAAGTCATAAACCAGCAAAACACCATAAAAAAAGTGGGGGCAACCATATAGTCAGATTCCACCTTCCTACACAAGGTGCCCACTATAACTAGTGGACAGCATATGCCAGGCCAACTTCTCACATTGGTGTGCAGAGATTGGATTCAAGCTTGCCTTTGTTTTACCAGATAATCTCAAGTGTGTGATCAACTGAAAACCACTAAAGGTACCTCAGGTACATATAAATTCAAGCTTAGCAATACAGTAAGTTCTACTGAACTTAGAGTTGTGTGTTAAGGGCTTAGCACACCCTTTCTACAACTCAAGAGAGTTTAGTAGGCCACACTAGAGTAGGTAGTGCATACACCACACCTCACTAGTGATGTCTTCAGTGCCAGGAACCAGTAGGTCCCTGCCAGGAACCAGTGCGCTCCTACCCTCCAAATATGACAACCTCTCATTCTTGGAATTGAGAGAGTTATGCATGATTAGGAAGCTGAAGACAGGCAAAAGTTCCAACACCCAATGTCTCATGGAGATGCTTCTGCTGGATGATCTCAGAAGACCCATAGGGTCTGCAGGGGTAGGCAGAGAGGGTGGGGCAGAAGATGAGGAAGGGACCAGGGGTGAAAATACCCAGGACCTGCCCTCTGAAACTGGCCAGGAAGATGAAAATGATCTTGCCCTGGACAATCCAGCTCCTCCTGCAGACGAGGAGGATCAGAATGACCTCCCCTTTGTCCCACCAGGAAGAGTTGTGAGTGTGCCTAGAAGGTCCAGATCTCCTTCTCAGGAGTCTAACCATTCTGACACCTCAGTAGGGACCTCTGTTTCTTCTCATAGGAGGGAAACCTCTAATGAAAGGAAAAAGAGACTGCTCCAGTATGAAGAAGCTCAGCTTAGGATCAGAAGAGAGCAGCTGGCTATAGACAGGGAGTCCCTAGAGCTTCATAGACAAAGAAGAAAGTTGGGACTAGAGTCCCATGGTGACAGCAACTTCCCTAGTGGTAGGGAAAGGTCTTATGAACATAGAAACCTGAACAAGATTGTCCCTCCCTACCAGAGTGGGGATGACATCCACAAATGGATTACTGCACTGGAGAAGGCCTGTAAAGTTCAGAGGGTCCCCCAGGAGCAGTGGGCAGCAATCTTGTGGCTCTCCTTTGCAGATAAAGGTAGAGACAAGCTCCTCACTGTAAGAGAAGAGGATGCTGATGATTACCAAGTCCTGAAGAGTGCCCTAATAGATGGGTTTGGCCTAACCACTGAGCAATACAGGTTAAAGTTCAGAGATACCCAAAAGGCACAGACACAGGACTGGGTGGACTTTGTAGATTGTGCTACCAAGGCTCTGGAAGGCTGGTTACTTGGCAGTAAGGTGTGTGACTTCAAAGGATTGTATAATTTAATCACGAGGGAGCAGATTCTTAATAACTGTCAGAATCAGTTGCTACATCAGTACCTGGTTGACTGTGTTCTGACCTCTCCCCAAGAATTGGGAAAGAAGGCAGACAAATGGGTCAGAACCAGGGTGAAGCAGAAAGTACAGAACCAAGGTGATGACCAGAAGAAGCAAGATTCCAAAAACTCTGACAAGGGTGGGGAAAAGGGTAAAGACCAGAAGTCTTCTCAAGGTCCCCAAAAATCTGCATCTGGTGGGGAATCCCAATCTACTAAAGGAAAAGGCCAAAAGAAACCATGGTGCAAAGTCTGTAAGCAAAAGACTCACTGGACAAGTGATTGCACCAAGTCCAAAGACTCCAATCCAGCCACCATTGCCCCTAAGGCAACTGTTCCCCCTAGTCCAGCTACAAATGGTGGTGGAAACACTCAGAATAAGGGTTTAGTAGGGTTGACCCTGGGTACTGAGATGGGCTCTGGCCTAGTCAGAGTGCCAACTCAGGCTGTCCTAGTCTGTGATGGGGGCATGGATATGTTCCCCTTTGTGAGTCCCAATAATTTGGGCAAATACAGACAGCAACCTTTAATTAATGGAAGAGAGGCGTTGGCATTCAGGGACACAGGAGCAAGTGTCACCATGGTGACACAAGATCTTGTGGATCCTGGGCAGATTATACTTGGTGAAATGTACCAAGTGACCAATGCTAGCAATGTCAGAACAGACCATTCTCTGGCAGTTGTTAACTTCTCCTGGGGAGGGGTAACTGGCCTTAAGAAGGTTGTGGTGAGTGCAGACCTACCAGTTGAATGCTTGCTTGGCAATGACTTAGAGACTTCTGCTTGGGCAGAAGTGGAGCTCAGGACCCATGCAGAAATGTTAGGGAACCCTGCACATGTCTTTGCTGTGACTAGGTCACAGGCAAAAATGTCAAAAGCTGAACAGGCCCTGGATTCTGGAATAATGGACCAGGTGCCTCCCAAGAGGAGGATCAGTAGGGTTAAGGCAGTGCCTTCCCCCTTGGCTCAGGAAGCAGATCAGTCTTTTGAGGAAGATGATCTCAGGCCTGAGGAAGGAACTGTCCCAGAGGAGCTTGAACCTGATCAGGTTGAGTTCTTGGGGACAGGGGGCCCTTCCAGGGCAGACCTGAGCCAGGAGCAGCTGAACTGCCCCTCTCTTGAACCCCTCAGACAGCAAGCTGCTGCTGAGGCTGCTGGGAATGCTAGTGGCACCCATAAGATATATTGGGATGATGGACTCCTGTACTCAGAGAGTAGAGACCCCAAGCCTGGAGCAGCCAGGAGGTTGGTTATACCTCTGAAGTTCAGGGGCTTCCTATTGACACTAGCCCATGATATTCCCTTAGCAGGCCACTTGGGCCAGAACAAGACTTTGGACAGAATTGTCCCTCACTTTCACTGGCCCCACATGTCTGAAGACACCAAGGAGTTTTGTCGCTCCTGTGTAACCTGCCAAGCCAGTGGGAAGGCAGGTGGCACCACAAAGGCCCCCCTGATACCACTACCTGTGGTGGGGTTCCCTTTGAGAGGGTGGGGATTGACATAGTTGGTCCCATGGATCCCCAAACAGCATCTGGGTACAGGTTTATCCTGGTGGTGGTGGACCATGCCACCAGGTACCCAGAAGCCATTCCCCTTAGGACCACTACAGCCCCTGTGGTGGCAAGGGCCCTCCTGGGAATTTTCTCAAGAGTGGGCTTTCCTAAGGAGGTAGTATCTGACAGAGAGGCAAACTTTTGTCCAGTTACTTGACTGCAATGTGGAAGGAGTGTGGAGTGACTTATAAGTTCACCACACCCTAACACCCACAATGCAATGGTTTAGTTGAGAGATTCAACAAAACCTTGAAGGGCATGATTAAAGGGCTCCCAGAAAAGCTTAGGCGAAGATGGGACATACTCTTGCCCTGCCTTTTATTTGCATACAGGGAGGTGCCTCAAAAGGGGTTGGCTACAGCCCTTTTGAACTTTTGTTTGGCCATCCTGTCAGGGGTCCATTGTGTCTGGTGAAGGAAGGTTGGGAGTTACCTCTCAAACCCCCTAAACAGGACATAGTGGACTATGTACTTGGTCTCCACTCCAGGATGACTGAGTATATGAAAAAGGCAACCAAAAACCTTGAGGCTAGCCAGGAATTACAGAAAGCCTGGCATGACCAAAAGGCTGTGCTGAGTGTTTACCAGCCAGGACAGAAGGTGTGTGTGTTGGAGCCAGTGGCCCCAGCAGCCCTCCAAGACAAGTGGAGTGGCCCCCATACCATTGTTGAACAGAAGGGAGAGGTCACCTATCTGGTAGACCTGGGAACTCCCAGGAGCCCCCACAGGGTGCTCCATGTCAACAGGCTGAAGCCATATGTGGACAGGGCTGACATAGGCTTGCTCATGGCAACTGATGAGGGACAGGAGGAGGAGAGTGACCCTCTCCCTGACCTGCTCTCACAGAACCCTGATGATGGGTCAGTGGATGGTGTAGCCTTGGCAGGCAGCCTCACTGCTCAGCAGCAAATTGATTGTAGACAGGTGCTCAATCAGTTCAGACACATGTTTTCTCTGACTCCAAGTCAGACCACCTGGTGCACTCATGAAGTGGACACTGGGGACAGTCTGCCTGTTAAAAGTAAGATTTACAGGCAACCTGACCATGTCAGGGACTGTATCAGGACAGAAGTCCAGAAAATGTTGGAACTGGGTGTCATTGAGCCTTCAGATAGCCCTTGGGCTAGTCCAGTGGTCCTGGTGCCAAAACCTCACACAAAAGATGGTAAGAGAGAGATGAGGTTTTGTGTGGACTACAGAGGCCTCAATGCAGTCACTAGGACTGATGCCCATCCAATCCCCAGGGCAGATGAGCTAATAGACACTTTGGCCTCAGCCAAGTATCTAAGCACATTTGACCTAACAACTGGCTACTGGCAGATCAGACTAGCTGATGATGCAAAGCCAAAAACTGCATTTTCTGCCCCTGGTGGGCTTTGCCAATTTGTGGGGATGCCCTTTGGTTTGAAAAATGCACCTGCCACTTTTCAGAGGTTGGTGAACACAGTCCTTGCAGGTCTGGAAGCCTATAGTGCAGCATATCTAGATGATATTGCTGCCTTTAGCTCCACCTGGGAGGATCACCTGGTCCACCTCAGAAATGTTTTGGAGGCCCTGCAGAAGGCAGGCCTAACTCTCAAGGCCACAAAGTGCCAGATAGGGCAGAGTCAGGTTGTGTACTTGGGCCACCTTGTGGGTGGAGGCCAGGTTCAACCATTGCAGAGCAAAATCCAGACCATCAGGGACTGGGTTGCTCCAACTACCCAGACTCAGGTGAGAGCCTTCTTAGGCCTGACTGGGTATTACAGAAGATTTGTCAAGGGGTATGGATCAATAGTGACACCCCTGAATGACTTAACCTCTAAGAAAATGCCCAAAAAGGTTCAGTGGACAGTTAGCTGTCAAAAGGCATTTGATGACCTGAAGCAGGCCATGTGCACTGTTCCCATTCTGCAGAGTCCTGATTACTCCAAAAGTTCATTGTGCAAACAGATGCATCTGAGTTGGGGGTAGGGGCTGTACTATCACAGTTGAATGATGAAGGTCAGGATCAGCCAGTAGCTTTTATTAGCAGAAGGCTGACCCCCAGAGAGAAACGTTGGTCAGCCATTGAGAGGGAGGCCTTTGCTGTGGTTTGGGCTCTGAAGAAGCTGAGGCCATACTTGTTTGGCACTCACTTCCTTGTTCAAAAAGACCATAAGCCCCTCCTATGGCTAAAACAGATGATGGGTGAAAACCCCAAACTTTTGAGGTGGTCCATTTCCTTACAGGGGATGGACTATACAGTGGAACATAGACCTGGGAGTAACCATGGCAATGCAGATGGACTCTCCAGATATTTCCACTTAGAACATGAAGACTTAACTGGTCAAGGTTAGTTTAATGTCCCTGCGTTTGGGGGGGGGGTTGTGTAGGAGAGTAGGATCTGCCTCTTATGGTTACCCCCTTTTTTTGCTGGTGTATCACTGTTTTTCGACTTTAGTCTGGCTGGGGCCCTGTTATTCAGGACCCCAGCCTAGCTGCTTCCTCTCTAAATTGATTCCCTGTACTTTAGGTACATCACAGATTGGATTCTTGAGTGCCCTTATAAGTCCCTAGTATATGGTATACTATGTACCAAGGGCATAGGTACCCCAGAGACCTATCAGAGGCTGAAGCATGTTTTGTGCCACCCCTGGAAGGCCATCCAAAATGACACCACAGGACTGCTACTGCAGCCTGAGTAAGGTGGTGCATGCACCCCTTACAGAGATATAGGTTCACTATATCTCACCTAACACTGCACATAGAAACCTATCAGTCACCCCTATGGCAGGCCTTATCAATCCTGAAGGCAGGGTGCTTGGTTACATGTGAGAGGGTGCCCATGCATGAGCAGAGCCCCTCTGCAGCCTTTGGAATCTCCTCTCCGGGGTTGTCTGTGGTGCAGCCTGACCATATACTCTTAAGTGCATTATATCTAAACGGTAAATGCTAACTTTGGGATGGCTGCACGGAAACATGTCGTGTTTGGTGTCAAACACCTTGGAATCATACCCTCACACCAGTAACTGGTGTGGAAGTATGATCCCACCCTTCTAGAGGGAGAGACATGACAGCACCGGTATACCCGGTGCCAACTAAACAGAGCCTGGCATCACAAAATGGATGCTGCAGCCACAGACACGAGTCTGGCCTCCTGCTGCTGACCGAAACTCCGGCAGGGGAGGCCTGGACAATAGGTTTCCTGTCACAGGGAGGTGTTAACACCTCCCAGACAGGCCTTAGTGGATTGGGGCTGGGTGGGTGCACGCTCTGAGTGCTTTGAAGTCCTGCACTGGGGGCACATTTGGTGTCCTCGTGCATACCCCAGTTCAAACCGGTTGCAGGGGCTACCAGCCCCTGCTCTGATGCGAAACTGGACAAAGAAAATGGGTGTAGCCACCCCTCTTTCCAAACCTTCCCATAGGTGGGTCCCCAGAGTTAGTCCAACCCCCTTCTTTAGTATAAGTAAGGGAACCCTGGCAACAGGACTTTAGATATCCGTGGACGAAACTCTGCTACTGAATCCTGGAACTTCGACGCTCTACTAAAGACTAGAGGACTGAAGAAATCTCCCTTGGGGTCAAGGAGTGACTCCCCTGCTTGGCAGGCACCAACAAAGCATTTGCCGGTCTGCATCTCCAAAGCTCCCGCCGGACTCCGAAGTACTTGCAGCCCAGGAAGAGGATTTCCAGACATCTCAGAGGACGACCCGAGTCCCCAGCAAAGCTGAGACCCGCAGCCCTCGTGAGTAGCGTGGAACCGGAACTCCCAGTTACCGTGCACATTTGCTAGTGCATTGACTTCTCGACGACTCTTGAAATCCTGCTTAGGGTTACTCGTAGCCCAGGCCCCGAGCACCGTTTTCACTCAAGATTGTGAGCCTACACTCCACGAGTGTTCCGTGGGCCTGCTTCCTGCATTTCCGCTTGGGGCTCCTTCGCAATCCATGGTCTGTCAACTGGTGGGTCCCTGTGAAGACAACTCTGATTTTATTTGGGCGTTTCTGGTTGCTCCAGACGTGCCCTAACTCCCCACCAAGTGGTGAGTCCCTCAGACCTTGCTGGTCTGCTCCGAAGCATCTTTCTCTTTTTCTGCATGGGTTGCTGTTGCCAAGGCTTGTTGTGTTCAATCTGGACACCAATGCTGCAGCACTCAACATCCTTTGTGGAACAGCTCGAATCCAGCTCCTGGTTGTCGTCGACGCCTCCTGGTCCTCATGGCTGAAGAGTCAAGCTTCACCTCTTTCACCTGAAGCACCCGACATCGGTGGGCATTCGACTATCGTGCCCCTGGTCACTGGCAAGTGACCCAGACTCTGTCCCCTCTGCTTTCAGGTTCTTCTCTTCTCCGATCTAGGCTTGGATCTCTTCGGACACTTTGCATCTTCCCGGCAGCAGCACTTCGTGGCAGGCTGCCATTGAAAACGACGACGCGACCCGACACAATTTGACACCTATGCACCCGGCTTCCCTGGGTGAGGTAACTCAAGTACTACGGTGCTCCCGTGGGTGCTGACACTAGAACTGTCTAAGTCCAAGAGGGTTCGGTCCTAGTCCAATTCTAAGTGTCCCTAATCTCTAAAACGATAACCGCGACTTTCCCATAGACTTTAACGGAGCTCGCGGCTGTGTTCACACACTGCACACAGCCCCCGTGGGTCCCCTGTGTCACTACCTTGGGTGGTTCCTTGGGGTCCCAGCGATTCTACAGGCTCTAGACCTTGTGTCTACTTCAGTCGTGGTTCTTATACCACTTTCTTAATATATGGTTTGGTACGCCCATAGGGCTAATCGTATATTGTGCTATTTTACTGTGCTATTTGACTTGTAACTTGTGTACTTTGACATCTAGCCTCATAAAGAGACTATTGGGTAGTGTTTAGTAATAAATACATATATTTTATATATATACCTGGTGTGGTTCTCCTTTCATTTGATCCTTCATGAGCTTATAACTGGTAAAACAAACAGCTTAACACTCCTTCAAGACTTAGCCTGAAGGCTGCTCTCCATAGCTACCACTAGGATAGCTTTCAATAAAGGTTGTCTTTAAACCTATCATCAATAAAGGTCGTTTGGACTGGTGCAAGGTGCCCACTATATCTAGTGGACAGCATATGCCAGGCCAACTTCTCACACCCATTGTGCCAGAAGCCAGGCTGGAGCAAAGGCAGGGAAGGCTGGAAATTCTAAGCATTTGAAAGGAAATCTCTAGAAACGTCTCCCTACTTCAAAGAAGTCACCAGATATAATAAAAATTGGACCATCTGACCTACTCTTCAATTCACATTCTGGACCTGTGGAAGGACTCTTGGAGGACTGTCTGCTGCTGTGGCCTGCTGCGTCCTTATGAAGACTGCTTTTCTGCACCTGGAAGGACTGCTATGCTGTCTGACGCCTGCCTTGAACCTTCGGAGGCCTGACCTGCATCTTGAGCCCTGTTTCACTGCTTGAACCCAGGACTACCAGAGTGACTCCAAGGGCTAGTTGGTTGGCCTCCTGACCCAAGCAATAGCGACAGAAAAGACTCCAACCATCTGGAACCCATACCAGGACCAGCCTGAGTGAGTCCTGACCCTCCAAGTGATGCATCTTCAGTTCTGGACCCTTGGAAGTGGTGCCCTAAAGGTGCCCAGATAGACAAAATCCAAAACTTGGGACGTAAAACATTTTTGGCTAAAAAGTGCTCCGAGAACCAAGAGGACACCGGTATCTACCTGTTCGTCAATCTGCCGAAGGTGCATGGCGGGTCGTCTTGACTTAGCGGCAGCTCCTGCCACATTCTTCTCTGTAGCAGCAAATCATATTCAGGGGTCTGGCGCAGACGGGGTTCTGGCCTTGTGAAGCTCTTGTCGGCTACAGCTTTCAGCTTTGTCCCACTGGAGATTTTCAACTTTAAAAAAAGAGACTAAGTCCAAACGTAGACACCTTCACTGTGACTTCATCCAGTGGCTCCCCAAATAAGACACCTCCACTCTTGGCACTGCCTGCAGCCTTGCCCCGCTGAACTTTACATTTTTAGATGTTTTTACACAAAATGTCTTTTAAGTCCAAAAGTAAGCGCCGACCGGGCCCAATCAACTTCTTGAATCCAAACCTTGCTCTGTCGTGGTCAGCAGCATTATGTTACTTTGACCCGGTTTTGTGCAACTAGATGTGTGCGTTTGGCGCTTTGATTTTTTCAGGTGCTAGTTTTCAACTTGAAATTTTAAAATTCATAACTCCCGTTCTATAGAGTGGATCTTTGACATTTTGGTGTCAAATAATGTATTACAATTTACTAAATTTAGCTAAATTGGTGAAGGATTTTTTTTGTGTTTTATCTTCACTTTATTATTGTTTGTTTGCTGTATAAATACTTTACTCATTGGGCCCACTTCATAAAGGTAAACGTAGGCCTGAAGTCTAAGTTTACCTTTGTGAATTGGGCCCTTAGACTTCAGGTCTAAACTTAGACTTTAGGTCTAAGTTTATCTTTGTAAATCTGACCTAGCCTCGTTGTCTTTCCAGAAAAGTCTTTCCTGGCTCAGACAAACCTAGAAACTCAACATGTTTCTATTTCTTAAAGTCAACACCCTATAATCAATTTGAAGGACCAAGTCAAGAGATGCTGTCACCTCTATGCACCAGTTAAAGATTTGTGCTAGGGCATCTTTAAAGCCATCACACTGTCTTTTGTAAAAGAGAGCTGCATGTATTGCTTCTTTAATTTCTTTTTCTACTAAGGATAGGTTAAATTGCACTAAATATGCAACAAGGTTTCTATTGTTACGTCACAAATTTAGGGCCTAATTACAATATCGGTCGGAAAGCCTCCGACTGCTGTTCAGAGGCTTTCTGACTGACATTCTAGGTTTAAACTCCGACCACTATATTAAAATGCCAGTGGTCAGAGTTTAAACCGGCAGGGGAATCCGACTCAATTCCAACTGGCTCAAGGAGCCTGTTGGCCAGTCGGAAAGGCCTCATAATCCTAAAGGACAGTGTTTCCGCCGTCCGGATTATGATGGCACTGTCCAACATGGAATTGCTGTCGTAAAGTGTCTTTGGGGGCCCCTTACAGGTCCCATTCCCCCTGGCCCTCCACATGTGGCCCTGGGGGGCACATGTGGTGCTCCCCTTCACATCCCTGCACCGTAACAGTGCCTGCCACATGATGCAGGGATGTGTAAAAACTTAAATTTTTCAATGGGAGCTTGTGCTGTGGGTGGTTTCGGCCCGCCGCACAAGCTCTGATTGAAAAATGGAAGTTTGCGACCACACCATGTGCGGTCGCATCCTAAGTGTGGTGTCGGAACTTCCGACCTGAGGTCGGTCGGTTCCCCATCCGCAGCGATGTCTGTCAGAGGCATCTCCGACTGACATCGTAATCAGGGCTTTAGTGTCTTGTTGTTAGTAGCTAAAGCTGCTCTTCATCTATCTCTGAAACTGTCTTATTATTATTATAATCATACAAAATGTAGTCGGCCAGAGTGAATAAAGGCATTGCCACACCACAGTGTCTCTAGCCAAATACGAAAAAATGAATGGTACTTGACACTGGGCATCAGAGAATGCAGTCAATTTGCACAAAAACACATTGGGTTAGAAACTTCTACATCCTTTGTGAATCTATAACAAATCTTTCATGTGCTACTAAAGAAATTATTGGCAATGCAGCATGTATTATCTTATTTGTGGTCACTGTATTTGGTGTTGGTACTGCACTCAATTTTGATGGAGATAAAGGTACCCCAGTGAGCATTGAACCTTGATGAACGTACTGTTTTAACAGCTATTGCATCAACCTTACTTGCTAGTGATTCTGTTTTTATTGAGTTTAGTCCATTTCCTGTCATGTGGATGTTATGAATAATTGTATTTTTGCTAGTGTTTGAGTCAGATCTTCAAGCTGAATAACTCATCCATACTTCTGATGCTCAGGCTCCCAATACATCTACTTCACTCCGCTCACATTGGTTGATGTGCCTGGATAACAGAGATAAACAAGCATTGGCATAGCCAATAGGCCTCGCATTTTGGACCTTATAATTTTTTAGCTGTGCAGCACCTTATCCTGGGACAACACAATACGACGTAAATGATGTAATAAAAGATATATATAAATGCAACCATCTGAGTTCCTTCATGTCACCTCGATGAAGTACAATCCAGGGGTTTCCCAGTTCCATCCTCTTCATTAATATCAGCAATCCAAAATGCACGACTAGTCCTGGGTAGGTAAATAAACCAATAAAGTTAAGCTTTGCCCGAAACACTATTTTACCAAAATAGTAAAATAGTGGTGTGGTTGAGAAAAAAAACGACAATGAACTGCAACATTTGTGGCTTATTATGAAAGAATACAAGAACGCATAAAGCATGAGCATGGCGGCTGTCAATTCCCATCTCCAAGATGGAGGACAGCCAGGTCAGCCCTTTTGGCTAATGATAGAGCCACTTTGTTATGTTATAGTTATGTTGTACGTCATCTCGAATACTTTGCGTTCCATGGAATATGGAACGTGAAGCCTGCGAGCGGGGAGCAGTTAGTTACAACGGAGATCTGTCATTTTGAGTGTGGCTTAGTTTGTCCACAATGAACAATGGACGATGTGCGCAAGTGAAACTAGCCCACATGGACCAGCTGGAACGGAAGTTGTGGCAATGCCTGATATTCCAACTGTCCCTCTATACGTTTGAAGGCTTTTCAAAATAGAAGAAACTTAATTTCATTCTTCTTTTTGTTAATGATTTGTAAAATATGCCGAATTCGTAATGCATTATCCCTTTGTAAATAACAATGGTCGCTGTAGTTGATGACATTCAGGGACCATGATAAATTGTTTATGCAAAGGATTAATACACAGGGGCTTTACCGAAGTTTGAAGAAGCTGTAATAATATTCTCTTTCTTTTTTAGTGAAACGCTCGAATATTTCCTGGACTTCAAGGTCTTTCACCCCAATGTATTTATTTTCGATTGTTTTGACAGATATGAAAATAACTGTGTAATGTTAAACATATAACTCAGCAATACAAATACTGGTACTTAGAAGATGTAAGCAAAGAACTCAGAAAACGGTTCTTTTCAAAAGGTCATTTAAATGGAAATTCCTTGCTGCTATGACCTTTCAATATTTCTTCACGAATTCCACCAACGTGTTGAATGGGTGAAAGTGCTAACTGTAATATTTGGAATTGAGAAAAAAGGAGATTAGGAAATTAGCAAAAGATCAGTTGGTACCGTTTTGCAGAAAATGCAGGGCTTTCAGAACATTACTCCACCCATCAGTATTTTAGGAAACGATTTATATTGAAAGTTCTTTTCAATTTCCTATTAGTATCTACACTGTGCCACAGTGTTGTGAAACAACCTAGGGACACAGTATTAGAATACACAAAAGGATCAAATAATTAAATACACACTATAATAGAGTATCCAGAGAGCCAAGAGTAACGGATGAACATACGGCAATTTTATATGATTTTATGAAGCAAATTAAGCTGTTTTGGGACATAAGCCTGCCAACAATAACATCTTCATGCAAAACATAAATGTGACCTGCAGGTAGGCCTGGACATTGGCATGAAAGTTAAACTGTCGCACAAGTACTAATAAGTTGACTCACGCTGCATCTGGCATGCATAGGTGGATAATTAAAATGCAATAGTATGAATAAGGCATGACGGCTGGCCTGGAAGATGCAATTGTGCGATCCCTAGGTTTATTAAAATAGAATGCCGCTGACAATGCACTAATACCCAATCTGGGAGAGAAACATATTAAAATCTCGGAATTTTTTTGCGGTTTCAAATCAGTTCTTGTTCTTCATAAACTGCGCTTCTTTCAAAACCGATATTTTGGATAACTGTTTTTTAGGTCGAGCCTAAGGGCAGCGAGGCATGCTGTATTGGGGTATGCAGTGGAAGCCCCGCCCACTCTCCGCCCATATTTGTCATTGGCTTTTGTCATTGTCCTTCATAAATGCTGGCTTCTGATTCGTAAGTAGGCTTGTTAGTCACTCCTTGGTACCACCTTGTCTGCAGTTGTTACCTCCCATAACGACGGGACCTTTTACTTGGCTTCTTACACGTTCTGCGTTATATGTGGGTGAGCACTATGTTGTTTATTGACTAATGGGGACAAACAATGGCGACTACTTTTTAGTATTTGCAGCGCGCCCACCTCTTTCGTATAGATCGCTTTGCCGCTCCAACTTTAAAAGCGGCTGTCCCCTACCCCCACAGCACTCACAGCACTATGGCAAAGCTTTTTTTCTTTATAATTACTTTTTAGAAGAAGGCGGCGTCAGCTTCAGAGACACTGCGCATTCTCTCACCTTTTATTTATTTTTTAAATTTCTGCATGCTGAGCGCAGCGCCCTCTTTAGGGACACCGCGCTCAGTTTCATTTTTTTTTAAAACTATAATGTTGAGCGTGGCGCCCGCTTCAGGGACACCGCGCTCTGTTTCTTTTTTCTTTTTTTACTGCATTGGTGAGCGCGGCGCCCGCTTCACGGACACCGCACTCAACATACAGAACAATAGGTCTTCCTTTTGCTAAACTTTGACCTATTGGTATTGTAAATGACAATGCCTTTTAATATTATAAAAGGCATTGCCATTTACAATGCCAGTAGCTCAAAATCTCGCTATTGCGAGGCTTATTGCATTGTAAATGCTATGTTTAACACTTGTTCGTGGGTGCCGCTGACATGTGCCTCTTAGTACTATCAATTCCCGGCATAGACAGTGGAATATATTGTTTACACTTCAGCTGTGCCAAGCACCAAAAACACATTTTGTTCTCTCTGGTGGCTCCGTCCAGCCTCTACACATGTGACTGCTTGATCATCGGCGGGCGAGGCCGCAGTCTGCACAAATAAACAAACAGCATTGAAGCACCGGGTGGATCCGGCGCCTTTAAGTTGCCCTTAATGATGCATTAACAGCGGGTGGCAAGCTCCATGGCCAGATGATTTCCTTTAGTGTCGCTGTGCCCGTCCAGACATTGTGGCACGTGAAAGTAAATGTTTCACAAAACAAATAACAAAAAAATGTGCGTTGATTGTATATTGTAACTTGCACCCGTTCTCTTAGAAGAAACTGAAAGGGTGGTGGCACAAACACATAAGGGCTGCCAGCGCTGCGCTCTCTCCTTATCGTGTTTATTCTTTGTCTGTTAACCTGCAATTCAGACGTGTGCTTTGACTCAACGACCTCCGTGACAGTCTACGATTAGATAAGCGAACTTGGTGAAGGCCTGCAGCAGACGCACTGTGGTGACGTGGAAACAGCTTTTCACACAGCCTCAGGTTTAGAAAGACTATTTAAAAAAATAAATCAAACGGGAGGGAAGAGAGAGGAGAGGCCATCACATGCTGTACAGTGTGTTGGCCAAACAGAACGATCGCTTAGTGAAATCGCCATCAAGGGAGCTAAGCCCACAAAGGAGGGACATTTAAGCAAATGCACCAATAACAAGCCAGCATTTGTAAATGACCTAGATAACAGCCAATGTCAATTGGTGGGTGCGCCAAACCACACAGAAGAGATATAACAGGTCGATCAAGCTCGACCTAATGAGAAAAGGAGGAATTCAATGGAGGAAACAGTTAAATACTGGCAATTTCCGTTTTGACTTTATACACGCACATTGAAGTGCTCTGAGTCTGAATGAGAGGGGCTTTAAAGGGTGTTGCCTCAACCTTTCAGATCTCAGAAGATGTTGAGGGCTGACCATAACTTAGCTGTGATTCCATGAGGTTTCCAGTGTGGCTAGAGAAGTGCTCTGTGGGAATCGCTCTTTGGGTGTGGCTGGGTGATTCCATAAAGCTTTGGGAGTGACTGGAGCAGTGCTGTTCGAGCATGGCTCAGGACTCCTGAACTAATGTGCCATGCCACTCACCTGCAGTACTTGACCTTGGGGACGATGCTGGACCCTGATCAAGGAAAGCAAAACCCCAAATCAGATGATACCCCAGAAGGGAAGGGGGGGGGCAAAATCACAAATGGTAATTTGCGTCTTCAGGTCTGCTACTGGACTTGCTCTAGAAGACTCCGTTGTAGTCTACACAGCTACTCTAAACAGGTCTTGGGTGGCCCATGCCTGAGGTGACGTGGGTTCTGCACTAAAACAGCGAAAGAAGATTATAAGTGCACCATATATTCAACACACAGTTCAACAATGATATATCATGTTATTATAATGTCCACTTACATGATGTAGACTCTATTACATCGTAGAATGGTTAGCAGCTCACTTGTGCGATGTAGCCCCTAAGAGCGAACTTGCTCCTGGTCTGGTCTCAGAGTTAAAAACACTCTTGCGTATACAGTCATTACATTGTGCTTTCTTTTCCTACAAGTTCAACATATGTAGTACGCCAAGCACGTGAATAAAGTATTCTCAGAGTCTGTTGCTAAATGCATGCTTTAAAACAGTCTGTTATTGGGTAAATCCGTTCTGTTCCAATAAACCTTCATAAGTATCTTCAAAAATCTGTAAATCAGTAATGTTTTTCTTTCTTTCTGGCCTTATTGTTAGTGCACCAACCTGTTGTCATGGAGTTTGCTTCCTAGCCTCTTTCTAGTAGTTTTTGTGCATGTTTTCAATGATGCGGCCGAAACAAAGTTCTGGGACGTGCACGGTTGTCGTGAGGAGAGACCATGTTGATATATAAGTGGAATCCGATGAATGTTTGCCGCTTAGGATGCTTGGATGCCGCTCAGGAGTTACTGCTTGAGATGCGTGTGAGGCCTTTGGGGGAGCGGCAGCGATAGAGATACATCTCCCTCTCTCCTCTGCAGGTAAGGAAAGAAACCAATTGTTGGCACAAGGTTTGGGCGTGGCATTTATACCATGCCTAATATCAATGTGGCTGCCGGCATGTGTTTCCCCAGATCCCATGAGATCTCAAGAACACAAGACATGGAGGCTGCCAGAGGCACATGGGCCGGGGGGGAGGGAGGGTTAAACATGTGGCAACTAGTATTGAAAAACAGTGTTGCTCGAATATGAATTTACCTTAAATAAATGAAAAGATAAGAGACGTTTGGCAAAACAGGAGCAATTTGATTTAATTAAATGCAGCGGCCGGGAGAATATCGACAGAAGTGCATCTGAAACAGTCTCAAAGAACAGAAGTTTTGGCCGCAGAAATATACTTTTTGTGGGTACAATAAAACACTTGGACATACTTTGAAAAGCATTATAATCATAAATAACAAGTACAACCATCTGATAAGCGGGACACAGATGTCTCTTGATCTCTGAGAAAGCTAGTGTGGGCCAGTGTGTCCGTCTCCAGATGTTTGGTGTTGATCCAGCGGGTTACTAGCAATGAGCATTCATACACCAAATACTCACCTGGGCCCATACATTCATACTACGCTAGTATTTTCCATTTGTGGGTCAGTTGTACTCTTTATCAAAAATCTCTGCTACCAATTACTTTTCTGATTGAAGAGTAATGACTTACCAATGGACCCCCTGTTAATTGGGAAGTTTAAAATGAGTGACATTCAATACAATTCATAATTCCTGAAATACTCACTGAGTCAGGAAGTTTTAAAATGTTTATCTAAAGATTTAGCAGAGTAAAGTACGGAACCACATGATACTTAATCGTATATCAAGGATGAAGCATAATAATCAATTAGCATTCAATGACAGTCCCTCAGAAAGGAGGAGAAAGAGACAGCAGCGCAACTAAGGTTTGCATGTATATTTACCTAAAGTGCAAGAACCAAACCCCTTGGCCAAGGAGTTGGAAAGATAGGACCCTGGAAGGATGAAGAGCAAAGACCTCCTCCCGGATCAGGACAGGACCGGTGACCTCTCTATCAAAGACGCCTGCGTCGTTCCCCTCACTGTTACTCGTTTCTCCTCGATTTCTCCCGTGTCTTCCTTCTAAGGTACTCCGACGCCCCCACCTCAGGACCTCTCTGGACAGTGGTTCCGTCTGCAATCGATCAGCTCGTCATGGATCTCGAACCTCGAACCCCTCTGCATCAGATTTGCTCTCTTCTGCCTCTCTTCTGAATGAATTCTGAGCCTTCTGATTCTTCTGATCTATATTTTAACTAATTCTATATCTATTATACCCTTCTACGCCCATGTACCTCCCCTTAATGTTGCAGAATTATGGGCCCACTACTTCTGATTGGACGGGGACAGGGGGTTGATCCTCACACCATATCGATTTGGTTCAATTTCTTTAAGCCCATTGTTTAAACATACCGCCCATCACAATTAATACATTTGCTTTATTTCCCACCCGTCTCACGACAATTTTTATACATTGTTCATATAAATTGTTGCTTTTCAGTAGGGACATCATGGGTACAGCAGTGTTTGGCCATCAGGTCACGGCCTTGGACGACGTCCAGGTTGACTTCATCCTTTTCTCTCTGGGCAGCCATTCAGGGCGCATGCGCAGAATCATTGTCACACGAGTTTTCAGTTCGCCAACCCCAGGCCCAATTTACGAACTAATAAAAAGTCAAAGAAGAAAATATTAAAATCACAAATAAATTGTTTCACTGTATTCCTACTCTTTCTACTCTATTCCCATTTACTTATAAATTCGATCCTGCATTAATAGCGTTAGAATACCACAGTTTAATTGCAACATGAGAGCAAGCTGTAGCACGTGAAAACATAAAGCGGCCATTTTAATGCACACTGCGCAGAAAGACGTCACACCATGTGATATGGTTGAGACATGCGCAATAGGGTTCCCGCGCTTTAGCAGCCATTTTAGAATAGACAAGCGTTAATTGTTAGTTTAAACACATAGGCAAGCTTCCTTTCTACTTATATTCGTGTGTATTTATTAGTATGAACAATTCAAAGTTTAATAAATTAATACTGTGAGAAGATTGCCTCCGAGCAAGTCTCATTTGTGAGTCCTTGCTCCATCAATCCCCTCTCTGATGGCGTTTCTGAGCCATCAAATACTACCCACAACCAGATGCCAACTTTTAGCATAAAATTGTCTCAGTTTCATTTTTACACTTTCTATTTTTCACATCTCCTTTCAGTTTCTTGTATAATTCACTTCTTAAATCTTCTAGTTCGATTTCATCAAACTTTCGCTTCTTTCCTTTTCCTGTCACATTATACGATTCATTCTTTCTACAACATTTGCACCATATTATTATAGACAGTACTATTATTCCTATCCCTGCTAAGGGTACTAATATTTGACCTATAAGTCCTTTCCCTACATTAGCAAACCAGGTACCAATTGACCTAATACTATTGGTCAATCTTTCCCATACACTATCAACTTCCAGTGGTTTTAGTTCCTTCTCAAGTTTAGTTATATTCTGTATACATGTTCCAATTTCTGCACTTTTATCAGGTATGTAAGTGCAACAGTGTTTCGTCTTCAATAATTTACAGACTCCGCCCTCTTTCGCTAACAGTATATCAAGAGCAAGTCGATTTTGCATAACCATAGATCTAATCGCAACCATCTCCGCATTAATCATTAGAAATCCTCCAGCAGTGTCAGTTGATAAACGATCAACCACTGTAGATAATTTACATATCTTCCTTGAGTTCAGAATTATTCCCACTGAAGGTATCAATGCACCAAATATAACACCTACAATTTCTGAAAAACTAGCTCTTTTTCTACATTAATTCACTAGTATTTTCATTGCTGCCAGTGTTTCTTTTTATGTGGTATATCTTTGGAAATACTATTCCAAAATAACAACTTCCATACCATCATGCAGGACGCCTAAAGCAAGCCTTATTCCCACACACATAATAGATTCCAGGAAAAACTGAATCTGTTCCTCCTTTGAGTCCCCAACCTCCAAGAATTAAGAAATTGTGTTCCCATTCACTGGTACCGATGAAAATATTGTTATAATCAGTCTTTAACCTATGTAGACAAATTTTCCCTGTCTTTACAAAATCTAGAGCCATAGCAGCTTGAGCCTTGCCAGGTGTGTAACTACCCTCTTTCTCAGCCCAAGGTGGCAGATGAGCCTTATGCTCAGACGCTTTCTTCTGGAAATCTTGTCTTCTATTCTCCACTAAATTCAAAAATATCTTTTCTTCTTCATGTAATGAACATGTTAGATTGCTTCTATGTGCATGTGTTATATCTATCGATTTCATTGTTAAGAAAAATTCTCCCATAAATTGTGCATCTTTACTACTAAGCACTGGATTCATATTCTTTCGAATCGGAACCTCAGAAAATATCACATCTATATTTGAATAATAATACTGAAGTCGCCCTGTTCTATAAAATAAACTAGTTAGTAGTACACTACATGATATGCCATAAGTTAATGGCAAGTGATGATATGTTAACCCTTCTGCTACTGATTCAGGTAGTTTCATACAGACATAACAATTACTAACTTCCATGGTATCTACATATTGAAACAATAATTTTGTGAAAACATTCAGACTAGTGTCATTATCTGTTACTTCATGATGAAATTCTGGTTCATCTTCTGCCTTTAGTTCTACTCTATTACTTTTCAAGTTATCTGTCCTTTCCTTTGTTTCGTTGTTAACCTTTTTATCTATTATCATAAGGTAAGGAATTGCTACGATCACAACTAACCATACTATAAGCACCACTACCAGATTACATATGCATATAGCACAGCATCTTTTACAACCTTTCTGCTTTGGTTTCCCAGTAACTCTATCGTCAGGCATTTTTGACAAGGAAGATTGCTCTTCTTATCGTATTTTTCAAGTCTCTTTACGTTCTCAAGGTGGTTTTATTTCTTTTTCATAAGTCAGTTCCGCACTGGTTCCTTCGTCACCACTTTCACTTGATTCTGAGCTCTCGTAGTCTTCAAGGATGATATAAGTCCAATCAGGACCTTTAAATTTGTTGTTTACAAGTTTCAGTCTTTTGCTTCTTCGTTTTTCACTTTTACTTTCTTGTCCCGCTTGGCTTGTCACTTCGTTTACTTGTTCTGGATCTTCACTTCTGGTTGTTATGTGGTATTTTACTCTTTTAATGACACTAGGCCAATGATCACCTTTTCTGGTTTTCTTTGTTTGCACTGTCTCTTTACTTTTTATTTCTTCTTCAGAAATTCTTTTATTTTCAGGTTGTGGCACAGTTTCATTTTCTTCAATTTCAGTTTCTTCTGCTATTTGTTCTTTTTCAGGTATTATTGGTTTCTCGTCAGCTGCTCCACTGTGAGTCTCTAGTAACTGATCTTGTTCTTGATTTACGTTTTCATGTTCGAGATTCTCGGGATCTTCTTCTTGAATGTATTTTTCTGGATCTAACTGATTCTGATCAGGGCTTATTGCACTTTGTACTTCTGCAGCCTGACCGCGTTCTTCTAGACCTGTCTGTCCCTGCTCAAAATTTGTTGGTTCGTCGTTATTTTGAGCCCAGTTTCCTCTCCCTATCTGGTCCTGCTCAGGTTCTCTTATTGTGTCTCCTTCTTCTTCCTGAGTTGCTTCTTCTTCACCTATCTGATCTTCTTCAATTTCTTCCAAATTTGCTTGACTTCTTGTTCTGTGGTAAACTTCAGGAATTTCCACCACTGGTATCCAGTCCTGACTTGTGCTCGGTTGTTCTTCTTCAGCTTCCCTTGAATCTCGGACCTGAGATTCTTCAGCTGGGCAACCTTCTGCTTCCTCAGTTATCGATGCTGTCTGAGGATTTTCTTCTTCAGGGTCTGGTACTCTTTTGGTGTGGCTTACATGAATCCAATTAGGAAATCCTGCACACTTTACTGCTGTGTTTGTAACCAGTATGACCTGACAAGGTTTGTCCCACCTGGGTGATAGACACGTTTCTCTGGTGTGATTCTTCACTACCAACCAATCACCAGGATTCAGATCATGTTCTTGTTCAGGCTGCCTGGAAACTGCGTCTTCTCCAACCTGGTGAGAGACAGAACGCACTAGGTCAGCCAATCCTTTGCAATAATCCAGAACCATATCATCAGATATATTCAGCAGTTTATTTGTAGGAACATGTGCTTGTCTCATTGCTCTTCCCATCATTATGTCGTGTGGACTCAATACGGTATTTCTATCAGGGATGCTTCTGAGTCCCATTAAAACAAGTGGCAATGCATCCGGCCAATCTAGCGATGTTGATGCACACATTTTTCCCAGTCTGGATTTTATTGTGCCATTCATTTGTTCCACCACTCCAGAAGCCTCTGGACGATATGCACAGTGCAATTTTTGCTCAATTTGGAATGCTTCACAGATTATCTTAATCACCTCACTGTTAAAGTGCTTTCCTCTATCTGATTCCAAAGTTACTGGAAAACCAAATCTAGGAATGAGTTCTCGTAGCAACAATTTTACGACTGTAATACTGTCATTCCTTCTGGTAGGGTAAGCCTCCACCCACTTTGAAAACAGACACACTATGACGAGTACATATTTCAGTCCCCTACATGGTGGTAGCTGAATGAAATCTAGCTACAATCTCACAAATGGACCCTCTGCCTTTCCGATCTTCCCAAACCCAATTACTGTTTTTCTTCCTGGATTATGCATTTGGCAAGTTAGACACCTCTGGCAAAGACTCTCTGCTACAACCCTAAACCTTGTATTGTACCAATTTTGTCTGAAGAGCCTAATCATTGCATCTCTCCCTACATGTGTGTCTCCATGATACATTCTGGCCATTTGTGAAAGCAGACAGTCGGGCATGACTGGTCTGCCATCGGCATAAACCCATACATTGTCATCTGCTCTTTGGGAACATCCCATTTTAATCCATGTATTCCTTTCACTCTCATCAGCATCATCTTGCAATCGTTTTACATCATTCCATGTTTCAGGAGGTGCATACAGCATAAGTTGGCAGCTGATTCCCATCCTTTCAACCCTTTTATTAACTGATAACCTGTTTTTGGCACAGTGTTGGGCCACCAAGTCTGCATATCTGTTACCGACTACCACCCAGTCATCTCCTGACTGGTGTGCGGCACATTTCACCACAGCAAATTCTTTTGGTGATTGTATTGCTTCCAATAGTTCTTTTACGAACTGTCCATTTTTAATGGGGGATCCTGAAGAAGTCATGAAATCCCTCTGCATCCATAGTTGGCCAAAATCATGCACAACCCCGTAACCATATTGACTATCTGTAAATATAGTTACTTTCTGGTTCCTCCCAATTTTGCAGGCTTTTATCAAAGAAATTAATTCAGCTACTTGTGCAGATTTTACTCCTGGTAAATAGGATGCTTCAACTATTCCAGTTAATTCACATACTGCATATGCTGCCGTTAGTTTACCATCTTCATGCCTTTGGCATGAACCATCAACAACAGCTCCCTGTCTGGTTTCCTAAGGGGTAGTTCTTGTATGTCCGGACGAGGTTTTGTGCACAACTCTGTGACTTGTAAACAATGATGTTCCTCTTCATCATCTTTAACTTCCTCATGATATGGGTCTGGTAGTAAGGTAGCAGGATTTACTATTGTGCACCTTACAATGGTCACATTTTCAGCACCCAGTATTATTCTTTCATATTTAGTCAGCCGACTGGGAGTAAGATGCTGAGTTCGGGTTCTTGTCAACAGAATCACAACCGAATGTGGAACAAACACTTTTACAGGGTGTCCCATTACAATTGACTCACTTTGTTCAATGCTCAAACAGGTAGCCTCTACTGCTTTTAAACAGCCTGGCAATGCGGCTGCCACTAGGTCTAATGTAGCAGTAAAATATGCTATAGGACGTCTGTCCAAACCATGTCTCTGGGTTAGGACTGACAGTGCACAATTTTCTCTTTCATGGCAGAATAATGCGAATTTTCTTTTATAATCAGGCATGCCTAGGGCAGGTGCTGCACACAAAGCGTTTTTTAATTTTACAAAAGCTCCTACGCTCTCATCATCCCACTCAACTGGGTCCTTTGCCTTCTTTTTCGTCATTTGAATTAATGGCTTTGCTAACAGAGAAAATCCTAGTATCCATTGTCGACAATAACCTACTATTCCCAGGAACATTCTCACTTCGCGTTGGGAGACAGGCATTTGCATTTTCTTTATTAATTTTACTCTTTCAGACATTATTCTTCTTTTTCCCCTCTCAATCTGGTGTCCTAGATACTTAACGGCTGTTGTACAGAACTGCAACTTTTCAGGTGAAACTGTATGCCCTTCTTCAGCTAAATGATTTAATAATGCAATGGAGTCAACAACACAGTCCTCTCTGGTGTTAGATGCCACCAGTAAATCATCTATATACTGTACTAAGACTGAGCTTCCTGGCATCACTAGTTTCTCTAAACACTTTTTCAATATCTGATTAAAGATAGAAGGACTTTCCGTGTACCCCTGAGGAACACGATTCCATACATAGACTTTGTTCTCAAATTTAAATGAAAAAAGATACTGACTATCTGGGTGCAATGGTATTGAAAAGAATGCTTGACATAAATCAATCACGGTAAACCATCCTGCACTCCAAGGAATTTTGTATAGAATCACTGCATGATTTGGCACTATAGGACAACAAGGTTCAACTATTTTATTTATTTTTCGCAGGTCTTGCACAATCCTATATTTTCCACTAGGTTTCTTTAAACCCATTATTGGTGAGTTACAAGGGCTACTCATTACTTCTTTTAGTATGCCTTGTTTTACCATTCTGTCAATTTCTTCAATAACTCCTGCTTTTACTTCTGCACTCATTTTGTACTGTCTAGTATTTGGGAAAATTGCACCTTCCTTTACAGTAATTTTAACTGGGTCTATTTTGGCCATAAGTCCTACTTCCTTTCCAGTGAAATCCCATACTATGGAATTTACTGTAGTTTTTAACTCTTCTGGCAACTCATCTTTTGTTATCAAAGAGAACATCTCATCTACTTCTGTACCTTGCTTGGCAATCATAAATTTATATACATGGTCTTCATCCGGGGTCTGGACTGCCACACCATCCGGTGTGCAGAAAATTGTGCAGTTCATTTTACACAACAAATCTCGGCCCAATAAATTCACTGGACTTGAATCACACACTACAAATTGATGCATTTCTCTAAAATGTCCAATTTTTACTTCCATTGGTTCGGTAAGAGGTGTTCTAATCTTTCGATTAGCCACACCCACAACTTGGATAGCTTCTCCAGAGAGAGGAAGGTCTGGGATGTCTGCTGTTCTCACAGTAGACCTGGTAGCACCAGTGTCCAAAAGGAAAGTAATATCATTACCTTTCACATTGCCTTCAACATATGGACCTGACTGATCTACCAGTAAGGATGCACCAAGTACGCACTCCTTCTCCCCCTCTCATAGGCACCGTCATTGGCTATAGGGACAGAAGTCGTCCTGTAAAAGAAACTGTGAGGTTACATAATCATTCTTACCACTTCCTCCCTGATATTCGACGTCTGTACCGTGCTTTGCTCTGCTTACATTACCCTGTATAGGTGCAGGTGGCAACTGACTCTGAGGATTTACACCCTGCTGTGAGTCATTCTGCGTCTGTGGATTTAAATTTTGATTTGGGCCATTATTATTCCGAATCTTTTTACATTCATCCTTCCAATGCCCCAATTTTCCGCACCCGTGACAAGGAAACTTCTTTTTAGCCTCTTCTCTGCTCATTCGTCCTCTCACTTTTCCTCCATTCCCAGTGTCACCATTCGTTCCAGAATCTTTTCCCTGATTATCACTTGGATTATCCAAATTAATTCCCTGTCGCTCAGCCATTTTTACCTGAGCCCACATCACTTTCTCTTGTAGTTTCTTATGCCTATCCTCAATGTCATCTCCACAATATTTCGCATATTTCAAGATTTCATCGATCAGTTTCCCTTGCCAGCACAACATGTGCTGCTTAATCATCTGACAAATCTCTGGCTTTAAACCATAAACAAATCGGTAGACAAACTGACTCATGTTTTTATCTCCAATGTCCTCAAATCCACTCTACTGTTTGAATACCTGCAATAAACGTTCATAGTAGGCGTTTACCGATTCACTGGCTTCCTGGGTAGTTCTGTCTATTTTCACCCAATCTGTTTCTTTTGGTGGTATTTTCCCTTTCAGGTAAGTTATTACCTGCTGATACTTTTTCATTACATCATTTGACGGGGCACCTGTCCTTGGATCTCTAGGATACTCTTTACTGGGCCAATCAACCGTGATTTTACAATCTGTCCACAAATCGGCAGGTACCACTATGTCGAACAAACCATCCAAATCCTTCAACAATACCTTTGACACCTTCACAAACCTCTCAACCTGCTTGTACCATTCAATTGGCTTTTCTCTCAACTTTGGAAAATCATTCGTAAAGGACAAAATATCCTGTCTGCTCCATGGGACATGTACATATCCCCCTCCCGGAACTTCTCGCATCGGGTACATTTGATCTGCTTTCCCAGTTTCCTTCATTAAATATTCAGAAGTGGTTCTACTGTATCGTGCCTCTTCCTTTTTCTTTGTCCATCTAGCTTTCCATTTATCTAGGTCTCCCCATTTCTGCAAGACTGTCATTAATTCCTTTATTTGTAATTTTCTTCCAGAGGCATTCATGTTTTCTAAATCTTTGTCTGAAAAATCTGCTCTATAGGGTTTCTGTAACACTTTTGACTTCCCTATTTCAATTCCCATCTGCAGAGCTAAATCTGATAATTTCTCATGGAATATCTTTACATTTCTGGTGATACTTCTGCACACGAACAATAATTCTTCTTCATCATAAGTATTTAGGCGATCTACCCCTACATTTCCTGCTATCATTTCTTCTAACTCAACCTTTAATTTATAAATTTCCATGATCTTTGGGGTGAACTCTGTTTGTCTGATCCTTGTGCCCACCTTTCTAAGTCTTCTGGTGTAACTACTGTGGCACTTTTGGTTCCTGATGAGGTTATTATGTTTACATCTTTGGAGCAACCAGATGTTACTCTTCTGGGGGTACTGTTTGCAGATTCTCGAATGGGCAAGTCCATTAATGCAATCATAGATTCACAATCACTAAAGTGATCCTCAACCATTACTACTGCTTCAGGTTTAGGAACATTCACAGGTGTAGGCATAACTAGAGGTTTGGGATAATTTACTTTGTCCCCATACAAGGGAACCACTGGACCAATGGTTACAGGTATGGTCAGTGAATCAGGATGAATACTCAATTGTGTTACCTTCTGTATTAATTCTGCTCTGTTTTTATCTATGGCTTCCTTTTCTTTATCGTGAAGTACTCTACTAACTGGGGAATCATGCAATACTTGTGGTACCAAGGGTGTCCTTAACAGGGGTGCACTTGGGGTGCATCCACTTGTCCCTTCCTGATATGGTGGCGGGTTCTTTAATATATCTTCCATAAATTCATCTTCGGAATCTCCAAATCTAGTCAAGTGTTTTGTCTTTTCTGTGCATTTGCTCCCTAACGATCCTTCTGCCATTAATATCGGATACAGACCCTCTGTAAGCATTGCTCTTCTCCACTGTTTCATCTGACCGTCCCTTGACTCATTTTGGTACCTAGGGAAAAATCCCCGATTACTTCTGGACTGGTCACGTTCAAATGCCTCGGTTTCCCATTCCTCTAAGGCTTCGTATTGAGTTAATCTAGGTCTGGGTTCTAAGTCATTCATTCTTATTCTCAAATTTTGAAGAATTTTCCCATTGAAAGTACCATTCTCTGGAAATGCTAATATTCCATCATTTTTGGTATATTCCATCCAATTTTCTATCCATACACAAGTATGATAACCTCTCTCCATCATCATGAATGAAGCGGGCGTTTTAGCTGGTGGAATGATAATTCCTTCTCTAGTTTTGATTGGTTTATCCTTTTTAAAATAATTCTTAATCTTTTGTAGGAATGACATTTTCCTCTTTTCTCCGTACATTTTGGGTAAATCTCGATGTATAAAATTATATTCTGCAAACCCTAGGAATCTCCTATCCGGACGAATTCCTATTAAAGTTGGATCACGTTTTAACATACAATCTCCACTATCCACTAGGGTTTCGGCTTCTATGGTAACAACCAATCAAATTCCAGCTAACTTTTGTCTCTGAAACAATCCTAGCGCGGCCTTTTTGTGACGTTTGTTTGTCAACCCCTCCTTTACAATCTGCGCTTCTCTGTCCCTCGCTGTTTCAACCAATCCCAGCGCGGTACCTGTGACGTCAGTACTACTCCTGACTACTGACCCCTCCTTTACAAGAGTCTTTCTACGCCCGCGGTTTCAACCAATCCCAGCGCGGCGTTTTGTGACGTCAGCTTCCTCTCCGGTAGCTGACCCTCCCTTTACAAAATCGTACGCAAAACTTTATTTTCTCTATGCTTCTTATTAAAATTCAGTAACAACATAAAACATTCGCTATCGTGCCAGTTTCTCTAAAATTGAAAAAGATAGCTTCTCTCACACTTAGTAAAACCTTTCCTTTTACTATACATATACTACGAGTAAAACCCTTCCATTTACTCTTCACACAAGCTTCAGAAATACTTGCTACTTCTTCAATGTTACCCTTTCTAGGTGATATAACATCAAATTTTCACTAGCATATTCCCTTGGCTGTCACTCACACGCATAGAGTCCCTAACAAGTACTGATAGCCCTACTTAACTTTTCAGTACTATTTCTGCCTGACAGATAACCTCACTGCAGTATGGCTTCCACTTACCATCCGCTATTCTTTCCCCGGGGATTCTGGACAACATAAAACAGACTTTAAAACCACACGGATGTTAGTTCATAAAAATAAAATTCTCATTACCCAATTAACAAAGAACAACCATCCTCTGATAACCAGAAAACTGATCCAGCGGGTTACTAGCAACGAGCATTCATACACCAAATACTCCCTTGGTCCCATACATTCATACTACGCTAGTATTTTCCGTTGGTGGGTCAGTTGTACTCTTTATCAAAAATCTCTGCTACCAATTACTTTTCTGATTGAAGAGTAATGACTTACCAATGGACCCCCTGTTAATTGGGAAGTTTAAAATGAGTGACATTCAATACAATTCATAATTCCTGAAATAATCACTGAGTCAGGAAGTTTTAAAATGTTTATCTAAAGATTTAGCAGAGTAAAGTACAGAACCACATGATACTTAATCGTATATCAAGGATGAAGCATAATAATCAATTAGCATTCAATGACAGTCCCTCAGAAAGGAGGAGAAAGAGACAGCAGCGCAACTAAGGTTTGCATGTATATTTACCTAAAGTGCGAGAACCAAACCCCTTGGCCAAGGAGTTGGAAAGATAGGACCCTTGAAGGATGAAGAGCAAAGACCTCCTCCCGGATCAGGACAGGACCGGTGACCTCTCTATCAACGACGCCTGCGTCGTTCCCCTCTCTGTTACTCGTTTCTCCTCGATTTCTCCTGTGTCTTCCTTCTAAGGTACTCCGCCGCCCCCACCTCAGGACCTCTCTGGACAGCGGTTCCGTCTGCAATCGATCAGCTTGTCATGGATCTCGAACCTCGAACCCTTCTGCATCAGATTTGCTCTCTTCTGCCTCTCTTCTGAATGAATTCTGAGCCTTCTGATTCCTCTGATCTATATTTTAACTCATTCTATATCTATTATACCCTTCTACACCCATGTACCTCCCCTTAATGTTGCAGAATTATGTGCCCACTCCTTCTGATTGGACGGGGACAGGGGGTTGATCCTCACACCATATCGATTTGGTTCAATTTCTTTAAGCCCATTGTTTAAACATACCGCCCATCACAATTAATACATTTGCTTTATTTCCCACCCGTCTCACGACAATTTTTATACATTGTTCATATAAATTGTTGCTTTTCAGTAGGGACATCATGGGTACAGCAGTGTTTGGCCATCAGGTCACGGCCTTGGACGACGTCCAGGTTGACTCCATACTTTTCTCTCTGGGCAGCCATTCAGGGCGCATGCGCAGAACCATTGTCACACGAGTTTTCAGTTCACCAACCCCAGGCCCAATTTACGAACTAATAAAAAGTCAAAGAAGAAAATATTAAAATCACAAATAAATTGTTTCACTGTATTCCCACTCTTTCTACTCTATTCCCATTTACTTATAAATTCTATCCTGCATTAATAGCGTTAGAATACCACAGTTTAATTGCAACATGAGAGCAAGCTGTAGCACGTGAAAACATAAAGCCGCCATTTTAATGCACACTGCGCAGAAGCAAGAGTTTCCCTCCAAGCAAAGAAAGACGTCACACCATGTGATATGGTTGAGACATGCGCAATAAGGTTCCCGCGCTTTAGCGGCCATTTTAGAATAGACAAGCGTTAATTGTTAGTTTAAACACATAGGCAAGCTTCCTTTCCACTTATATTCATGTGTGTATTTATTAGTATGAACAATACAAAGTTTAATAAATTAATACTGTGAGAAGATTGCCTCTGAGCAAGTCTCATTTGTGAGTCCTTGCTCCATCAGTGTGGTGAGCGCATGATCACCCCGTGCAGTGTACATGTCCTGTCCTGATTGGCTGAGTGTTCCTATTTACATGTGGCATCTAACTTTGTGGTATTTTGGGAACACGCACCTTTAGCCAAATGTGTTTTATTGGGGCCAATCTCCTCCGTCCTGTTTGTGGTGTGACTTCCCATGTGTGGGATCGATCAGGGTTTTCCCTGGGTGCACATTTGTTTTTGGGCTAAGTGTAACCCCACCTGTGACCTGTCAATTGGTAGGCTTGGGTTTGGGTTGCAGGGCCTGTCTGACCACGTATCTCTGACTTGGAGTTAATGGGGAGGTCATCTCGGATGAATCCAACAGCAATGATATGAGTTTGTGAGTGTTAGCACATGTAACATGGTGGCCATTGATATCATATTTACCAATATTCTCATTATTATATGTACAGTTGTCATATCGTACATCAACATTACATTTACTGAGATTGACATCATTATGCATGCATAAGTTACGGTGTACATGGACATTGGATTCATTGGTATTGACATCACTGTGCATGCATAGATTACAGCATGCCCTGGTATTGCATTTATTGGTATTGACATCATTGTGTGTACATAGATTACAGCGTACATCAATATTGCATTTATTGGTACTGTCGCTGCTATGCGTACATACATTAGGGTGTACATTGCTATCGTATTTATCAATCTCAACATTCCCCCTCCAGTTGAATTTTCTACTACATAATTTTTCTCATACGTCATGACCATCACATTATTTGAAATGGTGCATGTTGCTGTGGCATCTGTTATCTCATTCCTAGCTATTTGCAAAATGCCTAGTTTGTGGACTGCTTTTTTACAGTGGGAAACCCCCACCTGTTGGAAACCACACAGTAATAATACATCTATGACAACAGGAAGCAGCAATGTGCCCAGCCTGATCTCCTACAAGGGGAGCCATGTGAAGAGACTATGAAACCAGTCCTGCACAGGGGCAAACCCCTCCTCCTTAATGTCCATTTATAGATGATGCAGTGCTTGAATGGCAAGAACGAGAGTCCCATTGTTTAGGTAATTCCCGGGAATAAAAGTACAACAGAAATTACCAATCTTGGCTTACACCCAGCCCTCTATCATGGTCATCAAGTCCAACACATACTGATGTTACATCACCATGAGCTGTACGGCTGTCAGTTCTTCCCAGATAGCATTAAGGCTGAGCTCAGTGTCATTGATCATTTTCAACAGTTCCCACCTGGTAATTTGTAACCAGTGGGCATTTGATTTTGTTTGAATGGTGAAGAAAGGTATGGACCCTCCTGCATTGATTTTAGTGTCCCTGAACAGTCTGAATTCTTCTGGAATGTCCTTGTACTGAGCCCAACTAAAATAATCACCAGATCTTCTTCTTCGAGCCTGATGCAACAGAGTTGATTTCTTCTGTAGTAGATTTTGGAACAACTCAGACAGATCTTCTCCAGGGATGACTAGGGTCAGGGTGTGTATGGTTAAAAGGGCGCAGAGGCCACGCCATCCGGGAACGAGCTGGGCATAGGCAAAGTTGCCACAATGCCACTAAAAATCATTAGCGTGGAGGTGCCCCACTGCAGGTTCGGTATGTGCAACAACAGTTCACAGTTGACATTGGCTTTGAGCAGTAGTGGTTGCCCCTTCCCTTCCAACCACATCTACCTGTTTATCTCAGTGTTCCAGATTTCCTGGCATGGGGTGTCTGTGCTGGAGTTTGACACTCTCCCATAGGACTAATTTCTCCTAGCGTCATCGAGGTAGATGGCACTACACTGGAATTCCCTACCAGGGATCCATTTGTCATTAAAAAAGGCTGCTCCAAATATGCTAAGAGCCATCCGGGGACCACAGACAGAAGTGGGGGCAAAGTCGTTTGCACACTGGAGTGGTGGCTTTGTTACCTCTAAGTTCCGGAGCCAAACAGTGTCCTCCTCTACAGTGCCTGCCACGCATCCTGTCTAACTCTGTTTGAATTTCACTAGGTTCAGTAAAAAGGTAGAGTGCTGTGGGATTGGTCTCGTGTCAGGCAATGTTTGCTACTGATTTATGTGGCTAAACTATACTGGGTTGTATCTTTTCCCTAATCATACAGAGAAACAGCTAGATGAGACATTTGGCTTTCTCAAGGGCTATCTCTTGTGGTAAGTAAAGTCTGTCTGCACCTACGACATGGGGTATCAATGAGCATATGTAACATGGCCTGTTTGTAGTTTGGGTGCCCACGGTGGTCATGTTTGGATACCATGTGTTTTGTAGGAGCACGCTGTGTAGTGCGTATTGGATGCTAGCGTTAGGTTCAGTGAATGTGTACGTGAGGTGCGAGAGGATTCTGCACATGCTTTGTAAGAATATCAACGTTGGTTTCATGGGACTAGGCACATTTTGGGGATTGACAGGGTGTGTGAGCACCCTGGCTAAGCAGAGTGTGTGCAAAAACACAGGGGTACATAACTTTAAAAACATTCATCAACTGTTGGATGTTCTGCGGGGGAGATGTCTGTCTTCTGGGTGCCCAGAGGTGTCTTATCTTGATGAAGAGCAAAAAAGAGAGTTTGTTATCAAAAACATCTGTAAAAGTCAATTTATAGTCTGTGGTCTTGAGCGGTTGGGGTGTGGAAATCCTTTTGGAGGCTCCAGCTGAAGAGTTGGCAGCTGCTGGAATGATGCTGCACATGTGGTTAGATCTCTGCCTGGAGTAGAAGAGCTGTGAGTTGTTTGTTAGCTTGGAAAAAACACATTGTTAGACAGTTTTTAGAACAATTCCTGGTTTCTTTTGTACGGGTACATTCTGTGGCTTTACTGGAGCGTGAAGCTACTTAGCAGGGTGCTGAAAAATGGTGGTAGCACTTTTGGGGAATTGTGAGTTTTAAGTTTGGTTTGGTTTTATTTGAACTTTTTCTCCCTCCTCTGCTGGCTACGGTGGGGACAATATTTTCATCTGTGGGCTGCTCCGTAAAAAGGTGTGTTATTTTTACTGTGCAGGGGCATCCTTTTGACCTGCATGGGCTGCATCAATTTTGAGAAGCAGAGGTGTCTTAGTTATTTGGTGGTCTGTCCATTGACACATGAACATTTCTCTGGTCTCTGCACATGGTGTGCAATGAGGTTCTGTCTAAATGGGTTTGAGTTCTTGGGATAAGTCTTCTTTGTGGAAGGCTTGAGAATTTTGGAATGTTTCTAGACACCCACATACGGGTTCCAATGGGCATTCTCCTGTGTTCTGGGCTTTGCTGCTTTAACAAGGAATACCTGTAGGGTCCTACAGGGAATTGACTGGGATCAGGTTTGTTTGCTGTGCTTTCCGACGAGGATCAGGTGAAGGGGCGAGGGTCCCGAAATGCATTGGGCTCATGTTGACAACATTTCAGGACATGGATTACCCAAATGTTTAATTGTTTTTTGACAATGTTATCTACATTTTGTTAAAATATATAATTTTGGATAAACTTTCAGGAGAAGTTAAATTGCTTATGTTTCTGTGAAGATGTATTAAAACACGGACAACAATCAGATGTTATTGTATTGAATTTGTAAAAACGGATGTATATCGTTTTTGAAGTAGTGCACACTTTGTCCTAGAAACCTGGTGGTTTCTAGCCTCATGTACATGACATACGGTGTTTGGTAGACACAAGTGAAGGTGTAGCACACAGATCATTCAAACTAGTTCAGATCTCAGCCAAAATAGGATTTGCAAACAAGAGGGAGTGCACGATCTACTCGCACAGTACTGCTAGGATTGGGCAGATATCCCCTAGGGTCCAGGGCGGAGCTCCCTTTAGGACTGGTGCCATTGATACGCTAGTGGCCAACGCTGCCCTCTCTATTGCGGTCTTCTTTAACTTGTGTTGGACCAATTTGGCGGAGTCTCTTTGGTCCTGCTTTACCCTATCCTTCTCCTTTTTTCCGGTAATAATGCAATATGTGGGCCTGTATCTCCTGCTAGGGTTTGGTGTCCAACCCCACCACGCCATCTAGTCCAGTTTAGATCTCAGTGGGAATTCCCTTTTTGAGGATGTTGTAAAAGAATGCAACCTGGGGACCCATGTCGGTCCAGGGCTGTCCTGTCTCTTGTCCCTATCGTTCCCTCATCTATCTAGGAAATCGGTTACGATCTCCCCCGGCTTCATGCTTTCTGCCATCAATTCTCCCTTGTCTGGGCAGTCAGGTAATCTCTATTTTGGTCTAAATGAGTTGAATGCGGTCCATCATGCTTGATGTTGATCAGCATTCATGCAGGGATGCAGGCTCAAGAAAACACTGTGTCCATCTGTTCCCCGATGAGACTGTGGAGAAGACTTTTGATGTCAAATAGCTCTAAGTTTATTGCTGCAGTGTTTTTCTCAAAACACACAATTTATTTGCCAGTCCCGTCCATCAATGGGGGCAGTTTGGTTCTGAGCCTGTCTTTGTCTATCTGTACCCAAGGCACGTAGATGGTCCCTGATACACCTTTCTGCGTGGGGCAGCTCTGTCGGTTTCTCCCTGACGTAGTGCTCCCATTGTAACAGGCATTCCTGCATGTAGGGGTAGTTCCATCAGATCCCCCCCTTCATGCTGATTGCAGTCCTCTGCAATGGCCATGTCCTTAGGATCGAAGAATCTTTCCTCCAGCCAGGGACGATCATACTGGCACTTCATTTCGGTCCAGTAGGTCAGTAGATGGCAGAAAGGCCGCGCAAAGACCACATCCTCTTCTCTGGACTCTATCTCTCTAGGGGTTGGTCTGCCTGATGGCAGGTTCGGGGGAAGCAGCGGACATCCTAATAGTTGCTCTCCTCATGTGCACATAAAGGTGCCAACCCTCCCCTTCTGTGTCTCAGTTGTGTTTAAGTCAGGCTATCCTGACTACTTATTTCCTGGTCGGTCTCTTTCCTGCGCCGATGGCCGGGTGCCGGGTGGTTTGTCTGTCACTGACAGCCTTCCTTCTGACTCTTCCCCTTGCTCTTCCCCCTGTAGGGCGCAGGGCCAAGCCCTGGCTTCCTACGGGTAGGGGGTGTTTTTCCCCCTCCCTGTTGGGCTTCCCAGGTGAGAGCTCTTTCTCTTTCTATCCTTAACTCACGCCTCTCCTCTAATTCCACACCAGGGATGTTTCCTTCGCTCAGTGCTGGGTGCTGTTCTTCTGTACAATGTATTGGCCTAAAACCCCCTCCCTGATGCTTTCTCCACACCATGGGCATAACCTGGGGGAGTATAGCCTGTGGCTCCCCCTTCGGAGTCAGATTTTAGAGGTCTAGGGCCCCTGTCTTCCCCTTCACTTGTAGATTCACCTTCCAGGATGGCCACAAACTTCCCACTGACCTTAGGGCTTCCTGTGGGGTGTTGAGGAGCATGTGCTCCTCATTCTGTTCAGACCTAATGGGTCACAACTGATGGGTGGAGGACCGAACCCCGAGGGCGCCTGGCCCTGGACTGAGCTGGGGTTGACTTTGTCTGGGCTAGTTGGTCAGGTGATCTCCCCCCGGTCTGGTGGCTTGCTGCCCCAGGGGAGGTCCGCCGGCCTCCTCGACCGGTGGATTGGTGTAACCCAGTGCAGGAGTGACTGGGATGGCCAGCATCAGCGAGAGCACATCCCTTGCCGGTGTATGGTAGGGGAGATGCAGATGCCTTGCTACAGGCTTAGGGGTAGCCTTATAGGCCGGGCCACCTCAAAGATGGCCCATAATTCCATTAGGGCCTCTCGTTTTGCCCTCTTCTGACCTGCATATTCGGTCTGTATTTGTGTCTTTGTGTGCTCTATGATGTTGGTATCAAATGTTTCCCCCTCAGGCCAGGAGAATGTACATGCTTTTATATGGGTATGCCACTTGCTGCACTGTATTCCTAACTTTCGGGTCTGTGTGGGGAACCTAGCTTGCATGTAGTCGAGTATAGTCTCCATGATGGATTAGGGAACTCGTTTTAAGGAATTTACAAACTTTGATTGTCTTGAGATTTTAAATGATTACAAATTCTACTCTAGTTGTGGGGAAAACTGTACACAGGGTTGTACCATAACAGTCTACTGGTATGAGCTCAAAAAAAAGATACATCAACAAGACATTTAACAGTTTAACAATGACAAATGCAATGAAACAATAACCTGTAACAAAGTGCAATGGTTAGTTCAGAACAATACGAGTTGACTTTTTAGCAGTAAAATAGCGAATATGGAATATGGAATATGGAATATGGAATTCTGGAAATAATTGTTATTACTTCATGAAATGCATAAGCTTACTAACTAATGCAACATTTATCATGAAGCACAATTTGCAAAATTTCAACAGCACCACGACATCAATAATGAATATAATGGATCTGACAGAAAAAATGGCAACTTTGCCCAAAAGACCTCAGTCCTACATCTTGAGGAGAGGGATGCTCCTTGTAGCACCCAGAGCTAAGGGAGCTCAATAGTCTGTCAATATCGGCTCAGCAGGCAAAAATAGCAATGATTTCTGCAGAGAAAAAAGGACAGCTGACAACTATCGGCCCTCTGTGGCCTGACATAAGCTATACCTTAGTCACCAAGGTCCAAATTCTTTCCTAACATCCAAATTACACCTATGTCACACGTAGGGTTGTGTGTACTGACTGCCTGATGCCCAGTGGTCCAAATGAAAAAGTTCACCCTTAGCTTCTTTTGAGGACCGTCAGTGTTAAGAAACCGACAGTCCCTAAGATAACTCCCTTTAACTAAAAAATAAGATTCAGATAGTGACCCTATATAACACACCAAGGGCCTGGGGATGTAGCTGTTGTGTATCGCTCAACGGTTCAAGTGTAATAAATAAGTGACCGTATTTAATACGCCAAGGGCCAGGGTGTACCGGTTGTGTCACGCTCAATGGTTCAAGCAAAGAAAATGTAGCTACCTTTGCCTTCTCTAGCGTGATGACCAGGGGAAAAGGAAAAGTGGTCAACACACTTGTCCTAGTTTGCCACATGCTGGGACTAAGGATCAGATGTAGTCTCTTACCCTGTGATGGCTGTCTCCGGATGGACCTCCTCCCCGTGGATTCAGCAGAACTTCTAATCAATTATGGCATCTGCTCACTGGTCTCCTTACACAGATGAGAATCCGTTCGGGCAGGGGTCCTTACTTCGACAGCAGTCGGGCTCGATAAACAAATCTCTCCTGGCTGGTTTGCCAAAATGTTGCTCGAATATGAATTTACCTTAAATAAATGAAAAGACAAGAGGAATTTCGCACAACAGGAACAAGTTGTATTATTTAAACGCTGTAGCTGGGGAGAGTATCGACAGAGGCATATCTGAAGACAGTCTCAGAGTAGAGAAGATTTGGCCGCATATATATACATTTATACTTCGACATTCTTTGAAAAGCATCATAGTCATAAATAACAAATACAGCCATCTGATAAGGGGGACACAGGCGACTCTCGACCTCTAGGAGCTAGTGTGGGCTTGTGTGTGCGTGCCTAGTTGTCTGGTGTGGTGAGCGCGTGACCACCCCATGCGGTGTACATGTTGTGTCCTGATTGGCTGAGTGTTCCTAACTACATGTGGCATCTAACTTTGTGGTATTTTGCGAATGCACGCCTTTGGCCAAACGTATTTTATTGGGGCCAATCTCCTTGGTCCTGTTTGTGGTGTGACTACCTATCTATGAGATCGATCAGGGTTTTCCATGGGTGCGCATTTGTCTTTGGGCTAAATGTAACCAAACCTGTAACCTGTCAATCGGAAGGCTTCGGTTTGGGTCACAGGGCCTGTCTGGCCACGTATCTCTGACTTGGAGTTGATGGGGAGGTCATCTCGGATGAATCTGATAGCAAAGATAAGAGTTTGTGAGTGTGAGCACGTGTAAAAAGCAGTCATTGATATCTTATTTACCGATATTCTCATTATTATACGTACAGTTGTTACATTGTACACAAACATTGCAACATTTAATTTCATAGCTGTCACTTGTATGCTAAATGCATGCCTGCACAAAACTCATTTGTTTTACAAGGTCAACCTTTGATTTGCAGCTAATTCAAATCTGGATGGAATAAAACTAACAATGCAGGCATCATTTGACTTCTCTCCTTTAAGTTGCCATGAAAAGGAACTGTCATTCCAACACTTCAGAGTCTAAGGGCCTGATTACAAGTTTGGTATTCTTACTGCCATTTTGCCAATGCCCCAAGTGCTAAGTGGATTCAGCGGTCTTTCCTCCACCCTATTACGATGCATGCAGCAGGAATCGCTGACCCCTTCGCCAGAGTGTGTCCCGCCTGCGCAGCGTTGGACTGCAATGCTGGTGATTTTGTACTCCGTCACAGTCAGGGCCGCGGGTTCCTGTCGAGCAGAGTAAGAAAACACAGTTGCACTCGTTGTCCCCTTGTGGCGGTTTCCCGACGTCAGGAATCTGTCATGGTACACTCTCAGCAAAGCGCCATAACAGTGGCCATTGGACGGATAAAAAAACAACATGCCTGATCACCATTGGCCGAGTGGATACACCTGCAAATCACACTATAAAACACACCCCATTTCAGACCATGATCCTTTGCTACTCCCCTGCAGCACAGCAATTCAGAGGCAAAATATTGGTGAGAGAAGGCAGGTTACTTTTCCCCCATCCATTTTACCACTCTCCACACACTTTTCCAGCACATTTTCTTTTCAGCCCTTGGTGTATTTTTGGTAGTATTGTCACTGACTTTTTTGTGGGGATATGTCAAGGCCAAAAAATCCAAATTTTTCAGAGGCTGAGGTGTCAGTCATGGTGGATGAAATCATAAGAGTAGAGCCACAATTGTTTGGAGCCCAAGTCCGATATACTGCTGTCAGTCAGAAAAGGGAAATGTGGACCAGATTAGTAGACAGAGTGAATGATGTAGGTTGCACCCTGGGCACACAGGAGTACATTAGAAAGAGGTGGAACATCCCGAGGGAGAAGGAGCATTCCCTGGCCTCCAAGTAACACATGGAGGCCCAAACGACTGGTGATGGTCCTTCCAGCACCCCAATCAAAATGTTTTCCTGGGAGGAGAAGGTCTTGCAGATCCTATATTCTGAATGAAGGCTTGCCAGGAATACATGGGAGAGTAGAGTCTGGTAAGTTACACCTCACTAATTGTCATAATACCTCAATGTCATGTTTTCTCTCAACTCAGCTTTTGCCATTGTGTTGTGTACTTAGTTTCCTATCATGCAATCCTCAAAGTATCGAATATGTTGGTTTGTCTGTGTTAATGTGTATTCTTGCATATAAGATCACATGTATCAATCTCCATCACATGCCACATGTTATAATGGTGTCTGTAAGTGTATTACTATAAAAATATAATTCCAGGACCCATAATATGTGTTAATATGTAAATGTATAGGCCATCCCAAATGCATGTTGGCAACAGGTATGTTACATTAATCCTTTGCAAATGTTGGCAAGTAGAGATTGAAATGACTACAACTACCACAAGGCCCTGTTTCTGTAACTCAAAATAAGATGAAATTGTGATGTTGCCCATTCTCACTTGTCTGACATATTACAACTAATGTTCATTTCTCATGGAGTTAAACATTTTGCAAGTGTTGGCAAGTAGAGATTGAAATGACTACAACTACCATGAGGCATGTACACAATTTTTAGCCCAGAATCACAACATTGTCTTCCAAAAACATACATACGTGTGTTTTCATATTCCATCTCTATTCCATTGTACCAACAATAGGCTGGCATTATGTCAGAAACATAGAAATTCATACATGACACCAATAGTTTCTGCCAGTGGTCACATTTTTAGTTGCATACCTTAACAACATGGAAGGAGGGGATACATCAGACAATTTTCTAGTGAATAGGCAAAATACAATTGGTCAATGTTATCAGCTGCAGCCATATCGCCTAGCTCACAAATGGAAGCCCACATCAATAACACTAATAGACAAGCGCATGGTAGTACTACATTTTCTGATCACAGGATCATTCTGATCCATTGTTCCAGGATGTGGTGGAATGTCACAAACACATTTCTGTAATCTGCCACAAGGACTTTGACCTACAATGAGGAGACACATCAACAGCTACATACACTTTACACAAAATGAGGATTTAGGCAATGTGAAGGGAGAATAGCATGATTTGGCTCCACAACATTTTGTTGGAGCACATGATGGCACACATTTTTCCTTATGACCACTACACGACAAGGAACAAGTCCAATGGATCCCTCATAACTTCCATCCTATCACTGTGCAAGCTATCTTGGTATAGGATTTGTACACCCAAAGTCTGTGTCTGTCATTCCCAGAAACAACCCATGTCCCCTTTTACTTCCAAACAGTATCATATACCCGAAAATGTCACAACTCTGAAATATTGAAATGAAGATGGCATAGTGAAGGTACCTAAAACAGACCAAAACAAAGAAATTAGCAATCAAACCATACATATTAGATAATTCACATAGTCAACTTCTGGAGAACACAGTCAATGACAACAATCTGAGCAAAACAAAGCAACACAAACAAAATTACCATGTGTCAAAACCTTGTTCAACAAACACCTTTCACCTGGATTTCCCAGAGTTTGCCTTCCCTAATATTGTACCTTTATACTCCTCTCATCATCACAACAAGAGTTGCTGTAACAGTCAACGTCATGGCATTTGACAAAATACTTACACTCATGAGAAGAATTTGTTGATGAAATCTTGACATAAGTGAGGTCCTTCCTCTTCACCACTATCATCATCATGTGGTATTTCAGGATCCTCACCCAGTGGCACTTCATGGGCTCCATCCTCTGTGATATAATGGATGGTCCGTCACAGCACAATGTTGTGGTGCATGCTGCAAGCCACTGTGGTTTGACACACCTTCCCTGATGAGTAGAGGAGGGCATCCCAGTTGTGTCCATGCATCTAAATCTGGCCGCTGTCTCCTTCCATGGGCCTAATTCAAGCAGACTTCCCCTAGCGTTGTTGGATTCCTCAGCGGTGCTAGCAACCATGGACGGTTGGGACAGGCTGAGTCTCCTAGATGGGAGACAGATATAAGTGCAACAATAAGTTAAACACTTTCTGATTATACTACCTGACAATACCCACACAAAGTTAGGACAGATCATATTTACCAACAAGCCAGGTCCTCTGAGGTAGTAGTTGTGACATCAGCTGGGGTATCGTGCTGTTCCACAGTACAAAGGAATCAGGGGCTAATCCTGGGAACCGTGCACAGATATTTGAGATATACAAATCCGATAAGCAGACAACTTGCACGTTAATAGAATGGACATGCTTCCTGTTGTGGTAAACTTGTTCTCTGGCTTGCAGTGGTATTAATGCAATATGGATGCCATCATTGGCTCCAACTACATGTGGGAGGTGACCAAATCCATAGAAGTCATCGTTCATATTGGCTAAATCCTCACATCTGGCTAACTGGATGTAGCTGTTATGTGTCTCATCATTGTCAGAATCACGTCTTGTAGTATACCACTGAAACTTGCTTGTGAGTTGTGACATACCACCAGATATTGCCACTGTGTATTTAAAGGAACCTGTGGCTAGAAAATGCAATTTTACAATTGGTGTGATACATGTGGGATTAATGCGGAAGTAGATCAGGCTCCAACTGATGACATAAATCCAGTACGGTTTGCCTATTCAAACAAAACGTCTTGATGACATCCCTTACTTCCACGGTCTGAAGGTCTGGAAATGGGCGGTACACTGGAGGCTGCGGTACACTGGAGAATGGTATGTGAAGAGTAAGCCAAAACACGTGACAGTCCAGAAATGTTTCAGATTGCAATATACACATATTTCTTTTAAATAGTTTATTGTGCAACTTCCATCACAAATCCCCATTGTGGCCTTGATATGTAACTTGACCATTAATGTGTAAATAATACATCTCGGATGTATTATTTGCACCTTTATGTTTTTTATTTTGTTTTGGACAAAATACCGTCAACGGCGTGTACACTGCACTGCGCTAATATAGACTTAATTCACAGTAACGCACAAGACAAATTAAAAGTTTAGTGAAACTGTAATGGCAATGGATTTGTACATATTTAAACATGTATCCCCTCATTTGGAGAGACAGTAACACAGTTAGCAGTCACCAATAAAGTAGTTTCAACCGCTGAAATGGCGGCTGCCTGACCTCGCATATTGGACACTGTGCATCTGATGCCGCCGCCGGAAGTTGACCACGCAGTGGGTGGTTGACTCCAGGACAGACACAGCCATAGGCTAACGTTTGTGATTGTGATGGCAGGGGGCCAATAGCTGTGTCCGTATACGCTGATGACCGCGTACGTCGTATACATGTACGCCGCAGTTTGAAAAATACCTCACTTGCCTCCTGACACTGCTGCTATCCTCCACTTTAGCTGCTGTTTTCCACATCTGGGAGCAATCATGCCATGCCAAGCAGGTGAGATGGCACGTGCCTTCTCTGCACAGGAGCTGGAGCTGCTGGCTGATGAGGGCCTTTCCCGTTATGGCCAACTCTATGACTCGCCAGAGAAACAGGTAACCACCTTACATACATATGTTACTGTTTAACTCAGTGATTTATATTCCTACAGGCTACAATGTGCCTTTGAGTACCAGAGTTAAGTGTAATTACTGTTTTAACAGTTTTTGGGCCCCCAATAGGACAATAATGTCAGGGATTGTCAAGCACTATACATTGCGTACCTTAACCCCTTCGCTGCTAGGCCTTTTCCCCCCCTGTGCTAAGCCTTTTTTGGGCTATTTGGGGTAGTGCGGGCTTAGGCCCCTGTAACTTTTTGACCACATAAGGTATCCACGCCAAATTTGCGTCCTTTTTTTCTAACATCATGGGGATTGTAAAGGTACCCAGGGTTTGTGGATTCCCCTGGAGGGGACCCAGAAATTAGCCAAAATACAGCAAAATTTTGTTTTTTGGGGGAAAATGCGAAAAAGGGCTACAGATGAAAGCGTCTTGTTTTTCCCTGCAAATGGCATCAAAAAGGGGTTGTGGTGCTGAAATCACCATCTTTCCAGCTTTCAGGGACAAGCAGACTTTTGTCAGAAAACCAACTTTTTTTACACAGTTTTGGCATTTTTCTGGGACATAGCCGATTTTTGCTATTTTTTGTGCTTTCAACCTCCTTCCAGTTAATGGTAGAAATGGGTATAAAACCAATAATGGATCCTGAAAAGCCATACATTTCTGAAAAGTAGACAAAATTCTGAATTCAGCAAGGGGTCATTTGTGTAGATCCTTAAAGTTTTCCTTATAGAAACTAACAGTTAAATGAAGGAAAAATTGAAAATTAGTTGAAAAAAACAGCCATTTGTGTCAACGTTTTCACCTGTAACTTCTTCTAATTATGACAGCTATTTGAAAGCAATATAGCGTTATATCCGCTGGACCTTTCTGGTTGTGGGGATATATAGGACTTGTAGGTTCACCAAGAACCCGACGAACCCAGAGCCAATAACTGAGCAGCATCTTGCAATGGTTTTTTATTATGTACTGGGTATATAGCAATTATTTTGGGAAAATGTATACATGGAAAAATTGTTATGAAAGACACCTATGTATTTCTGAAATGGGAACAAAATGTAGATTTTAGAAACAGTAGATATTTGCACATTTCCGAAATTGGGAGTACCCATACTAGCATGAGAATTATAGGTCATTTTTCAAAATGACCATTTGGAAGGCAGAAATGCATCGAAAGTCAATAGGTAATAACAGTTGCTCTACAATTCTGTGTTACCCTAAGTCTCCCGATAAAAATGGTACCTCACTTGTGTGGGTAGCCCTTGTGCCCACAACAGGAAATGGCTCAAAATGCAACGTGGACGTACCACATTTTCACAATGAAAAATTACCCTTTTTTGCAAAGTGCCTAGGTGTAGTTTTTGAACCCTAGCTCTGCCGGCACCTAGGGAAACCTAGCAAACCTATACATATTTGAAAACTAGACACCCAGGGGAATCCAGGATGGGGTGACTTGACTGCCTCCCACCAGGTTCTGTTACCCAGAATCCCTTGCAAACCTAAAAAATTGTCAAAAAAAACACATTTTCCCCACATTTCTGTGGTGGAAAGTTCTGGAATCTGCGTGGATCCACACATTTCCACCCACCCCGTGTTCCCCAAAGTCTTACGAGAAAAATGGTACCTCACTTGTGTGGGTCTGCCTAGTGCCTGCGACAGGAAACGGCGCAAAACGCAACGTGGTCACACCTCAATTTCGCAGTGAAAAATGACCCTTTTTTGGCAAAGTGCCTAGCTGTAGTTTTTGAACCCTAGCTCTGCCGGCACCTAGGGAAACCTAGCAAACCTATACATTTTTGAAAACTAGACACCCAGGGTAATCCAGGATGGGGTGACTTGACTGCCTCCCACCAGGTTCTGTTACCCAGAATCCCTTGCAAACATAAAAAACTGTCCAAAAAAACACATTTTCCCCACATTTATGTGGTGGAAAGTTCTGGAATCTGCGTGGATCCACAAATTTCCACCCACCCCGCTTTCCCCAAAGTCTTACGAGAAAAATGGTACTTCACTTGTGTGGGTCGGCCTAGTGCCTGCGACAGGAAATGGCGCAAAACGCAATGTGGTCACACCTCAATTTCGCAGTGAAAAATGACCCTTTTTTGGCAAAGTGCCTAGCTGTAGTTTTTGAACCCTAGCTCTGCCGGCACCTAGGGAAACCTAGCAAACCTATACATTTTTGAAAACTAGACACCCAGGGGAATCCAGGATGGGGTGACTTGACTGCCTCCTACCAGGTTCTGTTACCCAGAATCCATTGCAAACATAAAAAATTGTCAAAAAAACCACATTTTCCCCACATTTCTGTGGTGGAAAGTTCTGGAATCTGCGTGGATCCACAAATTTCCACCCACCCCGCGTTCCCCAAAGTCTTATGAGAAAAATGGTACCTCACTTGTGTGGGTCGGCCTTGTGCCTGCGACAGGAAACGGCGCAAAACGCAACGTGGTCACACCTCAATTTCGCAGTGAAAAATGACCCTTTTTTGGCAAAGTGCCTAGCTGTAGTTTTTGAACCCTAGCTCTGCCGGCACCTAGGGAAACCTAGCAAACCTATACATTTTTGAAAACTAGACACCCAGGGGAATCCAGGATGGGATGACTTGACTGCCTCCCACCAGGTTCTGTTACCCAGAATCCCTTGCAAACATAAACAATTGTCAAAGAAAACACATTTTCCCCACATTGCTGTGGTGGAAAGTTCTGGAATCTGCGTGGATCCACAAATTTCCACCCACCCCGCGTTCCCCAAAGTCTTATGAGAAAAATGGTACCTCACTTGTGTGGGTCGGCCTAGTGCCTGCGACAGGAAATGGCGCAAAACGCAACGTGGTCACACCTCAATTTCGCAGTGAAAAATGACCCTTTTTTGGAAAAGTGCCTAGCTGTAGTTTTTGAACCCTAGCTCTGCCGGCACCTAGGGAAACCTAGCAAACCTATACATTTTTGAAAACTAGACACCCAGGGGAATCCAGGATGGGGTGACTTGACTGCCTCCCACCAGGTTCTGTTACCCAGAATCCCTTGCAAACATAAAAAAGTGTCAAAAAAACCACATTTTCCCCACATTTCTGTGGTGGAAAGTTCTGGAATCTGCGTGGATCCACAAATTTCCACCCACCCCGCGTTCCCCAAAGTCTTACGAGAAAAATTGTACCTCACTTGTGTGGGTCGGCCTAGTGCCTGCGACAGGAAACGGCGCAAAACGCAACGTGGTCACACCTCAATTTCGCAGTGAAAAATGACCCTTTTTTGGCAAAGTGCCTAGCTGTAGTTTGTGAACCCTAGCTCTGCCGGCACCTAGGGAAACCTACCAAACCCACACATTTCTGAAACGTAGACACCCGGGGGCTTCCAGGGAGGTATGGCTTGCGTGGATCCCCCAACGTTTCCTTACCCAGAATCCCCTGCAAACCTCAATTTTAGCTGAAAAAATCACTTTTTTCACACATTTTTGTGTGGGAAAGTGTGGCATCATTGGCCTCACACAAATTTCCTACCACCCAGTGTTCCCCCAGGTCTCCCTATAAAAATGGTGCCTCACTTGTGTGGGAGGCCCAAGTACCCGCGACAGGCAAGGGGCCAAAACGTAGTGAGGCGACATCAAAATTGCCTATCTCAAAACCACCTGGTTTTGCAAGGGAGTCACCTGGGTCTTTGGCCCGTGCTCGGCGGCCATCTAGGGAAACCTACCAAACCCACACATTTCTGAAAAGTAGACACCCGGGGCTTCCAGGGAGGTATGGCTTGCGTGGATCCCCCAACGTTTCCTTACCCAGAATCCCCTGCAAACCTCAATTTTAGCAGAAAGAATCACTTTTTCACACATTTTTGTGTGGGAAAGTGTGGCATCATTGGCCTCACACAAATTTCCTACCACCCAGCGTTCCCCAGGTCTCCCGATAAAAATGGTGCCTCACTTGTGTGGGAGGCCCAAGTACCCGCGACAGGCAAGGGCCCAAAACGTAGTGAGGCGACATCAAAATTGCCTATCTCAAAGCGACCTGGTTTTGCAAGGGGGTCACCTGGGTCTTTGGCCCCGTGCTCGGCGGCCATCTAGGAAACCTACCAAACCCACACATTTCTGAAAAGTAGACACCCGGGGGCTTCCAGGGAGGTATGGCTTGCGTGGATCCCCCAACGTTTCCTTACCCAGAATCCCCTGCAAACCTCAATTTTAGCTGAAAAGATCACTTTTTCACACATTTTTGTGTGGGAAAGTGTGGTATCATTGGCCTCACACAAATTTCCTACCACCCAGCGTTCCCCAGGTCTCCCGATAAAAATGGTGCCTCACTTGTGTGGGAGGCCCAAGTACCCGCGACAGGCAAGGGCCCAAAACGTAGTGAGGCGACATCAAAATTGCCTATCTCAAAACCACCTGGTTTTGCAAGGGAGTCACCTGGGTCTTTGGCCCCGTGCTCGGCGGCCATCTAGGGAAACCTACCAAACCCACACATTTCTGAAAAGTAGACACCCGGGGGCTTCCAGGGAGGTATGGCTTGCGTGGATCCCCAACGTTTCCTTACCCAGAATCCCCTGCAAACCTCAATTTTAGCTGAAAAAATCACTTTTTTCACACATTTTTGTGTGGGAAAGTGTGGCATCACTGGCCTCACACAAATTTCCTACCACCCAGAGTTCCCCAGGTCTTCCGATAAAAATGGTGCCTCACTTGTGTGGGAGGCCCAAGTACCCGCGACAGGCAAGGGCCCACAACGTATTGAGGCGACCTCAAAATGGCCTTTCACAAAACGACCTGGTTTTGCAAGGGGGTCACCTGGGTTTTGGCCCTGTGCTCGGCAGCCATCTAGGGAAACCTACCAAACCCACACATTTCTGAAAAGTAGACACCCGGGGCTTCCAGGGAGGTATGGCTTGCGTGGATCCCCCAACGTATCCTTACCCAGAATCCCCTGCAAACCTCAATTTTAGCTGAAAAAATCACTTTTTGACACATTTTTGTGTGGGAAAGTGTGGCATCACTGGCCTCACACAAATTTCCTACCACCCAGCGTTCCCCCAGGTCTCCCGATAAAATGGTGCCTCACTTGTGTGGGAGGTCCAAATACCCGCGACAGGCAAGGGCCCAAAACATTTTTGATAGGCAATGTTGATGTTGCCTCAAAACGTTTTGTGTCCTTGCATGTCGCGGGTACTTGGGCCTCCCACACAAGTGAGGCACCATTTTTATCGGGAGACCTAGGGGAACGCTGGGTGGTAGGAAATTTGTGTGAGGCCAGTGATGCCACACTTTCCCACACAAAAATGTGTGAAAAAAGTGAATTTTTCAGCTAAAATTGAGGTTTGCAGGGTATTCTGGGTAAGGAAACGTTGGGGGATCCACGCAAGCCATACCTCCCTGGAAGCCCCCGGGTGTCTACTTTTCAGAAATGTGTGGGTTTGGTAGGTTTCCCTAGATGGCCGCCGAGCAAAGGGCCAAAAACCCAGGTGACCCCCTTGCAAAACCAGATCGTTTTGTGAAAGGCCATTTTGAGGTCGCCTCAATACGTTGTGAGCCCTTGCCTGTCGCGGGTACTTGGGCCTCCCACACAAGTGAGGCACCATTTTTATCGGTAGACCTGGGGGAACTCTGGGTGGTAGGAAATTTGTGTGAGGCCAGTGATGCCACACTTTCCCACACAAAAATGTGTGAAAAAAGTGATTTTTTCAGCTAAAATTGAGGTTTGCAGGGGATTCTGGGTAAGGAAACGTTGGGGATCCACGCAAGCCATACCTTCCTGGAAGCCCCCGGGTGTCTACTTTTCAGAAATGTGTGGGTTTGGTAGGTTTCCCTTGATGGCCGCCGAGCACGGGGCCAAAGACCCAGGTGACCCCCCTTGCAAAACCAGGTGGTTTTGAGATAGGCAATTTTGATGTCGCCTCACTAGTTTTGGGCCCTTGCCTGTCGCGGGTACTTGGGCCTCCCACACAAGTGAGGCACCATTTTTATCGGGAGACCTAGGGGAACGCTGGGTGGTAGGAAATTTGTGTGAGGCCAGTGATGCCACACTTTCCCACACAAAAATGTGTGAAAAAAGTGATTTTTTCAGCTAAAATTGAGGTTTGCAGTGGATTCTGGGTAGGAAACGTTGGGGATCCATGCAAGCCATACCTCCCTGGAAGCCCCCGGGTGTCTACTTTTCAGAAATGTGTGGGTTTGGTAGGTTTCCTAGATGGCCGCCGAGCACGGGCCAAAGACCCAGGTGACTCCCTTGCAAAACCAGGTGGTTTTGAGATAGGCAATTTTGATGTCGCCTCACTACGTTTTGGGCCCTTGCCTGTCGTGGTACTTGGGCCTCCCACACAAGTGAGGCACCATTTTTATCGGGAGACCTGGGGAACGCTGGGTGGTAGGAAATTTGTGTGAGGCCAATGATGCCACACTTTCCCACACAAAAATGTGTGAAAAAAGTGATTTTTCAGCTAAAATTGAGGTTTGCAGGGGATTCTGGGTAGGAAACGTTGGGGGATCCACGCAAGCCATACCTCCCTGGAAGCCCCTGGTGTCTACTTTTCAGAAATGTGTGGGTTTGGTAGGTTTCCCTAGATGGCCGCCGAGCACAGGGCCAAAACCCAGGTGACCCCCTTGCAAAACCAGGTCGTTTTGTGAAAGGCCATTTTGAGGTCGCCTCAATACGTTGTGGTCCCTTGCCTGTCGCGGGTACTTGGGCCTCCCACACAAGTGAGGCACCATTTTTATCGGGAGACCTGGGGGCACGCTGGGTGGTAGGAAATTTGTGTGAGGCCAATGATGCCACACTTTCCCACACAAAAATGTGTGAAAAAAGTGATTTTTTCAGCTAAAATTGAGGTTTGCAGGGGATTCTGGGTAGGAAACGTTGGGGGATCCACGCAAGCCATACCTCCCTGGAAGCCCCGGGTGTCTACTTTTCAGAAATGTGTGGGTTTGGTAGGTTTCCCTATGTGGCCGCCCGGGCCAAAAACCCAGGTGACCCCCTTGCAAAACCAGGTCATTTTGAGATAATGTGTTGTTTATTTCTGCAGCGTGAAAATTTTGGCACAATATTGCAAGGAAAATGTGACAGACATTTTGAGGTTTGCAGGACATTGTGGGTACCATAACTTGTTGGGATCCACAAGAGAGATATCACCATGTACTCCCATGGGTGTTTCGTTTACGACAATATCTACAGTTGGTAGGTTATTCTTAGACGGAATGTACACCTTGGCAGACAGACTAAAAAGACAAAGATTACTGCACAGCCATCTATTCCTCAAGCACACACACATACTGGTTGGATTTGGCATGAGGGCAAGTGATGGTTCAGTATATACAATTTTATTAACAAGAGATTTCACAAAAATGAAATGCACTGTCAATAATTGAAAGGACAAAAAACGGAACCAGTGACTCGCAGCTCGTGAGCTGTAAAGCCACGTCAAGGCCCCAACCGCTTTACAGGCCATTCACACACCTTTCATACGTGATACACACAAGACCATTCACACCCCCAGGCACGAAACAAACACATTACAACATTCACAAAAAGGGACAAGGTACACCCTGCTTGAGAAAGACAAAAAAAAAATATTACTGCACAGCCATCTAATCCTCAAGCACACACACACATACTGGTTGGATTTGGCACGAGGGTGAGTGATGGTTCAGTATATACAATTGTATTAACAAGTGATTTCACAAAAATGAAATGCACTGTTAATAATTGAAAGGACGAGAAACTGAACCATTGACTCACAGCTCGTGAGCTGTAAAGCCACGACAAGGCACCAACCTCTTTACAGGCCATTCATACACCTTTCATACGTGTGACAAATACAAAACCATTCACACCACCAGCCGCGGGCCAATCACATTACAACACTCACACCAGCAGACAGCGCCATTCAAGGGCCCATCACTTTCACACGCCCACATTCCTAACACAGCAACCACACAAGCTGATGGATTGCGTGGAGTGTCGCTCGGCTAGCAGTGTGTGTAGTGACCAGCAGCAAGTCACTACTCACACACTGCCAGCCGAGCGCCAGTCCACGCACACCGCCAGCCAAGCGCCACTCCACGCACACCGCCAGCCAAGTGCCACTCCACGCACACCGCCAGCCTAGCGCCACTCCACGCACACCGCCAGCCTAGCGCCACTCCACGCACACCGCCAGCCAAGCGCCACTCCACGCACACCGCCAGCCAAGCGCCACTCCACGCACACCGCCAGCCAAGCACCAGCCTACACACACCACCATCACATTTAGGATTTTTTTATACAAAAAAGAAAACACAAACAAATTGCAAATAGATACAAATCTACTAACACAAAATCAGAAACTAAATACTTTGCACTAATGCCAACCTTGAAACAGAACAACAATTCTTAAACATTACAGACCAGGCAGTTCACTTTACCACTCATGGTTGTACCCAATAATTCTTTTGCTTGTGGTATGCTCTATAACAAGCAGGCACACACAGCCCAGGGTTAGAAGGACACTCAGGGCAGTACATACGAGTCTCCTTCCGCGTACCTCTTCGCCAACAGACTCTACATCTCCTAGTGGGAAAGTCTTTTGAGGGTGTAGGAGGAATGTGATCAGGAAAGTGGCGATCTTTCAATCGAGCCACATCCTCCACCACTCCAACTCTAGGAACACTTGCCTGTTCCACAACAACAAGGCTGCCTATGACAGACTGCTGAAACTGAACAAAAGTCAACTTTGACGCAGGAGAACACTCCTTGAACACAACAAAAGCATTGAAAGTTGCTAAATTGAAGAGATGGATGGCCAACTTCTTATACCAAATGTAAGACTTACGAATAGCAGTGTAAGGTTCCAACCTCTGATCTACTCTATCAACACCACCCATGTGCTTATTGTAGTCTAAAATGCACACAGGTTTGCGCACTTCAGCAATCTGACCCCAAACAGCCACAGGTGAAGTACTCTCATCATGGATGGTAGTCAGCATGTACACATCCCTCCTGTCCACAAATTTCACAGCTAGCAGTTCCTCACTACGCAAGGCACTGCACTGTCCCCTCTGAAGTTTTTTGCAAACAAGCTCTTTTGGATAACCTTTACGGTTAGAGCGGATTGTGCCACAAGCAAAAGTGTCCACTTTGAACAATTCCTTAAACAATTGCACAGCAGTGTAGAAGTTATCAAGGTACAAATGGTGGCCTCTGTTAAACAGTCCTCTAGCAAGATCCCACACAATTTTCTCTGAAACTCCAAAAGTGGACGGACAACCAGGGGGTCAATAGTGGAATCCCTACCAGTGTACACACGCAAATTAAAAACATATCCTGTCCTACTCTCAGACAACATATACAGCTTAATTCCATAGCGTGCCCTCTTGCTAGGAATGTACTGCCTAAAAACCAAACGGCCCTTGAACAGGACCAAAGACTCATCAATAGATATTTCTTTCTCTGGAGTATAGATCTCTGAAAATCGATCTACAAAGTGATCAAGAACAGGCCGAATCTTAAAAAGACGGTCACATTCAGGGTGATCTCGTGGCAACGCCAAACCATTATCAACAAAATGCAGCATCCGAAGCAAAAGTAAATACCGATCATGAGTCATAACTGCAGGAAATATGGCCGTTGCCATCAAGGGACTGGTAGACCAATATGAACCCATGGACGGCTTCCTTATCAAACCCATCAAAAAAGTCAAACCCAAAAACTTCTTCATCTCTTCCAGATTTGTGGGACTCCACCGGGTAGCTCTAGAATGGGGCCTAAGTCTGGCACTGTTGTCCCTCAAAACTGTTCAGCATACAAATTAGTCTGCTCAACAATCTCACCCAAAAATACATCATCCATAAACAACTGAAAATACTGTATAGGCAAATAATGTTCACAATCCACTCTACAACCTGCATAACCACTAAAGGCAGGCAACACCGGCTGCACCATGTTTGGATCAACCCAGAGTCCAGCACTTCCAGTAGGAAGCCTAGCAGCCCCAGGCTGCAATCCAGATGCCTCTTGCACCATCGGCACAGTAGTATCCTCCTCTAAAACAGGCACTTCATCTGCACTGAGAGTACCTTCATCATCCGATGATTCCATGTGGAGAGAAAACTCACTGCCTGAATCTTCCCCTCCCTCCTCTCCCTCAGACGCACTGTCAGTCTCATAATCCTGCTCAGAGGAAGATTCAAGAAGCAAACCAACCACCTGCTGAGCAGTCATTCTACGGCTAGCCATAATGCTTACTAATAAAGGTTACTTGTCAAACAAGTCAACAACAACAAACCCTTTGTAAAAAAAAGAAATAAACAAAATGTAGCTTTATCACAAAGACCTATATACTCCAACACTATACCACTCACGTGACAGAAGCAGCTAGACTCACCACCACCTACTCTGCACAGACACAGTAAGGATCATCAATATCCCACTAAAAAAGAAGAAAAAAAAATTACACATAATACAATGCAAAACATCGCAAAGAATTTCATGCTCTGAACACTAACAAATATGCTGCCATTATGACACCACTTACAAAAAAATTAATTCATGCATGACAATAATACTCATTTGGAGTACACACAACAAAAATATTTTTCTTACCAAATAAATGCAATTACGCAAAACTGCAGAACAACCACTGCCGAAACCGCAAACAGGAATCAAAAGCTTTACACTAGAATAAAAAGGAGAAAAAAACATTACAATCACATATGCAAATAATGCACCAGTCCACACACAATCCACCAGCCAAGCTAAGGGGTAGGTGGGCCTAACAGTATAAATAAAATATTCACCCCCGTAAAAGGGGAGCAACCCTTGCCCTTTTGGCCACTCCCCAACACAAAAATTTAAAAAAACCCTGGTGTCTAGTGGCTTCTGCCCTCCTTGGGGGCAGATGGGCCTAAAAACATACTGCTATTCTGCCACCTAAGGGGTCACTCTCCACAAATAAATGCCTGGTGGACTAGTGGGAAGATACCTTTATCTTCCGCACACGATCTCTCACTACTCAACTCTACTCTCAACTCTATTCACAACTGGATGTTAGCTCACCAACTCATTCTGAATCCCGCCAAAACTGAATTCCTCCTCCTCTCTACCTCTCTCTCACCTCCTCCTGTTCAATCTTGGATGGATCAGCTGAACCTACTCAACAACAAACCCATCATTGTCGACAGCGCTAAATCCCTAGGTGTCATTCTTGACAAAAGACTCAACCTAATCTCCCACATCAACTCTATTGCTAAGAACGCACGTTACCAGTTGCGCCTTCTACGGGGGATCCGTCGGTTCTTCCCGGAGAAAGACTTAAAAACCTTGGTACAATCTCTGGTTCTCTCAAGATTGGATTATTGCAATTCTCTTCTGACGGGCCTACCCAAATCCCACCTCTCCCCTCTCAAATCCATCCTCCATTCAGCAGCTCGCCTCATTTCAGGGTCTAAACGAAGCGACCACGTCACTCCTATCCTCTCTTCGATGGCTTCCGATCGAGGCAAGATCGATTTACAAAACTGCCTGCATCACACACAAAGCCTTACACACCTCCTCCCCTCGTTACCTGGCAAATAAATTGAAATTGTCCGGTGGCTCTCGCCCTTCTCGCAATGCGGAAAAGCTTCTGCTTGAGCCCCCCGTCTTCAAAAAGGGAAAGATCGATGGCGCAATCCTTCTCAGGAAATGCGGTGAGAATCTGGAACTCGCTTCCCCCATTGCTCCATGCCACCTCCTCTACCCGGATCTTCAAAGCTGACCTCAAATCTCTTCTCTTCCAAAGACACTTTCAGAACTAATACTTTCACTCTCAGCCCCCTCTAGGAAGTTCACTCTTCATTGTAAATTTGTACTTTTTCCTGTACATTCCTCACCCTTGCGCGCTGGATTTTATGTTTGTGTACCCTTCTACCTACCTACCTATATATACACACACACACACTTTAAAAAACAAAACATCCCTGGTGCCTAGTGGGCATTCCTGCTGCACGATCACATGATCGTGCAGCAGGAATGCACAAAAGAGGCATCGGGGGGAAAGGAAAACCCTTTCCTTTCCCTCGATGCCTCTTTTGATTCAAATCCCCCCTCCCCGAGCCAAAACTCACCTGATTTCCCCAACGCGCTGGAAGCAAATGGCTTCCAGCGCGTCGGAGAAGAAAGGGAAACCCTCAATGACGTCAGCACGCCTCGCGCGCTGACGTCATTGATGGGGCGGAGGGAGGCAGGGGAAGCCCTTCCCCTGCCTCCCCCCCAAAAAAAACAACGATCGGATTCCCACGGGGGGAGCGCCAGCGCTTCCCCCGTGGGTGGTCTTATGACGAGCTGGACTCGTCATGAGCACACGACCACTGTGTGCCATGACGAGTCCAGCTCGTCATAAGCATCGAAGGGGTTAAAGAAATATACTTTTTTCAATTTTGAACAGAGTTTATCATATTTTATATTATGTTTGTTCTATGTTTTACATAGTAAACATGTTCAGTGCGCGACAAGAGTCCAACCAGACCCTTAGCTCGGCTGTGGCTCTCTCTGTTAATTTGTTGGCTCACCCACCACTACCCCAACACACACCGCCCAATTGCAGTTTTAAAGAGAGCGAAAAAAACATGACAACGTGCAGACCTTGAGATGGAGGAAGCACTTCACAGGTGCCTTCTCCATGGTCTCTTCTGCTGTGACTGGGTTGGCCAAAGGTCATGTTTGGGTGAGACCTGGCCCACCTTCCGGAACCGGGCCTGCCTAGCCCTCTGTGCCAAGCCACTCTTAGTCGGTCTCGTAGCCTCTATTTCTTCACTGTCTAAGTGCTGGCTGCACCTCCTCTTCAGGGTAGTTTGTCATGGCTGGGTTTGCTAATCGCTGAAGTCACCTTGAGGACAATTTGTCGCATCAATCAATATGATCACCCTGCTTGGTAGAGCACTGCTTTTTTGGTAATTAGTGGTGTTTGAAAACGTGTGTAAACTACCGTTGGGTTTTACAGTGCCTACTCGTGTAGAATCTTTTCCCCAAAAATCTCAAGTTAAAAAGAATAGGCCTGCCTGCTTGCGGCAGAAAATGTTGTGCAACAGCAATGCGTCATGCTCATCCAAGTGCTTAAATTGAATGGTTGCATGTGCCTTCGTATTGTTTCCGTTCTGATTCATTCATTTCAGAAAATTGTTTTGTGTTCCTTTGTCGCTTCCTGGAAACTGACCTAAAATATCTGCTCAAGCATTAGCTCAATGATGAAAGAATTGCTTCTGATGTATGGTGCGCTTTTATTTGTAATGGTGTTCGCGAGTCACTCCACCAAAGAGGTCTGCAAAACACGTGCGTTGTCAAAAATATTTCAAGAAAAAACGATTTTCTAGAGGAGAAAAAAAATGAACTGCAAGTTTTTTTCCCAGGTTTAATTAAGTAGCCTTATTGCCAAATCCACGCTGAATGGCTGCATCTACATCTCTCGTTAAAAACTGTAAAAGTGTACGTGACAATTGTGAAATAAGCTTTGTGTTTTTAGTTACCAAACATTTTGCTGAGATAGAAAAAAAGGGATAATTGTTCTAGCAGAGAGGCTAACAGGAACAGCACATATAGCCCTGGGTTCTAACATCATTCATGTGCAGAATGGACACTGGCTGGAACATGTTATCTTCAAATTGTAAGGACTTTCTCAGACAGTACTTTTCACACAGTTTTCTGAACACTTCAAGACTGGCTATTAACTCTGCGTTGTTAGCAAACATCTGTTCTTTGCTAGCAAGAAATCATGTTTAATAACAAGAAAATTTACTTCCCCCAAATCCCTGTTGGTATGATTCAGCCTGAACAAAAGGCCCCACTCCTACTGATTTCCATAACAGATGCAGTATCCGAAGCATGACCGATAGCAGTGTTGTGCTTCAACCTATTCCCCGCACATCCTGCTGGAGCAGCAGGAAACGGTTATTTTAGCGTTGCAAAACTACATGTTGTTGTGTTAAAGAATTTCTGAACTGTATGTGTCGCTGATTGGAAATATTAGCATGTTCGCCTTTTCATAAACACGTAACTAAACACACACACACACACACACGCACACGCACACACACACGCACACACACACACACTTTAAAAAACAACACATCCCTGGTGCCTAGTGGGCATTCCTGCTGCACGATCACATGATCGTGCAGCAGGAATGCACAAAAGAGGCATCGGGGGAAAGGAAAACCCTTTCCTTTCCCTCGATGCCTCTTTTGATTCAAACCCCCTCCCCGAGCCAAAACTCACCTGATTTCCCCGACGCGCTGGAAGCAAATGGCTTCCAGCGCGTTGGGAAGAAAGGAAACCCTCAATGACGCCAGCGCGCCTCGCGCGCTGACGTCATTGATGGGGCGGGGGAGGCAGGGAAGCCCTTCCCCTGCCTCCCCCATAAAAACCAACGATCGGATTCCCACGGGGGAGCGCCAGCGCTTCCCCCGTGGGTGGTCTTATGACGAGCTGGACTCGTCATGAGCACACGACCACTGTCATAAGCACCGAAGGGGTTAACATCACCATTGGGATGTGTGATATGCGGAAAGGCCTAGATTCTACTTGTGGCGCATGTACACAGCTATGTATGTATACATTTCATGGTACCTATGATATATTTACTAATCAGATCATGCTAAATGTGTAAACAAATGTATAGCCTTTACAGCATGAGCTGTGTATGTAGTCTGTAAAAAGAAAGCAGCTGGTGATGATGTTAGCTATGTGTACAGTTCCACATATCACTCAGCCTAGATCAGGGCTCACCAAACTGTTGTCTGGGAGCTAGCAATAGCCCACAGTCCCCTTCATAGTGCCACACAGCCTTCAGCTCATGTACTGACTGGCCACAAGTCTACAGCTACCTATTCTCTCTGCCTCAGCAGTAGTAGAATCTCTTTATGACCCCCATAGCGAAATGTTCTGTCATGGAATTTTTCACTTGTTTTTTAAATCTATATTAATGTACATTAGATACATAGGGAGTAGTTGCAAATATTTGTTTTATGTGGGCAATTTTATTTATTTTTTATCTTGTGATGGTATTTCATGGTATATAAACTATCTTATGCTATTTATCTTCTAAACTTTTGCACTAATGGCACAAAGGACACTTGATACTTTGTACTGTACGATACGCTGCTATTTTTTTAAATCTGAAAACTCTTTTATCACTGGATTCCATTTAGGAGTCGCTGGTCTCTTGTTGGGGAGGAATATTTTTCTGTATCTATTTTATTTTTAAACAAAATATTTTTTATGTGTTGGTGATTTTTTGATTTATGTGGACCTCTTTGGAGTTCTGTAATCATAAATATTAAACTTGAACTTGACTGGCCACAAGCTGAACCTTTATATATTGAACAGGTGTAAATGTGATGTTCATGTGGTATCAGTACACTCAACCTGTAGAGAGCAAGGCCTGACAATGAGTTGTACCCAGTCTGAACCATGTGCCAGTCTGGGGCTGAGTTTCTGTGACAATACAGCTGATGCACAGAGTAAAATCCCTGTAGATCCTTGGATGCTCCCAAAATGAGTTTTCAGAAACAATAGTAGCCCTGATTCATTTTACATGGACCACATTTGGAATGGTGACTGAGGTAAGCCCTTGGCCTGATACTTCATTCCATTGACCTACATTGTCAATATGTGTCATTTACTAATGACAGGCCCCTTACTCCCACAGGCCTGTTTTCACTTTTCCATGAGTCATGCTTGCACTGTTCAGACCTAGTTCACATGTGACACATTAACAGTGCAGATAGTTGGCTACTTCAGAAAAGATTTTGACATGTGAATCATCAGCTTTTTTACATTCAACCAATCAAACAAGAAATACAATGGTATGGTGATGTCATCCCTGTAACAGTGCCACATATGGCAAAACGTGTGTCCTGTGATGCCAGTAGATACCACACAAACTCAATCAGACTTAGTATGGCATCCCATTAAGTAGTCCATGTGTCCACACATCCCCAGAGAAGAAGCTCTCACTGACACACAGGGCAGCCCATTCATAGTGACCTAAGTCTTAGGATGTAGTCTATGCTATAGTACCAGGCTCTATGGATCGTATGCATCAGCCAATGAGCCTGGCTGTAAAGGTGTTTGTACAATAATGCACAAGTAGTTAACCCTTCAGAAGGTCACAGTGGTGTGTTGTGTTTCATAGTAACTGATAGTACATGTAGGATGGCCCAGGGCAACATGTTGTTAGTGGGCTGGCTTAGTCAGTGTAGGACATGACCAGAGATGAGCATAGTCAGCAGATGACTACAAAAGTGTGTATTTATGTCTTTTTGGTGCTCGGCATGTAAAACTACACATGTTGTGTGTTAACTTTTGATTTATGCTTGTGATAGATATATATAAATTGTGACAACAAAACAGATGTTCAAAAACTTGCAGTGATATTCAGTTTTTTAATCTCTTGTATCCATACAGGTCAATGCCCATCAGAAGCGGGCCATTTGGAAGGCCATCACTTGGAAGGTGTGGATGCTAGGGGGCTATAGCAGGTGCAGCATCCATGGCAAAAAAGGCGGGTGCACCGATGGGTTGTATTGGAAGATTGCAGAGGTCCAGCTGGGGAAGTCCTTCCAACATGGACGGGGCACTCACCGCACCTTGACCCTCCCTAATGGCCCTCATAATGGCGGTGGCCTATCCGGAGCTTGATGGGCAGTTGACGGCCCAACAGCAGCAACAAGGTGGTTAGTCCTGACAAGAGTTATAAATGTTACATTGCCAACTTTGTTTGTTACAGGCAGGCATTTCCCCATCAACACTGGGGGTGACCCATGTCCAACACACAAGAAGAGTTCTGGATTGTGTAGGTTTGGTAGTAGGTGCATGATGATGTGCTTTGCATATTGTCTTTATGACCAGGAACCAAGTACAGCCCAGTCGACTACCAATTTACTGATTTGAGTAGACACATGGCTGAGTAAAGTCATAAATCACTTCATGTTGTTTGATGTTCTGGGTGACAGTTGTACCAAACAGGCCACTTGTCTTTATTATATCAGGAGTGATGATTCCTTACTACTGTGTCTCATGTGATGGTAGCCCTATTGCATGTGACATAGCATACAGTGCACTTTTGTTGCAGTGACTGGACAACACTTCCTATTGGTAAGTTGGGATTCTACAGTAACATGAGCGTGCAAATATTACTGCTGCCATCAGCATTAGTGCCTACATGTTGCCCAGTGTACCTTTCTCTGTTGTTGTTTCATCTGCACTACTGTTTCAAGATTCATTCAGTGACTGGTGACATGCATCAGCGAGTGAGATGTAGAAATGTAGGGATCATATGTGAGTGTTTCCTCTCAGTCTTACAAGACAGTTGGTATTTGCAATACAAAATGGTGCTGTGATGTGCCATCCCATTAGAACTAAAGTGATTCCCCCTCTTCATGTCATGGATATTCAATGACACACAACAACCTTTAAAGGTGCATTAGCTTTTAGGAATGCAATCTAAAAATGGTGCTTTCACCAGTACCAATCAGGAATGGGGATGTTCATAGGTCTATATGAACAATTATGATGTGTGTATTTGTAGTATATATCTCCCAATACTTTGGCCCTGAATGTCTCCAGGCTACTTTTCTATGCAACATGTTATACATAGCAAAACTACTTCAGTACAGCTTTCATTTGTCCTTTTTGACAGTGGACTTAGGATGACGTTTCAACTAAAAAGTGACATCAGTGTGAAATAAGTATTTGAATGTGACATGATTTCTGCTACAGAAAATATTGCTTCTACATTGCTTTATTACTTTTCCTTCATTAAATCATGATGTTGTTTAAGGTAAATGAACGTTTGCTGAATTCAGGGGCTTGTGTGAACAGTGTGGTAATATATTTTTTGTAGCCATCCTATTTAGTGACATCAGTTCACTATGGTATACTACAAGGGCCAACGTATACAATGTGATCAACAATCCTAGTAGTGTAGACAAGTTCATTAATGGTATTGGAGCTGTCTGGGGTTATGACATCACTGTGACCAATTGTTTCCTGGTAATGTAGCATGCATGCATGTGCACATGCTAATGTTGGCGCCTATAAAGTGAACCATGAAGCTGGTGAAATCTGTGCACTGTAGAAATGTTTTGTGTTTACATCTGATGGTCAGGTGTGTTAACGCAGTTGCAATAAACCAATTTTATATGTCATTTCAGGTTCATCCCAGGCAAGCAAATGAGAATGGGTCAACATCGTTTTGGAGGCAGCTGGCCACAGTGGTTCCGGTCCTGACAGTACTGACATAGAGCGACCCAGTGACCGAGAGGGTGTGGGGAATGCCGCGGAGGACGCAAGCTCTACTTCGTCATCTTCAGAGTCATCCTCACATGGCCACTCCCGAGTGGTGGTGGACCTCACAGGATTGGCTACAGCACAATCCTTGCCTGCCAACCCCAGTTCCATCTCCAACCTCCCTGTTTCTCACCACCTAGTAGGCCGGGCCCGATCCCCTATGAGGGGAGCAGTCTCCTATGCTCCAGGCAACTCAGCTCCTGTCCGCCCCACTGTGCAGAGTAAGGAGGCTATTGACCTCCTGAGAAACATCTCTCTGGCACAGACTGCACTACTCAATGATATTCAGGGGCAAGGCAGGCATCTGCAGCAGATGGTGGTCTACCTGGAAGGCATTCACAGTGCAATGTCTGGCCTATAGAGATCTTTTCAGGCTCTGGCCTCCTCCCTCAGCGTAGCCTCCCATCCCCCCAACCTTGTGTCCCTCCCCCTGGCCCTTACCCATAACAGTAGCCTATTCCCAAACCTATCCAAACCACGCACAATCATTTTCACACACCCATTCATACAGAGCATAGCATCACATCCACACATAAGCAGAAACCCTACAAAAAAATAGGCATGCATCCAAACAGACAGACTATCACATCCACAACCACCACTCACAACAGCACACCCACATACTCACACCACTCCCCATCACATTGCCACACAGCACAGATGACAGCACACACTACACCCCCACTACCACATCCACAGCCAGAATAGACACCACACCCACCCCCAACCACCATTGCTTCCATACACACACCACATACAACCACACCCACTGTCACCACCACATCTGCACACACAACACCAACACCCAGCATTTCCACTGCCGTGACATCTACAGATCCACCAGTCACATTCTACACACCTAAGAAATACAGACAGACACACACATTCAAGCACCCAACAGACAGCACAGAAATTAGACACACCCCTACTTGCAGCACATACACCTGACACAAATGCATCTACACACTCAACAGACCCAAGCACATCACACACAGTCAATCCCTCTACCTCAAGACCCCACTCCTTACCATTCCCACTACTAAGTACCCTATAGAAGACCCTTCATTTCCCCATGCCGTCACCACTCCCATACCTCCAACCAACACTTCCAAGTACCCTACTACCCCTCCCACGCCCAGGATCACCTCTTCCACCTCCAAATCCACCCCTGTTACCAACCCATCCACTCCTTCCACTTCCCAAGGCACCCCTGCCAAATGTCCATCCACTTCACATTCCCAAAGGCCCCCGCCTAAACGTACGCCCACCCTTTCCTCTTCCAAAACCACTACTTCCCTACCCAAGGACACTCATCCCAAAACCAAAAGACCCATCCCAAATAACATCTGTGAGGTGCCTGTCCTGCCCAATGGATGCCCCTTCGTGAGGAGGTTACTACAGCAGTGTCTTTTGGGACTGCCAAGTTGGTGGGTGTGGAATCCAATTCCATTTCGACGGCGGGACCCTTTCTGTTCATAATCAAGCCCTATATCTGGTGAATTCGTGGTGCAGTGTTCATGAAGCACAATTGTTTTTACCACCAGTGTCAGGCATGCTCAAAGCAGGGAAGGAGGGGCAAGTGGTAATGATGAAGTGGAAGGAAGTCATCTCTGGCTACAATGATGTTTGCTGCTTCTTACTGTGGCTGCAAATCATTGAGAGAGTTTTCTGGCTAGGTCAACAGTACAATGGTATCAGTGGATCTAATTAATCACACATCCCAGTTGTAAAGGCTGTAATGGAAACAGGCACATTCTTGAAAACAGGATTTAATTGAAGGGTGCTAAATCAGATAAGCACCCTGCTACCATAAGGCTTCAACTCAGATGTAAAGGGAAAAACCCAACCCAAAAATACTATCTATTTTTTTAGACTGGAGCACACCGAAACAAACATATGAAAAAATGAAAGAAAGCAATCATACCCTGCAATCCTATTTTGTTCACACAATCAGTCAGGGTTGCAATCTATTTAAGCAAAATAAAGTTCATGCCGGAAGTTATTGTGTAAAATGTTGAGATAAGTCTTAGTAAATGAAAGCACAAGCTTCTAATCTATGGCACTGGTAAATGCTCTGTATTAGGGTTCTTGTCATAAGAAGGTCAACAGTTTCAAATTCACAGGCAGATGATAATTTTCAACTTGTCAAAAGCAGTCATGACAGAGGCACGCATGGAACCTGCGAAACATGGTCACCTGTCCGTGACTCTCCAGACCCTCCAGAGCCTTTTGGATGAGGAAAAGCATACTTACCCCCCTTCTCTCATGTTTGGTGGTCAGAGGTTGTAGCAGAGGAGATGGAGAGCAGTAGGGTGAGTCCTTAGACCTTTTCTTGGTCTGTAATTCAGGTGCATATTTACAAGCATTAGGAACTTTGCCTTATTTGCAAGGCAGCGTTAAGCCACTTAACGTGGCTTAACGCTGCTTTGTAAATAAGACACCCTTTCACGCTGTACTTAGCGTGAAAGGGGAGGGCAATGGCTGTTGCAGTGGGCATTTACAAAGGTGGCGTAAGTAGGAGGCAGCGCCAAAATTAAAACCTGCCAAAATTAAGACCTGGGATAATCTGGTCTTAAACAGGCAAAATGAGGAGAAATGCTTTATTTCTCCTCATTTTTGCTGTTTCCATGCGTGCTGTGTTGTGCAGCACACATAGAAACAGCACATTGCCATTGATTGTTTATGAGAAGGTGAATTTTCCTGCAAGTAAACAATAAAAAAATGAGGTTTTGCAACTTCTATGTGTGCTGCATTAAGCAGCACGCAGAAAAGTTACAAAACATCATTTAAAGATTGTTTATGTGCAGGAAAGAAAACCGTCCCCCCTGAAGTTTTCTTTGCTCTTATTACAGGTTTATTTAACCCCTTAAGTGCTCCCGTCGGACAACGGCCGTCGCGAGCACTACCTCCGTAGTGCTGTGCACGTCCGTTGGCCGACGCGGCCCCACCCACTGATTAAAACCGCCGCACCATTGCGGAATTCGCGCCGCGGTTAAGTTTTTATTGTCTACTTGTATTCTAATTGTATTCACATGTGTCTCAAAGGAGTAATTTGTGTGTTATCTCTTGGAATGTTAAAGGCTTACATAATCCCATTAAAATACAAAGAGTGCTTACCCACTTTGAACTACCAGATTGCTTTATTATAAGAAACCCATCTTAAAGAACAAGACATTGTCTCTTTACAAAGACATTGGTTTGGGCATGCTTTTTGTTATCTGCTGTTAATAACAAAAATGGGGTTGTTGTAATCCTTATTCATAAATCCTTACATATCCAGATTGAAAATGTAGTTAAAGATGATGTTGGTAGGTGGATCCTTTTGAATAATAAGGTAAACGACACCCAACAATCTCTTTGCAATGTCTCTGGCCCTACAGGAGTTGATCCACAATTCTGGGATAATTTCTCTACTCTACTATTGTCGTGTGCATTAAATAACCTTATAGTCGGAGGGGACTGTAATCAGATAATTGACCCCATTGTTAATCGACGCTCTCAGAGTAGACATATACTCACAAAAGATCATTTATAACGTTATCCTCCTCATCTGAATCCTGTTCTTTCTTGTTGCTGGCAGCTTCTTTGACTATTGCAGGTAAAACACTTACTCCTTCTACCATATCCACTCTCCAGCTCCTCTCTTGATTGTCCCACTTGCTCTAACCATTGTCTGAAGGAACTCTTCCCCTGCTTTTTCATTTTCTTTCTCCCCTTCTCTGTGGCCATTCAATTCCATTTATTCAATGCCTCAAATCGGACAGATCTAGGTGATGGCTTTCTCTCATTCATTGTCTACCTTGAGAAACATAACTTTCTAGGAAGGAAATTATAAGTCCTTGTCACCAGAGGTGTATTCATGCCAAATGTGAATCTAAGTACACGTATAGAATATTTGTCAACATTTCCAATGCAGGTGAACTCTTTTAAGGTATTTTCTGTCCCTCAATAGCAGGTACAGTAAGGTTTTAGAATTTTTCAACACAGCACCCATTATTCTTACTCAAAATAATCCAACACCACGCTAAACAAGAAGGCAATTACCAACCAATCCCAGCACAGCTCTGTGGAAGGTCCTCAGCTGATTAACCAATTGCAGAGCCGATTTATCTGTGAATTAGAAAACAATTGTGCAACCTCTTCTCAATGAACACACACAAATAAACAAAAACAAATCTTGTCTGCTCAGCCTAAATAGGGGAAAATCATTAAGCTAGAATGAAATAAATATTGCAAACAATAGAAAAGAGACAAGTACTTCCGCAGCACTTGTCAAACTAAATTCACACTAAAGCAGACTCCCATCCAGGGCAATCTATCTCTGGTTAATGTACTTACTCCTGTGCACTAAAGAGCAAATAATTCCAACCCTTTTAGACATGCAAACCCTACAAAAGTTCAGGAAAAGTCTTATCTGTGTGAATGAAGCACCTTACAAAGCACGCTACTTTTTCTGAAGAAAGTTCAACAATAATATCTCGAGATCTTGAATTGTAATGAATACATTTACCAGATCAACCAATAATAAGATCAAAAGTTCTTTGACGCAAAATCACAAATATGTCAAATACATTAAAATGAGTGGTCAAACCACTGATCGAACCAAGAATCAACATCACTTAACCAAAAACCTCACTTGCAGCATAATAATCCATTACACAACACAAATCACAATACTTTAATAACATACCAAATCACTCTCCATCTCAAGCATTATTCTGTCATATTTATACTTACAATCCCCTTTGCTCAGCAGTGCCGATCAGGAACTTCACAAGAAAATCCACTTCGGTAACAGTAAGGACAGGGCTAAAAGAGAATTGCTAAAGCAGAAAAGGTGGAGCTGTTATCTCGTAACCATCCTCTGCTACAAAAAGTTTTGTTGGCCAGGAGAACCCCTAAATTTGTACACTACAAAATATTACCTCAAACCTCGCCTATGGGTTAATAAATCGAAGACGGTGTTAAACTCAATTTCATGTGTTCCTGAGAAAAAGCAGCCCACAACATATTGAAATAAAGTCAATTAAGTAAGGACCAGCTCAATAATTAAGATCCAGAGCAGGATTAAACATTTTAAGGATTTGTTACAAAACGTCAAACGGTTCTAGTACAAAAATCATAAATGCAGATCATGAAGTCATTGCCATGAAGGCTTTCAGTAAATAGCACAATACAGATTGATGTGCAGTCAGGAAAAATCTGGAAAAATTCGAAGTCCCAAGTGAGCAGAAAAATCAATAAGAACTTAGGCAATATCCCTAGTAGCATCAGAAAGACTTTAGGAAAGCTCTTTCTCACCACCAAAATCGAGGGTTTATATGCAGTTTTCTTGCATAGGAAATCAATTATTGCAAAATCATCATGGTGTGAGCAAAAAAGTGACATCCTCAGCCAATCAGAGCACAATAGTTTTAAACTTCATATTGACTTAGCATCTAAGCACTATCCCACTACATGAATATTGATTCTGTCCACTCTATACTAATGTCATCTGGAGATGACAAGACAAAGTAGTTACATGAACAACAGCAAAACTATTGTGAATGAATGAGGTACAGTGAGCTAGCGGAAGGGCCTTGAGAAATGCAAAATTACTCTGACCATTTTTGAAAGTTTACTTTGAGAACAGGAACAACATCAATGTAAATAAGCAAAACATGACTGCTTGACTGTGTGCTGCAGAAATAATGAACAGACACCATAGAAGAGGAGACATCCATTTTGAACAAGATTTCATCAAGGCCTAAATTGAGGCCTTGTTAACATAAGCCATAAAAACACTAGCGGTGGCGGAACTCCACGAAGTTACATAAAAACTCTGCGAGATTCCACAGAGTTCCGCCAACTGGTGGAACAAATGCACGTCGCTCTGCCCGTGGTGTGATTTAGCGCATGTAGCATGTGTCGCAAGAGTACTCAGCCATTAAAATTGATTTTGCTGCCGCTTAAGTTTAACATCTATTCGAGCAGCAGCCCTCTGACCGTGATCGGTCATGTTAGGAAATCACGTTGGAAGGCTTCCTGGTGACTGGAAATCACGCTACAGGACCCCAAATCTCTCCCACATTTGCCAGTTTGCTTGCTGGACCCTTCCATTGCTGCTGTTATCATTGTGTTGCTCGAACGGGGAAAAGAATCCACCATGCAGTGATTGGCGGAATTTTGCCGGAACTCTACATTAAAAGAGTAACGCAGAAGCGCCAAATTCCTCCAATTCCGCAAGTGGAATAAAAAATTCTGCCTGGGCCTAAAAACACACTTTAGCAAAACATGTCAAATTCATTTCAAACGGAATAGCACCATATCAGTATCCCTATTTAATTTTGAAAGGGAATCAACGTTTTGCACGTTGTTACTCAAGCATAAAAGGCACAAACACCTTAACGTGTTTAATCTTACTGACAGCTAATCATTTCCCCTTTTTAGGTCTCGCCTAGCGGCGCAGCGCATGCGCTGCTCGCTTTGCGAGGCATGCAGTATACACTATAGGTGAGGGAAGCCCCGCCCACTCCCCCGCCCACTTTTTCATTGGCTTGTGGCTTTCTCCTGTATAAATGCTGCCTTCTGATTGGTTTAGAGGCTGCTAGTCCCGCCTTATGGCGGCCATGTCTCCTTCCACGGCTATTGGCCCCTTTACTGCGTGTTTGCTGAGCACTACTTTGTTTCCGTGCCACCCCTTCCGCTGTCCGAGCCTTCCTTCCCCCCCCCACTTCCGTTGTTCGTGCCTTATTAACGCCCGCCCACAGGTTAAAACGAGCACTTGCATCGCGTCGAATTGTGGTACAAATGGGCGGTGGTGTATTGCAGGCTGGATGCTGTGTTTAGTAAGGAAGAAATTTATCGGCGGCTCGCAATGCTCTGGAGTAATGGTAATGGTTTCATTTTCGCCTTCTGCGCGAGACAATGTCTTCCCGTCCCGACCACCCCCTGCAGTCGGGTGCCTTCTTGCTTCCCCTCCCCCCCCCGCAGTCCGGAATTGGAGCAGTTGCATCGCGTCAAAAATTGTGCTACAAATAAGCGCTGGGCGCGGTGGTGTATTGCAGGTTGGATGCTGCATTTAGTAAGGCAGAAATATAAATCGGCGACTCGCAATGCGAATTTATTTGCTCTGGAGTAATGGTTTCATTTTCGCTTTACACGCGAGGCAATTTCTTAATTTGGGCTTTTTATTAGTAGGATTGGGCTTGTTGAACAGCTGTCTGTGGCGTCAGCTTACATTGATTCCCGTCACAAAAACACAGTGATAAATAACTTAAATTAAGTGTGTAAAATTCTTTCCTCTCTATCGTGAACTTGACCTGAAGGTATTGGAGTGCATAACATGATTTTCTTTCAGGGCGATTAGGTGCTTTGCCCAATTCATATGTTTTTGAGCCGATGCCGAGACTCGAACCTGGCTGCCCATTAACAGTGGTGCTTTCAAAGGAATTGAGACACCCGGCCTGGACCCTGTCACGTTATATACGTCACTGCACATTTCCATTTGTTTGGAACCTGTGTCCCCACAGCTATGGCTGTTGACAGTCTGTTCTCCAGCCTGTCACGGGCACAAAGCACCAACAGCGGCGAAAGCATGGGGAAGAAACAAAGGAAAGAACGAGGACAGGTAACCGCTGTCCAAGTGTATCCCCTCTGCCCTTAGCTACTCTCATCCTCACTGGAGGAGCGCTGCTGGGACTGCAGCGCTTCTATCACCTGTGCAGCTGCATCGCTTTTTGTTTGAAATGTTGGCTTGCCATGTTTTCGGTTGTTTTGTAGGAAGAGTCGGGTAGGCCGCTCTCCACCAATAGAAACATGGATTCTAACTTTATTTCTAATGCATACTTCCCCACCGCGACCCCCGATGTGTGATCCTCGGCAGGCGAGTAAGGTTATCTCTCTGACTCCATTTTACCGTTTCACTAAAGCTGGGAGCACTTAAGAAACAACACAAACCCGGGTGTTATACAAGCGGTGAAAACTTGTGCACTTATGGTTAAAAACCTAATGAATATATTCATCCGTGCTTGAATGCAACCAGGCGTGTTATATGGGATGCGATCCTATCTTTAAAGGCTGTACCCTTGAAGCTGAGGAGCAGGTATTTAGACTGGTTACCCCGGTGTCACATTACCATATTTTGTTTGTGAAGTAGTGTGAAATGTTTCTTGTAAACTGTTTGATTAAGGAGATTTTAATAACAATGAGAATGCAAGCAGCACAGGTAACAACAGTACAGAGTCAATACATCTAGCGTGTCACTACAGTTCCATTTAAAGTTATGTCATGTATTATGTTATGTTACTGATTATTTGTATAGGTCTGCGCTCGCTTATTGTTTCGCCTCTAGGTATTTATAAAATTTAACAAACTAAGGAGTTCCATGAATGTCGCAAATGCTTTTTATGATTTAAAATCAGGTTTTGGGCCTCAGGGGTTAAAGCAGTGGATTTTGCTTCCCTAACAATCCTTCTATGTGTGGATACATGTGCACTCTCTCCGTGTGAATGATTATTTTCCTTCGTTGTCACGTCCATTAAGGTTGTTAGCTGTTTGCCCCAATGTCCAACTGATCAGCTGTAATGAAACTGTATGCGAAGGACCCCTGTCCTTTCTTTCATGGGGAGGAGGGTAGTTCCAATACATTAGACGGCTTGGAAAGGCTCCTATAAAGAGTCACCGTTCAATTCATCTGGCCATTCGAGAGGATTTGCTACGATCAGAAAGGTCTCTCACTCTTAGGAATTCTGGTTTGCGTTTTCAGTCCGTCAAAGCATAGGTAGTCATCTGTCTTTCAGGCCACTTGAAATGATCTTGCAGTGTTCCCTTCCTTATTATTGGTGCATTTTGTAGACACTGTCCGTTAGAAATGCTGTATTCAGTCTATGGCCGCATGGATAAATACTTATAAGGTCCCAAAGGCGAGACCGATTGCATTGCAAATGCTTGTTATATCTCTCTTTTCAATTGTTCGCCCTCTCATAATGTATTGAATGCAGGGCACCCGGCGTCCAACAATGGTATTAGTCAACTTGTTTTTTGTTTACTTTCACTCTGTTATTGATCCGAAAGTGCGCACCAGTTAATGCAAGAGTGCCTCTGGGGACACCAGATTGGTACTATGAGCATCATTTCTTACCAGTACACATAAAAATGTCTCGTAAGGCAATTCCTTTATTTTATTGAAGTTATGACGTAATGAAGCCAGCTGCACATATGGTCGCTCCTTTTCCCCCGCATACAATCTAATCTAAGCTTGAGGGCTTTATAAAGGCAGCCAGCCCCAGCACCCTGATAGTACAGGGCACCCGGCCAGGACAAGATTACCTCAAGTCGTGTGTATGCGGTTTGAACGTGTTAGCCAGGACTAGAGCAGGTCATGTGTCTAGGCTGACCACTGATGAACGACCTTTCCTGACTTCACCAATTGCATGCCAATGTGTAAACTGCCTTGTCGCTCTCTGCCTTGGTGCCCTAGGACATGTGTTAACCAGTAAGATTAGGGCTTAGACAGATCTCGTTAGTTGCAGTGTGAAACCAGCAGGACTCTGTCACCCATAATTCTCCAACAGAATCTCAAGAATAGCTTACATAAACCAGTCACCGCACCCCTATGGATGCTCTGTGTGCTCTTGACCAACTCAGTGCCAGGGCCATTGTAGGGATATCAGGTGCTTGATGTGAAATTGCATTTCCTGGCTCCCACTGGCTCGTGTGCCATATTTGATGCTTTCAGGGGCACTTTGGCACCCACCCCTGTTGGTGGCTTTCTTGTTACTCAGTGACACTGAAGGTGTCGACAGTGAGGACTGAGCAAGAGTTAAAGATTTGTGTGAGGTAAGCTCCCTATTCATCAGTGATGTAGATTTGTATGAAATTCTATTGGATGTACAGTGCAGGTTTAGGGGTAGAGGCATCTCTAAACCCCACCAGTCATTTCTAATACCATCCTTGCCCTCCACCCAAGGACACACATTCACTCCTTCAGGGAGGAGGCGTCCAGCTTCAGACCATGGGGAGTAGGCTGCTAGGAAGGCACACAAACCACTTCTTAAGTGCTGTATCTGCTGACCCACTGCCTGGTCCCAGCCTCATCGGACCCGAGCGTGGACCTCAGGTGCCGGCTGCCCACCCCGGGGGTGAGCGGGCTCTCCAGAGGTGGGGACGTCATTCTGGGTGGAATCTTTGTGGTGCACGATGACATAGAGTTGAAGGAGACCACCTTCACGTCAACGCCTGAGTCCAATACCTGCCAAAGGTAAGATGAGAAATTATCTAATCGCTACCTTTGTAAGAAAAACTGTCTGCGGCTTCTGGGCGCTTAAAAAATTATATCAGAATCACCCCTCCTAAAGACAGGGGTCTCATTGTAATGACCTCGGCAGGATGCACAGTCTCTGTTGCTCAGCGTCACACCAAAATTTAATAAAAGTCAGGATGAGATCATGAACTGGGAATTCACACACAGATGGAACGAAACTTGTATTTACATCTGAGAGTTTAATTGTAAATCCTGGTGCATGCTTTATAGCTCCTCGTCAGGTTGCATATTTGCTGTAGGACTTACTGAGGGAGTTCTACAAAGCCGAAGGGGCAGCAGTGAGCTGAACAGACAACGTTTCAGGGACTTTGCTGATTCTGGTCTAATGGGTTCACATCAGGCACGGGCAGTGTGCAGCAGGTCAAAACTGAGGGGCAGTGGTGGAGTTATTAATGGGGCTCAAACCCGTAGTTAGCTGAGTGCTGAAGGTCACACCAAGCGCTCTAGCTTGAAAGGTCGAAGTGGCTTGTACCAATCACCGAGTGCAGCTGGCCAGGATCAAGGCGCTTTGCTGGCTCCATGAATAAGGTAAATGTCATTTAACAGTGAATAAATGAGGTGCGTTGGTAGAACTATCAATGAATGTATATCAGTTAATAACAGAGAAGGAGGTGCCCTGATGGAGCGCTGTGATGGCCACTATCAGTTCACAGCAGAGCAGGGCAAGTCTGGGTCGAGATGCAGAGGGTCACAGCTAACATGGGCCTGTCAGTTCATTGCTGAGAGCTGCAGGTCAGGAATGAGTTACTTTGGTTGAAGGAGGGAAGTATTTTCAGATAAAAAAGAATCCACAAGGTCAGGATTAAGGTGCATTCAGAGAACCGCTCATGTGGTTAATGTCAATTAAAAACAGTGCATGGATTAGGTCAATCAATAACAGTGCAATGATTTGGATCAATTAATACCAGTGCAATGCATTAGGTCAATTAATAACAATGCAATGGATCCATTTTGAGTGGAATTGGGGAAACTTTAATGTGGTTTGTATCAGTTCGTGTCAGTCACCAGTATCTCAGTTCTGTTACAGACTTATTTTGAGTTTAGTTCTTATACCATGAACTGTTATTATGTTTCATTTCTGTGTATGTACGTATTGATTGTTTGTCGACGCTTGGAAGAAAATATTTGGCCCTGCCATGTGCTGCACTTTGACAGCAAAATAAAAAATATGTTCCCATGAAACTCATTAGAATATTTCTCGGAGCTACATTAACCCTTTCATGGCCCAGTTGGTTATGCACCTGTCTGCCAGAGCTGTGTTCCGAAAGGCGGTGCTAGGTGGTTTAAACATATGTACCTCTTCAGTCTCTTTCTGCCCCCATGCAAACTATATGTTGTGTTTTTGGGAAAATTCTGGACAAGAGGTGCAAACCCCATATCAGCTTAATGATCAATAATTTTTTTTTTTAAAGTTCCCAAAATTTACCTGACATTATACGTAATCCAGAATTGCCAATGATTCATAAAACAGATACTCTATACCTAGACTCAGGTTTTTGGGGACAATGCAAAAATACACAGGGCCTATTAACACGGTAAATTGGTTTGTAAATATATGTGTATGGCTCAATTTATCCTACTTATGCCTGTTGGGAATTAGTAATGTGATTCCTGGTGGGCGTGGGTCCGGTTACATGTACGGAGATCCCTGACACAAGTGCGGAATTCCCAGCACGTATAACTCCACTAAACCAGTGAAAAAAGAGGGTTCCAAGGCAGTGGCTAGACTTGGAAGCTTCAGAATGCCCAGAAACAGGGCTTTTAGTTGGCATTCACAAACTCCTCAACTTTCCCTTTATACCCGGGAATAGATAATTGATTTACTCATGTTGAGTGTGGGTAAAGGATCTCTTCCAGGGTGGGAATGGGAATGTAACACTTCAAGATTTGCTCCTCGGGGTTCAGGGGAAAAGGCCTTTTCTCCCAGAAAAATATTGGCCTTGTGTTGAAGCCAAGATAGAGGGAATAGACGTAATATAATCCAGAGGTTACTAAAGCCAACACAGTCTGAATTAGGGCAGCAAAAGTAAAAAATCAACTATTTTTCTTTATTCTTCATAGTTGGGCAAAACAGGCAGAAGTGACTGCTCCCAGATGGGGTTTCAGAGATAGATTCTTGTCTATAATTTTCCCAAGGCTCTTGGGGGATCGCCCATCGATGGAGGCCAAAAAGAGGAGTTCCACTGGTCCTGTATGTGATAACAATCTTGGTTTTATCAGAGTTAAGTTTTAAATAATTGCTATTCATCCAATCTCTTATAAACAACATGGTATTCTGAAAGAATTCCATGGATTCGGGGGAGTTTTTGATGAAAAATAGCAGCTGCAAATCATCAGCATAATTATAGACTCAGACTTGTCTCTCTTTCAGTGAGTTCACCAATGGACGAATGTACAAATTAAAAAGATGAGGAGGCAGAAAAGATCCCCGAGGGACTCCACAGGTAAGCTGGGCCTTATTGGATTTGAAAGAGGATAACTGGACAGACTGTGACCAATCCTTTAAAAAAGATGTGACCCAGGCCAATGTCGAATCTTGAAGGCCTGCGGCTCTGACACAGTCAACTAAATTCTCAGGAATGGTTGCTTCTCATTGATTCCAATATGGCCCGCTCCGGACCCATGTGGGAGCCTCCATTTTGGAAGACCAGCAAGCGGTCTAGTCTTCTACTGCGAACGATCACGTACGCGGAAGTACCCCTTAGCTTCAGTTTAAATGAGAAACAGGAGACACACATCGCCAAGATGCGGTCTCGAGGGAATCGATTAAGGCAAGTAAGCCGAGGACGGCCTTGACAAAGTAAGTAGTAAGGAGGGCATTACGGGGCAAACCTCCCGGTGGCCACGAGTGGTGGTGCAATAACGAGTACTTCTGCTTCTTCTGTTTTTCCTCAATCCCGCACGGATCCCCTGACAATCCAATGTTCCATTTTTCTCGATGACCTAGGGTTTGACTACAGGCCCGTCCTCCCTGGCAAAGACCATGACGCAATAGTACATCGTCAAAGATGTATGTAACATGGTATTTATTTGTTCGTGTATGTCTTGTTTTGTCTCACGATGCCTCCCTACCAAGGTGGAGACATTTTCACAGCCACTCAGTGTAAACTATGATTTTTCACGTACGGAGTGATCACTGTTTTACAGTTTTAAGAAGCACCGACACAATAGAGTGTTGCATATTTATGTCCTTTGACAGCATTTAGCTTGGTCAGCCACGGCTGATGAGCCGATGTTTTTAATTTTTCATCTTCTTTTCGTTTCAGATACGGAATGACACCATAGTTACCATATGTATAATAGGGGTATGTGCATGGCATTGTATCCACTGTTTCCTTAATAGAGCATTCTGAGGAGTGGTACCATTGGGATTAGATTCCCTATAGGTCCTGAAGAAGAGCCATTATGGGAACGGTTCGATACATGTTGACTGATCGTTTCTGAAGAGAACGGACTCATTACAGTCTACGCCTTCAGTTACAACCCCTGATTTTAACCTTACCGTCTAGGGGCGGGAATAAAAGAATTGTCCTACTAGTCAGGTATTTTTAACTTAATTTTCCACTCCCCTGACCTCACTATCTTTATCATTAACTACATCTATAAGTGCTCCTGCGTAACCATTGAGTCATAGCATGCCTCAATCAGTAGAGGCTTGGGATGAACCCCAATGATGAAGCATGCCACCAAGGGGCAACCCTGGTGGGTGAGGGGTCTCTAGGAAAAATGATTTTTTTCCTTCTGAACGATCTCAGTGGAGATTCCCTGTATCTCACACACCATCCCCTGGGCAGGTTTCTTTTGAATCTTGCGATTTGTTTGATAAACGTATCTATAAGGAGGATAAACCTAGCCTCTACCTCTTCCTCCCCCCCTTTTTTGTTGGAGATATCTGAGGAGTCAGGCCTGAAAGCGAAAACATAATCAAATGATGGTCTGATCATATGGTAAGCTCTGAAGAACAGGAAAAACATTCTGTGGGAATGTTACTTGACCTTCCAGTAGGGTAACCAACTGGCATGGGTGGAAATTCAGGATGGTGAGTGTAAGAATTCAGGACAAAGGGTCAAATTTCAGGACAAAAATTCAAGACGGAAGGTCAAAATTCAGGACAAATGTTCGGGACAAAAGGCAAGTTTTACAGACACATCAGAGGAGGTCAAGCAATAGTATATAAGTGAGAAATAGGTAACCAACATAATTGCAAGTCAAAATATGTTTATATTAGGTTGAAACAATCGTGCACTTCATGTTTTTTCGGTATGCACTCAGCATTGAGTCCCTGTGCAGGTCGTTTTGTGAAATTCCATATGATCATAATCTATTTATATGATTACTGCACTGGGTGGGCCAGTCTGATACTTTGTTTACAGTTCATGGTCCTGAGCAGGCAGGTTTGGTGAGGGAAGTGGTCTGGAAGATCTGTTCCGATGGACTTTGTTATTAGCATCTCATATCTGAGTGCCATTGTGAGATGTAAAGCAGCACGCATAGAATGTACCTAATTGGGACCTGCAGACTTAGTGCAGTGCTCCGAGTGGCCAGCTTTATGTGTCAGATGGCTTCAGGTATTCCATGTCTGATCAGCTGGTGATAAGGTACAGTACTGAGTGATGGAAAAGCCCCATAGCGGACAGGTCTTGTGTGAGGGTAAGAGCATTAAACAGGAAAAGAGAGTTATTAACCAGTCTGCATAAACTATAATTGGGTGCAGCCTGCTGATTGTTATGGTATTATTGTGGGCCAGAATGGTTAGATAGGAGTTGACATTAGTATATAATGCACTGGCTAGGCATATATCAGCTCTCCTTATTTTACCTGTATGTGGGAAATAGTTTACTGATTGGGCTGTTTCATTTCTGTGATCTGGAAACTGAAGATTCTTATTGATGCACAGAAGTCTGCTACAGACTAGAAACTGTATACGTTGTTGAGGCATTATTGTAGGTTAGAAGGAGGCACTGTCTTTTACATACCGAACATTTTTCATTGCAATGGCAGCAAAATGCCAACATGCAGTTTTACTGATAAAACTATATAGCGCACAAACAATAAAGAGTGGAAAAGTGGTTTCAGCAAATATGTATCATTTGAACATCACCAAGTAAAGTGTCTTGATTGTCTTGATCCTTTTAAGACTCTGTTTGCAGCACACTTCTGAATTACAAACATGTGGTCCATGTGTGGTTTCCTAACTGCTATGTTTTGAAACATTTGCACAGTTCATTTACAGGTATTTAAAATCTGTTGTGTGTTACAAAAAAACTGAATGTTTACAGACTTTGTTTTCGCACACCCTTACCACGACAACAAGACTGTGAACTTGTCCACTATACTATTCTGTCTTTGACTGCAAAGATAGAGACTTTTGTAAAGACCCATTCACATGTTAAAGGAATAAGCAGACATTTTTCAGATGATATAGCCTGACATTTGCCCTCTATTCTCCAATACATAGCACTTGTGACAAGCTGAAAATAAAAATTTAAAGGCGTCTTTATTGCCCATTAATCTTCTCAACTCAAACTCATGATAAGGCTGGGATGTATGTGTGATAGTTTGCTAGAATCTGTGCACTAGGTCCGAGGCGGTTTATGCAAGTGTGTGAAGTTGGTACATTTAGGGTGTTCTTCTTGCGGGTGGTTCTGTAGAGGAGATACATGGTGTTCTGTTGCTCATTATCTCATTAATTCAGTTAAAGAGGAACAATTTGCTAGTATCAGTACCCAATTGTTTGATGCAGAAAGGGTGTAGGCTAAAGGCGGCATTACTGGGATTGATTCACATGTCCCACATTGCCAGTCAGTGATTTAAGTACATGGTGGCAGAGGGGAAGGGGGACTTACTGGATGAAAACATATGCCTCTGTAAATAAATTAATTTTTTTTGGCTTGTTTCGAGTGGGCCTACAGGTGAATCAGAACTTTGGCACTTTGTGTTATGGGCATTACCCACCACCGGCTAGAAAGTGAGGGGTGAATTTCTGATATGCCTAATATGTCCAATTTATACATTCAGACAACTTATGTTCAAACTGTATAAAGTCCCTCCTACTTCACAATCATGTTTGAATGCGAAGGTAGAGTGGTTTAAACCTGGGGAGATTAGCACTGACACTGAAAGTTATTTTGATATGAAAGATGGTGTAGACATATGTGCACTAGGCTATATCTTAAGATCATAAGGAGTTTAAGAGAGCTTTCATCAATGACACTTGATGCATATTCATACACTACTGAAGGTCGGATATCCTCAGATGGGGGAGACAGTTAACTCCTTACACAACAGTGACTATTTGAAAAGTAATGACATATCCATGAGTATTCTCCCATTCCATTATGTTCCACCTCAAGCAATCCAGTATGTATTGCAGTACCCAGATCATATTTTATTCTTGTTACGCCAGCCAGAGTCTAGGTATCCTATAAACTGTTAATTCACATGCTCCTCTATGAGACTCTCCCAAACACTGATGTGCTGAAAGACCTCCCTTCAGTTCAATGTTTTGTATTAACCCTATTATTGTACTCCAAGCTACCCAGAGGCTGTCCTAATACAATCCATTTTAGCCTCAGCTACCCTTCATCAAGCCACTCTAGGCCAATTTAAATACTGCTTCTGTAAGTGCACTCTATGTCAGTGCAAATATTCACCAAGCAGCCTCCAAAATAGCCCTCAGGTGCTCTCCAAGCTATACTAAAGTACAGTTTAAAATATACTATGTGGTGGGATAGCTCAAACCATATTGAGGCATACCTCGACCAAGACTTGACACATTCGAAATATTGATCAGCAGCCTACCCATTAAAGTGGTCAGAGTGACAGCCGCATTGGCATGTGATGGCAGACACATCACACTGTCAACCATCATTCAGTACCCTGGTCACATTTCTCCATCAGACTGCTCACTAAGATTAAGTGAGCCTTCGGACAGAAGCCGAGTCACACCAGGAAAAATCATAAAGTAGCCTGGTTAGACAGAGAATCATCATATACCAGCCTTTTCAAACCACAAATCATCATTCAGAAGCTTCAACACATAGGGCCTGATTCCGATGCGGGTAGGAAAGCATTCCCTCCTAGGGCCCGATTCCGATGCGGTTCGGAAGGCCTCCTAATGGCATTTGCTCCTTCCGAATCGGATCGGGAACGTGTCTTCCCAACCGAGGGCCAGATTACGATACGGTTAGGAACATAGGCTCCCATAGAAGTCAATGGGAGACCAACCAAATCGTATCTGGAAGCATCCGGATGCATCATACTCGGTCGGTCGGACTCTCCCGATCCGAGTCGGTCGGAAACCATTTCCAAACGGATTCGATCGGGAAGATTTCCTAACCGCATCAGAATCGGGCCCATAGTGTACCATTTCACAGCAGCCTGTACACACAGTGAACCATGAGACAGCATGCTAGACACAGTAAACCTCTGGACATCACTCTGGTCACTCAACCAACCACATTAGAGTAGACTGGCAATTCTATGGACCAAATGATCATCAGGAATGACCAGGTAAAATAAAGCTGGTGGCATGGGGAGCCATGAAAAAGCAACATGAACGTACAGTGTATATAATGAGGGAGAGCTCATTATTATGCAGTTCATGTTTAACCTTTTAAAAAAATCACTTTTGCATCCATTGCAGAATACACCAACATCGCCTAAACTCTACTCTACAGAAACTGTTGAGGCAGTGGAGGGGCATTTCTTAGAGTAAAATGGTTTGCAGAGTTTTCTGCAGCCTCGCAAACAGAAGTACTCCAATCTCTGTTTCCTCATCAAGCTAGCAGTCATATTTAAAAAAAAATGAGACTGGAACAGCAAATAAAGATCAAGTCACACATCTTTTAAGGCTGAGAGTGCTAACTTAACTAGACCAAAGCAATGGCCTTCAGTTTAATATTCTCATATGTTTGTTTGCTCAGGGGACATGAGCATACTATTGCAGCACATGTAAAAATTAAATGAATTTACAAGTAGATCAAGGCAACGTTTGAAGTGAAGCAGGGCCCTGGGAGTGGGAACCAGGAGAGAAAGAGAGTGGTGTTGTTCTGGAGTTGCATGGCTAGGCTGCACATAAAACGAGGGTAAAAGCAAGGAGGAGGCACACAAAAACAGGGAGAAAGCAAGGAGAAAGCAGTGCAAATGAGAGGAAAGCACTTTGATTCAACTTACCCATTGAGAAGTTCATTGCAGGGGGTGCATCTGAATGAACTAAAGTAACCCAAGAGTGGGTGTCCTAAAGCTGTTCTCATTGGCCCCAATGCAACCAGGGCCAATGAGACCAGTTCTTCACTGGAGCAGCGCGCGCTAGGATTGGCTGATGGCTTTCAAGCCAAACCTAGGTAGCTTTATAGGCTCTCCATTCAACATCCTGGGTGACAGTTGGAGGGTGCATTGGCTGTCACCCAAAACCATTAAAATTGCATACCAATGGCATCTGTTAAAGAAATTATCAAGGCCAAAATTACAGCCTGTCCATTAAATATATGGACGGTTGGTCACCCTCGATCTATGCTACTTTTTTGCTCAACACTTACCATAGAAGGATAGATGTTACTGAAAATGTATAAATATAGTTGTTCAGAGGCAAGCAGCATTTGGACATTGCTATGTACAAAACAACAAATTCCATTGGGAAACAGCAAACACATCCACAGAATACATTGGAGAGAACACTGAGCAGACATTCCACACAGTTCAGATGTTCCATATATTTGAGCATCACCACGCTCAAAAGTGTTCCAACCATAATAATCAACAATCATCCACAGAATACATTGGACAGAACACTGAGGACACATTCCACACAGTTCAGATGTTCCATATAGTTGAGCATCACCACACTCAAAAGTGTTCCAACCATAATAATCAACAATCATAGTCTCCAAAAAACATAACAATTCACACTCACCCAGCACAGTTCAAATATTCTATATAGCTGGTTTATGTACTTTAGTTTGTATTATACATTGGCGTGTTGAGCAAACATTGACAAATAGCTGGACAGATTTAAAAAGTAGTAAATATATACAGTTCCTCTGAATTCACAGACCTTCTTCTTGGGCTGAATTTTACCCAGCACGTGAATGTAGCCACACACATAAAGGGGCACACTTTAGATCAAGTTTGGACATCCAACCTTGACATTTCTAAACCTTTAATTTCACCTTGTACTTGGTCTGACCATTTCTTTATTACATTTGCGATACCCAGGGTCGCCTCTGCTAAAAATTCACTGACTGGAAATTTCCTGGCTAGAAGCTGGAACCGTGTCAACATCAAGGACTTTTGTTCTTTATTAGCCACCACGGCCCCCAAGACACAGGAATCACTTGACAGGCAAGAAAATAACCTTATAACATGGCTGGAGTCGGCCAGCGACAGCTTTGCCCCTCTAAAAACATTAAAGAGTCTGCGTCCCCACGATGCCCAACGTTGGTTCTCTAATGAACTTAAGTCTAAGAAACTCGCCTTGAGGCAAGCCGAACGCAGTTGGAGACGCAATTACTCTTTACCTGAAAAGGCCGCTTTTGTATCTTTACTTAAAGCCTATAAACAAGCCATTCTCCAGGCTAAGGCCGAATATTTTTCCTCTAAGATCATTAGTTCGGCAAACAAATCCAAGGATATTTTTTCCATCGTCGATGAACTTGCCAACCCTGACAGAGTTATGGTAAAACCTGTCCCCTCACAAATTTTATGTGACTCCCTTAATTCGTACTTTATTGATAAAATTGCCACAATCAAGGCCAGTATTCCCCCTCCTACCTCCTTTATAGCCCCTCTACCGCTTGTCAGAATTTTCCCTCGATTGACCATATTCCTCCTATTTCAGAAGACACCTTTGTTGCTCTTCTTAAAAAAGTGGGCTCCGGTTCCCCTACCGACTGCTGCCCTTCCCACATTTTACGTGAAGTCTTCCTTGCCTGCCCTGACCCTCCCCTGGCACTCCTTAATAACTCTCTTAAGTCCGGCATTGTTCCCAACACCTTCAAGAGTTCCATAATTCTCCCAATTCTGAAAAAGCCTAACCTGGATCCTTCGGTCCTCAGTAATTATCGTCCCATCTCGTTGCTGCCCTATCTGGGCAAAGTCTTAGAGGCCCACGTCACCAGCTGTCTTAGCTCCTACATCGAACCGGATAAAACAGAACTCATTTTAACTGCTGGACTGGCTAACCCGTGGAACTCCAACTTCTGGCCTTCCTCTTTGGGCAGTCCTCCTCTCCCTGTAGCTTCTGTTAAGAGCTTGGGGATTGTGATTAGCAGCGACCTGACGATGAAAGCACAGATCAGCTCGGTGGTTTCCGCCTGCTTCTTTCATCTGCGCAGAATCCGTAAGATTGCCAGATTTCTAACCACTGAGGCTCTAATTTTGGTTACCCTTGCTCTGGTAATCTCGCGGATCGATTACGCTAACTCTTTATATGCAGGCATCCCAGCCTACCAACTCCACCGCCTGCAGCTGGTGCAGAACCACGCCGCCAGACTAATCACTCGCCAGTCCAGTCGATGCCATGTTAAACCTCTGATGAAGAGCCTACACTGGCTCCCGGTAGGTAAGCGCTGTATTTTTAAGATGGGATGCACCATCTTTAAGGCCCTTGCCGGTAATGGCCCTGCTTTCATTTCTTGTAAATTGCAGCGGTACGCCCCTCTTCGCGAACTGCGTTCCTCCACTCTTAATTTGTTGACTGCTGTACCGTTCAAGCGTAAAAAGCATGGCGGACTTAGATTCGCGGTCTTAGCCCCTCAACTATGGAACTCACTGCCTATTGAAGTAAGATCTGTGACCCTGTACTCCCAGTTCAGGCAAAAGCTCAAGACCTGGCTGTTCTCTCAAGCTTATCAGTAATACTACCTCCTCACCTCTGCACCGTCCTCTTTGCCCTGAGCGCCATGAAACCGTTTTCGGTGTACGTGCGCTTAACAAGTACTTTTAACATAACATAACATAACAGTTCAAGCAGAATTTGACAGCAGACACAAGAAGCAGATTTCACAATTCTACCCTGTACCATGAATAATAGTGCTAGAAGCATTGCTCTGTTCCTGAACATAGACTTATAGTTCACAGGCAGTAGCACTATTAGAGAGTGTGAAAAAGAGAGGGAAATGATGGTGAGAAAGGAGAGAGGGATAGAAAGAAAGTTGGAACAGTGAAAGAAGAGTAAGGCAAGTAAGATCTTGCCAGATGAGAGAAAGAACAGATGGTGAAAAGAGAAAAGATGACAACAGAAGAATATGGAGCAGAGAAAAGAGCAAAAAACAGATACAGAAAGATTGTGATAGTGACAAAGAGAAGGTTGAAAAGAGGAAAAAATGTAGAGGGACATTTAAAAGGCGAGGTGGGGGAACTGAGAGAAAGCATGTGGGGGAGGAGAGGTAGAGACGAAGGGCTAGGTAGGGTAGAGGAGGTAACAGATAGAAATAATTTAACCAAGAGGTGAAAAGGTTGAATAGGGAGTGAATGGAGAGACTATGTGAGGGTTCACTTTGTAATTTGCATATCAGACCTTTCAATCCCAATTCCATTGACCATATTTTTGAAAATATGGTGCTGCTCTACTCTTCCCTTTTTACGCAACATAGCCCAACTTCACTTACTGTAATGTGTTGTGTGAAATGTTAGTAAATATATCCCTCAAAGATTTGCGCAGGTGTTCAGAGTTGGGGCTTGATATTAAAAGTCGGCGGAGGGAATACACCGTCACAAACGTGACCGATATCCTGTCCACCGTATTATGATCCCCACAGGACAAAATGTGATCGTAATACTGCGGATGGGATATTGGTGATGCTTGCAACAGAGTATTCCCCACAACCGACATCTAAATCGGGCCCTTAACTTTTGTCTTTAACCTTGTGCAGTGCTCCTCTGCCTTTCGGCTGGGGCTGACCCACACACAGGCAGAAAATCACTGTTAAGAAAACGCTATTTTTTAAAGAATGAGGGAGAGATCGATCCAAGGTTCCGGCCCGGAGCATTTTTCTGGGAGGTTACAGGGCAGCACTAGAAGATGCTGTGATTAGAGCACATCAGTCATATTATGTAGGCATTTCTCTTTGTGCTGTTTGTTCTGCATTAACTGGAAATGTTGAAATAAAATCTTTACAGAAACACAGACTACAATAAAATAAATTCCCTCTGTTCAAAGACTATGCCTTTCCTATCGGCCCATCCCACAATCAGTGGAAGTGCTTTTACCTCAGGGCCTGGGGCACTGCACAGGCTGCAAGAATGATAGTTACACCCCTGCCAGAGATGGCTTTAGTGATGGTGCCAGATGGTGTGAGAAAGAATCTTTTTTTGGCCCACCCAAAGACCTACTTCTGCAAGGATTCGATAAGTACCACCCTCCAATGGTGCCCCTTGTCTCTACATAGACCCGCTCTCAAGTGTAGGTAATTTCTTTTACACTGCTACTCATTCCAAGTATGTCGGGTAGAGTAGGGTGTTTAGAGTGTGTTATATCACACACATATTATACAGACAAAAAATCCCTTGTGTAAGTGTGTAAGCCAATGTATAGGAAATGTTTCTTGAGACAAGGGCCACTGGAATTATTTAATTGTCCAGCCGTTGCAATTTTCGCATAATTATAGATTTGCTGCATTTGCTGCATAATCCATCATCTGCAGCATATTCTTCAGATTTAGCTAAAATGATTCAAAAGTTACTAAAAAGCAACAACACATGTTTCTGCGCAGTGGAAGGCTCTTTGCAAATGGTGACTAGTCACCTTTCCGTTGCTTATTGCTATGTTTGGGTGTCAAACTGGTACTAATGAGGTGCAACCTAAGCCCAGACAGTGTCAACAAGTTTAAAAATGTCAAAATAATTAAGTATTACTATTGCAAAATGTGCTGCATTATGCCACATAATTTGCCTTTTCTTGCTGCATAATTTACTCAACCCTGCTGCATAATTTGATCCACCCCGGACACATAATTCCAGTGAAACTGCTTAAGACAATGAGGACTACAACGTATAGGAGTCAAATGTCATCCATACTGGTAGGCCTTATATGTTAAGATTGCTTAGTCTGAAGAAATACAAACTCGAGGTTTAAAACACATAACAGGTTGTGTTTACTAATAAGTAGTTATTATTATCCGAAGGAACCATATTTATCAACCTTAGAATAATGAAAGATTAGAGAAAAGCAATAAGGCTGCTATTTGATCTTGGTTCATAGCTCACTGTGCTATATTAGGATTGTATATTATAAACTGCAATTAACAAAAGGATCCCTGCGACAAAAATAGTAACCCACTGATCTGTCTACGTAAAAAACCAATTCTTTGATCCGCATGTTACACATTTTGCTTTGCTGGAGTCACACTATCCCTCTGCGCTACTTTCTCAGACAAGACAAAACTCAGATCTCTCAAACAGATACATTATTCACCAGAGTTAAACTGATGTTTTTAGCCTATATATTGCTGGCACACAATGGATCTGAAGTCTGTGCCTTTGACCCTGTAAGAAGTGTCAAAATGCAATCCCCCACTCCCCAGAGCTTGAGAGCTTGGCCCCTAGTGAGGTGACACCAGCCCCTGATTAAGAGCAGAATGCTGTGCCCTAGGCTTGGGCAGGGGGAGGCCCAGCAAATGCTGTAACTGCACAGAGGCGCCCATTATCATTCTGTATGGGATAATTGCTGGCAAACAGAATGATAATGATGTGTCAGGCCTGGGAGGGGCTGCTGCAGTCCCTTTAGTTCACAGCAGCAGTGTCAGCTGCCCCAGCAGTGAGAGTTACAGAACTCTGAGGCTTCACAATGGGGGGGGGGGGCAGCGCAGCTTGCTCCAATGTCCAGAATTACAGACAAAAGGCATCCGTGAAAGGGATCATCACAGAAAAGTGGCCCAAATAATGGGCGGTCCGTGAAATTTATGGATGGTTGGTCACCTTACCTTCCAGCAAATACGCATGGAAGCCTGAACCTGACATTGCTTTTCATGTGTGTCCCTGGAAATGCTTCTGAATTTCAGAAAGTCATAAATCTACACTCATACATATGTGTAAATCTGCGAGCATTGATCTGCGATTTCATGTGAATGAGGTCCCTCGTTTTTAGTCTCCTTAAATTTCAAGTAATGCATGGTCAGAAATCAGTGAAGAAACATTTTAAACCACAGTGTGATTGTTGCTTTGGGTTTCGTAGGCTTTTTGAACAAAATATAAACACTAAATAGGTATATGACACATAGCCCTGTACTCCAGTAAAGAGAGCTAGTCACATATTGGCATTTTCGTAGGCTTAGAAAAAATCCAAACAGTATCTGGCTCCTTTCTATGGTACAGGCGTGTGTCTGTGCCCCAGAAAGAAGACGCTCATTGGATTTTTTTCTTAGAGCAAGAACAAATCCAAACACCTTATGGCTGCTTCCTGGGGCACAAAACTGATTGTCTGTGCCCTAGGTATTGTGTGGATTTTTTCATTAGACTGAGAAAAAATCCAATCGGTGTTCGGTTTCTATATGCTGCATATGTCTGTGTCACACAAAGGAACCAAATGCTTTTTGGATTTTTCCTAAGCCAAATGAAAAAAATCCATACGATATTTGGCAACTTGCCTGGACACAGAATTGTGTGTCTGTGGCCCAGACAGGAGCCAGACACTGTGGATTGTTTTAGAATATGAAAAAAAAACAAAAAACACTAGGCTCCTTAATGGTGCAAAGTATGTTTGTGTCTATGCCACAGAAACGAGTCAAGCACTGTGTAAATATAAAAAAAAACAAATATCCAAACAGGGCCTGCTCCTTTTCTGTGGCAAGGATACACAGCTCCTTTTCTTTATAATGCTTCTCTTAAATAGAGAAGCATTGGGAAATGAGGGAGCTGTGTGACAATAAATCAGAAAGAAGTGGGCATTGGAAGAAGAGAGGTTAAAAACAATCCTACTCAACCCCCTTTCAATACCCACCTCTTGATTCACCTATTTATGGATGGGAGGAGAAGTTGGAGGAATGGTGGGAAGAATTGGACTGCTCCTTCCACCCCCTCTAATCTTTCATCATCGTTACTTTCAGAAAAAGTGGATCAATCATGGGGGATGGCTAGTGAGAGGTTAATGGAAATGTTAGCTGCATTTACCTCTTTCCTTAGCCCTACCCACAATCCCGACCCTTAGATAGACCAGGAAGGATCTAAGAAGTGATCTAACGCACATATTAATGAGTGGATCCAGAAGTTAGCACCAAGTCACCTCATTCCACAGTTTGCTGCTGATGCCTAGAAAGGATTGTGCATACCAGCAAACCCGTTCCCAGCAACAGGAGGAGTTTGTTCCCCCATTGGGGGAAAAAATAAAACAGGCCCCAGTCCATGGATAGCAACATGAAAATTACATTTGATTCATAAGGGCATCCTGGCTACACTTTTTTATGACCAGATGTGACATTTGGATAGTGGGAGATAGAAAAATTAAGCTAAATTTTGCAAGATCAAAATGACGATGTGACCACATTTCCTTCCTTTTCAAGGCACTTCCATCCTTTGCCATGCCTTATTATAAACTGTGTACATAGTCACCTCTTTGCTGGTCTGTTCGCAGCCGTTCACTATCAATCCTCAGAGTCTACATTCTAAGAGCCCTCTGCAACTCTGTAACTTACGTATATTGGCTCGCTTGCACCTTCCTCATATATCAGGGTCTTTGGATAGCAGGCACTTTATTGTCCTCAGAACGACAAAAGCAGATGGCTATAACCTAACCTGCCTGCAAACTTCTGGCACAGACTGGGAACAAAAGAGTTCAGAGTCCCCATACCAAGGGGTAGATTTACTAAGGTTTTGTGTTGATGCTGCATCGCTTTTGTGGCTCAGCCCCTATGCAAACTCATTTTAGAGAATGACTAAGTCATGGTAAGCCAGTTTGCATGGCTTTGTATGGTTTAGTAAATGGAAAGTAACACTACGGAGCCCATAGTGCTGCCTTGCTTTACTTTTCATCAGGGAGGCGTGCCATGGGTGGAGCATGGATGTTCCCAAGTATCAACCCATGCATTTTGGTGCATTCTCAGATTTACTAAAGCTAGTATACCTGGGAATATTTCAAAATGCCACACTTCCCTGAACCAGGAATAACGAGGAAAAATATCCTTATTTCTCCTCGTTACTTTCTCTTTCTATGTGTGCTGCATTCTACAGCATATACTGAAAGAGGAAAATGCTGTCATGGATTGTTTGTGCACAACAATAATCTTGCAAGCAACACAGACACCTTTGACTCATTGTGCAAGGGTGTCTGCATTGTTAGGCAGCACATAGTGTGCTAGTGCTAGAAGACAGGAGGAAAGAGCCTTATCTTATTTGATATGGCACTTTTCTGCTGTCTTCTTTTCACACAATGCAGCACAGCAACTTTTCTTGTTGGCCTACATTGTAGGAACAATTGTAAATATGCCTCCTAGTATCTGTCATAGCCCACTTATTTGAAGCTCTTTTGCATTGCTAAAACATTGGTGCCGACCGCTTGAGGTCTTAAGCAAAGATCTATGGGTGTACTCATTTTCCTCAGTAAGAAAAGATTGCCCAATAGCTATTCCACATTGAAATTCATTTGAAGTGTTTAAGGAAGGTCAAAGAGAAGGATCGTAGACTACAGCTCAATGACCAGTGACCTTTAAAGGGACTGTAGATGATAATCCATCTGAAATCTCAGGTTAAGAATGAAGATCACCTGAAAGGCTGTCGAAGGCTCTTGACTGTTTAGCAAGATGTGATTTGCTATGTAGTGATTGAGAAACATTGCTAACAGTGTGTGGAATCCCAGAGTCTCAGCCAAAGTAAGCTTGGCACAACAAAGTCTACTCCCAAGGCACTTATTAAAACCAACATAAAATGTATTCTCAAAGTGCATGCTACTTTTTCGTTTTGTAAACAATTTTTCAAACTTGCTAATCATTTGCCAGTGACAATGATTCTTTGCAACAACAACCGTTTATGCTTGTTTCAGGTTTGGTTTACAGAATTACCAGTTTATGCAAGCTATGGTGTTTGCAATTGATGAGATCAATAGCAATACCCACATCCTGCCCAACATTACCTTGGGCTTCTGGATTTACGACTTTTGTGCCATGATGCGACGGGCTCTTGAGGGCGTCCTATGGATACTAACTGGTCAAGGGGAGCCTGTTCCGAATTCTTGATGTCAAAGTAACCTACCACTGCTTGGCATCATGGGAGATGCTGGTTCATCATGCTCCATCGTCATGGCTTGAGTGTTAGGCCTGTACAGATTTCCCCAGGTATGAACGTGACATCCATGTATATAGTATTCCAAAAAAAGGAGTAACATCTAATGAGTTTGCTATACAATACCTATTTCGGGAAAAATTGCTGATGGACAATAGTGTTTGGCCTATATGATCAAAGCTCAAATAACTAAAGCAATCTGAACCATGAAAAGCACTAAAACAAATTTGTCAGTCAAGATTCATTCTACTGGTTTAGTAATTATTTATTTACATATTCATTTATTTATTCAAGAGGTTTGTAGAGTCTTATGTATTGTCTCCCAGAGACATCAGAGAGCTATGATTGGGCCACAAAAAGTACTTTTAGAGAAGGAGGAAGTAAATCCAGTAAGTCAAAGAGAGGCCCCACCTGATATTCTTTAATCACAATCATGTTTGATCCAAATCTATTTAGTTATCAGACTCTTCCAAATGTGTGTATTTATTCCGTTAGGTTTCCCTCAGGGTATTTAATTGTATCATGCCTCCATTTTCCATCTTTTTGAAATGTCTTTTGCAGGTTCCATAGGAAGGAACACTAAACGTTGAAGCCCTTGAACACTGCATCATCTGAGGATTTGAGGCAATGAAAAGGGCTACAAGGCTCCTCCTTGTGCCATGACCTTAGCTATTACTTTAGCTTAGTGCTGGTTAACGTTTATCCACTGGATGATCTATTTCATCAAGAATAGCATGTGGTACATACTTCTTCTAATTTTATAATTTTGTCTGGTTTCTGATAAATTTCCAGCTGGAAATAGACTATGATGTTGTTGTCCTATATCAAGAGCCTCACCTGATACATGACACATGATGGGTGTAGTTGGAGTGAAGGAATCTTATCCATTTCAAGGTGGTTTCAGACTATGCACCCCATTCCAGGGACAATGTGGTCCATGGTATCATAACGTGCTTTAAGCTCGAAAAGTATGACGCTGATTTCATTTACTCTTCTAAGGTGTGGAAGAATTCTAGACCAGGGTGGATGTGACTGTCATAGGCCTGGGTTCACACTGATGATCATAAATAATGTAGTATGTTGAAAGATAGTCTTGTGGTTGTCACATAAACTGCTTTTCAGGATCTTACTGGGAAGAGGAGATCAGAGACTTGACTTTAGGCAGCAAGATCCCTCAAGTCAGATGCTGATTTCTTCACATGGGGCAATATAATGGTTTCTTCAGAGGTCTTGGAACTTATTCTTTCCGTAGAGAGGCATTGATTTGTGATGGTGATGCAAATTCTGAAGATTGTCTTCAGAATTGCAGGGGTGTAATTTTAAGCCCATGGTGCAGGGACTCAGTTCAGTGCACACAGAGTTAGAGTTGCCCAATTGCTCGCAGACCTAACACAAGCCCACCAAGCTAATCTTATGTTCAGGCAGTGTTTTCAGGTTACTTATCAGCAGTCCCAGTAACTGAGTTCAGGGACACAGTGCTCTTAAAAACAATTTGTTCTTCTTGCAGATTAGACACTCAAACATTCCACTAAGAAATTGGGACTTGTAGTTTTACATTTTTATTTTAAAAGTTTTGATCTTGTGCAAATCAAAGAAATGGTAATGATACAGAAAGAGAATAAAATTGCAGTTAAAATTGTTACTAATATTGAGAACAATAATAATATTGCAAGCGTTGTTTCCAAGTTAAATAGCATTCTAGACCGTAATACCAAACCCAAAGCTGAACCCAGCTCCTGCAGCTGGCTCTCTCGATGCAGCTCTCTGATTGTCAGCAGAGTCTGGATAAGAATTCAGCAAATTGACATGGCCTCTGGTGATAATGTCAATGATATATACTTCTAATCAATGGTCAAAAAACCTAGACTTAGTTTTTGAGATTTGGCCACTGATTTGATCTAATGTTTTCAGAATAAATCACAGTTTGAGACATTGTCATCTTCATAGTCTAAACTATCACAGCCTAAAATATGAAATCTTAACTCCACATATTTGCATTTGAGGACAGGGGCATGTTAGCTTTGAGCACGCATAGAGAATTTCATTTTGACATGTGCGTAAACATGTGCTTAGTCAAGCAAGATGCCAGCCTACAATGAAGAGTTCCATTGTGAAGAAAAAAATGGAAATAAGAAATATCTGCCTGCAATTGAGGCATATGTGTTTATCAGCAGTTTGCATGGAGAAGGAATCTCACACTTTCTAACGCAGATACAACTATGATTTAAAGCAAAACCAACTTAGAAAATAAATAATTCTAGATGGGAACTACCATAGTGTTCACAACAATGGCACATCAGGTTCTTCTGAAAGAAGAAATTATTTCATACACACTGCTGTACAAGGCTTAGCAGAACGTTTGGAAGCTATTGGTTTATAGGCCAGACCTAATTACCTTTTGGATTGAAGTGGAAAATATATATTGTAGTGGATAGACTTCCCAAGAATGAGGGACTGTATCATGGAGGGAGGTAGATCACAGAAATGATGAATGACATTTTGTATTGATTCTGCGGTAAGAATGGGGGAGATTGAATACTGGGAAGTTTTGTGAAGGTTGGTCAGCTATATAAAATCCCTTGCTTCATTGATTTCAGGAGTACCAGGATAACAGATTCTATTCCTGCCTTTCCTTTCTGCCAAAACTGTAAAAATATTTTCGTTAAACAAATACAGCATCACTAGTTCTTTATTACTTGAATTCAGCTTTATTTTCCAATCACATCGTATTTCTCAATAATGGCATGTTAGCCAGAGCCGTGATGACCAGGTTTCCCCTCAAAGGGTGATTTCCTAGGGCACCACACCATCCCTGTCTCCTTCAGGAAGCTGCTTCCCAGTGTTTTAAGAGACTTTAACTTTGATACCTCATGTTAATACCATGGAAACTGCATGGGATTCAGAATGCAGTTGAGAGACAGTTTCTTAGTTTACCAATGCAGACTTTGAACATGCAATGTTGCAAGGCCATTCAAAGACTCCTGTAAATCCATGCAAAGAGCTCATTCCCTACTTCTAACCATTGATGCCATTGAACCCTATCTCTCCTTTGTGACAAGCACACAACTAAGATTTTTTTTTAGGCTCTCTTTTGGCTAAATATTGTTAATCCTTTGTTCCCTTTCCCAAAGGGTGGATTATAGAATGCAGAACATCCGTGTTACACATGTGATGATCGCTCTGTCCAATTCATCCTTAATTTTATGTTTATTTTGTAAATTTCATAAGGTACTTCAGCAGTGGTATTTGATACTGATGCTTAGCACCTTAAACATTAGACAATGCCTTCTGAAGCCATTTGTTTAGAAGTAATTCATTTTGCAGCGGGCAATCAAACTAGGGAAGAGTTTACAGTAGTATATATTTTTGGTCTGTGATCTATATGTCAGTATTTTTTATTAACTCTATACTGATGTGTTAGATTTGGGGGTCTCTAGTTGGCATAGGTAGGTACCTGTGACAAATAGGGACCCTTGCGTCTAGTCAGGGTGAGGGGCTACACTCCTAAAATAACCCCTGCTCACCCCCTTGGTAGCTTGGCACGAGCAGGCAGGCTTATCCCAGAGGCAGTGTGTAAAGCATTTGTGAACACATACAGTAATACAGTGACAACACTACAGATGGACACCACACAGGTTGTATTATAAAAATAGTATTTTTATATAGACTTAACACAAGACCAAACGACAAAAATCCACAATACTGTACTCAAAAATAGATTTTAAAAGGTTATAAAACAGTTCAGTTCTCTCAAGTTGTAGATGCGACACTTTACTCTCAATGTACCTGGAATGCGTAACGCAAAGAAAACAAAAGGGTCACAGGGAAGGTGATGCGTCGGTTCCTTACACTCAGGGGAGTGGATGCGTCGGTTCCTTACTGCTGCGCATGGGAGTTGATGCTCGCTTCCTTACTGTGTGGGGAGGTGATGCGTCGGTTTCTTACTGCCTTCCGGTGCGATGCGACAAGATGGCACCTCGATGCGATACTCTTCTCCGGTGCGATGCGACAAAATGGCATCTTGGTTGCGATGCGACAACTTTGGTACGATGCGTGCACGCCCGACGGCCGTGCGGCGACTCAATGATCTTTGGAGCCGCGACAGGCCCTGCGACGCGCTTCTCCGGTGATGCGACGATGTCCTCTGTGGCAGCGTCCCGCTTCTCCGGCGATGCGCTGCGCTTCGGCGATGCGATGATGACAGAGGCAGCGGCGTCTCGCTTCCTCGGCGATGCGATGACAGCGGCTGCGGCGGCGACACGCTTCTCGTTGTTGCGTCGTGCTTCCAGCTCCCAGCGACACGCAGTCTCTCAGAAGGCCCAGCACAGCAGCAGGCACTTCAATTCCCAGCAAGGGAATTCAGGGGGGAGCTGGTTGGTGAAGTCTTGTATCCCTGAGACTTCAGGCAGGAGGCAAGCTCTAGTTCAAGCCCTGGGAGATTCTTCTTCAAGTTGATAGAAAGCACACTCAGTCCTTTTCTCCTTTCTTTGGCAATGAAGCAACCACTGCAGGCCAACCCCCAAACACACAGCACAGGGGTAGTCTCCTCCTTCAGCTTCCTGGTTCTTCTCCTCAGCAAAGGTTCGTCTTGATTCCCAGAAGTGATCTAAAGTTCTTGGGTCTGGGTCCCAATATTTATACTACTTTTCTCTTTGTTCTCTGAAGGCAGAGAGGCCTCTGCCTAGTCCAAAACCAGTTCTGGTCAGTCCTGGAGCGCTTTGTTTTTCTGACTCCTTCTTTCCTTTCAGAATGTGGGGCAGAGTGCTCAGCCGCCCGGCAGGAGGTGGAGCCAGCATTGTGGAAGGCAGGCACAGCCCTATTCAGACCCAGGTGCAACTCCTCCCTCCACTCTAGATGCAGATCTTTCTATTCAGCCCTGCGCTGACTCACCCTGTCTCCTGTAGCCACCCCCAGCCCCTGTCACTCAATCTCCAGACAAGGAATACACAACCTAGCAGAGGCAGGCTTGGATAGTTAGGCAAGAAAATACCTACTTTCTAGAAGTGGTATTTTCAAACACAGAATGTTAAAACCAACTTCACTAAAAGATGTATTTTATCATTCTGAGTTCAGGCGTACTAAACTCGAATTTCTACCTGGTTCCCTGAGTCAGTTAGGATTATAAGATGTAATAATCTAACTGCCCATTCTGGCCTATGGGGAACAGGTAGCCTTGCAATAGTGAAAAACGAAAATGGCTGTAATTCACTATTAGGACATGCCACACACACCAGGGCATGTCCTACCTTTTACCTACAATGCACCCTGCCCTTGGGCCTACCTTAGGGGTGACTAATATGTATAAAAGGGAAGGTTTAGGGACTGGCAAGTGGGTACACTTGCCCAGTCAACATGGCAGTACCAGACTGCCCACAGGCTCTGCAATGGCAGGCCTGAGACACACTTTACACGCTGCTCCGGTGGGTGGCACAACCAGTGCTGGAAGCCCACCAGCAGCATTTGATTTACAAGCCCTGGGCACACGCAGTGCACTGTACTAGGGTCTGACAGTAAGCCAAACAAGCCAATCATGGAGTCACTAATCCATACATCAATTTACCATAGGGAGCATTTGCACTGTGGCACTTAACAGCAGTGGCACAGTGCCCAAAAGCATCTAAAACCAGCAAAAACATAAGAGGCAACAGCAAAAAAATGGAAGGGAGACCCACACCAATGGTGCCAGGTCTAACACGTGTCCCCTCCAGCTGAAATGTGGGGAGAACTACCCTACCTCCGGGGAGTTCTCATCACTAAGGCGGAAAAATCTGGACAGACCATCAGCATTGGCGTGTTCTGTACCAGGGCGGTTTTCCACCGTAAAGTCCATCCCCTGTAGGGATATGGACCACCTCAACAGCTTTGGATTCTCACCCCTCATCTGCATCAGCCATCTGAGGGGCCTGTGGTCTGTCTGAACCCGGAAGTGAGTCCCAAACAAGTATGGTCTCAACTTCTTCAGTGCCCAGACCACAGCAAATGCCTCACGCTCAATTGCACTCCACCTTTGTTCCCGTGGAAGTAACCTCCTACTGATGAAGGCTACAGGTTGGTCTAAGCCCTCCTCATTAATCTGTGATAGAACAGCCCCCACACCATGCTCTGAAGTGTCTGTTTGCACAATAAACTCTTTTGAGAAGTTGGGTGCCAGGAGCACGGGCGCCGTGCACATGGCAGTCTTCAGGGCATCAAAAGCTCTCTGACAGGTGTCAGTCCAAATCACTCTCTTGGGCTGCTTCCTGGAAGTCAGCTCTGTCAAGGGTGCAACAATGCTGCCATACCCCTTGACAAACCTCCTGTAATACCCAGTGAGTCCTAAAAGGCTCTCACCTCTGTCTGGGTCTTGGGGGTTCCCAAGTCAGGATGGTCTCAATCTTGGGTTGTAGGGGCGCCACCTGGCCGCTCCCAACCTGGTGTCCCAAGTACACCACGGAACCCTGCCCGATCTGGCACTTACTCGCTTTGATCGTGAGGCCTGCTCTCCGCAGCGCCATCAACACTTCCCAGAGGTGGCGCAGATGTTCTTCCCAACTGGCGCTGAACACTGCAATGTCATCCAGGTAGGCGGCACTGAACTCTTACAGTCCAGCCAACACCTGGTTGACCAACCTCTGAAAGGTGGCATGGGCATTCTTCATCCCAAAGGGCATAACCCGGATTTGGTAGTGCCCATCTGGTGTGGAGAATGCTGACCTCTCTCTTGCCCCATCAGTCAAGGCAATCTGCCAGTACCCAGACGTTAAGTCAAACGTGCTGAGGTACCGGGCAGCCCCTAACCGATCAATGAGCTCATCAGCTCTGGGGATGGGGTGCGCGTCAGTCCTGGTGACTGAATTGAGCCCTCGGTAGTCCACACAGAACCGCAGTTCTGGTGAGACACCCGGTGCGGCAGCCTTCGGGACCAAGACCACTGGGCTGGCCCAAGGACTGTTAGAGGACTCAATCACCCCCAACGCAAGCATCTTGGAGACCTCCTCCTTGATGCAAGCTCTCACCCTGTCAGTCACCCTGTAAGTTTTGTGCTTGACAGGAGGACTGTCCCCAGTGTCTACATCATGGACGCACCAATCAGTGACACTGGGAATCAGGGAGAACAGGTCAGAAAACTGTCCCAGCAACTGGTGACAGTCATTCTGCTGCTCAGGGGTCAGGGTGGAAGAGAGGTTTACTCCATCCACTGACCCATCTTGCTCTGTTGCAGACAGGAGGTCAGGAAGAGGTTCAGTCTCCTCCTCCATTCCAGCATCTGTTGCTAGGAGCATGCCCACTTCGGACCTCTCTAAGTGGGGCTTCAGGCGGTTGACATGCAGGACCCGCAAGGGGTTCCTGGGAGACCGCAAGTCCACCAAGTAGGTAACCGGACTCTTTCGCTCCACCACCTCAAATGGTCCGGTCCACTTATCCTGGAGCGCACAGGGCTCCACTGGGGCCATGACCCACACTTTCTGACCAGGCTGAAGCTCAACCAGAGTGGCATTCTGGTCGTACCACCGCTTCATCTCCTCCTGGCTGGCTTCCAGATTCGCCTCAGCGAGTTTTCTGAATCGCCTAGTTTGGTTCCTAAAGGCCAGCATGAAGCTATATACATCCTGGGGAGGTTTCCTGGGAGATTGCTCCCAGCCTTCCTTGACCAAACTCAAAGGTCCTCTCACTGGGTGTCCATAGAGAAGCTCAAAGGGACTGAACCCTAGAGATTTCTGTGGCACCTCACGGTAAGCAAAGAGAAGGCATGGTAAGAGGACGTCCCACTTACGCCTCATGGGTTCCTCAAGACCCATAATCATGCCTTTGAGGGTCCGGTTGAATCTCTCAACCAGCCCATTACCTTCGGGGTGGTAAGGAGTGGTGAACTTGTAGGTTACACCACACTCCTGCCACAGGGACTTTATATACTTGGAAATGAAGTTGGTACCTCGGTCTGACACCACCTCTCTGGGAAACCCCACGCGGGAGAAAATCCCCATCAGTGCACGTCCCACCACGGGGGCCGTCACTGTCCTGAGAGGGATGGCTTCCGGGTACCGGGTGGCATGGTCCACCAAGACCAGGATGAACCTGTTGCCCATGGCTGTCTTGGGATCCAGAGGCCCCACAATGTCAATGCCCACCCTTTCAAAGGGGGTGCTGACCACAGGGAATGGCTGGAGAGGAGCCTTGCGCTTCCTCCCACTCTTTCCACTTGCCTGGCAAGTCTGACAGGTCCTGCAATGAGTGTCTAAACTCTTGCGCATTTGGGGCCAATAAAAATGGGTGACAAGCCTTTCAAAGGTCTTGTCCTGCCCCAAATGTCCTGCTAAAGGCACATCATGAGCCAGCCCCAGTAGGAAGGCTCTGAAGCGCTGGGGTACCACCAGCACACGGGCTGACCCAGGCTCAGCAACCTTAGGCTCACTATACAGGAGACCATTCTCCCAGTAGATCCAATGTGATCCAGACTGATCACCTGCTGCCTGGTTTGCAGCCTGCTGCCGCAAACCCACAAGAGAAGGGCACTTGTTCTGCTCCTCACAGAACTCTTCCCTGGAGGGACCTCCTTCCTGCTGCCAATGGGTCAGCTCAGGCAGGTCTCCCAGTTCAGCAATCTCTTCCCCGGTAGGCTCCAGGGCATCCCCCTCAGGGTCCGCCTCCTCCTGGGCCATGGGAATCTCAGGGGCCGGTTTCCCGCGCCCCCTACCTCTTCTCTTTAAGGCAGGCACTTGGGCCATTTTCTCAGGCTCCAGGTCCTCTTGAACACCCTTACTGGCTGCCATAGACCGAGTGGTCACGCAGGCCCACTCAGGCAAACCCAACATCTCTAAATGAGCTCTCCGCTCCACCTTAGCCCAAGTGGAGCTCTCCAAATCGTTACCTAACAGACATTCAACAGGCATGGCTGGCCTCACAGCTACTTGAAGAGTCCCTGAGACCCCCCCCACTTAAAGGGAACCTGTGCCACCTTGCAGTGGCTCTCTGTGTTGTCAGCGGCAACAACTGGGTAAAATGCATTTGGGACTACCTGCTCTTCAGACACCAACCGACAACTGACAGCTGTCACACTGGCTCGGGTGTCTCTAAGAGCTTCCACCCTCTTGCCATTGATGGTCACCCACTGCCTGTATTTTTTAGTGTTATCAGGCAGTTGGGTCCTGGGGACCACCTCACAGTCTCCTAAAGAGACAAGGGACATCTCTGCGGGACCCCACCCACCTTGGGCACCCATCTCCTCCCCCAGGGCTACGCTAGCCAACTGCCGGGGTGGTGCACCAGTGGGTGCTGTCTTCCCATACAAGGGACAGCTAGCATCATAAGAACAGTGGCCTACTAGACCACACTTAAAACAGGTCTTGGGCCCCTTGTGAACAGGCTTATCTGTCGGGGCCACTGCCTTCTTCTCAGGGGGAGGCTGGGAACCCTTCCCTTGGTTCCCTTGGGGATTACTTTGGGGCCCTTTCTGGAACTCCCTCTGTTTACCCTTGTCCCCCCCACTCTTCTGCTGGGGACCCTGCCCACCTTTGGCGAAGTCTCCCACATGACCCTTCTGGACCCGGGTGCTCACCCAGCGGTCCGCCTCCTCAGCAAGCTTCCTAGGGTTAGTCAGCTTGCTATCAATAAGATGCTGGCGTAGCTCTGGAAAACAGTTATTTGACAAGTGCTCCCATGCAAGCAAATCATAGAGCGCCTCAAAATTATCCACTTTGCTACCCTTCACCCAACCATCCAATGCTCTGCAAAAGAAAGACACATATTCCACCCAAGTGGTAGACTCCAGTTTTCTGCAATTTCTAAACCTTTGTCTATATAGCTCTGGGGTCAAACCAAATCTGGACATTAGGGCTCCCTTCATGTGGGTATAGGACATTTGCTCCTCTGTAGGAAAATCCAACAAAGTGTCCCTCCCATCACTAACAAAGCGGCCCCACAACCCCGCTCCCCAATCCTTCTCAGGGACCCGGTGGGCCAACATTGCAGCTTCATAAGCCCTAAACCACTGACCAATATCCTCATTCTTGTGGAAATCTTTAACTACATCTTTGGGAATGTAGGTTCTTGCTTCTACATGCACTGGCGGTGTGCTGCCACCAGAGGGAGGAACCTCTAACTTCTTGGCCTTGAGTTCCAATTCCCTCAATCCTCTCTCATGCTCAAAATGCATTCTCTTTTCCTCTAAGGCTAACTTCTTCATTTCTAACTCCTTCCCAAGCTCTATTTTCTTGCTCTCTATGTCTTTCTGACCATCCATTTTGAGCCTAGCTAGCTCCAATTTATGCATCCTCTCCCTTGCTCTGTCCTCCAGCTCTCCTCGGGACAACCCTTTGGAAGAAACACTGCTGCCCGCCCCTGAAGGTGCTTTCCCTCCAGTTGGGCCCACTGGCCCCTCAAGGTGCTCATTTAAATCCTCTGCCTCCATTACTGGCTCCTCAGGATGCTCACTGGCATTCCTAGATTCTACCCTGGCCCTCAGCGCCTTTTGGTATTCCTCTTTCCTGGTGAGGCCTTTCACAGAGATTTTAAATTTCTTGCACAAAGCTTTGAGATAAGGCACAGTGTAAGTATCAATTCTCTCTTCTTCCAAAACAATGTCTACAGATACTATGGATGCTGTCTTGCTCATGGTAGCAAAAAGACTGGCAGTTCTCAAAAATCAAAAATAGAAAAGAAGTTCCAAGGAAAAAAATTCTCAAAAAGTATGTGGTTGCGTTATGGTCTGCACTCACTAGTAGTGTACACCAATCACTGTATATGAATCACAAATGCAAGTCCAAATCCTCACCGCTGACCACCAATGTTAGATTTGGGGGTCTCTAGTTGGCATAGGTAGGTACCTGTGACAAATAGGGACCCTTGCGTCTAGTCAGGGTGAGGGGCTACACTCCTAAAATAACCTCTGCTCACCCCCTTGGTAGCTTGGCACGAGCAGGCAGGCTTATCTCAGAGGCAGTGTGTAAAGCATTTGTGAACACATACAGTAATACAGTGACAACACTACAGATGGACACCACACAGGTTGTATTATAAAAATAGTATTTTTATATAGACTTAACACAAGACCAAACGACAAAAATCCACAATACTGTACTCAAAAATAGATTTTAAAAGGTTATAAAACAGTTCAGTTCTCTCAAGTTGTAGATGCAACACTTTACTCTCAATGTACCTGGAATGCGTAACGCAAAGAAAACAAAAGGGTCACAGGGAAGGTGATGCGTCGGTTCCTTACACTCAGGGGAGTGGATGCATCGGTTCCTTACTGCTGCGCAGGGGAGTTGATGCTAGCTTCCTTACTGTTTGGGGAGGTGATGCGTCGGTTTCTTACTGCTTTCCGGTGCGATGCGACAAGATGGCACCTCGATGCGATACTCTTCTCCGGTGCGATGCGACAAAATGGCGTCTTGGTTGCGATGCGACAACTTTGGTGCGATGCGTGCACGCCCGACGGCCGTGCGGCGACTCGATGATCTTTGGAGCCGCGACAGGCCCTGCGACGCGCTTCTCCGGTGATGTGACGATGTCCTCTGTGGCAGCGTCCCGCTTCTCCGGCGATGCGCCGTGCTTCGGCGATGCGATGATGACAGCGGCAGCGGCGTCTCGCTTCCTCGGCGATGCGATGACAGCGGCTGCAGCGGCGACACGCTTCTCGTTGTTGCGTCGCGCTTCCAGCTCCCAGCGACACGCAGTCTCTCAGAAGGCCCAGCACAGCAGCAGGCACTTCAATTCCCAGCAAGGGAATTCAGGGGGAGCTGGTTGGTGAAGTCTTGTATCCCTGAGACTTCAGGCAGGAGGCAAGCTCTAGTTCAAGCCCTTGGAGATTCTTCTTCAAGTTGATAGAAAGCACACTCAGTCCTTTTCTCCTTTCTTTGGCAATGAAGCAAACACTGCAGGCCAACCCCCAAACACACAGCACAGGGGTAGTCTCCTCCTTCAGCTTCCTGGTTCTTCTCCTCAGCAAAGGTTCGTCTTGATTCCCAGAAGTGATCTAAAGTTCTTGGGTCTGGGTCCCAATATTTATACTACTTTTCTCTTTGTTCTCTGAAGGCAGAGAGGCCTCTGCCTAGTCCAAAACCAGTTCTTGTCAGTCCTGGAGCACTTTGTTTTTCTGACTCCTTCTTTCCTTTCAGAATGTGGGGCAGAGTGCTCAGCCGCCTGGCAGGAGGTGGAGCCAGCATTGTGGAAGGCAGGCACAGCCCTATTCAGACCCAGGTGCAACTCCTCCCTCCACTCTGGATGCAGATCTCTCTATTCAGCCCTGCGCTGACTCACCCTGTCTCCTGTAGCCACCCCCAGCCCCTGTCACTCAATCTCCAGACAAGGAATACACAACCTAGCAGAGGCAGGCTTGGATAGTTAGGCAAGAAAATACCTACTTTCTAGAAGTGGTATTTTCAAACACAGAATGTTAAAACCAACTTCACTAAAATATGTATTTTATCATTCTGAGTTCAGGCGTACTAAACTCGAATTTCTACCTGGTTCCCTGAGTCAGTTAGGATTATAAGATGTAATAATCTAACTGCCCATTCTGGCCTATGGGAAACAGGTAGCCTTGCAATAGTGAAAAACGAAAATGGCTGTAATTCACTATTAGGACATGCCACACACACCAGGGCATGTCCTACCTTTTACCTACAATGCACCCTGCCTTTGGGCCTACCTTAGGGGTGACTAATATGTATAAAAGGGAAGGTTTAGGGACTGGCAAGTGGGTACACTTGCCCAGTCAACATGGCAGTACCAGACGGCCCACAGGCTCTGCAATGGCAGGCCTGAGACACACTTTACACGCTGCTCCGGTGGGTGGCACAACCAGTGCTGCAAGCCCACCAGCAGCATTTGATTTACAAGCCCTGGGCACACGCAGTGCACTGTACTTGGGTCTGACAGTAAGCCAAACAAGCCAATCATGGAGTCACTAATCCATACATCAATTTACCATAGGGAGCACTTGCACTGTGGCACTGAACAGCAGTGGCACAGTGCCCAAAAGCATCTAAAACCAGCAAAAACATAAGAGGCAACAGCAAAAAAATGGAAGGGAGACCCACGCCAATGGTGCCAGGTCTAACATGATGGGTTTTAGAACTGCTTTACTAATTTTCATTTATTATGTTTTTTACTTTTGATAACACTTGTATTAATATGTTCTGTATATGTTTTATGGTTTAAATAGGCTGAATAAAAGATTTTGATGATGCTCAGACCCCAAGGAAATTGCAGAAAACTCAGATTGCAGCTGACAGACATCTTCTTAGCCTACCAATGTGAACTCACATGATGTCAGCCATCATATCCCTACATTGGCCTTTTTGCCCCACTTTTAACTGTCACAACCTTGAAAAAGTCACCAAGAAGCAGACGCTTCTCTATCAGATGCCAAATCTCCAGAACTTGATCTCTGTACATATCAGAATATTCAACAATCACCATGATGGTAGATATCACTAAAACTTGTCTGACCCCAACCATACAATCAAAAGATGCAGATCACAAACTATATAAGTTGCAATGTAGATATGCATGAAGGTGTTTATTCGCAAACCCACCAAAATAGGTCATAGTTATGTGCATTCATGGGCACTGCACCATATTTGAAACATCCTTGACCTTCATGTAGCTCCTTCAACATGCCCTATATATGGCATACAGAAGCCTATAGGCAGTGACCATACAATCTGAAAGGTTTTTTAGTAACCCAGTGTAACACAGAGGGCTTCAAAGCTTGCTTCAGAGTTTCCTCAAGGGTGTTAAGCACCATACAGATGCTTCAATACAATACAATACAAGATGAATAGATCAGTGACTATCATTATCAACCATAAATTCTGAAAGATAAGATCGACTTTGACTGGGGACCTAGACGAAATTTCTAAAAACACTTAAATTAACTGTACATTACCAATTGTCATTACCAGTACTGTGTAACCAATGTATAAGTGCGTTACCAATAGCCATTTCATAAACAGTAATTATCTTATAGTCATAGATGGTAGACTTCGAAAATATTGATTAATAGATACAATGGATTTAGAGAAACATTTCCAAAGATCAAGACTTGCGGCTAAGCTTCAACAAAGTGATTTTTGCCTTTTGCAGATCAGCTATTTCTCATCAAGTCCTGCCTTGAGTGACCGTAACCAGTTCCCCTCCTTTTTAGAGACTTTTCCAAGTGATGATTTCCAATCCCATGGACTGGCACAGTTACTGGTGCACTTCGGGTGGACTTGGGTAAGCCTTTTAATTGAAGACAACGACTATGGGCAACAAGGAGTTCAGAAATTAAGGCAAGAACTCGCTAAAACTGAGGTTTGCATTGCCTTCTCAGAAAACATTGTCTTAAACCAAGCAGACAAAAATGCCCTGCACATTATACAGGTTATCAAGAGCTCGACTGCTGATGCTGTTGTCATCTTCTGCAGTGATGCTGGGTTGATTCCATTGATAGATGAAATGGTGGCACATAATGTGACTGGGAAGACCTGGATAGCCAGTGAAGCTTGGTCTACATCTGCCGCTGATTCGGTGGCTAAATACAGAAAATTCCTTGCTGGCACCATAGGGTTTGCAATTCGTAGTGGAGCTATGCCAGGATTTGAACAGCATCTCACCAGTATTCATCCCTCAAGATCAACAACCAATGGATTTATCGAAAAGGTTTGGGAAGAAGTGTTTGGATGCCAGTGGCCTGACCATCAACCTCACAATTACTCTTTGGATAACAGATCCATACTGTGCACTGGAGAGGAGAATCTGGAGGGACTTCATAATGACTATACCCTTGTATCCAATTCAAGAGTTGCTTACAATGTATATAATGCTGTTTATGCAACTGCATGGGCGCTACAGAATCTGAAATTCTGCAACAACAGTGAATCTGCATTGATGGATAAAAACTGTGGTGACAGTACAGACTTCCACTCATGGCAGGTACACTGAACATGTTCTTTTGAAAAAAAATGCATATTGTATATAGAATGAGCATTCCAAAGGTAATGCTTAACAGTCACTATCACCTGAACATCTATTTATGGAACTGTAAAAAATGGTACAGATCATGTTATGCCTTCTAAGGTCTTAAACATATATAGTATACTATAAATAGTATATATAAAACCAGGTTTAAATTTATTTGATGAGTTTCAATAAGCATACTAAAGGTTCTATGAATGCACATTGACATATTGCCTAGTATTGGTGCATTTACTATTCTGACATTGTACATCAAAGGAAGAGAGCAATCCGTACCTACACAATAAATTGTGAGAAGGGATTTTAATTAAACCTAGACAAAACCAACAAGCAAATACTGCTTCTGTGGCTCCCAGATTTTAACAATACATGAAATTATCTCATATTAAGTAGGTATAACGAGGTTTGGAGCTTAGGTTACCAAGTAGATAAATGAGTTTGCAGGTATTTAACACACAGAGCATTGCCCCATACCTTTTGTTGAGTTTCCCAACTTAAACGTAAACTGCCTCAAAAAAGAAACTAACACTAAACAGAATGGAGAGTGTCTGCAGATCAACAGAAGAAAGGCTTTTTGTTTGTGTATGATTAATTGAGCACTGTGTCTCACTTGAGGCCTCATTTAAACCCTAGTAATAGTGCTAAAATAGAAGCAAATTGTGTCCAGAATTGTATCCAAAAGCTCTTTCCCAGTGTCCTGCTGCTTTCAATAAATAGGGTTCAATTCTCAGAGTTGTCTGTAAGATAACTGCGGATTTTGGGCCATATGTACAAAACTTCCATTTTGCATTTTCTGCATAGCGAATCATAAGAAATCGCTATTTAGGAAATGGAATGTACAAAAATAGCGATTTCCTAATAGCGATTCATACTGAGTTGCATTAGCAATCAGGAAATCGCTAGTTAGGAATTGCTAACCCATTCGTTCCTATGGGCCTAAGGCCCATAGGTATGAATGATTTTGCATTTCCAAACTAATAGGAAATCGCAAATCTGGGAATGCAAATGCATTCCTACCCATGGGCCTTAGGCTCCCCCTCAAATAAAAGGGGGAAAAATTGGTGCTCATGTAGAGCGCTCAATTGCCCTAGGGGCAAGTGGATGCTCTATGGCACTGGAAAAATGCATTTTAGGTGCATTTTTTAAAATTGTACATGGTTAGCATCGACTTGGAGTTGACAGTAACAGCATCTCCTAAATGCCTATTTTGCATTTGGGAAATGCTTTGTAAATGTGCATAGGAAATCACAAATAGGAAATCCCTATTTGTGATATCCTATTTAGGGAATCACAAAATACGACTGGGTAAAAACAGAATTTTGCGACCGCCTATAGGCCATTGTACATGCCAAAAACTATTTAGAAATTCTTAACGTCCTGAAATAGAGAGTCGGTCCATTAAGAAATGCAAAATAGCTTTGTACATATGGCCCAAAGTTAGTTCCTCACTTTTACTAACCAAGCTCCTTTTATCCAGAAAGAATTGCTTTACTTTCAGGTTATCAGACTCAGTGGTAGAAGGGTTGGTAAAAACATAAGCAGCCTCAAAGCCTCCAAGGCAGTCTTAAAATATAAAAGACAAGGAATATTAAGGCCCTCACCACAACTTAAGCAGTCACTGATGGTAAGTCAGTTTAGATTTGCATGTGCCAAACAGAGAGCCAAAGAAAAAGCGAGGCAAGTTTAATAGAATCATCTAAATAAAAAAGTCCCAGCTCCTCATGGGATATGTAGCTGGAGCTAGAAGGAGTAAGCCCCAAAAGTAATCGAAGACAATTATTCTATTTTAACGGCACAAACTGTGTTGGCATAGCCTCAGTCTCCTACGCCAGTGCTAGTGCCACAGGCACACATTGTCTCTTATATATCTTGAGTAATGTAGTTAGGGGCTTATTTCCAATTGCAGACAATAGATTAAACAGAGCTCTCACCAACTGCCTCAATTTTTAATACTTGACAGAAAGGTTACGACTCCACAAGGCAGAAGAATCAAAAATAATCCCTAATAGGGGAGCTGAGAGACCTTCATCAATTTATTTCCATATATAGAGAAATCTCACAAAGAATAGCTGTGTGAGCTACATACCATCAGTTGGGATTTGTTAAAATTAGTATCCAAATCTAAAAGAGACATGAATTTGTAGAAAGCTCCAACCAATACCTGCAGGCTCTTTGGGGTGCATGCCATTAAAACTGCATTGTCCGCGTACAATACTTGGCATGTCCAGATTATATTGTACCAAATACTTGTTTAGGTGCCTAATATATAAAACAAACAAAATGGGAGCAAGGACACAACACTGACACACTCCTTGCTCTAGTTTAAAAATGACAGTATAGTCTGCATTGGCACCAAATCTCTATGTAAATCAGCAAGAAAGTGCACTAATATATCATCCAATCCTATTTCTAGCAACGTTTTATTGATTGATGTGCAAGAAAGGTCCACGAAGGCCAGGTACATATGATCCTGCTTTGCTATTGTGTATTTACCAATAATCAGATGTAAGTTCAAGCATTGTTCTAAGGTGTCCAAGCCCTCATGGAACCCATTTTGGCAGGGGCTAATGACACCATTCTCCAATTCTGTTAAATATACCCTTTCAAAGGACTTTGACAGTGAAGTAAAAAAAGAGGTGTCTACAACAATGGGGCCGCTGCCTATTCTCTTTTTTAAAAATGGGAACAATGGTTGACAAAGACGAGGATCTGGGTATACACTTAAACAAAATGTTGTTAAAAATGTTGGTGAGTAAGGGCAATCTTATCCATCAGATAATTGTAAGAACGCAATCAATGCTTGACTACAACTAAAAGAAGCTTTACATGCAGTATTTAGCGTTTTGATATTCATAGAAACTAAGGGTCAGATGTATGAATTTTTAGTGCAATGCCCCACAGAGTCATATCTACAAACATATGGCAGTTCTGCTCTCTTCTCCAAAACTGATGTGAATCAGGCTGCAATAGTGTAAATGTGTGATGTATATGTGAGGTTATATAGGTTATATACAGGAAGTGTACCCTTCCAGTGGAAAATAATATGCCTAGTCTAACAATTACAACTTTTCATGCATTAGAAGTGTTCTGTGCATTGTAGGACACGTGTGAAAAGTTAAGAGAATTGAACACATTTTTCCTTGTTAAAACTAGTTTCAACAATGCATTATTTTTTTATGCAAATCCCTGTCTACCAATGCTAGTGGATAGGGCTTTGTGTCAAAAACCATGGGTGGTTGCATGGGAACCCCAATGCACCACCCATGGTACATCCCCTTGACTCAAAGTAACTCAAAGCAGTGCAAAGTGAGTACTTCATCAGGACTTTGCACTAGTTTGTTTTTGTATCACTTTGCATGACTTTTCACTGACACAACGTATTGATAAATCTGCCCCAGATTGTTAGTTTAATAATGGGCAACTGTTTGTGCTGAATTAGTTTGTTCATTTTAATGGGGTCATAATGATGTGAATCTTAAAGTAAATAAATGGTTAGCTAACAACCATTGTACAATTGTTCAGCTACCACATTATACAGCAATGGCCTGAAATTCATCAACTCCCTTGTGACGAATATATTGCTTTGCAGGAATCAATTAATATTCAAAACTACAAACTAATGAGGCAAACACTTATTGTTGATAAATATTAAATTAGCAATATATAAGGTTTTCTGAGGAATCAGAATGCTACCTGATAAAAGAAAACCTTTATCAGGTAAGATGATTGACTTGGTTCAACAAACTCAGTGTATCTTTAAAGGTCTAGAGAAAATACCTTGAACATAGTTTTTCTGCTTGGGTCACCTCTTCTGCTGTGGTGTACATAAGGTGTGCATAACCTGAGATCCAAGGAAGATCTTTGTGGGAAATGGTAAACAAGGTAGCAATACCAGTGGTTATAATTTCTTTATGGTACAGTAAATTTTCAGATTTGACTCCAGAGAGTGTAATAGCGTGGAGTGGAGTGGCATAGAGTGGACTGGTGCAGAGAGGAGTGGCATAGAATGGAGTGGCGCAGAGTGGAGTGACATAGATTAGCTTGTGGTAATTGAAACAGACGTAGCGTGAAAGTGTGTTAATGGATGGAGATGTAATGTGTCAGGAATATACATTAAGAGGTGTAGATGGTAATTTTTGCTAGCATGAGTGAATAGTATAAGTAGTGTTAAAGATATAATATTAAAAAACTTAGTTATATATTGTGCCATGGTATAACAAGGTAAGTTGGCAGTATACCGCTGTACATACGGGTGAGGAGTTAGTATGTGATTGCCTAAAGGCTGCGTTCTATATTTCATTGAGTTCTGGGTTACGGTCTTAGATGTACATAAGTAATATGTTTTATCGTTGTTCACTACCTATTACTACTTTATTAAAGTGGTAATAGGTAGAGAAATGTATTTATAAATGTCTATATATTCTTACATCAATTTAGGGGGAGCTGTGCATTTTTTCAATTTTTTCAAGTAGCGCAGTCATTTGTAGGTATTACTGCGGTACATAGTAGACTTTTTGTGTATATTTAAATATGTTAATATAGAAAATACATTGTAGTACACTATATTTGTAAAATATAGTGCATTACAATGTATTTTTAATTTTTTACATTTTTTTATTTATTTTCACTCTCATAGTACTCCCAAGGCAGTACCGCAATACTCCGTACATTTGTTTTCAAATATACAAAAATGTATAAATCTTTTTCCCTACCTATCACCACTTAATCAAAGTGGTAATAGGTGGGGGGAAATGTCAAACATAATATTTACCTGTATCTGAAGGTGTAACGCGGAACACAGCCAAAGACTACCTAAAAATAACATGACTGTCTTTAACTTTTGTAAAGGCAGTCGTTAGTCAATCAGATAATGATGTGTTTTCACTATGTACCACAGTACTGTCATGAAATACCGTAATATTTCATGAAAGTACCTTGACCACAGATATCACTAAGTAAAAATTCCTTATAAATTAAAAATACTTTCCCTACTTACCTGTAGTAACCAAATGGATCATCTGTTCACCGAACAGTGTAATACTGACAAATTTAATTCAAGTCTGTCCAGTCATTTACATGCTATTACAGTTATTAATGGTGAAAAGCCTGAGGAATTCCTATCTTTGGTATGTGTGTGTGTTTATTTGTTTAAACAGTTTAAATCTGACTTTCTTATGGATGTGTGAATATTTATCTTTATCTATATGTGTATGTATAGAATCACATATACACATACATTGAAAGCCAGATTTAAATATTTTAAGCAACCATCTAGGGTATCTGCTAAAATAAATGCTGCTTTTCAGTGAAAGGTAGATGGGCAAATATATATATGTGACAATGTGCAGTGTAAATTTTATCGGTATTGCCTGTTGGCATCTTCACCAGTTTTGGTAGTAGGGCACAAGGAGAGCCAGAACAAATAGAGCGGGAGCACAGCCCCCATCTGACTCCCATCTAGTGACACCACTGGTGGACCTTCAAGCGCCATAGACATGCAGTCTCAGAGCAGTTGTCCCACTACAATTGTGTTCCCGAAATGGGCGGCGTCTTAGGCTCCATTGTTGGCAGGGTTGTGGTTCCTCCACTTATGAAATATGTTGAGGAGCTGAGAGGTGCAAAGGCGGGAAAGCTACTTATTTTTTTTACAGATTCTCTGTTAATGTCCACCTTTAAAAGACTCCATGGATGCCTTCAGAATGGTAGAAAGTAAAAAATAACATTGGGAGTGAAAAGAACCAGTGGCATAATAGAGAATACCAAAAGGATGGAGAGTGGGAGTTCAATTTTCACAGTGAGCCAATATATAAAATGTCTGCTTCAGAAGTTAAAAAGACAGAGGTGTCTTTTACCTTTAAGATGTTTCTTGCTGACCAACATTTATGGCCGCATTTTTCTGGACTTTAATTTACAATAGTCATGTAGTCTTTATTTACTAAGAATGAACACGTGCAAAGCACATCTGCGCAATATCTGCAATAAAATAGGGCCAGAGCTGTTCATGGTGTTGCAGGTGCAGGGACAAAGGGATCCACTATATAATTCCATTATACGCTCTCCACTGTACACCACTCTATGCTAACCCACTCTACTCTACTGTGCGCCACACCACTCTACACCACTCCACTCTATCCTATTACACTCTACGCCACTCCATTGTATGGCACTCCAGTTTGCACCACTCCACTGTACACCCCTCCACTCTATACTACTCCACTGTACACTATTCTACTGTACACAACTCCACTCTGCAACACTACAATTTACGCTATTGTACTGTATGCCACTCCACTGTACGCTACTTCAGTGTACTCCACTGAACTATACACTATTCCAGCGTATGCCACTCAACTCTACCCCACGCCACTCCACTACAGTGTATGCTATTACATTGTATGCCACTCCATTCTATGATAATCCAGTCTACGCCACTCTACGCTACTCCATTATATGCTATTCCACTGTAGGCAACACCACTCAACAACACTTTAGTCTATGCTATTGTAGTCTATGCCATTCCACTGTATGCCACTTCAGCCTATACCAATGCACAATACACAATTTCAGTGTACGCCACTGCACTCTAAGTCACTGCCCTGTATGCTGTCCTACCCTACGCCACTCCACTGTATGCCACTCCACTGTAAGAAACTCCAGTCTATACTATTCCACTGTACACTATTCCACTCTATGCTGTTCCACTGTGCGCCACTCCACTCTATGCTATTCCACTCCATGCCACTCCACTCTATGCCACTTCACTGTACACCACTACTAAATGCTATTCCTTTGTTTGCCACTCTACTGCATGCCACTCTACACTATGTCACTCTACCTCACTCCACTCTATGCCACTCCAGTCTACGGCACTTCACTGTACACCACTCCACTCTATGCTATCCCACTCCACGCCACCCCACTCTATGCCACTCCATTGCATTATATGCTATTCCACCATACAACACTCCACTCTACGCCATTCCGCTGTACGCTATTCCACTCTGCGCAACTCCACTCTACACCACTCCACTGTACTTTATTCTACTCTATGCCATTCCACTCTATGACGCTCCTCTCTAGGGTATTCTACTGTATGCCACTACATTGTATCTCACTCCACTGTATGGTGCTCCACTCTATACCACTGCACTCTATGCTACTACACTGTACGTTGTTAGACTCTACCATACTCCATTCTATACCACTCCACTCTTTGCCACTTCACTGTATGCTACTTCATCGTACCTCACTCCACTTAATCCACTTTTCTATATGGCACTGCACTCTATGCCACTCTCCTGTTCACTATTCAAATCTACGCCACTCTAGTGTATGCTACTCCACTGTATGCCACTTCACTGTACGCTACTCTACTGTATGGTATTTCAGTGTATGGTAGTCTACTGTATGCTATTTCACTGTTTGCTATTCCACTCTACATCACACCTCAAGATCCCACTCCACTCTGCGCCACTCCATTCTGTCCCTCTACTTTACGCCACTCCCTTGTTTGCCACTCCACTTTATGCTATTCCACTGTATGCCACTCCACGACACTCCAATGTATACTACTCCACTCTACAACAATATACATTATGCTATTCAACAATATGCAAATCCACTCCACACTTCTCCACTCTATACTGTTTCACTCTACCTACACTACTGCATGCTGCTTCAGTGTATGCCAATACAGTGTATGGCACTGAACTGTGTGCTACTCCACTGTAAGTTATTTCACTCTATGGCACTGCGCTGTATTCCACTGCAATCTATGCTATTCCACTGCATGCCACTCCACTTTACGCTATCCCACTTTACCGCAATCTACTGTATGCTAGTCCTCTGTACAGAACTCCACTGTATACTATTCCACTCTACCCCACTTCACTGTATGCCAATCCAGTCAATCACACCCAGCTATGTGCAACTTCACTGTACGCTACTCAACTTTACACCACTCCAGTATACAACACTCAACAGTATGCACCTTCAGTGTATGCTATTTCATTCAATGCCGCTCCACTCTACGAGACTCCACTCTACTCTAATCTATTGTATGCAACTACACTCTACAGCACTATATGCCACTCTACTTTAGCACACTGTACCACATTTTAGTCTATTCTACCTCACTCCAATGTACAACACTGTACGTCACTCTATGCCACTACACTGAACTTCACTTTATGACAGTTTCACACACTCTACAACACGGAAAACCACTCCACTGTACAACACACAACTCCACTCTATAACACCTTACTTTACTGCATGCTCCACCACTACAATGAACTAGACTCCACGGTACTGTACTGTATGAGACGCCACTCAATGACATGACACTTTTGTCCACTCTACGCTATGCCACTTCTCTCAATTACACTGTATGACAGTTTAGCCCATTGCACACCACTGTACGACATTCTAATGTACGCCACTCCACTCTACAACACTCTACTGTACTCTTTAAAATGCACTCTACAATACTCTACTAGAGTGTATACCACTTTATGACACCGTAGTACACTACATGCCCCTACACTAGCATGTACAGCACTGTACTCCATTCTATGGCATTCTACAACACTCTACTTAACTCTCTGCCACTCTACGACACTCCATTCCACTCTACTCCACTCTACTCCGATCCACTCCATGACACTCAAGTCAACAACAGTCAATGATACTCCACTGTACGATTCTCAACTGTACTGCATGACGTGCCACTCCACTTTACAACACGCCACTTCACTCTACAACAGTCCACTCCATTATATGACACCCAACGCCACTTTACAATATAACAATTGACTCTACTATACATAACACCCAAAAACTGTATTCCGTTCCACTGTATTCCACTCAACAACACTAGACTGTATGACACTGCAATGTCTTTTACTTTACTCAACGACACTACACTTAAGAGCATTCAATCAATTGACACTCAACACTATGATTTCAAAAACATTTTTAATTAAAAAATCATTCAAATGTAATGAAAAAACAAAGCTTAAAGCTAAGTTACAGTTTGGAAAACTTTATTTGTCCTTCATATACAAACTCAACCAAAGCTATACAAACAGGAGAAACTCTAAAGTTTTAGTATGTACCACTAGCTAGAAGTTATATTTATAATTAATGCATCACCTTCAGTATACTCTAGCATGCACTGTGTTCTGAGAAGTGATGTAATTTCAGATGTCATAAGTCTTATTAGAACTGCTATCATTCCACAAGGTATGTTATATAATATGCAAGGGTATATACAGTGCAAAGAAAAAGAAAAACAGCAGGCTTATTTGTAATCATCACAAAACTCTGGGACTGCATCTCAGCAGTGGAGATCAAAAATATGATTCTTAAGAACTGATTCCTCCAATCATCATTTAATTCTTTGTCCAATTGCAGAAGTCAATGTTCAACACTCTTCCTGAACCATACTATGGCTTGCCACAACACTTCACAAATGTCATATTGAGATGTGCTGTCCACATGCTCTTCACTAGTGTAAAGAAGTACCACGGGAACACAAGCTGTAAGCAGGTAATTAGTATTCTATGTATTCCAGCCACAGACTCCTCCAAATATCACAATCAACTGTCACCACCTCCCACTTCACAATTCTAATTATGTAATAAAATATCTCTGTAACAGCTCAATATGATTGTATGACACAATATAGAAAACAAAAATATTGAAAAACAGAAATATTACCAAAATAATATTAATAACAAAAGTATTGTCACCCTATCCTCAAACAGGGAAAAACAAATATCGACTACAAAAATCACCCTTAAAAATATCTACAATACCCAAATATTGAAAACAAAAATATATACACAATATCTTGCACTAAGTATTCAGAACACTACTCAAATATAGAAAATATAATTATTGACAACAAAAATATTGTTGGCAATGAATAAAACAAGCATTTGCAATGCAATATGTCTCACATTTACGCGAGTTTAAGCTATTGGCATTGTAAATGACAATGCCTTTTATTTATGTTTTAACATGCAATAAAACTGCATTCTTCAGCTGCAAGCAAATTTCACATATAAATAATTAATGTAAATATCTGGCTTTAATCCTCCACGCTTACATGCTCAGAGGAGGTAAAAGCGACACAATTCTTAACCCCAATAGCAGACTTTATGTAAAAATTCGATGACCACTCTTCTGAACTGGTCCACGCGACAGCAGTCTAGCGCGTCAACGTGAAAAAAAAGCATTTGTAATGCAAATACGTCTCGCATTTACACAAGTTTAAGCTATTGGCATTGTAAATGACAAAGCCTTTTATTTATGTTTTAAAAACCAAAACATAAATAAAAGGCATTGTCATTTACAATGGCAATAGCTCAAACTTGCGTAAATGTGAGACCTATTGCATTGCAAATGCTTGTTCTTGGGTGGCTCTGTGGACAACGAAGGGTGCGTTGAACATTGCCCTTCTAGCAGTAGAGCTATTGCAGTACTGGAGTTGTGCGTTCTCCTGGATGAAGAGTGCGCCACTAGTTTAGATAGAGCAGCAGTTAGTCCAGTTGAAGGACTATCCCTCATTACACTCGAGTCCTCATTGTGTTCCTTAGCTCTCACATTCTGCGTTTGCCCTGGCTTGTGTGACATCTTGTCACCCTGCACCTCGCCTGCTCCTTGGCAGGGGACGCACAGAGTAGAAACCAGTCTTCGGTTGCAGGTTAAGTGGTTATTTTCACGAGCGCCGCGCCAAGCACCTGCAAGATGGCAGTCTGTGTATAAGTAGATAATTAAAAAAGCAGATCATATCCGATGAAGAACAAGAGCTGATATAAAGAGATTCCCAGCTTTCCACAGCCCACTCCTCTCATCCTTTTCCCTTACTTTCCTGAATGACCTGTCTGTTGGGGCACGATGCTATACAAACAGGAGAAACTCTAAAGTTATAGTATGTACCACTAGCTAGAAGTTATATTTATAATTAATGCATCACCTTCAATATACTATACGTTGCGCATCTCCGTACACCTGCTGCTCGCATCAGTCACCACACTTCATTAACTATTACTTGCCACTCTACCATGCACTGTGTTCTGAGAAGTGATGTAATTTCAGATGTCATAAGTCGTATTAGAACTGCTATCATTCCACAAGGTATGTTATATAATATGCAAGGATATATACAGTGCAAAGAAAAAGAAAAACAGCAGGCTTATTTGTAATCGTCACAAAACTCCGGGACTGCATCTCAGCACTGGAGATCAAAAATATGATTCTTAAGAACTGATTCCTCCAATCATCATTTAATTCTTTGTCCAACAGCAGAAGTCAATGTTCAACAATCTTCCTGAACCATAATATGGCTTGCCACAACACTTCACAAAAGTCATATTGAGATGTGCTGTCCACATGCTCTTCACTAGTGTAAAGAAGTACCACGGGAACTCAAGCTGTAAGCAGGTGGACAATGAAGGGTGCCTTGAACATTGCCCTTCTAGCAGTAGAGCTATTGCTGTACTGGAGTTGTACGTTCTCCTGGTTGACGAGTGCGCCACTAGTTTAGATAGAGCAGCAGTTAGTCCAGTTGAAGGAATATCCCGCATTACACTCGAGTCCTCATCGCGTTCCTTAGCTCTCACATTCTGCGTTTGCCCTGGGTTGGGTGACATCTCATCACCCTGCACCTCGCCTGATCCTTGGCAGGGGACACACAGAGTAGAAACCAGTCTTTGGTTGCAGTTTAAGTGGTTATTTTCACGAGCGCCGCACCGAGCACCTGCAAGATGGCAGTCTGTGTATAAGTAGATAATTAAAAAAGCAGAACATATCCGATGAAGAACAAGAGCCGATTTAAAGAGATTCCCAGCTTTCCACAGCCCACTCCTCTCATCCTTTTCCCTTACTTTCCTGAATGACCTGTCTGTTGGGGCACAATGCGTTTTCCAGGAGCCCGTCACTTCCTGGAGAGCTGTATTTTGGTTCAGGTCGCGATATCGCAGGAGGAAGCAAATTACACCAGGAGGAAGTTGGGAAACTGCCAGCAAAAGTCTGCAGTGGGTCTACACACACTTGCGGTTCTATATAGCATTGGGAGCAGCCGGGTTTCTATGTAAGAAATAGCCAATACACATTACAAATTATATAACAACTATAAGAATAGCACAAATTGTATAATAATTTTCAGCAAAAATGCCAAAACTTCAAGAAGGTGAAACTCTGTCAGATTCTGCATAGAAATATTGAAGAAACCATCTGCAAAAAGAAAGGAAAGCTAACTCTGAAAAGTAATTAATATAAATAAATTATATCTAAATACCACCAACAGCCGAACATTTAAATAAAACCCAAAAATAAATATATTGCTTTCTATTTAGCAAACACCAATGATGCAAAGCCAAAAATTAGAAGACGAAAATAAGAATATCTTCTTTCTAAACTCCCAACTTGCCAAACAAACTTTGACAAACAGGTGAAAATAACTATCAGGCAACCAAAACACTATGGGGCCGATTCCGGTTCCGGCCGAAAAACGTACCGACCGACTTGGAGCCGGAATTTATTCCGACCGACACGTACCGGTGCAGCCCGACCCGCAAAGTACGATGAGAAGCGAGCAAAACCCGACCGACTCATACGGAACACAACCCGAACGTCCGAGCCACGCGGAAAACGGCAATCCGGCCGGAAAAACACGCGATTCGAACCGACCGACACGCACCCGGAACAATCCCGAACGAGATGTACCCGCGAACTCCCACCCGCCAAGTACGATGCAAGGCGTGGAAAACACGACCGAGTCGCACGGAGGACAAGCCGTACGACCGACACGCATACAAAACTGCGAGGCGAAGCAACCCAAAACACCGCGACCGACGCATACGCAGCATAGAAAAAAGCACAAACACAGCGTGAACGAAACGGAGAAGCCCGTACGAGACAACTGCAGGGTCCGACTCGGTCACAAGAACGTCTCCTACATGCACGAAAAGTACAAAGGGAAAATACACAAAAAAAGGCCAAACAAGCAATTACAAAGCCAATAAATACTGGGGGGGGGCAGGGAACAAAGACACACCCACAACTCCACCCATATAAAGGACACAAATCCCTACCATGATCCTTTGCAAATTCAAATTACCTGCCAGCACTCAACAGACAGCAACCACACACCCACAGCTCATCCATCACACAAGCCACACACCATCAGCACCCCAACAAATAGAAACCTCACATACACCCAGCAAAACACACACTCACACACCTTCACCTGAACACCAACACACACATCACTCACCATCACCACCCATCACCATGCCCCCAAAGAAGATTCATAAGTTCCTAGATAGTGAATTGGAAGTCCTGGTAGATGAGATCCTCAGGGTAGAGCCACAGCTCTTTGCTACACTGGTCCAACAGACACCCATGTCACAGAAAACAAAGATGTGGGAGAGGATCGTCGACAGGGTGAACGCACAATCACCATGCTTGCACACAAAGACAGACATCCAGAACAGGTGGTATGACGTGCGCAGGAGGGTCAAGGAGCTGTTGAAGAAGGACAACCTCTTGAGCCAACACACCGGCAGTGGCCCTCCTGCCAAGCCAGTATACCTCAGGCCCTGGGAGGAGAAGGTGCGGGCCATCCTACCACCAGTGAGCGTCTATGGACTAGAAAACATCCCAGAGCCTGGTGAGTACACAACAAATGTACACAATATTGTGCGACTACACACACACATCACTGTCAAGGGGAGAGTCAAACCATGCACTCTTAGCAAATACACAGCAACCAGAACAGAATCATCCCAAAATGTGTATGTCAGTCAGATAAACACAACACATGCCATCTCAAAGTGACATTTAACTGTGTCATCACATGTACAAACACAACTACAACTACAGCTAGGCAGTGGCACAAATATAACTGACAAACACATCCAGACATGTAGCCACCACTACAACACCACCACACAGTGAAGCCCACTGAAAGAAAGGAAATATGTGTATGCTGGGCAAGTCAGTGTAGCCAATAGCATCATGTGAGTGGTAGTCACAGATATTGGTCACCCCCACAACTGTCCCATCAACACCACCAAGAACCATTCGCACATCACAGTGAGTGGAAAACAACTGACAACATGGCTAACACTGGCTACTGCTATGGGGGCACAAGGCCCTGCTGGGAACTGTGCAACAACCAACAGCAGGACACCACTGTCAGCCATCTTGCCATTGCCCCCACACTCACACACACTGAAGTCCACCCAAAAGCAAGTAAGTATGGGCATGCTGGGAAGTGGGGTGGAGGCAATAGCATGATGGGAGTCGTAGTCACAGATATTGGTCACCCCCACAACTGTCCCATCAACACCACCATGAACCATGCGCACATCACAGGGAGTGGAAAAGGACTCACAAGATGGCTGACACTGGCTACTGCTGTGGGGAGCACAAGGCCCTGCTGGCAACTGTGCACCAACCAACAGCAGGACACCACTGACTGACATCCTGAAAGACAACTTGCACTCCCTGCAATGAAAGCACGTTCGATGGTGGGATATCTGGCTGGGTGGGAAGGAGGACTCACAGCACTGACCATAGTCACAAGCACCTCCCCTCACACACCCCCTCAACACAAACTCCACTTAACCCACCTGGGAGAATGCAATGCCTCACATCCTAACTGAAGATCCCACAAAGAACCACCACCCTGTGTTATGCTGTGTGAAGCACAGGGACACTCTTGGGACTTTTAGCCAAACAACTGCCAGGACAACACTCCCAGCCATCCTGTCAGCACAGGCACCCCACCCCACAGGGAAGCAGAGTCAAAAGGAAGGAAGGATGGGCATGCTGGGAAGGGGCTGGAGGCAATAGCATGATGGGAGTTGTAGGCACAGATATTGCTCACCCTCACAATTGGCCCATCAACACCACTCTCAACCATGCTCACATCACAGGGAGTGGAAAAGGACTCACAAGATGGCTGACACTGGGTACTGCTGTGGGAGCACAAGGCCCTGCTGGCAACTGTGCAACAACCAACAGCAGGACACCACTGACTGACATCCTGAAAGACAACTTGCACTCCCTGCAATGAAAGCACGTTCCATGGTGGGATATCTGGCTGGGTGGGAAGGAGGACTCACAGAACTGACCATAGTCACAAGCACCTCCCCTCACACACCCCCTCAACACAAACTCCACATAACCCACCTGGGAGAATGCAATGCCTCACATCCTAACTGAAGATCCCACAAAGAACCACCACCCTGGGTTATGCTGTGTGAAGCACAGGGACACTCTTGGGACTTTTAGCCAAACAACTGCCAGGACAACACTCCCAGCCATACTGTCAGCACAGGCACCCCACCCCACAGGGAAGCAGAGTCAAAAGGAAGGAAGGATGGGCATGCTGGGAAGGGGGGTGGAGGCAATAGCATGATGGGAGTTGTAGGCACAGATATTGCTCACCCTCACAATTGGCCCATCACCACCACTCTCAACCATGCTCACATCACAGGGAGTGGAAAAGGACTCACAAGATGGCTGACACTGGGTACTGCTGTGGGGAGCACAAGGCCCTGCTGGCAACTGTGCAACAACCAACAGCAGGACACCACTGACTGACATCCTGAAAGACAACTTGCACTCCCTGCAATGAAAGCACGTTCCATGGTGGGATATCTGGCTGGGTGGGAAGGAGGACTCACAGCACTGACCATAGTCACAAGCACCTCCCCTCACACACCCCCTCAACACAAACTCCACATAACCCACCTGGGAGAATGCAATGCCTCACATCCTAACTGAAGATCCCACAAAGAACCACCACCCTGGGTTTTGCTGTGTGAAGCACAGGGACACTCTTGGGACTTTTAGCCAAACAACTGCCAGGACAACACTCCCAGCCATCCTGTCAGCACAGGCACCCCACCCCACAGGGAAACAGAGTCAAAAGGAAGGAAGGATGGGCATGCTGGGAAGGGGGGTGGAGGCAATAGCATGATGGGAGTTGTAGGCACAGATATTGCTCACCCTCACAATTGGCCCATCAACACCACTCTCAACCATGCTCACATCACAGGGAGTGGAAAAGGACTCACAAGATGGCTGACACTGGGTACTGCTGTGGGGAGCACAAGGCCCTGCTGGCAACTGTGCAACAACCAACAGCAGGACACCACTGACTGACATCCTGAAAGACAACTTGCACTCCCTGCAATGAAAGCACGTTCCATGGTGGGATATCTGGCTGGGTGGGAAGGAGGACTCACAGCACTGACCATAGTCACAAGCACCTCCCCTCACACACCCCCTCAACATAAACTCCACATAACCCACCTGGGAGAATGCAATGCCTCACATCCTAACTGAAGATCCCACAAAGAACCACCACCCTGGGTTATGCTGTGTGAAGCACAGGGACACTCTTGGGACTTTTAGCCAAACAACTGCCAGGACAACACTCCCAGCCATCCTGTTAGCACAGGCACCCCACCCCACAGGGAAGCAGAGTCAAAAGGAAGGAAGGATGGGCATGCTGGGAAGGGGGGTGGAGGCAATAGCATGATGGGAGTTGTAGGCACATATATTGCTCACCCTCACAATTGGCACATCAACACCACTCTCAACCATGCTCACATCACAGGGAGTGGAAAAGGACTCACAAGATGGCTGACACTGGGTACTGCTGTGGGGAGCACAAGGCCCTGCTGGCAACTGTGCAACAACCAACAGCAGGACACCACTGACTGACATCCTGAAAGACAACTTGCACTCCCTGCAATGGAAGCACGTTCCATGGTGGGATATCTGGCTGGGTGGGAAGGAGGACTCACAGCACATACCATAGTCACCAGCAGCTCCACCCACACCCCCCCTAACACAAACTCCACACAACTCACCGGGGAGAATGCATTGCCTCACACTCCAATCAAATAACCCACAAAGAACCACAACCCTGGGTCATGCTGTGTGAAGCACAGGGACACACATGGGACCTGCAGCAGAACTAACCCCAGGATAACACTGTCAGCCATCTTGTCAGCACAGGCACACAACCCCACAGGGAAGCAGAGTCAAAGGGAAGGAAGCATGGGCATGCTGGGAAGGGGGGTGGAGGCTATAGCATGATGGGAGTGGTAGTCACAGCTCAACATCCCTCACCCACATGGCCCAGCAAGCTCACAACCAAGCATGCACACCCCACAGAGAGTGGAAAGCCCCATCAAAGATGTCTGACACTGGTGCTCTGTTGTGGGGAGCACAAGGCCATGCTGAGAACTGCCCACCAACCAACAGCAGGACACCACTGTCAGCCATCTTGCCATTGCTCTCACACTCACACACAGTGAAGTCCACCCAAAAGCAAGTAAGTATGGGCATGCTGGGAAGTGGGGTGGAGGCAATAGCATGATGGGAGTGGTAGTCACAGCTCAACATTCCCCTCCCACATGGCCCAGCAAGCTCACACTCAAGCATGCACACCCCACAGAGAGTGGAAAGCCCCATCAAAGATGTCTGACACTGGTGCTCTGTTGTGGGGAGCACAAGGCCATGCTGGGAACTGCCCACCAACCAACAGCAGGACACCACTGTCAGCCATCTTGCCATTGCTCTCACACTCACACACAGTGAAGTCCACCCAAAAGCAAGTAAGTATGGGCATGCTGGGAAGTGGGGTGGAGGCAATAGCATGATGGGAGTGGTAGTCACAGATATTGGTCACCCCCACAACTGTCCCATCAACACCACCCTGAACCATGCGCACATCACAGGGAGTGGAAAACAACTGACAAGATGGCTGACACTGGCTACTGCTGTGGGGAGCACAAGGCCCTGCTGGCAACTGTGCACCAACCAACAGCAGGACACCACTGACTGACATCCTGAAAGACAACTTGCACTCCCTGCAATGAAAGCACCTTCCATGGTGGAATATCTGGCTGGGTGGGAAGGAGGGCCGGATGTCAACCAAATACAACCAATGCAGACCATGAACACACCCCAACATTCACATAGAAATGCCCAAATAATGCAGGACAATGTGCTACACCAATATCAACCCCTGACTGTGACAACTTAGGACAATGCAATGTACAGGCCCGCATCCAGAGGCACAGTCACAACTGTCAGGTGTGTCAACCATTGATGCCTGCAGAAACATAACATACATTGTGTGTGTCTCCCAAAAACAGGTGATGATGGGGACACAGCAGCAGACGCTGAGGAGTCCCCGTCCCAGGCTCAAGAGGATACGGAGCTCACTGGTGTGGAACAGCCTCTGCCCTCCTCGGATGAAGAAGACCCACCTGGCACCTCCGGAGCAAGTCATCATGTAGCACCAGCAGGACCACCAGCTGCACCCCCTGCACCCACCCCTCCAACGACTGTCAACACACATACCACCCCTGCCGACATGGACAGACCAAGGAGCACCACCACCACAGGGACCCTGGACCAACGTGGGGCCATGGACACCACCACCACCAACAACCCCCAAGGTGGCCCAGGGTCACCTGTGCGTGCCACCTCAGGTACTGCATGTGTCACCAGGGGTGGTGGGAGGGGTGGGAGACATAGGTCGCTGCTCGCAGAGGGGACTGGACTGCATGATGACCCACAACTGGCACGCATAGCCGATGCGTACCAGTCCAGCACCGGAGAGTTCATCCAGGTAGTGGGGCTCCTCAGGGACATTAAACAGCAGCAGGCTGCCCATCATGCCCGCTTGGACTCACACATGTCCCGCGTGGAGTCCAAGTGGGACACACTGCAAGAGATGACGGCGGTGCATAGGGACATATTACAATGCCTTAGCCAGATGAGCAGCAACCATTCAACACCTCCCTGTGTGCCCACAACATCTGGTGCGGAAACAACTGCAACTGCCACAGGGAGGGCGGATGACTCTGGCGGAGAGTCCCCTGCACCGCAGCAGCCTGCACTTGAGGGTCCCCCCCCAAAGAAGAGGGGCCGTCCGAGGAGGGGCAAGTGAGAGGCCGATGGCCATGTGCAACCCCCAGGAAGCCAAAACCTGTTCTGGATAATCACCTTTGTGCGCAAACTGTTCACCCTGTTGACTGCAACACAACTCTCCCACACGACATGGGGAGCTCAAGTTGGACCAATGTCTCAGATTACTGTGGACTTTACTCTGGACATTTCTGCTACCAGGACTTCCAAATCATCTAGGAACTTTGGATTACAATCACAATGTACAGCACCCACCATCCTGTGCACTATACTCACACATGTATGTCAATAAACTCACTAATACACCATACTTGCCTCTGTTGTGATTCCAACGTGGGTGCTGTCATGGGGATGATGAACTGCAAAATTACACTGTGTATGCGAACTGCAACAGCAAGTACAACACAGGCATGTGAGTAAAGGCAACGTGACACATATGAGGGAGACACACCACCAGGGCTACACAACACATACACACCATGGCCATCTGACTCATCGCCTACACTGATGTTGCCAGGAAATACGTTGCATTGCACAGACCCAACACCTATTCACAGTCTGTGTTAACTAGCCCACTGGTGCAGTAAGCAAATGTCAGTCAGATGTGTGACCACAGACAACGCACATCACAAAGTGAAGCACAGGTTTATTACACATTTGCAACATGTTGTAACCACCACAGATGCAAGGTAATCCCACCTGGCAGCGGGCACAAAGTCAACAAGTGTAGAAGGAAGGAAGTCCATGGGTGTGGTGCACATCACCTGTAGGGACACAACAGCTACCACCCTGGAAGTCGAATCACGGTGTCGGGGATCACAGTTGACCAAACGACTCTGAAAGTACCCTGTGAAGGACAGAAATGACACACAGTCAAAAGCACTGAAGAACAGGACAGAACTGCAATACTCATGCCCAATACATGTCACAAGATACCCACCCAGAACCAAGTTAGCATGTCAACACTGTTGGGGAGTACAGACTACCTGTAAGGACACATCGCTACACGCATACAGTCATGTAGCCCATGGACACACTCAAACAGCACCAGAGCACCACCAACACATATCATGCAAACTCACATCATTGACATGACATCTCTGGATACTCACATTCAGCTGAAGAAGTTGGTGATGAGCTGTGTGCGGACATCACCATCATCATCATCATCATCATCACTGGCATCGTGGTCCAGGCCAGGATCCTCCACAGGTGGCGGACGTTGGTCATCGTCATCCAGGATGAGAGGCAACTCCTTCCGCACTGCCAGGTTGTGTAGCATGCAGCAGACAATGACAATCTTGCACACCTTTGCTGGGGCATATGGGAGGGACCCTCCTGTCTTGTCGAGGCAGCGGAAGCGGCTCTTCAGGAGACCAAATGTCCGCTCAATCACTCTCCTGGTCCGACCATGTGCCTCATTGTAGCGCATCTGGGCTGGTGTCACAGGGTTCCTGAGGGGCGTCAGCAACCACGGCATGTTGGGGTATCCGGAGTCACCTACATACAGACAATTGCACATTAGCAGAGTTGGATAAGAGGGTGGAACACTACATAGCAGAACACACACAATGGTACAAAGTCAGTACACACCAACAAGCCAGGCACGCTGGTTCCGCATCTGTGACATCATCCTCGGGATGCGACTACTCTTCATCACGTAGGCATCGTGTGCAGAACCAGGGAAACGGGCACACACGTGTGAGATGCTCATATCTGCAAGACAGACCACCAGTGCATTGACCGAGTGGTAGTGTTTGAGGTTCCTGTATGCCTGCTCTTGGGCCTGTGGTGGTACCAAAGCCACATGTGTCCCATCAATGGAGCCAATGACATGCAGCATCCTCCCCAGGGCATAGAAGTCACTCTTCACGCCAGTGAGTTGTTGGAGTCTAGGGAAATAGATGTACTGGTTCAGGTATATCAACATAGCCTCCAAAACATCCCGGAGCACACGGCTGAACATGGTCTGTGACATCCCACCAGCAGTCGCCAGAGTGTGTTGAAAGGTACCGGTGGCAAAGAAGTGTAGGGCTGCCATCACCTTCACCTTGGGGGTCAGCGCTGTAGGGTACGGCCGGACAGGTTGCAAATGTGGTCCCAAGCGCACTGCCAAATCCTCAATCAGCTGCCTGGTGAAGCGGTACCGTCGGATGCTGTCACGTTCCACCATCGTTGCCAGGTCAGGGAATGGTCTAAGGAGAGCTGGTGCCCTGCAGTGCATAGGTGAAGAAAGCAAGATTGTCAGTCACCCCACATATGTGGCATTGAACACACTCAACATCACATGATACATCATTATGAGGCACAAGTACATGATGTGTGCAGTTCCGTAAGGATATGTATGGCACATACATGGCCAACATCTAACATCACAGTTCAACAAGTGGCATCTATAAGTCCCAGGTCGTGCCATTGGATATCATGAGGCCGTGTCACAGTTCCCATCTCCTGCTGCCACGTTACAAACACACCCCACAGTGACATGTGAGGACAGATGTGCCCCAGGCATCACAGCTCAACGACAGGTACATTCCCAGGGACCCTGTATTGCCACATGGACACTGGCATGACATGGTGTATCATGTATACACCACAGCAAAACAACCATGACCCCCACAGGTAGTGGTCCCTGTTGCCTCGGCAGGACAGACATGGACGTCTGTGACACACACACGCACAACATCAAAGTCCATGCACAAACAACGTGGATGTGGAGACTGCCTCCCATTGTGCACATGAAATCAGAGACATTGTAAACACAACATGCACACAGACTGTGGAGGACCATCACCATTGTGCCAATGGGTCACCCTGGGTTAAACATACCGTCCCACATGGGACTCAGGGGGTATGTGACATGACATACACATACACCACTGTGAAATGTGACCATGCCACATGCTCAGATATGAACAGTTGCACATCACAGTGGTCATGTACACGAAACACCAAGGATTCTGTCCCCATGAACACGTGCACAGCATGGGGGTGGCTGCCCCCAAGTGACACCCACAGAACAACATGTTCACCCCCATACACGGAATAGGTAATGAAGCCTTACATGCCGTAGATACAGTTTGGACAGGCTGTGGTGTTGTAGGTGTGCCCCTCACTCCCTGGGAAGTATATGTGGCTGGCATATGTTCACCTGTGACAGGCATGGTGACATATGCCAGTGACTTGTACAGGGACGCGTTGGACAGCAATGGACCGATCAGTGCGCACACATTGGCCATTGCATTCAATGTGTGCTGGTACGCGTTGTATTCGCAATACGCGTTGGACAGCAATGGACCGATCGGTGTGCCCGGCCGGCCCATTGCATTCAATGTGTGCTGGTACGCGTTGTATCCTAGGTACGCGTTGAACAGCAATGGTCTGATCGGTGTGCCCGGCCGGCCCATTGCATTCAATGTGTGCGGGTACGCGTTGTATCCTAGGTACGCGTTGAACAGCAATGGTCCGATTGGTGTGCCCGGCCGGCCCATTGCATTCAATGTGTGCGGGTACGCGTTGTATCCTAGGTACGCGTTGAACAGCAATGGACCGATCGGTGTGCCCGGCCGGCCCATTGCATTCAATGTGTGCTGGTACGCGTTGTATTCGCAATACGCGTTGGACAGCAATGGACCGATCGGTGTGCCCGGCCGGCCCATTGCATTCAATGTGTGCGGGTACGCGTTGTATCCTAGATACGCGTTGACCAGCAATGGACCAATCGGTGTGCCCGGCCGGCCCATTGCATTCAATGTGTGCTGGTACGCGTTGTATTCGCAATACGCGTTGGACAGCAATGGACCGATCGGTGTGCCCGGCCGGCCCATTGCATTCAATGTGTGCTGGTACGCGTTGTATTCGCAATTCGCGTTGGACAGCAATGGACCGATCGGTGTGCCCGGCCGGCCCATTGCATTCAATGTGTGCTGGTATGCGTTGTATTCGCAATACGCGTTGGACAGCAATGGTCCGATCGGTGTGCCCGGCCGGCCCATTGCATTCAATGTGTGCTGGTACGCGTTGTATTCGCAATACGCATTGGACAGCAATGGACCGATCGGTGTGCCCGGCCGGCCCATTGCATTCAATGTGTGCGGGTACGCGTTGTATCCTAGATAAGCGTTGACCAGCAATGGACCAATCGGTGTGCCCGGCCGGCCCATTGCATTCAATGTGTGCTGGTACGCGTTGTATTCGCAATACGCGTTGGACAGCAATGGACCGATCGGTGTGCCCGGCCGGCCCATTGCATTCAAAGTGTGCTGGTATGCGTTGTATTCGCAATACGCGTTGGACAGCAATGGTCCGATTGGTGTGCCCGGCCGGCCCATTGCATTCAATGTGTGCTGGTACGCGTTGTATTCGCAATACGCGTTGGACAGCAATGGACCGATCGGTGTGCCCGGCCGGCCCATTGCATTCAATGTGTGCGGGTACGCGTTGTATCCTAGGTACGCGTTGAACAGCAATGGACCGATCGGTGTGCCCGGCCGGCCCATTGCATTCAATGTGTGCTGGTACGCGTTGTATTCACAATACGCGTTGGACAGCAATGGACCGATCGGTGTGCCCGGCCGGCCCATTGCATTCAATGTGTGCGGGTACGCGTTGTATCCTAGATACGCGTTGAACAGCAATGGACCGATCGGTGTGCCCGGCCGGCCCATTGCATTCAATGTGTGCGGGTACGCGTTGTATCCTAGGTACGCGTTGAACAGCAATGGTCCGATCGGTGTGCCCGGCCGGCCCATTGCATCCAATGTGTGCGGGTACGCGTTGTATCCTAGGTACGCGATGAACAGCAATGGACCGATCGGTGTGCCCGGCCGGCCCATTGCATTCAATGTGTGCGGGTATGCGTTGTATCCTAGGTACGCGTTGAACAGCAATGGTCCGATCGGTGCGCACCCATTGGCTATGGCCTGGCCTGGCAACGGACGCGTTTTCAAAAGTTGAATGAGTCTGATGCTGTAAATTCAGTTGGTCACCCACAACAATGTTGCAATTTCATGGGTGTCATGAAGTTGAACATTTGAAGGATGCTGGGGGCGTGTGTAAGTGGTGCAATTCCATGGATTGGCCAGATTCAGAAGATGCAAATGACTTGGACCTATCACTTTGGACACATGGGACAGTATCTGCCTCTGCAGCACACATATAATGCTGGCTGTTCCCCTGAGAGCTCACTTGCCTGCACTACATGCTCCAGGACGACATCTGCCACTACACTGCTGCTGTATCTGCACCCTCTGGACCCTGCAATGGCACGTACTGTGGAGAGAGCCCCAGCCTTCAGCACTGAGGAGAACCAGGCCCTGCTGGACAACCTCCTTCCACAGTACAGCAAGCTGTATGGGAAAGCAGGGGAGCAGGTGAGTGTTCTGTCCACTGCCTTTCTAAATGTGCATGTTGTCTGACTAGCAAGGCTAACAGTCTGAACGCCACTGGCTAGCAGGCTCACTGAGTAGTTGTCACCCCCATAGTGTGTAGTTACATGCACTGGACAGGTATAGTGCAGTGACAGTGCATTTAAACAAGGTTTTACTTCCCAGGCAATGATACCATGTAGTAACTGCTGGCATACTGTCCATGGCCATCGTTGCACTGCCTGTGTACATCATGTGTCCCTGTGATTGAGACATGTATATACAACTGTGTAATGCACGGATATGTTGCATGTGTAGTAATGGCATTCTCACTTTGTCATCCTCACAGGTTGATGCCCACCAGAAGCAGCAGATATGGCTGACCATCGTCCGGGCAGTGAGATCCGTGGGGGTCTACAAGCGCCGGATACGCAACTGCCAGAAGAGGTGGCAGGACCTTCGGGGCTGGACCCGGAGGATCGCACGGGTCCAGCTGAAGCTGTCGCCTCCTCGTAGGAGGGGCGAACACCGGACCCTGACCCCCCACATGCTCAGGATCCTGGCGGTGGTCTTCCCTGATCTGGATGGGCAGCTGAAGGCCAGAGAGCAGCAAGGAGGGGGTGAGTCCATGACTGCATTGTGAACTATGTCTGCCATGCTATGTGCCCTCCTCTGGCCTGGTTAAACATCCACAGTACATCAGTCATGTGGTCCAGGACCCATGTCCCTCTATTGTGCACTGCCCACTCCCCATCTGTTACCCTGGTGTGGCCCTTACAGTCAGGGAATTGTGTCACTTGGGTACTGTGTCCTTGCCGTTTGCTTGACTCAAGGTGGGGGACAGCATCTGTTTCCCTAACTCTGTGGTGGGCATCATGGGTGGGTCCATTGCTTACACAATGGCTGTGTTCTGACATGTAATCTGCGTGTTACTTTGATATGTGGTCCAATTGCAGAGCTGATCCACCACATGTGCCTGGGGATCTGGCACACACCCATGCTGCGGGTGGGAACAATGTTTGGGCCCCAGGAGTGTGTATATTACATGTGTCACACATACTTAGCAAGCTGCCTACTGTCCAGGGCTCATCCCTCATTCATGTGGGGCATGACAGTCATGCCTACTCCAGGCCACACAATACACTCTGTACTCCCACTCCCGTGTATCAGCTGACACGTTGTGCTCAGTGATTTGTCCCCTCAGGTGTCTGCCTCTGTGTCAGTGTGCTGTGGCTTCGTTGTCAGGTCTGCTGGGGTGTTTCTCGGTTGGGGCTCCGCATGCCACCGGAGATGTGACCATGGGGGACGATACTTGTGTGACACATAGGTGTTTGATCACCTGACCGTGCAGACTGGGGTATGCGAATGTGAAGTTCAGGCAGCTGTTTCCCATTCACAGCAGATTGTGAGGTGCTCAGGTGCAGAGGGTAGTGTTACAGGTCTCCCATATGTCCAATGGGTATGACCTGGACAGATGAGGGTTCAGATGATGTGGTGTGTGGGGGATGTACATGTGCACTTGTTCAGCTCCAGGACTTGCATTCCCCATGACCTACTATTGTGACACAGTGCAGAGTGTTGTTGTCTGGCTGCCCTGCCCATGTGACTGGAGACAGTGATGTATGACTTAGCAGGCATGCCTGTGCCATGGCATGTGACTTCCTATTAGTGATCCTGCAGGGGAGTGACATGTGCTACATGCACACCATTGTGGCAATGGCTATCAGGACATGGGTGCATCATGGTGTCTGTCGCTGGTATGCATCACATGCATTTCCTATTTGACTCTGGGCATCCCTTTCATCCGGACACCTGTACTGACTCAGTGGCAAGAGTAGTGATGTGTGCATGTCCACATGCTTCACCGGGTTCTCTGCACTGTCCATATACTGTGTAGGTGGTGCATGTGTCCACACTGGGGTATTGCCATCCAACAGACAGCAGACAGATGGGTGCAAGGCTAGGTGGGATGTGAGTGCCATGGTTGACCATCAGACTGACAATTGACTTCTCCTGTTCTGTTTGGGCACTTTTAGCAATGTTCAACTAAGGATGCCAGGGCTTGCTCTGTAATGTGCTGTACTTACTGTGGTGTGTGCGTTCGGTGCAGGTGACTGATGTCTGTCTGTTTCCCTATTGATTGCAGAAACATCCACGGCCACAGGAGGGGACAGCTCCACGGACCAGGAGGAGCCGCAGAGCCAGACTGGGTCAGCAGCCGAGGAGTGGTCGGAGAGACCCAGTGGCACGGAGGGCGAGGGGAGCCACACCGAGGAGTCCTCAGCACCATCCACCTCAGCTGAGGACCACAGCAGCTCGGACGATGACTCCCTTATGGAGGAGGGTGTCAGCAGCCACCACACCCCAGCTAGTGTTGCTGTTCCCACCACCACCACCACCGCCCTCCCGTCGGCTCCCATTCCTGAGGTCCGTGGAGGCTCCCATGTTCGGGAGCGTGTCTCCTTCAGGCCAGGCACCGCACCCCCTGCCCCTGTGTCCCCTGCTGCCCTGAGTGAGGAGTCTGTGTACCTCCTCCGCCAGCTCCATGTAGGACAGACAGCGATGCTGAGTGTCCTCCATGCACACACCACTCTGTTGACTCAGCTGGTGTCGTTCATGGAGGGCATCTCATCTGGCATGTCTGACCTACAGAGGGGCAATAGGTCCATGGACTCCTCCCTGACGGCAGCAGTGTCCCTCCTCCGACAGTCCCTCACCCCTCCTGCCTCTGCCCCATCCACACTCCCCAGCACCTTACCTGTCCCAAGCACACACACACTGGCACAGGCACACACCAGCACAGACATGTGCAGCACACAGACACACACACCACAAACAAGACGCACACGCAAGCACCGTCAGGGGACTGAAACCACACTCACAGGGGATGGGGCACAGGCACACACACACGCATCCACAAGCACTGCGCAGTCCTCAGTTGCCTCTCCCTCCAAAGACCCCTCCCTTGCCTCACCTGCAACCTCAAAGACACAGCGGCTCTTCCTCTGTGACCTTGGCATCTTCCCCTCCGATCCAGCTGATCCAGCATTCAGGGGGAAGAGGAAGCCCACCCACACGGAGCGGAGTGCCCCTGGCCCCCGGACACCCTCCCCCAGGCGCAGACCGACTGAGGCCCCCACCCGCAAGTCCCCCGGTCCCGGAAGAGCAAGACCCCGCCGCCGCCCTGCAGCTCAGGCACCAAGTCTCCTTCCGCCATCCCTCAGGCCCCCACTCCACAGTTGCCCCCACCACACCTTGCCCCAGGTTCCCCCACCCACAGATACACCATCCCCAGAAGGATCAGGCCTTCTCCCCCTGCCACTTGCTCTTCCGGCCCCACACCCCCGCTGTGCTTGTCTGTACCACTGATGTGGTGAGGGTGTCCTCCCCTCTGTCCTGCCCACCTTACCTGATCCCCATTCTCCTCCCCTGGAGGTAGGCACTGCAGTGGAGTCCACTACCACCCTGTCTGACTTGGGCACTGCAGTGGCGAAGCTGTCCACTCCATCTGCAGGGTCCACTGCAGTCGTGCCGGCACCCACAACATCTGAGTCATGCCCCCAGTTGTGCCGGCACACACCATGTCAGACACCTCCACTGCAGTTGTCAGTGGCTCTCCAGCACCCACCACCCCTTCCCTGGCTCCTCTTGGTGAGCCCTGATCCTGTCCCTGCGGTGCCTGGCCTGCCCCCCTGTATGCCCCTCCTAGGGGATTGTCCCTGGTTTTTGTCAGTGCAGGCATGCGTAGGGTGGCATCTGCCACTGTCACCCACTTTTGACTTTAATGATGGACTGGCCATTGGCCTTTGTTTATTTTCTACCTGACTTCTACTTTTGATGCCACATATGCTGAATAAAGCAACTTTCTGTTCTCTAGTGCTTTTGCTTCTGATGTACATGATGTTGATGATGCTAACCATGCCCTTGCTGCAGTGATGGTGATATTTGGTCTCATGACAATGAAGTGTTACTGTGCAGGAACCCATGTGGTCCAGGGGGACAGTGTCCTATCCTGTGGTGTATCCATGTCATCCTTAGCAGCATCTGAGGGTGTCTTGTTTTCAATATTTGGCAATGGGATTCCCTACTTACATTAGCAATGTCACATCTGTGGGTTCCACCCCTGCACATCTGTTGTGTTTGCCATTGTTCAATTAGTCTACTTCCCTGACCGTGTGGCCATCTCCACTGGACATGCAGGTTTGGGCATCAATGGGGAAGGACTCATCTGTGTTGTCAGTGCAACTTGCTATACATGTGTGTTGGATCTGTGCTGATGATTTCGTTGACACTCCCATGACCAGGCTGATGTGACGGGAGCCTTCATTTGGTGCTAATTGTTGACTGTGTGACCAAGTGTTCTGCTGACATGATGGAGCCCTACTGATGCGACATATGGCACAGCTTTCCTCACACAGGAGTGGAGTCCCCTCATGGCAGTCCTGTGACATTGCCTGCGCCCAAGGTGTGTGTTGTATGAGCATGTCTGTGTGTTCACTTCCATGTTGCTGTGCATGCTAGGATCCCTAGTGATGTTCCTGTTTGTGATGCCTGCTGAGTTGAGCTATGTTCCCCCAAAGTCTTCTCCCTGGGTTCTCTGTGAGGTGGGTGCATGGCACATTACTGGTCATCAGGGTGTCACCCATAGGTGTGTTTGCTGTCAGGGCTGAGTTTGTGGGCAGACGCAGATGGGTCACAGTCAGGATTCCCCTTGGCACTTGTTGTTTACACCTGTCATGTGATTTCCGGTTTGTGTTACCTTTCATTGGTTGTGACACGTTGTGTGTGTGACTGCTGGCACTCCTCAGGGTCAGGGCTGCAATGTTGGTAGTTGTCTATGTGTGTTCTTTGTGGGTGACCTTGGCTTCTTCATTGGTGTGTGACTGTGGCTGGGATCCCATTGGTTGGTGTGGTATTGCCGTCATGTCCATGTACAGCGTAGTGTGCAGTGTGTCAGACATTCAGGAGTCTGGTTGAGTGGCCATGTGTGATGTGTTTCTGCCCCTTGGTTCCCACCACCCCCTGGGATTGTCATGGGTGCATGTGCAATGTCACCAGTGCATGTGAGCTTCACTGCTGCACATTGTTGGAGGTCGAGGTGTGTGGTGTTGAGTGTGTGCAGATGAGAGTTGTTGCCCGGCTAGACCCCTGCCTCCATGTTGGCCTTGGCTTACTGGCCGTGCTGATTGATTTGTGCTTGTGTAGGTGTGATGGTAGTTTGTTGCTCAGGACACATGACTGTGGTTCACAGTGTGAACGACATCTAGCTTTGTCATCACAGTGGGATTGTAATGCAGCCCAGGGTCACCACATTGTGGGGGCCCTGGGGGTAGTGCTGTGGTGTCTCTGTGTCTTGCTGTGTCAGTTGCTGTTCCTACATGCTTGTGTGACATGTGTGATTTGTGCTCCCTCTCATCTGACAATGCCTGATTGCCCACATAGGGATTTGGATCCATGAGTTACCTTTGTGTGGCACTGTATGCACGTCTGTGTAATTGGTATTCAGGCCTCCTCATGTGTTGTGTGGTTGCCTGGGGACACTGGTACCCCCTCACCTGTTGTGTTTGATGTGCAGTGTGGGTCTGCCTGTTTGTGTTTGTGCATCTGCACCACTGCATTGGCATATCTTTAGTGTGCCATTGGCTGTATGTTGTTTGGTGTGTTTGCCCTGCTGTCCCTGGGACTCCTAGGTCATCAGTCAGCACTATGATCATTGTTTGTGTGTCCCATTGCTGCCATGGTATGGTATCTGTTCACCTCACATCTACAGTCTCCACAGGGTATCTGAATTTGTGTGCCCATTGGTGCAAATATGTGGGTCTGCATCCAGATGGTCACTTCTGTCATTGTGTCATTGATGAATGTTGACAGTGTCAGCCCCCATGGGTGATGTTTGTCTGCACATGGCCAAAGGTATGTCTTATTTGCACTGCACTGTTTGCCTCCCCCGATCTATGTTGCTATGGGACACAAGCACTACTTTGCCACTGATGTGTTTGTTGTTCTGTGACCAGGAATCATCCATTCAGTTTGGCAGTTGCAGCTTTTTCTTTGTCAACACTTACATTTTGGTCACTGTGATGATGGGGGTTTGGACCCCATTGCCACAATGTTCAAAATGTGCTTCAGCTATGGACCCCACACTTACATTTTGGTCACTGTGATGATGGTGGTTTGGATCCCATTTCCACAATGTTCAAAATGTGCTTCAGCTATGGACCCCACACTTACATTTTGGGCACTGTGATGATGGGGGTTTGGACCCCATTGCCACAATGTTCAAAATGTGCTTCAGCTATGGACCCCACACTTACATTTTGGGCACTGTGATGATGGGGGTTTGGACCCCATTGCCACAATGTTCAAAATGTGCTTCAGCTATGGACCCCACAGTTACATTTTGGGCACTGTGATGATGGGGGTTTGGACCCCATTTCCACAATGTTCAAAATGTGCTTCAGCTATGGATCCCACACTTACATTTTGGTCACTGTGATGATGGGGGTTTGGACCCCATTGCCACAATGTTCAAAATGTGTTTCAGCTATGGACCCCACACTTACATTTTGGGCACTGTGATGATGGGGGTTTGGACCCCATTGCCACAATGTTCAAAAAGTGCTTCAGCTATGGACCCCACACTTACATTTTGGGCACTGTGATGATGGGGGTTTGGACCCCATTTCCACAATGTTCAAAATGTGCTTCAGCTATGGACCCCACACTTACATTTTGGTCACTGTGATGATGGGGGTTTGGACCCCATTGCCACAATGTTCAAAATGTGCTTCAGCTATGGCCCCACACTTACATTTTGGTCACTGTGATGATGGTGGTTTGGACCCCATTTCCACAATGTTCAAAATGTGCTTCAGCTATGGACCCCACACTTACATTTTGGGCACTGTGATGATGGGGTTTGGACCCCATTTCCACAATGTTCAAAATGTGCTTCAGCTATGGACCCCACACTTACATTTTGGTCACTGTGATGATGGGGGTTTGGACCCCATTGCCACAATGTTCAAAATGTGCTTCAGCTATGGACCCCACACTTACATTTTGGGCACTGTGATGATGGGGGTTTGGACCCCATTTCCACAATGTTCAATATGTGCTTCAGCTATGGACCCCACACTTACATTTTGGTCACTGTGATGATGGGGGTTTGGACCCCATTGCCACAATGTTCAAAAAGTGCTTCAGCTATGGACCCCACACTTACATTTTGGGCACTGTGATGATGGGGGTTTGGACCCCATTTCCACAATGTTCAAAATGTGCTTCAACTATGGACCCCACACTTACATTTTGGTCACTGTGATGATGGGGGTTTGGACCCCATTGCCACAATGTTCAAAATGTGCTTCAGCTATGGCCTCACACTTACATTTTGGTCACTGTGATGATGGTGGTTTGGACCCCATTTCCACAATGTTCAAAATGTGCTTCAGCTATGGACCCCACACTTACATTTTGGGCACTGTGATGATGGGGGTTTGGACCCCATTTCCACAATGTTCAATATGTGCTTCAGCTATGGACCCCACACTTACATTTTGGTCACTGTGATGATGGGGGTTTGGACCCCATTGCCACAATGTTCAAAAAGTGCTTCAGCTATGGACCCCACACTTACATTTTGGGCACTGTGATGATGGGGGTTTGGACCCCATTTCCACAATGTTCAAAATGTGCTTCAGCTATGGACCCCACACTTACATTTTGGTCACTGTGATGATGGGGGTTTGGACCCCATTGCCACAATGTTCAAAATGTGCTTCAGCTATGGCCCCACACTTACATTTTGTTCACTGTGATGATGGTGGTTTGGACCCCATTTCCACAATGTTCAAAATGTGCTTCAGCTATGGACCCCACACTTACATTTTGGGCACTGTGATGATGGGGGTTTGGACCCCATTTCCACAATGTTCAAAATGTGCTTCAGCTATGGACCCCACACTTACATTTTGGTCACTGTGATGATGGGGGTTTGGACCCCATTGCCACAATGTTCAAAATGTGCTTCAGCTATGGACCCCACACTTACATTTTGGGCACTGTGATGATGGGGGTTTGGACCCCATTTCCACAATGTTCAATATGTGCTTCAGCTATGGACCCCACACTTACATTTTGGTCACTGTGATGATGGGGGTTTGGACCCCATTGCCACAATGGTCATGGCCTGCTTGCATTGTGGGGGCCACACACATTTATGTGTGGCACATGTGATAGGGGGTCACATTGTAGGTTCAAAGTCATGTTCAGTGTTGTAGGCATTTGACACAGTCTACACACGCTTGTCATGGTGTTGGGGGGATGTCTTTATGTTGCATTCTTTATGTTGGTGTGTGCTTGTGGTGTCATGTATTAGCCATCCTGTGAGTGGGGGTGTTGTTGGTGGTAGGCATCCAGCCCCCATGGGTGGAGGTGGTAGTAGTGGTAGGCATCTGGCACCCCTGGGTAGAGGTGGTAGTAGTGGTAGGCATCTGGCACCCCTGGGTAAGGGTGGTAGCAGTGGTAGGCATCTTGCACCCCCTGGGTAGAGGTGGTAGTAGTGGTAGGCATCTGGCACCCCCTTGGTAGAGGTGGTAGTAGTGGTAGGCATCTGGCACACCCTGGGTAGAGGTGGTAGTAGTGACAGGCATCCAGCCCCCTGGGTAGAGGTGGTAGTAGTGACAGGCATCCAGCCCCCATGGGTAGAGGTGGTAGTAGTGGTAGGCATCTGGCACCCCTGGGTAGAGGTGGTAGTAGTGGTAGGCATCTGGCACCCCTGGGTAGAGGTGGTAGTAGTGGTAGGCATCTGGCACACCCTGGGTAAGGGTGGTAGTAGTGACAGGCATCCAGCCCCCCATGGGTAGAGGTGGTAGTAGTGGTAGGCATCCAGCCCCCTGGGTAGAGGTGGTAGTAGTGACAGGCATCCAGCCCCCCATGGGTAGAGGTGGTAGTAGTGGTAGGCATCTGGCACCCCCTGGGTAGAGGTGGTAGTAGTGACAGGCATCCAGCCCCCTGGGTAGAGGTGGTAGTAGTGGTAGGCATCTGGCACCCCCTGGGTAAGGGTGGTAGTAGTGGTAGGCATCTTGCACCCCCTGGGTAGAGGTGGTAGTAGTGGTAGGCATCTGGCACCCCCTGGGTAAGGGTGGTAGCAGTGGTAGGCATCTTGCACCCCCTGGGTAGAGGTGGTAGTAGTGGTAGGCATCTGGCACCCCTGGGTAAGGGTGGTAGTAGTGGTAGGCATCTGGCACCCCCTGGGTAGAGGTGGTAGTAGTGGTAGGCATCTGGCACCCCCTGGGTAAGGGTGGTAGCAGTGGTAGGCATCTTGCACCCCCTGGGTAGAGGTGGTAGTAGTGGTAGGCATCTGGCACCCCCTGGGTAGAGGTGGTAGTAGTGGTAGGCATCTGGCACACCCTGGGTAGAGGTGGTAGTAGTGACAGGCATCCAGCCCCCATGGGTAGAGGTGGTAGTAGTGGTAGGCATCTGGCACCCCTGGGTAGAGGTGGTAGTAGTGGTAGGCATCTGGCACCCCCTGGGTAAGGGTGGTAGCAGTGGTAGGCATCTTGCACCCCTGGGTAGAGGTGGTAGTAGTGGTAGGCATCTGGCACCCCCTGGGTAGAGGTGGTAGTAGTGGTAGGCATCTGGCACACCCTGGGTAGAGGTGGTAGTAGTGACAGGCATCCAGCCCCCTGGGTAGAGGTGGTAGTAGTGACAGGCATCCAGCCCCCATGGGTAGAGGTGGTAGTAGTGGTAGGCATCTGGCACCCCCTGGGTAGAGGTGGTAGTAGTGGTAGGCATCTGGCACCCCTGGGTAGAGGTGGTAGTAGTGGTAGGCATCTGGCACACCCTGGGTAAGGGTGGTAGTAGTGGTAGGCATCTGGCACCCCTGGGTAAGGGTGGTAGTAGTGACAGGCATCCAGCCCCCATGGGTAGAGGTGGTAGTAGTGGTAGGCATCCAGCCCCCTGGGTAGAGGTGGTAGTAGTGACAGGCATCCAGCCCCCATGGGTAGAGGTGGTAGTAGTGGTAGGCATCTGGCACCCCCTGGGTAGAGGTGGTAGTAGTGACAGGCATCCAGCCCCCTGGGTAGAGGTGGTAGTAGTGGTAGGCATCTGGCACCCCCTGGGTAAGGGTGGTAGTAGTGGTAGGCATCTTGCACCCCCTGGGTAGAGGTGGTAGTAGTGGTAGGCATCTGGCACCCCCTGGGTAGAGGTGGTAGTAGTGGTAGGCATCTGGCACCCCCTGGGTAAGGGTGGTAGTAGTGGTAGGCATCTGGCACCCCTGGGTAAGGGTGGTAGTAGTGGTAGGCATCTTGCACCCCCTGGGTAGAGGTGGTAGTAGTGGTAGGCATCTGGCACCCCCTGGGTAGAGGTGGTAGTAGTGACAGGCATCCAGCCCCCATGGGTAGAGGTGGTAGTAGTGGTAGGCATCTGGCACCCCCTGGGTAAGGCTGGTAGTAGTGGTAGGCATCTTGCACCCCTGGGTAGAGGTGGTAGTAGTGGTAGGCATCTGGCACCCCTGGGTAGAGGTGGTAGTAGTGGTAGGCATCTGGCACCCCTGGGTAAGTGTGGTAGTAGTGGTAGGCATCTGGCACCCCCTGGGTAAGGGTGGTAGTAGTGGTAGGCATCTTGCACCCCCTGGGTAGAGGTGGTAGTAGTGGTAGGCATCTGGCACCCCCTGGGTAAGGGTGGTAGTAGTGGTAGGCATCTGGCACCCCCTGGGTAAGGGTGTTAGTAGTGGAAGGCATCTGGCACCCCCTGGGTAAGGGTGGTAGTAGTGACAGGCATCCAGCCCCCCATGGGTAGAGGTGGTAGTAGTGGTAGGCATCTGGCACCCCCTGGGTAAGGGTGGTAGTAGTGACAGGCATCCGGGCCCCTATGTGTATATGTGGCATTGGTGATGGGCATCCCGCCCCTATGGTGCTGCTGTTTCTGGTGTAAGTAATTTCTGCATCCCTCTGTGTGTGTGTGATATGTCGGGTACGTGTAGTTTGTTTTTGTGGTTGGTGTCTGACTTACCTTCTGCGCCGTACGCGTCCGTGCCTGTTCCGGTAGTAGATGTAGAATATTGGTAGGATCGGAACGATGGGATTCATGGTTGGTTCGTCTCGTTCGTCTTTGTCGTTGCTTCGCCTCGTCCTCGTCGCTGGCGTGTTCGTCTCGTAGCCGTGGATCGTGTTGTGGCGCGAATCGGAGCTTATGTGCGCCTCTCCCGGATGCTTTGACGTGACGTGCATAGCGACGGGTTCGGCGCGTACGGGAAGCGCATCGTACTTGTCCGGCCGGACGGGGCTGCTTTTTGGCTTCCGGGCGACTCGATTCTGCGTTTACGGATCCGGCTCGGTTGGGGAACAGGACCTGGATTGGGTGAGTACGACTGGGTCGGAATCTGTGCTGTTGTGCGCATCGTACTTGTTCGTTCGGATTAATGTGCGGATCGGTCGGGAAACAGGCATTCGCATGGCTTTTTTCCCGACCGAATGGCATTAGGTGCGCCTCCGACCGAGATCGGAATCGGCCCCTATATAGTTTAAAAAGCAAAAGTAAAATAAAATAAGACAAAAAAGCTAAATTATTTTTAAACATCTAATGCTCACAATTAACGTTTTTAAACAGGAAAAAATCAGGCACCCATCCCACATTGTTCTACCAAATTGAAGACCTCAACTTCATATCTGTATGTATAACATGTAAAAAATGTAATGCATGTTTATATATTAATGCTACTTAAAAATCCAGTTGTTACAAACATATAGTTAATATATCATTTGAAAACCCACAGATACAATTTCAGAGGTTCCCAAATCGCAAAAGAGCAACCTGTTACTAACATGGGAAATAATACTTGACTGTTAGCAAGGCAATCAAGAAGATGGCAACTTGGTGCCCTGGCACATATGCCCTGGACACAGCAAAAGAATACAAGTATTTAGGCGTACTGTTATACAACAAGGGAATGGTCAAACAACAGCTCGAAACCATCACAAACAAGTGCAGTACCCTAATTGCTGCTTTTGACACCTTGTGCAAGACGTTGAAAGGTCCAACACTTGACCCTCTTTTAAAGGTAATGACAGCAAAGGCACTGCCAACCCTAAACTACAGCAGTGAGGCTCTTCACGGCCATGCTTCGGCTTTACTGGACAAACTCCAAGCAAAAGTTTATTGTTGTGTTTTAAACTTAGCACAGCACTCCTACCCAAGCCAGATACGGTTGGAGTTCGGCGTCATGAGGCAATCATTTGGGAGGCAGGCTGCAATAGTGAAATGCTGCTTTAAACCAAAACATGCAGAGTCCAATACATTGAATAACATTCTGGGGTGAGCAACACGGGCAGTTGTAACACAGCAGTAGCTTTAAAGAATATTTGGATCAATCCTTAGTAAACCTGCAACATGGAATCCATGAGCTCTGCTACTCTCATACAATGCTTTTAAAAATCGAGCTAACTCCGCAATGGTCAAAATTTCTCTCCTAAAGGAGAAACCGGAGCTTGCAAAAAGTGCCCACGTCTGTACTGTCATTAAAAGTTACTCCCAGATTAAGTGAGTGACATACCTGGCTTTCACATACCAACTTCATCGGAAACTACAGCTGTTGCAGTGCTTCCTTGGTCGCCCACCCACACTACCGGAAAAACCAGCATGGCTGTACTCCGGCGACAGAGGCTGTCGCTTATGCGGCACAAACAAAGAGAATCTCTTGCACCTTACCTGCATTTGCCCTGAGTTGGCTGTGGATAGGAGGCATCTCCTCAAGCCCCCACTAAAAAGCAAAGGGATCAGCACATGTAGGCAGGCTTTCATATCTTTCCTAGAGCCTGACAACTCAATTTTGAACTGTGGTGTCATGAAAGATCTAAATAAATTTGAATAAAAAATAAACAAACAAGTAAATGAGTGCAGTGAGGCACAGTGATAACGGTCGCCAGCTGGAAAATGGCCACTCACACTAAAACACAAGTCAGCCGAAAAGAGCTTAACCTCACACCTGCCCTTAAAACTTGTCTGGCTGCCTTTGGGACCCCTCACCAATGCTGTGACACTTGGACCAGGTTGCTAGCTGGGAAACAGACACTTACACTAAAACATTTGGCTATCCTGGCACCCAGGAATTTTTCTGACAAAGCCACATGTATGAACCTAAAACAGCCATGTTACTTTTGCAATCCCATGAAACAGCTTGATCAAACTTTTAATCTGTACATTCACACTTCAAAACACCTTTCTACCAGGACTTTGGGAGGTGTTTAGACAAGCCACATGCCTGGCAATCCCCAGGCAGCATTCCTGCACTTTCAAATATCATTTTAACATATCCTTTTTATTCTATATGTTGGTAACCTCAGGACTCTGTGAAGCTGATCAATAAGTTATGTGACAACACTGATACTGCCCAAACTCTGTACACCTGCACCACAGGATGCTGTTTTAACTGTATTTGCATCTAAAACAGTTTTTAACCTACTTGGGGTTCGTATCCACTTAATGACACAACTGCTTAATGCTTCTTCTTCCTTTGTTTTGTCTACTGCATTTCCATTATTGCTTTTCTTTTTTCTCTTTTGTAAGATTTTAATTAATCAACGCAAATAAAGTTTACTCACTGTTATTCACTTACTTACTGGGATATACTTACAGTCAAGAGAGCACAAGCACATAAAATACACATGGTCGGTATTATTTGAATGCATGTTATGGGAGGAATATGAGTAGAAACAAAATTGTACAAAATTTTAGGTAGCATAATCACTTGCCAAATGTTAAAGAAATTGAAGATAAAAATGTGTTACAAAATGATTGGGAAGTTAGCATTAGTTCACAAGAATCTACGGGAACTATTTTCAAAAATATACCAGAGATTCCTAACTATACTACAGGACAATTTCCGGAGTCCCAAACTTGAAAAGTCACAGAGCCAGAGCAGAAAAGCCACAACTGAAACCCTTGCTGCCCATAAAGGAAGGGAAGAAATAAATAGCTCTAACAATTAAACTAGAGCACATAGCAAGGAACCTTATCTTACTAACAGCACTAACAAAGACAGAATAATAATATTGTAGTCTACAGAAAACAACCTGCTAAGAATAACGCAAAGCAGCATAAGGATGATGGACAGCACATATAAATTATGTCCTCCACCATTCACACAAATAAGCACAATCCACAGTGAATACACATTGAGGGACTGATTACGATGTCGGTCGGAAGGATCGTCGGACAGACTTGTCCTCGGATACATTCTGCCCGACTCGACTGCGATGTCTCTGACCACCGCTTTATAATGTATAGCAGGGAAAACTCTTACCGCATGGGTCACAGACCATTCCGACCTGACTGCGTCATTAAGAAACAAGTCCAAACTGAATGTGTCGGTCGGAAAGGCTGTCCCATAGGGATTCCGGTTACGAACATGCATCAGTTGTCCCGCCGAGCAGATTAGGATGCATCCAATGTGGTTGCGGAACCATGGCGGTTTGTGTGCCACATGGCAAGTGCTAAACAGCAAAACTCAGGTCTAACAACAACAAGCATAGGCAGCGCTAAAAAAAAGAAAAAAATTCAAATAGTAGATACACCCACCAATCCACCTATATAAAGACAAAAAATGACCATGATGCCTTGCTCACACAATACTGCTAGAAGACCTACAGAGAACTCTTTTGCCAGTCACTGCTGTCAGCCCTGCACACACTCACACACTGCATTCACAACACTACTTGCACATATCACTTTTTTGTTCAGATTCCTTTTTTTAGACACTCCCTCTAATTCACATTCACCCTCACACTCACCCTTACAGTCACCCTCACCCTCACAAGTCCAAAAAGATGCAGCCACATTTCTTTGATGATAAGTTGAGACTGCTTGTTGATTAAATCATTAGGGTAGAGCCACATTTATTCGGGACCCTAGTCCAACAGACCCCCATCAGCCAGAAAAATAAGATGTGGGAAAGGATAGTCAACAAGGTGAATGCTGTAGCATCTGTCCGGTGCACAATGGATGATACCAAGAAGAGGTGGTATGACGTGAGAAGGAAGGTCAGAATATTGTGCGGCAAATAACACAAGGCTTCACAAAGGACTGGTGGTGGCCCTCCTGCACCACCTGTGCAATTTACTTCCTATGAGGAGAAGGTGCATGTCATCCTTCCGCCGGAGAGCATATTTGGAATATCTGACAAAATGGAGTCTGGTAAGTAAGAACTCTACATTCAAACAAACTACTAGTTAAAAATCATGTGATGTGTATGTAATACAGATAACCCACATACCTACAATGAAGAGAAAAAGTCTCAAAACTATTGTCATGTACACATGTATACCAAACTCCCATCAAAGCCTTGTGCTCCAAACACCATGCACCTGTGTCAGCCATCTTGCCAGTCCATTTCCACTCACTGTCAGGAAGGCAGAGTTCCGAGTAGGCTGGCTGGGCTGGGTGGAAAGGTGTGTGTAGGATAGAGAGTGATGGGAGATGTAGTCCTTGCAAACACTCCTACTCCCACCCAGCCCAACCAGCCTATCTGAAACTCTGCTTTCCTGACAACTCCGCCTCAGCTACCGACACCCAGCTGACCCCTACCCAGACAGACAAAGCAGCCACGGATATGGACAGCGACACAGCACTCTGGAGTTGACCGGCAACACCACAGTCAACGAGGAAGGAGGCTCAGGGTAGACTGTGCCACCACACACTGTATATTCCCATGGGGCTAGGGGTGGTGGGAGGGGTCATGTGGATCCATGCCGTTGAGAAGTTGGTGCTGCCAATGACCACCCAAACCTCTCCCGGGTAATCAATGCTTATGAGGGTTACCAAGGAGGAATGGGCCAGGTTATCCAAATCCTCAGAAACATTGAGCAGCTGCAGGTCTCCCAAAACCAAAGAATGGGATGGTTCAATTAACAAATTGACAAAGTCACTGGGGTGCTGTGGGATATTGGTACCAGCCTCCGCCAGATTCCTGATCGCCTAAGTACCCCTCCCTGTGTGCCTACTACATCTGTGGCAACAACATCTGCACAAGCCACAGGGAGGTATGTTGAGCCAGGTGGAGAGTCCCCAGTACCCCAGGAGCCTGTAGCTGTGGGTCCCCCACCCAAACTTGGGAAGGGGCATCCGAGGAAAAATCAGTGAGAGTATGATGGCAATGCACCACCCCCAGGAAGTGAAAAAGGTGCCCTTGATAGCATCCATTGTGTGCCGACCGTTCACTTAGTTGACTGTCCAAAATAACTTCCACATCTGATGGAGAGTCACAAACAATTACATACACAAACCATTTACAATGTAGAAGTGTCAGAAAATGTAGTTGTACACTTAAGGGTAGCACACAAAGATGCCCCAGAAACTCACATATCAGAGCTAAGCATATTTGGCTGCTTAATGTCACGGTGTAGTCATTCCTCTGAAATGTAGTATCCAGGACTTGAAACACACACCACCTTTCCGAATTTGACATCACACAGATTGTACACTGGGTAACACTGTCCTGTAATGCAGTGAGTAGGTGAAGACTGTACTTGGAATGCACCAAAAACGCATTTTGACTGTGATCAACCCTAAGAGGCAAACTGGATTAGTTTCATTTCAAGTTGGGATTAGCCTCCCAATCAGTGTATCATGTGCCCCTCAAGATTAGGTCATCATGGGAGTGTGGGCGTTTCAGTTAGATGTCCCTTTCCCCAGAAAAATGCTGCATCTAGCCATGGAATATCACAAACTCACAACATTTACAAAAGTGCTTGCTCTGCCGACCGATTTTTCAAAGGTCGTGGTAGGTGCATCATAACCGAATCAGACCCAGCCATAGACTGTCAGTTGTTATGATGACAGTCACAGATCTCGGAATGTGTCCGCATCACGTGTAAACGAACATGGTAAACTTCCATTAGTCATGTATCGAAGTCACTCGTGGTCTGCTGATATTTTTTGAACCACGGGGTAGGCATGTCGTCAGTAAGCAATGGAATGCACTGGACGGCTTCGGAAAATGAGACAGAAGCGGACCAATCTCTTTGGCCTCATGGAATGAAGACCGCCTATGCGGTCTAGATATAAGTCAGTCAGTTCCCTAGAGAGTTCAATGGCCGTACTAACTGCATGATTCCAGGACCTCCCCATCTCTCTGCTGCTGTCCACATCCTCTGGGAGCTACCATGTCATGCTGCACAAGGCGCAGAGCCCCAGCCTTCACAGCTGAGGAGAACAGGATGCTGCTGGACACGCTCTTGCCCCTGTACAGGCAGCTCTATGGCACACCAGAGGAACAGGTGAGTGATGATCAGACAGCATTGTTAGTTCACATGTGCAATAACCATGTACTTCTAGCATTAGGAATCCTAGAGACAACCATTTAAACAGGTTTTTAAAAGTTTTAAAGTCTGTATATAACTGTTCTGGGCAAGTACACTGCTATAGAAGTGTATGTATTGTGTTAACATCATATCACTGTTCTCATGGGAGAGAGTCATCATTGAACACTGGTGAAGTGCACATACTGCCACTTTGCTAACTTTTAGACAGTGTGGGCAAGCTGTTCATGACCTATGTGTACCAGTATTTGTATATGTACATGTTGCATGTGAACTAAGGGCCTGTCACCATGTCATCCTTACAGGTCAACTCCCTTCAGAAGGTCTACCTGTGGAGGACCATCACCCGGAATGTGCACTCCGTGGGGGTCACCTGTCGGCACAGTGCCCACTGCAGGAAACAGTGGCAGGACTTGAGAGGCTGGACCCAGAATTACGCAAGAGTCCAGCTGGGCCTGTCACCTCAAGGCAAGAGGGGCGCGCACCGCACCCTGACCCCCCTAATTCAAAGCATCCTTGAGGTGGTCTTCCCTATCCTGGATGGGCAGTTGAGAGCCAGACAGCAGCAAGGAGGGGGTGAGCATGTGCCTTGTTGCACAACATTTTAACCCATGCATGTGCAAGTATCTTAGCCTGCTGGCCCTTTTTTAGGTTGTGAGACACACAAAACCACTGTTCAGTGTTAAAAGATGCATATGCACCAGGATAAATAAATGCATGTTTATGCTCCTTTCATCTGGAACATGTGGGGATAAAATGGTCAGGGTATTGACAGTAATGCGATGCAATTGTAATCGGAATGCATGAGAACAACATGTGCATGGAGATAACCTTCAGAACTATTGTAAGTGCTCAACATGTGTCAGCACAATGACAGATGTCTAGACTGTTCTCTGTGTGGCCACACCAACTCTGTAAACTATGTTGATGTTGGATCACTCAACTATACATCCAGGTAGCAGGTGATGTCTATGTTGAGGGCTTGGTGAGTAGTGATTGGTCAGCGTGCTAATGTTAGGTCCCAGCAGTGGTGCCCAGTGTACTCCAATGTATCCGATGGGCAAATTACAGGTTTGGTAACTCATGTCACCTGTCACACTGGCCTTTCACTTTATTGTGTGTAAGATTCCATCCTCTCTATTAAAAAAAGTGAGTCCATGTTTCTGACTCTGTAATAGTGACAACACATGCCATTCAGTGGCTAACAAAGTAGGTATCTGGTGGAAACAGGGTTTTGATTGCAAGGGATGCTGTCAGATGCATATTCACAATGGTTCACATGTTTGCAAATGTTCTTGACTGGTCATACATGATGCTTTGTAAGCCATGCTTTGGTTGCCTTACTGTTAGATACAGAGATGTCACATGAGCATCATTTGGAAGTGCTTTACAAAAATGAGATGAAAAGCAATAGCATTTAGGCTGTACAAAGTGTACGCAATGCAAAAAATAAGTGAGGGACATTCAGACTTGGCTTTTACAAATGTGGACTTCTGCAGTCTTGACAAAATGGTAAGAAGGGTTGAATACACATTTACAAGTAAGATGTACAGGACTAATAGTTTGTACAGACGATGCATCCAGACGACCCAGTGGCATAGTGATCCACATGAAGCATGAGGAAGATGCAGTCATTGGATTTGACAGTGTGCTGACCTGTGTTTACAAGGCAAACTGGTAAAATGTATCCAATGTGGACAACAATCTGATTCATCTTTCTAACGCTGTGCATAAATGACACAAGACTGTGGGCCATATACCTTTCACCCTAGCTGTGCCTACTACCTTAGTGTCTCCACAATAAGTTAGACATGTGAACTGACAAACAACTACTTCTGCTACTGGACATATGAGCAGAATAAATATGATCTGTGTGATATGGCCCATTCAATGAATACACCAGCTTGATTTATAACAATAAAGATATGTTGCCTGTAATACTAGACCTACTGGTTCTCAAGTTGATGAATAGGGATTGCAGAATGGATACCATGTCTCAAATCAATTGTGTGACTCATATTCCCATTATGAGGTCTAAACGCCCTTGCATTAGATTAGACAGGTATGTTATGACACAAGGCCGTCAGTAGCGAAAGACAATACATCAGCTGGTACATAGTGATGTTGAAGACATTGTGGATAAGGAATTTTATTTTGCTGCACTCAATGTCGCTGACATCATCATGTGTGAGGGTGCATAGATTTAGTTGCGTTCTAACATGTGATATTTATGGAACAGTAAGTATTTTACCCACAAGTCCGATTGATGTAGTTGTGTAATCTTGAAAGAGTTGGGATGAAACCTATGTGTTAAGTACACATGTACGACTCATGTGATTTATTTTAATTCTTGTTCACAGCATCAGAACCGGCCAGCAGAGGAGACAGCACCACAGCAGCTAGCCAGAGTGGTTCCTGTGCTGACAGCGAGCAAGAGGGAACCAGTGGCACGGAGAGTGATGGGTGCCTCACTGAGGGCACGAGTGAAGTTACATCTGTCAGCTCAACAACAAGCTCCAGCTCCAGTGAGGAGTCACATGCTGTGGTGGATGACCCCGGAACTGTTTCCAATCCATCAGAGTCCACCACCACCCCTACCATCTCCATCCTCCCAGTTGCTCCCCAGCCCCATGTCCCTGGCCGCTCCCCTAGAAGAAGAGGTATCTCCTTCACGCCAGGCACCTCACCCCCTGCCTCTGTCTCCCCTGCTGCCCTGAGTGTGGAGGCCATTGACATCCTGAGACAGATCTCTGTGGGGCAGATAGCAGTGCTGAATGTCTTCCAGGTGCATACCAATCACCTTACCGAAATGGTATCTTTCCTGGAGGGCATTCACTCAGACATGTCTGCCCTACAGAGATCCAATCAGGCTCTAGCCTCCACACTGACAGCAGCATTGTCACAAATTCAGCTGTCCAAACCCCCTCCTGCCTCTTCCCCATCCACAGTCCCGAGTACCCTCCCTGTCCAAAGCACATGCAAACATAAGCATGCATCCACCTCAACATCCACACGCAGCACACAAACACACAGACATAAGGGCAAACACACACACGTACACTCACAAGACAGACGTCACACTCACTTACACAGACATGCCAACAGACACCACACCAGCATCAACAGACATCCCGCAGACCTCACAACCCTCTGCCACCACAACACCTACCATTGCCTCTCCTCATTCCCACTCTGCCCATAAACTCCACCTCATTGCCCTTGACCTCTTCCCTACCTAAACTGACCAAACCTCTCCCAAAAAGAGGAAATTGACCCTGAGGCACCTGCCATACCCTTCAGACCCTCCTACCCCCAGAACACCACCCAAACAAATACCCCCAAAGGTTCAACAAAAAGAAAATCCCCCGTTCCAAGAAGTCCCAACCCCCTCCTGAAACCCTGACTTCCACATCCCACCCCAGTACCTCCACATCCCACCCAAACAAAAAATCCTTGCCCAAGAAAGCACTTGCCTTCTCTGTTCCCTTGCAGACCCTGTAAAATTACCATATCCCCAAACTCTTGAAGCTCAGCCCATCCCCCCTCTATCTAGTCCTCCCACTGCAGTTGTGTCACCCCCTCCATCTGACCCTCCCACTGCAGTTGTACAACCCCCCTCCATCTTACCCTCCCACTGCAGTTGTCCAACCCCCCTGCATCTGACCCTCCCACTGAAGTCATCACATCCCCCCTCCTGAATCCATCCCTACCAAAACCCAACCTAGCCGTCCCTAGTCTTGTCCCCTTGGTACCTGGCCTATCCCCTAAATGCCCCTCTCATGTGAGTTGTCCTTTTGCAGGACTAGTGAAGGCAAGAGAAGATGGGCATGATGTTTGTGGCCCATGAAAGGAAGGAACGTTATTGGACTGGCCATTGGCTTTTTCCTCATTTTAAAATTCCCCTTATTTTGCTGAATAAAGCATGTTCTAATTTTGTTTTCAGATTTGTGTGTCCCCAAAATGGATTTGTTGTTAACTGTCATTCATGTGTAAATTGTGATGTAAGTATACAATGATATTACTATGGCATGGATTGCATATGGTCCATGGAGTATGAGCACTTGGTTAGAATGTAGATAGATTTTTGTGCCTACATTGGCTGGGTGTCAATGTCAACATTAGTTTTGTCTATGAGTGTGACTGATGTCACAAAGCTTTGTTTTGTAAATCACACTTCCACATAGTTTCTGCTTACAGATGTGAATAGTGTGCAAGTGTGGCAAAGTACAACAGTTTAGGAGAAGCATGCTGCATATGTTTGTAATGGGCTGAAAGACAACTGTCTCATCAATACACCTGGATACATATGGACTTTGACTAAATGGTAGTGACTTTGGGCACACATATGTACATAGAGTATTGGTACAATTGATGTATGTGACTTGATATTGGTGGACCAATGTCTTTGCCTTCTATAGATCTGGTTGACTAGTTGCAATGACAACCTTGCCACAGGTGGCATGCTACTGTAGGCCAATACCCTTTCAAGGCAATTGATCCACAAATTACATTTCCTGTGCCTATAGTGAGTGTAAGGTAGGCAGTGTCCTAACCCTGTAGCCTTCCAGGACTCCCCTTTCTACAGATATTTCCGTTAGGCAAGGTGTCTGTGGTCTGTATTATCCAGTGCCTTTAAAGTTGGATGTCAGTCATTACATCCTGATTTTGTTTGGGTACATCATGTGGATGGTGTGTGTGTCCGGGACATGCTTCAGTAAGTTACAGTGTTATACTGTCCTTACAGAGACACAATTGTTGTATGTGCTAATTGCATGTGTACACTGCTTATGGTACATGAATGGTTGTCACACAATTAGAATGCTAGTGATGACATGCTGTGATTGTAGAGTTGTACAGTACCTAGTGTTGTAATGTACATATCAATCTGGCCTTATGCCACAGATAGAGTGTGAGAGTCTGGGCATTTCCCTAATCTGTGAACTGGACATAGGCCACATCATGCTTATGTGATGTTCCTTTGGATTCTGTATTGGGGCACACATGGCCCTGTATTTGCTCATACACCCAGAGACATGATGCACCAGACTAGAGTATGGTAAACAGCAGGATAGGGGATGTATGGCCTATCCCAGGCTAATCTTAGTTGCAATATGTTGTCCAAGCTTTTCAATGAGTATTTGTGAGATAAGTGAAGTTGAGTGTGTCTACATGGCCATGGAGGATTTGTGACAAGCTAACTGTGACCAAGATACAATGCATAGTACTTCTGGGTTGTGGGTTTGTGGTTTATTCTACTTGTTTGTTGCATTGTGACAAGCTTTATGTTGTTCCTTTGATGAGCCCTATTGTGTATTTTAGTGAGACAGGGGTTTCTTTTTGTGGAGTCATAGGGATGTGTATCATGAGTATGTGTCTACCTTTTCCACACAAATGAGCAGTTTGCTAGTGCATTTCACATATAGGCACTAGTTCTAAATGTTGTCATTTCAGGCTTATGATGATTCTGAGATAGGATATGACACGCCTAACATTGTAACTAATATGGCAGACAGTTTGTATTTGCCAAAGGCTGTGATAGTCATATCAGTTAGGTGACACACATGTGACCTAGCTCCATAGGGATTAAGAGTTGTCACGATACTGTCAGGAGTAGATTGTGCTTATTGTGTCCAAGATATGTCATCTACTTGTTCAGGGATACAGGTGGGTGCTGCATGGTCTAAGTGTGTCATCTATGTTTCATACATTTATCCAAGTCTATACATTTCAAAGGGTATTTTTATGTACATCAAATTGCCCTGTGGGGAATGCTAGGTTATGTCAAGTCCTGTTAGTACACTATGAGTGAACAACATTTGTCAGTGCTCAGTCATCCAATGCCCCTTCTAGCCCCCTCATGTGACACAGCTGAAGGTATACCTTTTCTACATGACAATGCAAGGCAACAATCTTATTCTTGGCTCTGTTGATGCAAGCAAACTGACCTCAGTCATTGGTATCAGGAGTGGTGTAGAGTGGATTTAGTTCAGCGTGGATGTTCTGTGCCAGTCCATGCTGACGCTGCCCATGGACAGCTGTCCAGGGCCTCACAAATGCTAATGACTACAGAGCCTGTCAACAGAGCACTGACTTTAGTGGGCTGTCAGTGTTATGAGCTACAGGTGGACAGACCCCTCCCTTGGTTATTTCAGCGATGGTGCATCAGGGTGATGCACAATGAATGCATAACACCCTTCACCTGGGTACCATAGGAATGGGCTGAGATGTCAGTTTGTTTGGCACAAACAGCCTTTCAGTTTACAGACTAGAATAAGAATGTTTAATCTGAGTTTGTTTACCAGACAGACTTGACATGCTCTCACCCCTCACTCGGCATACACAATGCATCGTCATCATTACAGCATATAGCCACATCACTTGAGGGTGCTATGGATGTGACCGTCACCTGCCCCTACCTGGATGAACATCGGGGAATCCTATGGTACGCCCACACAACTGAAGTCTGACAGCCATAATGGCATTGTAGCACAATGGGCACTGCTCAGCAGGGATGAGGGCAGAGGGAGAAGAGTGGAGAATGGATAGAATTTTGTTTTTTTTCTTACTTTTCCACTGACAAATATTTTGTTGTACAATCTAGGACTATGCAATTTTACCCACACATCATTTGTAGTTGAGCATATGATACGTATGTATATAGTCATTTGTGTATTGAAGACAATGGAGTACTTTCAAAATATGCTTGATGCTGGCGAAGATCACACAGAAATGAACTTGGAGGGTTGTTAACCCTTTTGCTGCTAGGCCCTTTCTCCCTCTGTGATAAGCCTTTTTTTGGCTATTTGGGGTAGTTCGCACTTAGGCCCCTGTACCTTTTTGTCCACATAAGGTATCCATGTTAAAATTATGTCCTTTTATTCCAACACCCTGAGGATTCTAAAGATACACAGGGTTTGTGGATCCCCCTGGAGGGGCCCCAGAAATTAGCCAAAATACAGCTACATTTAGTTTTTTTAAAAAACAAAATAGGAAAAAAGTGCTGCAGAAGAAAGTGTCTGTTTTTTTCCCTGCAAGTGGCATCAACAAAGGGTTTGTGGTGCTGAAATCACCATCTTCTCAGCTTTCATAGACAGGCAGACGTTTGTCAGAAAACCAACATTTTCTACACAGTTTTGGCATTTTACTGAGACATAGGAGACTGAGGGTAACACTGAGTGGTAGGACATTTGTGCCGGCACGGTGATCCCAGACATAAATGTGAGGAAAATATGATTTTCCAGCTAAATTTGAGGTTTGCAGGGGATTCTGTTTAGGAAAATGTTGGGGGATCCACGCAAGCCACACATCCCTGGACTCCCCTGAGTGTCTAGTTTTCAGAAATGTATGGGTTTGGTAGGTTTCCCTAGATGTCCGCCAAGCCCGGGACCAAAAAAGAAAGTGCCGCCTTGCAAAACCAGGTTGTTTTGTAATTGGTGATTTTGATGTCTCCACAATACATTTTGGGCCCTTCCCTGCTATGGGTACTTGTCCCACCCACACAAGTGAGGTACCGTTTTTATCCGGAGACATGGGGGAATGCTGTGTGGTGGCAAATTTGTGTCAGCCCGGTGATCCCACAACTTTCCTACACAGAAACCTGAGAAAAAAATTTGTTTCAGCTAAATTTGAAGTTTGCAGGGTATTTTGGGTAGGAAAACGTTGGGGAATCCACATAAACTATACCTCCCTGGACTCCCCTGGGTGTCTAGTTTTCAGAAAAGGCTGGGTTTGGTAGGTTTCCCTAGATGGCCGTCGAGCCCGGGGCCAAAAACCAAGGTGACCCCCCCATGCAAAACCGGGTTGTTTTGTGATTGGTAATTTTGATGTCTCCACAATACGTTTTGGGCCCTTCCCTGCTGCGGGTACTTAGCCCACCCACACAAGTGAGGTACCATTTTTATCGGGAGACATGGGGGAATGCTGGGTGGTGGGAAATTTGTGTCAGCCCGGTGATCCCACAACTTTACCACACAGAAACGTGAGAAAAATGAGATTTTTTTTCAGCTAAATTTGAGGGGTGCAGGAGATTCTGGCTAGGACTATTGCCCCATCTGCCTCCTGAGGGAGGCAGAAAGACTGTGGCTAATTTCTTTTGGGGGGTGGGGGCATTCGAATACCCATTCTGGGCATCCCCCACCCCTATGTATAATAAAAAACATAATCCCTGGTGCCTAGTGGGCTTTCTGATCCCCCGGGGGCAGATACGGTGCTATTGCCCCCATCTGCCTCCCGGGGGGGCAGAAAGACTGTGACAATTTTTTGGGGGGATGGGGGCATTGGCATGCCCATTCTGCGCAGCCTCCACTCCTACATATAAAAAAAAACAAAGTCCCTGGTGCCTAGTGGGCTTTCCGCCCCCAAGGGGTCAGATAAGGGACTATTGCCCCCATCTGCCTCCCGGAGGGGGCAGAAAGGCTTTGTTAAATTCTTTTGAGTGTGGGGCATGGGCATACCCATTCTGGGCAGCCCCCACCCCTACATATAAAAAAACAACATAATCCCTGGTGCCTAGTGAGCATTCTGCCCCCCGGCATGGCAGATCAGGGGCTATTGCCCCCATCTGCCACCTGAGGGAGGCAGAAATACTGTGGCAATTTTGTTTGGGGTTGGGGGCATTTACATGCCCATTTTGGCCAGCCCCCACCCTACGTATAAAAAAATCAATCCCTGGTGCCTAGTGGGCTTTCTGCCCCCTCGGGGGGCAGATCAGGGGCTGTTGCCCCCATCTGCCTCAGGGGGCAGAAAGACTGTGGAATTTTTTTTGGGGGGTCGGCACATTGGCATACCCATTTTGGGCAGCCCCAACCCCTATATACATAAAAAAATCCCTGGTGCCTAAAGTGCTTTCTGCCTCCCCGTGGGGGGGGGGACAGATTGGGGGCTATTGCCCCCATCTGCCTCCCAGGGGGGGCATAGAGACTGTGAATTTTTTTTTTGGGGGGGGGCATTGGCATGCCTATTTTGGGCAGCCCCATCCCTAAATTTGCGCTAAAAATAAATCCCTGTTGCCTTGTTCGTTTTCGTCCCCTCAGGGGGCAGATTGGGGCCTATTACCCCTATCTACCCCCAGGGGGGCAGAAAGACTGAATATGCCCCCAAAAAATTAGGGGGAGCAAAGGCCCTTGCCTAAGGGGCTGCTCCCCCCACCCTGTTGTCCAGTGGGTGGATCCCTGCTTGAGGATCACCCCCGTGGAGATCCCCAAGCTGGAATCCACTAGGGATGGGTACCATTGGAAACAAGAGATACCTCTCCTGTCTGCCCACGTGCTCGGGGGCTGAGATAGCCTCCTGAGTACGTAGGCAGTGAAACTCAAATGAGCCTATGGGAAGCCCTTCCCCAGCTCCCGAGGCTGTTTTGGGCCAGAGGGATTTCAAGTGCCACTGGGAACTGTGGTGTCGGACGGCTCCTGGCCGTCCGACGCATGGAAGGGGTTAAGGGTAGTGGATTGCCTTCTGTTACATGTGGTCAGCCGAGTGGACTGTGAGTGCATAGAAGTGTTGCGGTCCCGTCTGCTGTGCAGGTGCTACAGGAGCCTGTGTTACACCCATGCACTAAATTGACAGACAAGGGAGGGGGTGGGTGTTGGAATGTGAGGCCAAGCTGCACATGTTATTGGAGAGGTTAATGTTGTATGGGCTGAGCTAGCTAAACAAGGGTAGAGGTGAGAGTGAGTTGTGTTTCCATTTTGGACTTGGAGTGGAGACTCAGACGTAATAGGGGCAGAACAAGTAACAATTTTGATAAGAGTGGAAGGGAGGAGTTAAGGTCAAGGGCAGGTGTGAGAAGTTGGCCTGGTATATGCTGTTCACTAATTAAAGTGGACACCTTGCACCAGCACAATTCGACTCTTATGGTAGATAGGTTTAAGACAACCTTTATAGAAAGCTATCCTAGTGGTAGCTGTGGAGAGCAGCCTTCAGGCTAAGTCTTGAAGGAATGTAAAGCAGCTTGTTTTACCACACAATCTCTTGAATCACCAAATGAAAAGACACCACACAGGTATATATATCAAATATATATGTATTTATTAATAAACACTCTCTACTAATCTCTTTATGAGATTAGAAGTCAGGAACATATGTACAAGTCAATTGTTATCAAAATAAGTTAGCACAGTAAATATCACAATCTTATCTTGGCTAGACCGGGGTCTAGGGCACATAGAATCGAGGGACCCCCAGAGAACCACCCAGGTAGTTGTAGGAGACCCACAGGGGACGGACGCGGTGTTCAGACACTAGTGCGAGTCCTGTACGAGTCTATGTAAGCGGACGCGATTGAGTTATCAATGTTACAGGCCCCTGGCGTGTTCGAGGCGAACACACCGTCAGTCAGTACGAGTCGAAGGACGCGGTTACTGGTAGATTTACTAGGGAGTTGGATGCGGTGTGTCTAACACAGCCGCGAACCCTGTACGAGTCAGTGCGAGAATCGCACTGGGAAACTAAGAGTTTTAGGATATTTCTGGTGAACCTACAAGCAAGTCACTTACAGGGTAAGTAGTTCTAGGGCCCACACCCACAGGAGCACCGTAGTGCTGGAGTTACCTCACCCAGGGAAGCCGGGTGCATAGGTGTCCTTTGGTGTCGGGTCGCGGCGTCGTTTTCAATGGTGAACAAAGAAGACTTGCTGCTTGTGATGGTTTGAAGAAGTGTCCGGTGGATTCCAAGCCTGGATTCGGTGGAAGGATGACCTGAAAGCAGAGGGGACAGTGTTCAAAGTCACTTGGCAGTGACTCGGGGCAAGGAAGATGAATGCCCACCGTCTTCGCAGGATTCAGGTCATTCACGGTTGCCTTGACTCTTCAGTCACGAGATCCAGGAGGCGTCAACGATGACCAGGAGCTGGATTCGATGTGTCCCACAATGTCTGCAGCTTACTGTGGTGTCGGCAACTCGAATAGAGCCAACAGGCCTTGGTAACAGCAAGTCTCATGGAAAGTGTGAAAAGGCAATGGTGCAGACCAGCAAGGTCTGAGGGACTCACCCAGCAAGGGTAAATTAGGGCAGGCCTGGAGCAACCAGGGGAGCCCTTTGGTTTCTTACAGAAGTCTTCCGGGGACCCACGAGCCGGCTGGCAAGGGATCGCAAAGACGCCTCGGGAGGATTCACTCACAGGGGCCCACGGTCACTCGGGATATGGTAGGCCTCTGATCTTAGGAGGGATTCCTGCTGGAGGCTGGGACCACACGTGGTCCAAAGCACAGGTTCTTAGAACGTTGTGGAGGGGTTGCACTCGACAATAGTGCATGGTACCCAGGGGTCGCGGTTCCTCGTCACTCGTGGGGTCCACTTGCCTCAGCTTCGCTGGGGACTCAAGATGGCCTTGGAGAAGGCAGGAAATCCACTTCTTGGGCTGCAGGGACTTCGGTCTCCGGTGGGAGAGGCATAGTTTGCAACCGTTGTTTGTAGTTTTTGGTGTCTGCCAAGCAGGGGAGTCACTCCTTGACTCCAAGGGAGATTCTTCTGTCTTCCAAAGGTAGTGGAACATTGAAGGGCCTGGATTCTTCTTCAGAGCGTCGTCCAGGGATATCTAGGGTGCAATGCACAGGTTCCCCCTCTTATACTAAAAGGAGGGGAGGGACTAGCTCTATGACCCTACCTATGGGAGGGCCAGGGGAGTGGGTGGCTACACCCACTTCCCTTTGTCCAGTTTCACGCCCGAGCAGGGACAGGTAGCCCCTGAGCCGGTTTGAACTGGCATATGCACAGAGGAGCCTTCTGCTCCCCAGTGCAGGACTTCAAAGCACTCTAAGAGTGCACCCACCCAGCCCCAATACACTAAACCCTGTCTGGGAGGTGGTCCCACCCCTTGGGACAGGATATCTATTGTTGGGCTTCCTCCACTGCGAGTGTTGGTCATCAGCAGGAGGGCAGCCCAGTGTCTGTGACTGGTGGCATCCATTTTGTGATGCCAGGGCTCTGCAGGATTCTACCGCGTTTCCACAGTAGGTACATGTCTATCCCTCTAGAAGGGTGGAATGCTACTCCCGCCGCCAGGACTGGCGGGGGTAGTATTCCAAGGTGTTTGACACCAAACACGACATGTTTCGATGCAGCCATTCCAAAGTTAGCATTTTACCGCGAGGATATAATGCACTTAAAAGTATATGGTTTAACCGCATCCACAAACAGCACCAGAGAATGGACTCTGAGAGCTGCAGAGGGGCCCTGCTCAGGCAGAGGCACCCCCTCACATAGAAGCCAAGCACCCTGCCCTCAGGATTGATAGGGCCTGCCTTAGGGGTGACTGATAGGGTTATATGTGTGTGTAGGAGAGATATAGGGAACCTATATCTCAGTGAGGGGTGCTAGCACTTCCTCACTCAGGCTGCAGTAGCAGGCCTGTGGTGTCAGATTTAGTCTGCTTCCCAGGGGTGGCATAATACATGCTGCAGCCCCTGGTAGGCCTGTGAAGTACCTATGCCCTTGGTACCTAAGGTACCATATACTAGGGACTCATAAGGTGCCACAGTATCCAATCACTAGTGCACCTAGAGTGCACTCCAAATCGTTTAGAGAGAACAGAGAGGCTGGGGCCCTGATTAGCAGGCTCCCAGCCTGACTATAGCCAGAAACCAGTGTAACATCAGAAAAAAAGTGGGGGCAACATAAGAGGCAGATCCTACTCTCCTACACAACCCCCCAAACGCAGGGACACTAAACTAACCTTGACCAGTTGAGTCTTCGTGTTCAAAGTGGAAATACCTTGAGAGTCCATCTGCATTGGCATGTTGGGTCCCAGGCCTATGTTCCACTGTATAGTCCATCCCCTGTAGGGAAATGGACCACCTCAAAAGTTTTGGGTTTTCACCTTTCATCTGCTTAAGCCGTAGGAGGGGCTTGTGGTCGGTCTGAACTATGAAGTGAGTGCCAAACAAGTATGGCCTCAGCTTCTTCAGGGCCCACACCACAGCAAAGGCCTCCCTCTCTATAGCTGACTAACGTTTCTCTCTAGGGGTCAGCCTTCTGCTAATGAAAGCTACTGGCTGGTCTTGACCTTCATCATTCAGTTGAGACAGTACAGCTCCCACACCCAGCTCAGAAGCATCTGTTTGGACAATGAACTTTTTGGTGTAGTCTGGACTCTGTAAGATGGGGGCAGTCCACATGGCCTGCTTTAGGTCTTCAAATGCCTTTTGACAGCTAGCTGTCCACTGAACCTTTTTTGGCATTTTCTTTGAGGTCAGATCATTCAAGGGGGTCACTATAGATCCATATCCCTTGACAAACCTCCTATAGTACCCAGTCAAACCCAAGAAGGCTCTCACCTGTGTCTGGGTGGTTGGAGCAACCCATTGCATTATGGTTTGGATTTTGCTCTGTAAAGGTTGAACCTGGCCTCCACCCACAAGGTGGCCCAGGTACACAACCTGACTCTGCCCTATTTGGCACTTGGTGGCCTTGATAGTGAGGCCTGCTTTCTGCAGAGCCTCCAAAACATTCCTGTGGTGGACCAGGTGATCCTGCCAGGAGGAACTAAAGACAGCAATATCATCTAGATAAGCTGAGCAATAAGTTTCCATCCCTGTCAGAACTTTATTCACCAACCTCTGGAAAGTGGCAGGTGTATTTTTCAATCCAAAGGGCATCACCACAAAGTGGTAGTGCCCACCAGGGGGCGAAAATGCTGTTTTGGCTTTTGCATCATCAGCTAACCTGATCTGCCAGTAGCCAGCTGTTAGGTCAAACGTGCTTAGATACTTGGCTGAGGCCAAAGTATCAATCAGCTCATCTGCACTTGGTATGGGATAGGCATCAGTCCTAGTGACTGCATTGAGGCCTCTGTAGTCTACACAAAACCTCATTTATTTCTTACCACCCTGGGTATGAGGCTTGGGTACCAGGACTACTGGGCTAGCCCAAGGGCTATCTGAAGGCTCAATTACACCTAGCTCCAACATTTTCTGGACTTCAGTCCTGATACAGTCCCTGACATGGTCAGGTTGCCTGTAGATTTTATTCTTTTTGAGTTTTAAAGGGAAGTTTATTGAATATGAATAAATGAATTCACAAAGAGTACAGTGAATAAATGCAATACACTATAAAAAGCAAGAGCAAGGAAAAGGGGAGGGGAGGGAGAGGAGACAGGGATAAGGAAAAACATATCACATAATATAATTGGTCATGCAATAAAATACAAATATTCGAGTTAACTTAGCGCTTATCCTAACAAATTACTTTATAACTAAGATACAGATCAAGTGATATAACCAGTAGGTATTATAAAATTCAAGGAGGTTTGGACACTTCCTCAAGAAGAGGACGATGTAGAGGTAAGGATTGGGCAGATACATCTAGGAAAGTAGTAATGGGTAGCCACAGCAAGTCTCGTTTAATAGCAAGAGTAATTGGGTGAACATAAGCTCTATCCAACCTATGGTTATAACATATTCCGTACCACCAGGCCTGAAATGAAACATTAGAGGCATTTTTCCATGACTTAGTGATTTGTTGAAACGCCACAGCTATAAGTAAGTCAACAATGGAGACATTAATGGCAGAAGATGCCCATATCTCTGAGATGCTACCTAGAAAAATGTGTAAAAAGAAAAAGGAAATTGGGTGTGGTAGATTTTGTTAATTTGGTGCCACACCTTGAGCCAAAAATCATGAATAGGAGGACATGTAAATAACATATGTTTAAGGTCAGCCTCAGGGGCCTGGCAAGACCAGCAAGTAGAGGAAATATCAGGATCTATATGATGCAACTTAATTGGAGTGATCAAAAGTCTATTATATATGAAAAATAAAGTTTGTGTGGTGTTTGCTGCTCTAGAGGACTTCCTTATTTTGATCCAAATTTTTTCCCATGTTGAGGTAGAAAAGGATGTATGTAGATCAGATTCCCAGTCGTTTTCCGTTTTAGACTTATTACAAACCACAGGGGTATCTCTTAATTTCTTATAAATCTGTGAAGCTGCAGGAGAAGAGCATAAAAACGAGAGTGCGAGGGGAGATGGATCAGTATGTGCAGATGAGGTTGTGAGTGCATCATAGGAGGTCTGGGCAGCCTTAATCATCAACTTATATTTAGAATGATAGGAAAGAGGTAGGGATAAACGGGCTTGGATTACAGAGAAAGGAATACAAGTATCACCCTGGAAAAGTTGATGAGTCCATTTAAGACCAGAGTCCAACCACTCCTTCCAAAAAAGGGTTCTATTCTTAATCTTAATATACTTATTGTACCAGATTGCGGACTGTAAAAATCTAGTACGATCATCTAGGCCACTTAATATAAGAGGATGAAAGATTCTACATGTGTTCTTAAGAATAGGAAGGGAAAATTTTGCCGGAGTGTGGGATATGGACACAAATTCTTCAAAAGTGAATGGGTGGATGAAAGAAGATTCAATTTCCACCCATAAGGGCTGGGAGAGGGAATCTCCTATATTTTCAGATAGTAAAGAAGAGGAGTGTTTAAGAACAAACGATTCATGATACAAAGAGAAGTCAGGAAAGTTGACTCCACCTAGGTGTTTAGGTTGTTTGAGTTTGGATAGAGACATCCTAGGGTTCTTATTTTGCCACAAGAATTTTGATAAGATACTGTAGATAATCTCATAACAGGATTTAGGAATATTAATTGGGAGGTTAGATAAGAAAAATAAGATTATTGGAACTAGCATCATTTTTATAGAGTCCAATCTACCCCACCAAGATAAAAACAAGGGATGCCACCTTGTCGTAGAATTATTTAGTGTTAATTGTAAATTTTTCAAATTTAGAGCTACAGTATCTTTAATAGAGGGCGTGAATTTAAGGCCTAGGTATTTAATCTGAGATGGGCTCCAATGAAAAGAGGAGACTAAAAATCAGCATGAAAACAATGTTTGTTCAAAGGGAGAATTTCACATTTATCAATATTAAGTTTATAACATGAAACTGAAGCGAAGTCTGAGACTTCTGATAAAAACGACGGTATGGAAGTTTGGGGGTTGGAAATAAATAAGAGAATGTCGTCAGCGTATGCTGAAAGTTTAAGCTGTTTATCGGCATATGGAAAACCTGTGATACTCTTATTTAAACGAATTCTTATGAGAAAGGGTTCTAATGCCAAAATAAATAAAAGTGGAGAAAGTGGGCAACTTTGCGGGACACCTCTGTAAAGGGGAAAAGAGGGAGATACAAGACCATTGGCTAGAATAAAAGATCTAGGAAACGAGTATAATAGCGAAATATAAGAAAGAAATTTAGGGCCAAAACCAAACCAAGCCAATGTTGGGAATATAAACTGCCAATTCACCCTATCGAATGCTTTTTCAGCATCTAGTGCCACCGCCGCTAATGAATGGTTATAAGACTGAGATTTACTAAGGACATTAAAAAAGAGACGGGTATTGTCAGATAGATGACGACCTTTAATGAAACCACATTGTTCTTTGGCAATTAAACTTGGCAGTACGTTATCTAAACGTAAAGCAAGAATTTTCGCAAAAATCTTATAGTCTAAGTTGATTAAAGAAATGGGTCTATAGTTCTTACACAATGTATGGTCTTTCTGTTCTTTGGGATGAAGACAAATCAAAGCCTCCTGAAAGGAACCACTAGATTTCTGGGATGTTATAAAAAATACAAATAATTGATGCAGTTTGGGAATAAGGAGGTTAGAGAAATGTAAGTAAAATTCTGTTGTAAATCCATCAGGCCCTGGAGTTTTTCCTTTTTTAAGCGATTGAATGGCTGTAAGAATGTCTTTAGGTTGTATATCATCTTCTAAAGAGGAAAAATCAACATCCGGGAAGGATGGTGAGGGAATGGAGGATAGGTATTTCGAAATGTCATTGAAATGGGGGGTTGTTTCTGGCGTGTATAAATTTTGATTAAATTTAGTGAATTCTGCTAAAATATCCTCATCTTTATGAACTATATTATTAGAAGAAGTTACAATAGATTCAATTTTAGCGCGTTCCTTTTAACCTTAAGATATTTGGCAAGAAGGTTGCCAGATTTATTCTGCGCAGTATAATATTTGGCACTGGATTTGAGTAGATACAAATTCGCGGAGTCCGTTGAAAGTTTGTTAAACGAAAGTTTGGCTTTGATAAGTGCATTCAAAGTGAATTGATTTTTGGTTGTGTAATAGGAATGCTCCAATTTTTTTAATTTGTGAGTTAAGTACCAGTATGGAATGAGAGGATATACGTCGTTTCTGTGCAATGAACGAAATAATGAAGTCTCTAGAGGCAGCTTTGAAGGTATCCCAAATAAGTTGAGGAGATGTTTGAGGAGATTCATTGTCTGTAAAGAATGTATTTGCAAATTCCTGAAAGGCAGATGTAAATTTTTAAAATCTAATAAAAGTGAATTATTAAACCTCCATCGCCTAGTACCTTTAACCGGGGGGAGTAAATCTAAACTCAAAGATACTGGGGCATGATCGGAGATTAGTATAGCGCCTATGTCAGAATGGGAAATATGTTGAACTAGAGCTTTGGAAACAAAAAGATAATCTATCCGAGATTGAGATGAGTGTGCAGGTGCAAAATAGGTGTATTCTTGTAAAGTGGGATGACAGATTCTCCAGGAGTCCACAAGAGACCTTTGTGAGATAGAGGAGGTAAACTGAGCATGCATAGGGAGTGGGAGAACCTCGAGTTAGACCTTCTGTCGATAAAGGGATCCATAACCATATTACAATCGCCACCTAGGATTAAATATTCATCAGTGTATTGCATCAGAGAGGACAGGAGATGGGGCCAAAACCGTTTATCTTGATTAGTGGGAGCATATATGTTAACAATAGTTAAAGGGATCTTATTAATCTTTAGAGACACTGCCACCCATCTACCATCAGAATCATTATCTTGATGTAACAATTGAACATCTAAACGCTTATGACAAAGAATAGCCACTCCATTCCGTTTCCCTGTACCTGGCGATGCAAAGACGTGACTTACCCAGTGACGTTTTAATTTGATTATCTCAGTATCTTTCACATGAACTTCTTGTAGTAAAGCTATATCAGCTTTTAAACTTGCAATATGTGATAACACTCGCTGACGCTTAATGGGAGAGCCCAAACCTTTAACATTCCAAGTTATGATATTTAACGACATCTAAATATCTACGTTAAATTCTAAAATTGGATAAGAACAGTTATAACAATAATTGAAAATTTGTATCATTTAAGTGAAAGTAAGAGTGTGAAAAACTGATATGAAGAAAAAATAGATAGAGATACAGACAGATATAAAATAGGAGAAGAGACAGAAACTAGGTAGAAACGTAGGCGAATATGCAAGATAAAAGACAGACCAATTAATAATGAAAAATAAGTGACAAAAAGGAGAAGAAAAAAAGGGATATTTACCAAAAGAAACACAACCAATAAAACAGATCACACAGTTGATAGCAAAGTACGATAACAAAAGGACATACCACCAAAAACAATAAACGCGGGGAAGGTGGAGCCACATGAGGGAGGGAGGACGCCGAACAGAGGCCCACAGGATGAAAAACGGCAGGGGGAACATCATCCAGGAAAGATGAAGAGAACATCAAGATGAGGGATCACAGGATTGGAACCTGATAGGAAAGAAAAAGAACATATTAATGAAACATATGACAGCACAACATACTAACACAATATAACAAGAATGGGGTACATCACAAATAAGAACACAGCATAGGACACCAGTCAATATTTAACTTAGTTAGCCATCTATGGCCGAGTTATGTCCATGTCAGCTGTACATGAGTTCAAAAATTCTTGGAGAAGCGCTGGATCCTCATAATTTGTTGTTTTGTTGTTGTAGGTCACCTTGAAGAGGCAAGGGTGGAACAGGCCATAGCGAGCATTCAAATTACGAAGTGCAGGTCTCATGTCCAAGAATTTTTTCCGACGCTCAGCTGTTAGTTTAGCATAGTCCTGGGCAAAAAAGAGGTTAGAACCATTCCAAGAAATTCTTCCTCGTTGTCTAGCTGCTTGAAGGACCGTAAGCAAGTCGGTATACTCCAGAAAATATATGATAATGCCCCTAGGTTTCACTGAGGGAGATGAAGTACGAGAATTCTGTCCCAATCGGTGCGCTCGTTGTATATTCAATCTTGGAGATTCAGGAAGACCAAGAAGAGTTGGTAAAAGGACTGAAAAAAGGATATTGGATTAGACCCCTCGAGACCTTCAGCCAGACCATAAATGCGTAAGTTGTTACGCCTGTTACGATTTTTCCAAATTTTCAATCTGCTTTTGAAGCTGTGCAATCTCCCTATGCATAAGGGGAACTTGACCCGTGATTTCCTGAACAGAGTCAACTCGTTTCTCTAGGCCATCAATTCTTTGTTCAATGTGAGACCAGTTGTCTTCAAGACTCTGTAAACGGGTATTGGTTTCCTCCATATGAGGTTTAAGTGCCCGAATTTCTTCAAGTAAGAGCTCCATGGAGAGTACGGTCGAAGAGTTAGTAGGTGAAGGTGGATTCACTTTCGCTCGTTTGCCTGATGTGGAGGTTGACGCTGAGGGTATCTTGGAACCCTGTTTGGAGCAAAGACGAGATGCTGAGGGACCCAAGTCCCTTGAGACAGATTCCGTGTTAACATCCTCCCTGCTATCTTGCAGGACACTAAAAGGGTTGTGGTCCTCCAAAGATGTACATTTGGTATTTTTAGAAGGCTTGCCAGGCATTGCCATGGAGGATTTTGATATCCAGTCTCTTTGAACAGTATTGAGGAGTAAACTTTGGGAATGATTATATCTGAGTTTTTAAAGTAGTGGAGCTGATGATTGACAGACGAAAAGACTAAGCCACAATGAATTAGCAATGCAATTGGAAACAAACGCTGCGTTATGAAGGGAACATTGCCCAATTCTACAGATGATAAAACATTGAACTGCTAGGTATTGAAGAATCCAGTGTGCAGACTGAGCAGTTCATTTCACTCGATGCGCATTTGTTGAGCAATAACGAAATGAAGAGCACAATAGCCTTGCGATGACAGAAGAAATTGCTCAAAATTCAAAGTTTCAGGTGGAAACCATGTGAGGTATTCGGAGAGTAAAGGTGTCAGAATGCGGCATTATTCCTGACAGAAACAACTTTGAGACGCCTCAGGCGGGAAAACGCGAGGAGCGCTTGATGAAATAAAACAAAATGGCGGCCGCGACTGCATTCGCGCCGCGGCCGGCAAAAAGAGTCAAAAATTAATCTTTTGCGCTCACCCGGTTCCTCCGCGCAGGTCATATTAGACGGAGCAAAAGTTCCGACGTGTTGGCGTTTGTTCCTGTGGACCAAAGGTGGTAGTATGAGCCTGGAGTGCTCCCGCCGTCTTACGCTGCCGCGGAGCTCTCTGAAACAGCGGCCATCTCCGACGGCTCCTAAGCCACGCCCCCTGTAGATTTTATTCTTGACAGGCAGACTGTCTCCAGTGTCCACCTCATGGGTGCACCAGGAAGTCTGACTAGGGGTCAGGCTAAACATATGTCTAAACTGTTGCAGAACCTGTCTGCACTCAGTTTGCTGATGGTCAGTGAGGCTGCTTGCCAAAGCAACACCATCTACTGACCCATCATCAGGGTTCTGAGAGAGCAGGTCAGGGAGAGGGTCACTCTCCTCCTCCTGGTCCTCATCAGTTGCCATGAGCAAGCCCATGTCAGCCCTGTCAACATATGGCTTTAATCTGTTGACATGGAGTACCCTCAGGGGGCTCCTGGGAGTTCCAAGATTCACCAGGTAGGTGACTTCTCCCTTCTGTTCAACTATTGTATGGGGGCCACTCCACTTGTCCTGGAGGGCTGCTGGGGCCACAGGCTCCAACACCCACACTTTCTGTCCTGGCTGGTATACAGTCAGCACAGCCTTTGGTCATGCCAAGCTTTTTGCAATTCTTGGCTGGCCTCCAGGTTTTTGGTTGCCTTTTTCATGTACTCTGCCATCCGGGAGCGGAGACCAAGTACATAGTCCATTACATCTTGTTTGGGGGCTTGAGAGGTAACTCCCAGCCCTCTTTTACCAAACACAGTGGACCTCTCACAGGATGCCCAAACAGAAGCTCAAATGGGCTGTAACCAACCCCTTCTGTGGAACCTCTCTGTATGCAAACAACAGGCAAGGAAGAAGAAGGTCCCATTTCCGCCTAAGCTTCTCTGGGAGTCCTTTAATCATTCCTTTCAAGGTTTTGTTGAAACGTTCAACTAAACCATTGCATTGTGGGTGATAGGGGGTGGTGAACTTGTAAGTTACACCACACTCCTTCCACATTGCTTTCAGATATCCTGACATGAAGTTGGTACCTCTGTCAGAAATGACCTCCTTTGGGAAACCCACTCTGGAGAAGACTCCAATGAGGGCTCTTGCCACCACAGGGGCTGTGATGGTCCTCAGGGGAATTGCTTCTGGGTACCTGGTGGCATGATCCACTACCACCAGGATAAATCTGTGCCGAGATGCAGTTTGAGGGTCAAGGGGACCAACAATGTCAATCCCTACCCTTTCAAAGGGTACCCCCACCACAGGTAGTGGTATCAGGGGGGCCTTTGTTGTGCCACCTGCCTTACCACTGGCTTGGCAAGTGACACAGGAGCGACAAAACTCCTTTGTGTCCTCTGACATATGTGGCCAATGAAAATGGGGAACAAGCCTGTCCCAGGTTTTGTTTTGGCCCAAGTGTCCTGCTAAAGGGATGTCATGTGCTAGGGTCAAGAGGAACCCCCTAAACCTCTGAGGTATTATCAACCTCCTGGTGGCTCCAGGGGCTGGGTCTCTACCCTCAGAATATAGGAGTCCCTCATCCCAATAAATTTTATGGGACCCACTAGCACTCCCAGCAGCCTCAGCAGCAGCCTGCTGTCTGAGGGGTTCAAGAGAGGGGCAACACTGTTGCTCCTTACTCAGATCTTCCCTAGAAGGGCCCCCTGCCCCCAAGAACTCAACCTGATCAGGCTCAAGTCCCTCTGGGGCAGGTCCTTCTTCAGGTTCTGCTTCACCTCCCTCTGGGGGTGAATCTGTGATCTGAGACAGAGGGGAAGGCACTGCCTTTACCCTACTGCTCCTCCTCTTGGGAAGCATCTGGTCCATTGTTCCAGGATCCAGAGCTGGTTCAGTGTCATGCATTCTTGCTTGTGACCTGGTCACAGCAAATACCTCTGCAGGGATGCCCAACATCTCAGCATGAGTCCATAACTCTACTTCAGACCAGGCTGAAGTCTCTAGATCATTGCCCAATAGACATTCGACAGGGAGGTCTGCACTGACTACAACCTTCTTGAGGCCAGTTACCCCTCCCCAGGAGAAATTCACAACTGCCAGACTATGGTTGGTCTTGACGTTGCTTGCATTGGTCACCTGGTACATTTCGCCCAGGATGATCTGTCCAGGGTCCACAAGATCCTCTGCCACCATGGTGACACTAGCACCTGTGTCCCTAAATGCCAAAGCCTGTTTGCCATTTATTACAGGCTGCTGTTTGTATTTGCCCAGATTACTGGGACTCACTAGGAAGGACATATTAAGGTCTCCCTCACAAATCAGCATTGCCTGAGTGGGCACTCTGACTAGGTCAGAGTCCACTTCAGAACCCAGGGTCAACCCTACTAAACCCTTAGTCTGTGTACCACCTCCACCAGTAGCTGAACTAGGGGGAACAGTTGCCTTAGGGGCAGGAGTGGTGGTGGTTTGGTCTTTGGACTTGTTACAATCAGAAGTCCAGTGCCCTTTGTGTTTACAGAATTTGCACCAGGGCTTCTTTTGGCCTTTTCCCTTGTTGGATTGTGTCTCCCCACCAGATGCAGATTTTTGGGGCCCTTGTGAAGACTTCTGGTCTTTTGACTTATCCCCACCTTTCTCAGAGCCCTTAGGATCTTGCTTCTTGGTGTCACCCCCTTGGTTCTGGGGTTTCTGCCTCACCCTGGTTCTGACCCATTTGTCTGCCTTCTTTCCCAATTCTTGGGGAGAGGTCAGATCAGAGTCCACCAGGTACTGATGCAACAACTGGTTCTGGCAATTATTAAGGATCTGTTCTCTCATGATCAGATTATACAATCCCTTGAAATCAGTAACCCTACTGCCAACTAGCCAACCCTCCAGAGCCTTGGTTGCACAATCAACAAAGTCAGTCCAGTCCTGAGTCTGTGCCTTCTGGGTGTCTCTGAACTTCAACCTGTACTGCTCAGTGGTTAAGCCAAACCCATCTATCAGTGCACTCTTCAGGACTTCATAATCATCAGCATCCTCTTCTCTAACAGTGAGGAGCTTGTCTCTACCTTTATCTGAAAAGGAGAGCCACAAGATTGCTGCCCACTGCTTTTGGGGGACCTGCTGTACTCTACAGGCCCTCTCCATAGCAGTTATCCACTTGTGGATATCATCCCCACTCTGGTAGGGAGGAACAACCTTGCTCAGGTTCCTATGGTCTGGAATATATTCTCTGCCTCTAGGGACACTGTTGCTGCCACCAAGGGGTTCTAACCCCTCTCTTCTAGAAGCTCTCTGGATCTCCAGGGCTTCCCTATCCAGTGCCAACTGCTTGGTTCTGAGGGCAACTCGTGCTTCCTCATACTGGAGTAGTTTGCACATTCTTTCAGAGGAGGTCTCTCTTATGGGAAAGTATGAGTTCCTCTGATGGACAAATTCTCTGCCAGAGTGATAGGAGTGGTCAGATTCCCTGGAAGGGGACCTATGCCTCTCATCCACTCTGTCAGTTCTCTTAGGGAGAATTCCTCTGTCCTGTTCAGGCCCTCTGGAGCCTGGCCCTTCAATCACAGAGTCCTGGTCATTCTGATTTTCATCATCTGACCCAGACACTGTAATTGACCCACCCCCTGATTCAGACCCATTAGCTCCTAGAGCCAATGTAAGATCATCTGCTGTCAGCAGATCTATCAGGTGTAGTGTGGAGGGACTCTGTCCTAGCTTCAGGTGTCTTTCAACACACATGGCTCTCAAGTCAGAGAAAGCCATGTCCTTATACTGAGGCTGGGTGGACCCACTGGCTCCACCTTTTAAGGACATTCTAGTGTTGTGCAGTGTTGTACTACCTACACTAGTTTGTGGCCTACTGATCCTAGCTTGAGCTGTAGAAAGGGTGTGCTATCCCTTGGCACACAGCTCTAAGTTCAGTAGAACTTATTGATACTAAGCTTGACTTTATATGTACCTCAAGTACCTATAGTGGTTTTCAGTTAGTAATTCAAATAGAGATTTTCTGGTAAAACAATAGCAAGTTGGAATCCCACACGCTGCCCACCAATGTGAGAAGTTGGCCTGGTATATGCTGTTCACTAATTAAAGTGGACACCTTGCACCAGCACAATTCGACTCTTATGGTAGATAGGTTTAAGACAACCTTTATAGAAAGCTATCCTAGTGGTAGCTGTGGAGAGCAGCCTTCAGGCTAAGTCTTGAAGGAATGTAAAGCAGCTTGTTTTACCACACAATCTCTTGAATCACCAAATGAAAAGACACCACACAGGTATATATATCAAATATATATGTATTTATTAATAAACACTCTCTACTAATCTCTTTATGAGATTAGAAGTCAGGAACATATGTACAAGTCAATTGTTATCAAAATAAGTTAGCACAGTAAATATCACAATCTTATCTTGGCTAGACCGGGGTCTAGGGCACATAGAATCGAGGGACCCCCAGAGAACCACCCACGTAGTTGTAGGAGACCCACAGGGGACGGACGCGGTGTTCAGACACTAGTGCGAGTCCTGTACGAGTCTATGTAAGCGGACACGATTGAGTTATCAATGTTACAGGCCCCTGGCGTGTTCGAGGCGAACACACCGATCGGTCAGTACGAGTCGAAGGACGCGGTTACTGGTAGATTTACTAGGGAGTTGGACGCGGTGTGTCTAACACAGCCACAAACCCTGTACGAGTCAGTGCGAGAATCGCACTGGGAAACTAAGAGTTTTAGGATACTTCTGGTGAACCTACAAGCAAGTCACTTACAGGGTAAGTAGTTCTAGGGCCCACACCCACAGGAGCACCGTAGTGCTGGAGTTACCTCACCCAGGGAAGCCGGGTGCACAGGTGTCCTTTGGTGTCGGGTCGCGGCGTCGTTTTCAATGGCGAACAAAGAAGACTTGCTGCTTGTGATGGTTTGAAGAAGTGTCCGGTGGAATCCAAGCCTGGATTTGGTGGAAGGATGACCTGAAAGCAGAGAGGACAGTGTTCAAAGTCACTTGGCAGTGACTCGGGGCAAGGAAGATGAATGCCCACCGTCGTCGCAGGATTCAGGTCATTCACGGTTGCCTTGACTCTTCAGCCATGAGGTCCAGGAGGCGTCGACGACAACCAGGAGCTGGATTCGGTGTGTCCCACAATGTCTGCAGCTTACTGTGGTGTTGGCAACTCGATTGGAGCCAACAGGCCTTGGTAACAGCAAGTCTCGTGCAAAGTGTGAAAAGGCAATGGCGCATACCAGCAAGGTCTGAGGGACTCACCCAGCAAGGGTAAGTCAGGGCAGGCCTGGAGCAACCAGGGGAGCCTTTGGTTTCTTACAGAAGTCTTTCGGGGACCCACGAGCCGGCTGGCAAGGGATCGCAAAGACGCCTCGGGAGGATTCACTCACAGGGGCCCACGGTCAATCGGGACATGGTAGGCCTCTGATCTTAGGAGGGTTTCCTGCTGGAGGCTGGGACCACACGTGGTCCAAAGCACAGGGTCTTAGAATGTTGTGGAAGGGTTGCACTCAACAATAGTGCACGGTACCCAGGGGTCACGGTTCCTCGTCACTCGTGGGGTCCACTTGCCTCAGCTTCGCTGGGGACTCACGATGGCCTTGAAGAAGTCAGGAAATCTACTTTTTGGGCTGCAGGGACTTCGGTCTCCAGCGGGAGCGGCGTAGTTTGCGACCGTCGTTTGTAGTTTTTGGTGCCTGCCAAGCAGGGGAGTCACTCCTTGACTCCAAGGGAGATTCTTCTGTCTTCCAAAGGTAGTGGAACATCTAAGGGCCAGGATTCTTCTTCAGAGCATCGTCCAGGGATATCTAGGTTGCAATGCACAGGTTCCCCCTCTTATACTAAACGGAGGGGAGGGACTAGCTCTATGACCCTACCTATGGGAGGGCCAGGGGAGTGGGTGGCTACACCCACTTCCCTTTGTCCAGTTTCGCGCCAGAGCAGGGACAGGTAGCCCCTGAGCCGGTTTGAACTGGCATATGCACAGAGGAGCCTTCTGCTCCCCCAGTGCAGGACTTCAAAGCACTCTAAGAGTGCACCCACCCAGCCCCAATACACTAAACCCTGTCTGGGAGGTGGTCCCACCCTCTTGGGACAGGATAGCTATTGTTGGGCTTCCTCCACTGCGAGTGTTGGTCATCAGCAGGAGGGCAGCCCAGTGTCTGTGACTGGTGGCATCCATTTTGTGATGCCAGGGCTCTGCAGGATTCTACCGCGTTTCCACAGTAGGTACATGTCTATCTCTCTAGAAGGGTGGAATGCTACCCCCGCCGCCTGGACTGGCAGGGGGGGTAGTATTCCAAGGTGTTTGACACCAAACACGACATGTTTCGATGCAGCCATTCCAAAGTTAGCATTTTACCGCGAGGATATAATGCACTTAAAAGTATATGGTTTAACCGCATCCACAAACAGCACCAGAGAATGGACTCTGAGAGCTGCAGAGGGGCCCTGCTCAGGCAGAGGCACCCCCTTACATAGAAGCCAAGCACCCTGCCCTCAGGATTGATAGGGCCTGCCTTAGGGGTGACTGATAGGGTTATATGTGTGTGTAGGAGAGATATAGGGAACCTATATCTCAGTGAGGGGTGCTAGCACTTCCTCACTCAGGCTGCAGTAGCAGGCCTGTGGTGTCAGATTTAGTCTGCTTCCCAGGGGTGGCATAATACATGCTGCAGCCCCTGGTAGGCCTGTGAAGTACCTATGCCCTTGGTACCTAAGGTACCATATACTAGGGACTCATAAGGTGCCACAGTATCCAATCACTAGTGCACCTAGAGTGCACTCCAAATCGTTTAGAGAGAACAGAGAGGCTGGGGCCCTGATTAGCAGGGTCCCAGCCTGACTATAGCTAGAAACCAGTGTAACATCAGAAAAAAAAGTGGGGGCAACATAAGAGGCAGATCCTACTCTCCTACAGCAGGTCTTGGATAGGATACATAGAGTATCCTCATTATACAATGGGAATTTTCAGAAATGCCGAGATGTGGATATCAGAGTGTAGGACCTTAAAAAAAAGTTAAAGCCTCTGCGAGGTATGCTAGGAATAGGTAGATGTTATTGAGGTAGTACCAGCTAGACAAGGTTAGAGGCTGGCAGGAGATGAGAGCTGGAGTCTGTGGCAATACGGTGAGAGATGGCTGTGATAGGGCAGATTCTTTGAAAAAGATAGTTGTTAATATGCAGAAGTTAATAGAGGTATGGAGCATGGAACTGAGGTGTGGATGTAACAGAGACACAGTGAGACAAGGTTAAAGTTTTTAGGTAAAACAAAGTTGATAGGTGGATGTCAAGGGTATACACCAGTTGTGTAAGTTAGGATGCTGGATGGGGAGATGTGAGGTGTTGGCCAGTAGATGGATGTTGTGTTTGAATCTGAGGATGCACTAGTTTGTCAAATGACTATTAGTAAGCCTTAAGCAGAGTAGGGTGAGTGAATGGTGAGAGGCGAATGAATGAGGACAGATTCATTGAGCAATGTAAGTGTCTGGATGTGAGATGTGGTAAGGTATTAAGTGTGAATGTCAGAGTTAATTATGATGGTGCACCTTGTGAAAAAAGTGCGGTCAAAGCCATTGGAAAGGGGCAAAATGGGGAGAGGTGTACATTTGACATGATACGGTTAGTGGCTGCTGACGAGGTGATGAATACAGTACATTGTGTATATAGCATGAATGGGAGAGGTGTTGTGTAGATAGAGGTGAAGAGTGGTGCTGGGAATGTAGGTGTGGATGTAAGAGGTGTAGCACCAGAATGAGAATGTGAGAGTCTGGGTGGAAGAGTAAGAGTACAAGGGTAGAGTTGGGAGGCCAGAAATGGTTTTAAGGATGGCAGCACCAGAGGGTGATTGCAATGAGCTATAGGTTGAGAGATAAGCATGTACTTTGGGGTGGATGTGAGAGGGGTCAGACTAGCACAAGTAGATATTATGCAGGCCAAGAGGTAATGTGGAAGGTAAACAGCGTTTAGTTTGCAAGCGGAACAACGCATGACATAACAACACAGCGTTACAACGACCGCGTTGTTATTTCGCATACCGTTACAACGCAAGTCGGAAAAATGACTTGCGTTAAGGGGGAAGAAGGTGTTGGATTTAAAATCCAACACCTTCCCTAGTGTCCGCACAGACTGGAGTTGGAATAGTAAATTATACTATTCCAACATCCAGCGCCCCCTAGAGCAAGTCGTTGTTCCGACTTGCGTTGTAACAGTATGCAAAATAACAACGCGGTCGTTGTAACGACTGCGTTGTTATGGCATGCGTTCTAAACACATGCGAAAAAAAGGTATATATTCAATGTGGAAAGGTACACATTGAGAGGATAGGTAGATGTAAGTATGCAAAAACAGTTGTTAAATGAAAGTTAAGGATGTTGTTTGTGTTAGCTGCTGCTTGCTGTCTGCCACTTATTGTTCATTACAGATTGTTGAAATGGCCGCTAGGAGACCACCAGCATATGCAAAACCTATTGGCATCACAGGACACATTCCCTCCACCCTGCAAGCCTTGGCTGAGTTGTGTGCGTGTATGCCTGATATTTTTTCTTTGTAGGTTGATGTTGTCACTGATTGCTCAGTCTTCCCCTTGGATACTGCCCTGGGATGGAGGTGTTGAGAGTTCATGTTTTCTTTCATGAGGCAGAATCATTGAATGTCAGTCCATCGATTAGGGCCCATAGCCCCCCAAGTAAAAACTATAGGATCTGTGTTGGTGGCCCACCTGGGGGCAGACTACTCGTGAAACGCCTCCCCACACTTCCCAGTACACTACACACACATGGGTACTCATGGCATTATGGCTTTGAATGTCAGAGATATGGGGACTACAAGGAAGAGACACGCATTGTGATGATATATCAGGATGCGCTGGGAAAATATATTGCACTGTTACAAGAGACCCATGTGACACAGGAGCATTAGACCGAGTTCCAGAAGTATTTGCAGAGCCCTTATTTTTACATAATCTCTTCTGGTTTGGCAAGGGTAGCCCTTGTGTGGGTCCGTGTGGGGGTCCAATTTAGCAAACACTCACTTTGCCACTGGATTCAAGCTAGCCTGGCTGATGAGGGCTGTTAGCCCGAAACCGGTCCCAGGATGCTTGTTTCCGGTCCAGGGAAGACATGGCTTGGCAGTTCGGGCTGGACTGTTCCCATGAGGCACAGGGTCAAGACTGATTTGCATATAGCTGTGTCTGAACTGGGGTGGCGAAGTGAGCTAAAGAACGATGATGGATTCAACCCAGATCTGTGACTGAGGGTGAGTGTCTGAAAAGTTTCAGCGCTCCGTCCATCATCTCCTTGTGTTTGTGGGGTCCAATTTAGCCCATTAGACACAGGGCAAAGTGTCTTTGTAGAGGGGCTCCTTGATGTTTTCAAATATTATTGGTCCAATTTAGCCCATTAGACACAGGGCAAAGTGTCTTTGTAGAGGGGCTCCTTGATGTTTTCAAATATTATTGGGCAGTGTTTCTGTGCCGAATGTGGACAAACCGGACTTCATTCTGCACCTATCTCTCATCCTCACGAGGTGTACCCATATTAACCGTTATCCCCCCCTAGGCATCCTCTCCAGTGTTGGCAGCATGCCTAACACAATGGGCTGTTCACTGGTCCCTCCGACACTGTTGGTGGATCCTACATTCTGAGACCCATGAGTACTCCTAATACTTTGCAGTACACAATCTGCACATTCTGAATTGAAATATTTGTTAACACCACACACTACAGTCTGAGGTGCTAGATGCTGAAGAACCTGTGAAGAACATTCTCAGAACATAACCCAATACACATACACATTGGGTGTAGTGTTGCCCCTTGCATTTTTATCATTACTGAGGGATTCAATCTCCAATTATTTCACTGACAACTGGGACATAGCCACTTCTAGGTTGTTGGAGTGGGAAGCACTGAAAGCGGTACTGAGTGGCGTGTGCTTGTGGCTTTTGTGGTGGCTTGGGCCAATATCCACAGGGTTTTGATGGAAACAGAGGCACCACTAGGTCAGCAGGAGAGTGCGATCCAGATGCATCCTGGGATGTTACCCACGCTGATATCTGCTCAAACACACCACACCCATCTAATTGAGCAACTGCATTGCTTTTACTTTAAAGCTGAAATGGAGGGGGATAAGTCAGGGCAACTCCTGGCCTGCCTCTCCGTTGCATAATAACAAGCCAGCACATGACTATGATTAGGGATCACATGCACCAGATGTGCATTAGTCAGGCAGCCATCCATGAATCCTTCACGGTATATTGTTGTGGCCTATACATTCCCCCATAGTCTGAATGGAAGGTAGATGTTTCCCAATTCTTGACTGGATTGAATCAACCTGTACTTGATCCGGCAGCATGTACAGTGATCAGCAACCCATTGGCTGGTACCAGAGATACACAGAGTGATTATGTGCAATGCCACATTGACAACTCAAGGGTTGGACGGCCTTTCGTTCAGGCTCGGCAAGGCCTATGAGCTTGTACTTGCCCACAGGTGACTGTAGCTTTCTATGGCCACCTTGAGTGATTGGAGACAGCCAAAATCCATGCAGAGGTCTTTTTTGTGATCATTGGTAAAACCCAACAGTGCCCTAGCCAAACTGACATCCTACAATCAATTGTTCATGCTTGCAATTGATTTTGAAACCTTAGTACAGTAGTGGTGCCTCGCCTGCTGGTACACATACTGCATCTAGTGCATGGTGTCCAAAAGGTTTATATCCTTGATAGATCCACGACCCTTAACATTTAGAGACAAAACAGAGTGCTGGAGCTGGTCCAGGGGAGGTGTCCCTACATAGCCTGCTTAGTGCTGGAATTAGTGAAGGCATTCCATACCGTTGATTGGGAATACATGTTTACCACTAAGTCAAAACTGGACATTGCAGGGCAGGTGCAACAACAAATATGTCTTTTTCATAACAAGCCAACTGCCCAAGTCAAGTTTTTTAATAGACATGTCACCCTCTTTTAGATTGGGCAGTGGGACTCGTCAGGGCTGTCCCCTTTCCCCACCACTCTCTGCCCTGACAATGTAGCCGCTAGCCCAGCAAATTTGCTAGGGGTGGTAAGCATGGTGAGTTCCACTAGGCAATGAGGTACATGTAGTATCCATTGATGCAGACGACATGCTGCTCTATATTCATTCTATCTGCAGGGACATTCCAGATATTTCTGTGAGACTATCGGATTTGCAGAGTGTGTCAAGTTTGGATGTTAACTAGGCCAAGTGTTGTGTTTTTCCCCTCTGTATGGAGTATCCTCCACAGGAGGTGACCCGGGTGAGCAGAGGGTGATGCATGAGCTTCGTGTGTTTTGGTACTTAGGGATCTGTAACTGTCATGATGCAAACTATCTCATTGTGTAAATCTAAGTAGGGCCATATCCTCCATATGTCCACGGATGGATTTTTGTAGCACTCTCCCAATTATAGGCCAAGGATGTATTTCACTTTCCAAGATGGTAATGTTCCTCTGCATCTTGTACTTTTACCATCGCCTAGTGGCGGCTGTGCCTCTGCCACCTCTAGGGAGTTGAAAACCATGCTGCGAGGGTTGATCTGCAATAGTGGCATGATAAGTGTGGCTCTGTGGAGGCTGCATCTGCCTGTGTGAAGGCTGTCTAGGGTGTGCAGTTTTATGAAATGTTATGTAGCAGCACCGCTGCATTGGCCAGTGTGATGTTTGGCTGGGAGGCAGTTGTACGTAGTGTGCATGTTCCCAACATGCAGGGCACAGGAGATGGCGGGATCAATGTTGATCTCTGGAGCGCAGGCCAGGTTGGACTTTATTAGTCAATTTGGTGTTTAGAGTCGTGTATTGATCTGTCAACAATTGGTGCATCAGGTTAAGTAAGATGTGAGATTGTAAATGAGCTAGACCTAGCTTTTCCATCTAATTGGGTAGATGTTTTGTATTGCTACTTGGTAGATCAGCCATATAGTTTGACATCATTTTAATGTGGGATGTATACATGTTGTTGGCCAATTTTAAGATATCCAAACTAGATAAAGTGCTTCTTGCAATGGTGTTTGAACAATAGCAGGGTAATTATGGAAAATGATGTCACTTCCTGCAATGTGACTTCCTATGACATGACATCTTGTGGTATTTATGCGTTTCAGATATTCAGTTTCTGCCCGGGGAAAAGTTTAATCTAGGAGTGGCCCTGGTGCCAGTTTATATGTTTCTGTGGACATACTTTTGTGAGTGCATTGATGTTCTGCTGCCATGTGATGTTTTTTTGTGTGCTGTGGTGTACTCATCCACTCATCCATTTATTTAGGTATACATACATATATGTAGCTATGGGCATTCCTCTTCAAACGTAAAATTTGTGTTTCTCACAGTATTTGCCGGTAAGACTGTAGATACCTGAAGATGACATTCCCTCATTAGCCATACTCAACATGCTACGAGATACTTTCTACTCTACTGACTTTTGCTTGGTAGTTACGCTAATATGTAGGGGTAGGTGTCTTTCTTACCGGCGGCAACATCTGCGTCGCTTCGGATTGTAATATTCATTGATGATGTATAGTAGAGGGATGACATACACGATGGCCTCCATAGCTGCACAGCAGAGGTTCCAGGAAGCGTGTTGTGATGACATTTGGACTTGAAATACTCCCCTTCCGCCTGCTCTTATGAGGTGGTTGGCCTAACACAGTTGGCGCATCTGAAATACACATCGTAATGGGGTGGGCAGTTCCGGGGTCGGAAGTCGCTCTGAATGGCTCCATTTGGCGTTACCGAGAGCTTCGCGGTCAGAATTTCCCGTCTGAATCAGACAAAACCGAGTTGTTTGGTAAGCATTGGGTTTGGGCATCATAATGCAGCAGTTGGAACGACCGCATCCGAATCCAGTGCGGTTGGGCAGACCGCCTCCGACTGCACCGCGGAGGCACTTCCGACCGACATCGTAATCGGCCCCTGAGTGTGTACACTTTTGCCTAACAAACAAAATGCAGCATACCACAAACTACAAACAAAAATTCCCAAACTGCCAATTAATCCTTGACTTCAAACATGCAATGACTAGTTCTGTTTTAAAAATATACCCACATACAGCAGTACAGGGCTGTTGATACCATTTTAACCACAGTATGTACAAAAATCTACACTATGGGGCCGATTCCGATGTCGGACGGACTCAGGTCCGTCCGACATCGGTCCGGAGCCGTAACCGACCGACCTGCTGTCGTCGGTTACGGCCCAGGCAGTACGATGCGACCGAACCCTGTTCGGTCACACTCGTATCTCCCACAATGGGAGCATGCATTCCGGACGGAATGCATGCTGGCATTGGAGAAAGCAGGGGTGCAGTTCAACCCTGCACCCTGTGGCTGGCACCCCAAGGTGCCTGCCACCGGGTGCAGGGTTCAACAGAGGGGCACCATAGGTGCCTCCAGGCCGCCATTCGGCGACCTTGCACCCATGGGGGTCCCACTGTGGGCCCCCAAAGACAGTGACCGACTGCCTTTTTGTGCCGGAAAGACCGGCACGAAAAGGCAGTGAAAAACTGCCATCGTACTCCCTCGGTCGCAAAGAGGCAGCCGGGGGAGTACAGAGGGTTTTCCGGATGGCTGACGGGCTCTCCGAACCCGTCGTGAGCCATCCGGAAATCCGAGTCGGATTCTTTTCCGACCGAGCCCATCGGAATGGCTCGGTCGGAAAGGAATCCGAGCGGCACGTTCCGATTCGGTCGGAAGGGCTCCGACCATCGTTCGGTGCCCTTCCGGCCGAAATCGGAATCGGCCCCTATGTGTTGAGTGTTTGCCTATGACATAAAATGTACTAGTAACAGAAGAGCATACCACTACAAACTCCTATCCACTACCAAAGAATCAAACACAAACTAAGTCCCCTCATGAACTATTTTGATGATATTTGAGTTGGAAGACTGCACTGTTCTGGTTACAAACGTCAACCCCTCAGGGTAGGCGGTGTGGGCTATAAATCACCATTCGCTGGCACACAATAATAACACTCAATAAATTATTGTCCAATCTATGCTTATTCTAAAAAAAGAAAGGTGCATTTATTACACACACACTCCTAAATACTATGCATCACTTTACAGCTATATACATAAGTAACATTGAATACACCTTAGATGACTATATGAAATCACATTTGACCCATGAAGGGTCATGACCCCCTTAATCACAGTACTCCCCCACCTATACCAGATAACACATCACAATATGGGGGGACATCACTTTAAATAATATATTTATTGGCTCTATCAAGTTTGACTCTATCAAGGGTCATCACATTGCAAGAACAAACCACATGTTAAAAACACCATCATTTTGTGCGTAAATGCAATAATATTTATGTATAAATGCAATTATTAATATCAATAAATAATAACCTTGACTAGTAATTACTGTCAACATTATTATATCAATAAAGCATTTTAAAATTAACACAACTTGTCTGTTTTTTAAATATTTCCTTTCAGGTAACAGAAAATGCAACAGACCCTAGAGAAAGACACTTTTTGGCCACATGAAACCAAACTATAGATCTAGCCCCTAGAGGGTGCTACACTCCATGTATGTTCTTTATGCACCTTCAGGCCATATAAAATGGAACTATAGAAGTAGCCCCTAGAAAACCCTGCACTCCCAGCTGTAGAAGTGAAGTTCCAGTCGTCAGAGTGCTTTTAAATAAATATGTGAAAATCCTGGACGGTCGTGAATTCCTTGAACTCGAAAAAGTAGGGTCAGTTTTTAAAGATTACTTCTTGGGGGCTACTGTAACTCCTACAGCCCCCCCCCCAACACTTTCAGAACTTGTTGGTGGTGCTACAGTCCTCCTGGGGTCACCACAAGGTATGAAAAATAGACAAATTAGCCTCTCCTGAGGCACTATGGGACACTCCTCTGAGGAAGAAGTGAATATTTTAGCAGTGGGTCACTCTATGTGCTGGGAGCCAGTGTATCTTCTTTTTTTTTTTTACTCTCTGCTTTAAAAAAAATAATCTTGGGGGTGTCCTGCATTTCTCAATTTGTTAGGGGCAGCTAAGGGAGGCCCACAGCATTCATGCTGCATCAGCCCCTAGCGAGATGGAGGCCTCGTGGGTGATTAAAAATGAGGAGACTGGTCCCACAGATGCCCCTTCCTTTGGGCAAATAAATAAATGAATCCCACACCAATCCTCTGGCCCTGGCCCGTATGGGGGTAAATGAAGGATGCTGTGGTGGAGCTGTACGCGCTCTGGGTCTTGAAGAATGCCATAACTCGATTCTGGATTTATTTTACTCCTGGTGGTGAGCCCTAACCATCAGGACGACTTTGAGCTAACCTCATCACCTCCAAGGCAGTACACTTCACAGGGTGCTGGTTCCGGTGTTTCCCTGCACCAGCTTCCTCCTGCTCTTTGTCTCTGGATGCAGAAGTCCAGATCCTTCCCCCAACTGGTCCTCAGGGAGTGTAAGGGGGCCAGTCTCACTGGCCCTTAGAGCGACCCACTGGTACTGGGGTCAACTGAGGCAGAGTCTTTAGTCTTTTTAGGCATCAGGGGTTCTTCCTTCCAGTTGTTCATGGCTGCCGCAGTCCCAGGGTCAAGCAGCAAAAAGAACAAACAGTATCAACACCCCTTCCTCTCCCTTTTTACATTTTTTAAGAAGGGGTGGAAGGTTCTAGAAGCTAGGTGCCCCTGGCTAGTCCTAAGGTACCATATCACCTCTCTACTCTTGTCCCAACCCTCATGCACAGCATGCTGGGACAGGTCAAGATGGTGTCATACAGGAGTCACTGGTCACATCTTCTCTTGGGGTCTCAGCTCCCCGCTCGCTGACACCACTGCCAGGGCCTTTACCACCAAAACCTCAAAGAGAAGCTCCCTCCTGTGTTGGCTCCAGTTGTCTGGGTATCCTCCTTTGTTAAGCAGCCCTAGACTGTTCCCAGCCCTGGTACAGTGAGACAGGTAAATAACAAATGCAGATACTTAACCTCACCCTTTCGTCCTAAGGAGCTTAGGGAAGCACTGGTAGTTACTCCTTTTGTATGCAGCGGTCTTTGTCTGCTGGGGAGAAATGTAATTAACTGGACTCCAATCCTGAGCTAAACCTGAAAAATATGACAATTCTGGATGACCCATAAGATGTACATATATGGTCTTGGGATCTTCAGATGTGAACCCGGTGTGTTGTTTACACCCCAGTTTCATAACCCATGGGACTTTGTAGGACTTAGGGAAGAGAAATTGCACTGTAAGGCAGATTGCCCTTTATATATATAATAAAGTGTCACTGCAGACAAAACAGTAAATCACACTGACTTTACAAGTGTCCACTAAAATTATAAGATCTATCCCACATTAATATCTAACACTGCAGAGTCCCCTTGTGCCAGGCTACCTGTGTGCAGTCACCAGACTGTGCACAATGATAGTCTCACACGCACAGCCCACAGTTGTGTGCACACGCATGTGCAAATATGTTCATGTGTAACCAGCCAAGTACTCCTTACCCTGGCTGCTTTGCAGCAGCCTTATGCCTAAAGGCGGACACTGGCAATAAACACTTGCAGTCCATTTGCCATGTGATTACTTGGGTGAGACACATGTAGTGAGAATCACTCACAGCAAAAGTCCCAAAACCGGGTGATCCAAATAGCAAAAAATCTATTCTATTCTATTCAGCCCATGTACTGTGCATAGCTACCCGTAGGCATCCCAGCACTGATAGTTCAGCACAGAATCATCAGAAGAGTTTTTGTTTTCAGTTTTTGAAGGGAGGTGTTCTGAAAGAGCCATGTTTTGAGCATTTTCCGGAAGGGGAGTAGCTTATTTACAGAACATAGAGAAAGTGGGAGGTTGTTCCACAGCCTTGCCGCATTATATGAAAAGGAGCGCCCTTTGAATCTTTCCCTTCTGACCTTAGGTACCTTGGCCAGGTGTGCATTAGAGGATCGCAAGGTTATTCCAGGGGAAAATGAGGAGAGCAGAGAACAGGAGATCAATGGCCATTTATCTAAAAGTGCCCTGTTGGCAATATAGAGAGATTTAAATGTGATCCTCTCAGTCAAAAGAAGCCAGTGAAGTGAGTTCAGGGCTTGTTGGGTGGATTGGTATCTGGGTATGTTATACAGTAACCAGGCAGCAAAGTTCTGTACAACCTGGATTTTCCTTATTGTAGCTTTTGGGGCTCCCAAGTAAAGGGAGTTGCCATATTCCAGGCAGCAAAGAATAAGAGCCTGGACTAACAACCTCTTTGCAGTAGAAAGGAGAAGAGGGAAAATGTTCTGGAGCACCCTGCTCATGCCATAGAAAGTGGCTGCAAGCTTCCCTGCCTGGAAGCCAAACTTGAACAATTTATCTGGCCACATACCAAGGGTCTTGAAGGCTGTTTTTGGGGGCGATAGAGGACATAGACAGCTCGGCCAATCCAAGCTCAGAAGCGAGGTTGGATTGGTGCACAGGATCATGTGCTCCATTTTGTTTCCATGTCGTTTGAGACAGGAACTTTCCATCTAGTTATCAACCTTCTTGAGATGGGAGCTGAAAGAGGGAGGGGGGAATCCTGATTTTGAGTCACAGAGAAGATCAGTTGTGTGTCGTCTGCATAGGAGAATATTGAAATCCTATAGAGGAGGACGATGTCCGCAAGTGGCCTCATATACACATTAAGCAGAGTCAAGCTCATGGATAAGCCCTAGGGTACTCCACATTTTAAGGGGAGGGTGTTGGATGTGCAGCCTCCTTCAAAGTCCCGAAAGGTCCTGTCATCAAGGAAGGACTTAAGCCAGGAGAGGGCTCTTCCAGAAATTCCAGCATTCAGGAGTCTATTTGCAAGGATGTCATAATTTACCATGTCGAATACTTTCCACTATAAAACCTAACTTCTGCCACTGAAATAACAAAAAGAAAATTACACTAACAAACGAATAACATAAAGAATTCTTCACATTCAAACTTAAAAAAATATAAAAAGCATTTCCGGAAAACTACCCACCCCATACCAATACAAAAACAATATTCTGCTCCTAAAATATTGAAACACTTTATTAAAAAAATAATAAATAATATAATGTTTATAATAGTACAAAGATATAGAAAAACTATATTATGTACACATATATTATATACACTGATGTTTTTGACAGTGATATTAAATACAGCACTTAAAAACAATGTTCTTCTTACCTTTGATATTCTAGACAATATTTTGGATATCACAATATAAAGGAAACAATATTATGGTAAGACAATATTTGCAACTTGATATTGCGATAAAACACCTCCAGTTATTCCACACACGGACATAGTTTAAATATTTTCCCTCAGTGGACCTGTGTTGTATAGTACAGCACACATGAATGTTGGAAAATAATGTTTCTCCTTTTTAATACCTCCCTCGAATAGGTATTAATTTTTGGTGTAAATCCCTGTCTACAAATGTTAGTAGATAGCGCTTGGCATCAAAAACCCTGGAATACCTTCTTTAAACAAAGGAGTGCTTGTGCTACTTTGAGTTACTTTAGGGGTAGTTTCTAGTGCACATAAAGTTGAAAGTAATCCTTGAATCATCTTTTATTATGCAACCCCGGTTCAAACTGTTAGTAAATCTGCCTCATATTTCATAAATTAGTGTCATTCTGCCATTAGGTTTGGAGCAGGAAAGTGATAATAAAATGCAGGACATATGTCTATTACCAAACTTTTTATTTTAGTGTGCAGGACTGCTAGCAGAATGTTTTTTAAACAAAAATAGATGAACTTTGTAGAAGCTTAGATTTTACATGGATTAATGTAGAGTTTTATTGCAGAAGGATGTCCTTGAATGGAGAACTGCTAAATCCCCATTGGCGGATTCTCTCTCAGTGGATAATACCCCCGATTATTCTCAATATTGTAGAGTAATTCCACTAGCAGTTTACCTACCAGTTGTAGATCATCCTACAGAAGATTTATAACCTTAAATCAGACCTTTGCTAGAAATATTTGTATAACTATGCTAATATGTTTAAATCCCACACAAATTGTGTTAATATGGTTATTTCTCTTCCTAGCTCCTCCATTATGTTAAGAATGTGAGATTTCAAAGCAAAGTGCGGGCAGAGATATTTTTCAATAACAATGGTGAAGTTGGTGCTCAGTATGATATTGTAAACTGGCAACTGGATCCTGATGGCAACCTCAGACAAGTGATGGTTGGCATATACGACTACAGTGCCCCTGGAGGACAGACTCTCAAAGTTAACACAAATGCCATTCTGTGGTCTTCAGGGATCTCTCAGGTATGCCTATATGACTATCCATATTACATTTTCTCCAACTGATTGTTTTCACTGCAGTTAATTTCTGGCGGTGGTTGTGATGTATGTATAACAGAGAAACTAATGTCAATTTTTTTTAGCAAAAAGCAGGCAAGCTGTCATGGGAGAGAGCAAGTAGTCAGTTCTTCAAGGAATGCACAATCAAAAGAAGCAGGAGATGATGGCACAATAAATCCACTATGTCATCTTGAGAATCAATATTTTCATTCCTTTATAAACCTTCCTTCATCTGCCCCTACTATATGCTCCGGCCAAACATTACAATTTATATTATGCTAATATTGGTTATTTGGAAGAGTAGAATCATAGAATTCTTGGTTCCTTACCTGGGTTAGTTTTGCAAGTCATCCTTATAAACTTCATTGAAATCAGTATTGTATGAGTTTTTGAAAGATGTGGTTAGTTATTTCCCCGATGCCATGTAAAATCAACCACCATGGTACTTGCTATCATGTAGAATCAATCAGTCAGGAATTATAAAGTGCTGCTAATCACGCTGTGGGGCATCCATAAGCTTGCAGGTCCCAGAAGCTCATTCTAACAACCAGGTCTTGAAGATCTTTCGAAATTCCAGAAGTGAACAGATTTACAATTGACACAATTTGGTCTGGGCATGGCAATGAAGACATTTGTCATCTTACATTAAAACAGCCATAGTTAAATTGAAAATTAAGTTCAATTGTAGCAAGAAGAATGTTTGGAGTTAAAATCTTTAAATGAAATGCAAACGTAATTCAGCACTTTTATTATTTTAATAACAGTGAAGCTATTCACAAACTGAATTTTGTATTATGTGAAGTAGGACTACAGTAATAGTACTCACCTAATACAAAATGCTAGTCACTAATCTACTGGTGGTGATCTTTGTTTCCTTCTCTCATATCTTTCCTATGCAGAGCTTTCCACAGGTATAAGTATATTTTTTGTACTAAATGTATGAGCAACCAAGAAAGTTTGGATAGCAAGAATATGTGAAACTAATAATATCAAAACTCCAGCAACATAATTCCACTTGTAAGCCTAAAAAATATCTATTTAAGGAGCATAGTATTAGTAACATGGATTTTATTTGAACGCATCCACCCATTCTAAAGACCCAATGTTATGTTATGTTATGTTAGACAGTCTACCCAAAAATGGGCCTACCAGCGCTGAAGGCAGGGAAGGTTGGTGAAGGTTTTCACCAAACTTGAATGGCTTTTACTTACTAATGTTAAAGAACTCAAAGATTTCTTAGACTTGCAGTTGTTGTCATTATTTCAGCCTAACCTCAGAAGACCTCTACCTATGAATGCTAAAGAGATTCAAAGGTTTCTTGGATTTGCAGTTTTTATTCAATAATTTATTAGTGATTTTGCAATGATAACCAGGGACATCACCCATGACTTTAAGAAGAAAAATATGAATGGAGGTTTTTTTTTTGGATGCTCAAGTTGAAAAGGCCTTTAATATAATTAAAAGAATGCTGATTTCAACTCCAATGTTATGCCCTCAAGACAGCAATAACACATTCATTGTAGAGGCTGATGCCTTTGAAAGAGCAGTGAGAGCACTTTTTCTACAATTGCAAGATATTGATGGACAAGAATACAGTATTTTCTGCTGGTCTCATGCCTCTTGCCAGGAAGTGAACAAATTATTCAGCTCTTGAAAGAGAGCTAAAACCTAAGAAGATGGCTTGTCCTTAATGGAGACATATTTTGACAGACACCAGGAAACCATTTGAAATTCAAACTCATAATTAGACATTGTGTTTACTAATTTATTTAAAGTAGGAGGAGTCAATAAGCTAGATGGGCATTTTCTATGTATCATATAATTTTACTATTACTTATACACCTGGTTCAAAGAATGTTTTTACTGGTGCTTTATCTCATCACTATCAAGATATCACGCACCTATAATCATACTACAATCCCTTCTCATCCAGTAGTTGGAATTGCTCAATCTTTTTCAAAAAGCATTACAATGTCTCAAGAACATATGGATCCAAAGGTCTTAGAGGATCTTCATTTTTAGACACCTGCGGTATGACAAAATGTTTGTGTTTTATTCAACAATATCTTTTTATTACTATTAATGAGCTACAGATTAATGTGATGCCTTTGTGCCATGATTCCGCAATATCTGGCCATGGGGGAGTGAAGACAGTTATATCTAGGCATATGATCTTTTTGGTGACTTACTGTTCATTTAGATGTTCAAGAATATGTTCTTTTTAGGGAGCGCTAGAGGACAGCGCACAAGATGGCCACTTAATTGGTGAGCCCTCCTGGGCCACTGTGAAAATCTGTGGACATCGACCCCTCGCAGCCCACCTGACTGAAAGACTGTGGGAGAATGAGTGTGCTGTGGCTCCGATCTGCCCGTCGGTGTGTAGATTGCCCTCCTGGGGGCGTACCCATACCATTTCATGTGGCAGTGATCTTGTCTGGAGCTCAGCAGAGTGGCTTTGGAGAGTGGGCTGGGTGAATAGGAGACCCCGGCAGGGCCTTGTGGTGGCTGGGATGCCTGGGTCCAGAGCAGGCATGCTGAGGGGCGGCTTTGGCGGCTGGCAAGTGGTTGACCCCTCTGGTGAGACAGTGGTACCCCGAGTAAGTGTGGTGGTGGATTCAGCAGCCATGGCCGCTGCAGAACATTGTAGTGTTTAGGCCCTGGTACAGTCTGTGGTTTGTCGCTGAGGTGACCTGACCTTTCTGCTCTATCCCAACTGCGGGGAGTGTACAGACAATGCAGTGAAAGATGGGCGCAGTCGAACATGCTGCCTAGTCTGAGATTCCTGACTGGCGTGCTGGGTCTCAGGCAGTCGGGCTAGCATCCGGGACCAGTTGCTGATGTTCTTCAGTCCAGATAGCTGAGGTGCACTCTCTGACTGCTATTTATTCTACCAGCATCACATGGCAATGCGCCTGCCATCATAGGCCCCTGAAGTGGGGAGGGCTTAGAGCAACTACATTGGTGTGTCGCTTGGTGGGAGCCCAGGCTGCTGAGGGAACCAGGTAGTCATTGAAGCTTGAGGGCTCTGTTTGCAATGAGGAGAGGCCAGCTTGGTGCCTCCACATGGGGTTCAGCTCCACTGGCTGTTGGGAATGCGACAATGCCAACAGTTGGATGCCTGCCTGGAGAGTGGGGCTTTTGTGCCTAAGCAGGGGAGTATGAGGTACAGCAACCCTACCCCTATCCCAATAGGGGCGGGACCCTGGGCAAGGGGGATCAGAAACAGTTCAAGCTCCACTTTGATAAAACACAGGGTGCCACTCAAGGGGATGACTTGGAGCAGGCACCCATGAAGCCTACTGATTCTGAGGTGGCGGGGTTGCTCAGAGAACTAAAAATGAGCCTACAAACTATTGATGCCAAGATTGATCACCTTACGATATGGATGGATCATTTAAAAATCCTTTTGGACAAACAAGACACCAGGCTTATGGAGGTGGAAACCAGAATTTCAGATGTGGAGGACTCTACCTGGGATCATACTTGCAAGCTGGCCACTCTCTCGTGATGCATTAAAACTTAAAATGATGATTTAGAAGGTTGCTCTTGTTGAAATAATGTCTGCACATCAGGCAACCAATATGGAAACCTTTGTGGAACAAAAGTTCCTTTTATTTTTTTGCAAAGAAGCATTCTCCTCCGTCTTCATTGTGGAGGGGGCCCAAAGTTCACTGGCACCTAGGCCTAAACTGGGACAACCCCCGCGAACTATCATAGCCCATCTATTGAAGTACTGGGACAAGGACACCTTCCTGTGCCTCAACAGATCTCAGCTAGATTTAAAATATGGGAACACACGTGTGTCCTTTTACCCGGATGTCACGCCTGTGGACCAGGAGGCTATCCTTCCTTTAAGTGAAAAAACAGCTACTTAAATTGGCGACTAAATACCCAATGCTATTCCGCACTAGATTGAGGGAGGATGTTGATGGTGAGGTCCAGTTTTTCACACAGCCATAGGCGGCAATGATCTGCCTGAAAACCTGCCATCTACCTGGGGTACACGAGAGTGAGGATGGGGCCATGGCGCCAGTGTCACAGCGGGACTGAAGTTAACTTTTATCCCGCTGTGCCAGGACTTTCTTCTAGAGATACTTTGACAGACTACCAAAATCACCACATGGTTTGCTGTTACATAATAGCTGCAATATTTGCTCTTAACAGGACATGCATTTGAACAGCAGCCTGTGAGAGGTTGTGGTACATTCTCCATATGGTATTTACTTTGGCTGTCCGGGCTGTACTTTTTGACTATCCTAAAGGCGATAGATGCAAGTCTTACATGGGCGGAACAGTTACTGGTGCGGGTGGGGGCAGGATTACGTGCCCAGTGCCCATCTTGGCACCTAATGATGTTGTTCTATATATGGGGTTGGTAATACACTTGCTGCCACTGTGATGGACACCTCCAAGGTGCCTGGGCTGGCTGCGTGCTCTATGGCTTTCCCCCAAGTGTTTAGCACACAGCGACAGTTATGAACACTGCTGAAAGGGCTCTCTTATGTTTTTGTGAGGGATGGGGTATTCCATTGACTTATTGTGTTGGGGCTACAGGTGGATGGGAGTTGTGGGTCTTGTATTGTTTTATTTGTTGAACATCTCACACACATGTGAGGGACATACCATGGGGCAGTGATAGATGTTACAATAGCACACAGTCATTTTGATTCAATACTACACACATGGTACATGGAAAGGTTTATACATCAGTCAAAACTAATCAGTTGGAATGTACATGGGCTTAACAACCCACAGAAATCGCGACATGTACAAGCATACCTCATGGGGCATAGGGAGTATATCAGTTTTGCAACAAACGCATATGTCACCGAATGCACGCCAGACGTTTGCACCCTTATGGGGACCACAAACATACATTGCATCTTATTCTCATGAAGTTGTGATCATCATTTGCAACATTAACATTACTGGACTGGCAAGTGGACACCCAGTACTGCTGGATACTTGTGTTGGGGAGGGTTCATCACATGCCATTGGTCCTCCTTAGCATTTATGGCCCAAATACAGACACCCCAGAGTTTTTTGACAAACTTAGGAATTAATGCCATGGTTATACTGCCATCCCCATGATCCAGAAGAGGGCTTTTAATTTGGTCTTACCCAGGAGCATGGACCACTCCACACATGCCTCTCCTGACAGCGGTGGCGCTAAGCAAAACTATGAAGCTTTATGACCTGCTAGATGCGTGGAGAGGAATGCAACCAAAGCACACAGAGTTTACTTACTACTCCACTGTGCACAATTCTAGCTGTAAGATTGATTACTGGCTGATGATGCCCAGGGTTATGAGAATGGTACAAGATGCTAATATTTACTGAGAACATTGTCTGACCACTCTCTGATTGAATTGCAGCTCAGAATCCCTAGTGCTACATGACTAAATGGACTGGAGGGGCGCGAACTGCGTGACCCAGTTTTCAAAGCTGAAATTCGGAGCAGCATTATTAACTTTTTACACTGTAAAGAGGGCTCTGTGTCTCTGGTGGGGTGCACTTTGTGTTGCCTTCAAGGCATATATCCGTGGAATTTGCACCACCAAAGGGTCCAGCATACTCAAATTGATTAGGTCCAGACAAGATAAGCTTGAACGAGAAATCAAAAGACTCCAGACTGATTGCAACAATACTTATTACCCCTCTTACTTGGGCCCTTTATAGGAAGCCTTGGAGGACTTTCAGGACACTGTGGAATGTGAGGCCCTGTACTGAGGGAAGCAGACAAGAGCGCATGCGAATTGGGAGGGGGACCACGCAGGTTGAACACTAGCTTAGTTGTTAATATCACATACATTGCATACCTTAATTGCTGGTATTCGGGGTCCTGATGGGGCTATGAAGACATCCACCATAGATAATTTGGGGATTTTCTGAGACTATTATGAACAGATGTGTTTGACCAGAGTCCAACACGCTCAATCTGAAATCTCTGCATACCAAGACGAAGTAGCTCTGGAATGGGCGGAGGAAGGCATTTGGGAAATCCTTAACTCCCCAATAACAGTGGAAGACATCAAACTGGCAATAACTGCCCTGGCTAGCGGTAAAGTGCCAGATTGCGATGGAATTCCAGTGGAATTATATAAGGAATATATGGACTTGCTTGAGACACAGCTGCTTGCAGTATATGGAGAGGCTATTGAAAGGGGTAGATTGCCACAATTCAACTCTGATCATCCTATCAACCGCTGTCGCTATTCAATGTTTACAATAAAATCGTTGCCAAGATTCGGGCACAGAGGCTTCAGCCGCTAATGCAATGACTGGTCCTGGCTGATCAAATGGGCGTTATAAATCAGAGGTCTATGGCATTGAACCTGCTCACTTTGATAGCCATGTTGCATAGAATTGACTTAGCGCTGCCAGCCGTGTTGATTTTAATAAATTCTGAGAAAGCATTTGACTCCTTGGAGAGGAACTTCCTGAGAAGTCTTGCTGAGGCTGGGGCTCCGGGCAAATTTTTTTTAAATTGATTGACTTATTCTACATGTGTTCAAATGCCTGAGTCTGCAGATTACAGATCAGAGTGTCAGGGATGTTCATTAAACCCCCTGATCTTTGCACTGGCTATTGAGCCATTGGTGTGCTGGCTATGAGAGTTTCACTTACACAGAGGGATACATGTGGGGTCAGGTCCGTTATCATTCTCCTTATAAGCGGACGACATAATCCTCTTTTTACAGCATCCAGTGCGGAACTTAGATCCGCTCATCAGAGATGTTATACAATTTGGGGGATACTCAGTCCTCCAAATTAATTGGGACTCTTGAACTATGGAATATAATGCCTATTAAGTTATTAATGGATCTTCCAATTTAAGACAAAATTTAAGTAACAATGGTTAAAAAGGTACTTTTTCAAGGACAATACATATCCCTCCTTTGCCTAAGTTATCTAAAGCAGGAGAAATGACTTAATGTCTTTTGGCAATTGATTTTGTCTTCATGGTGTGCTGCATGCTATTATTTTTTACAGAGGAGCTCTATTTTTTTTTTTTTTTTTAGGTCTGTTTGCAAAGCATTAGGAAATGAATAAGTCCTTTCTTCCTATCATCATCCTTTCTCAAAAAGGCTATCAGGAGCAGGACTTTGATTGTTACTTTAATGCTTTTCAGGACAACTGGGCCTATTATCTACTGATTAAATAGTGTTCTTATATTAATGTGGCTCACAGTGCTACCAATGTTTCACTTTTTTCTGCTTGGAAAGATTTACTCAAAAAGTTTTTTCTTTTGTTGCCTGGCACTGATCCTTTTGTCTCATCTGCTGAAGACTTTGAGTAATTTACAGACACAAAGACACCTAGTTATGGAAAGCTGATATGAATCTAAATTCAAGATGAAATAAGCATCTGAGAAGTGAAGATCGATTTCTGCTCCTTTTTCTATTGGAGTTAATGCTTGGTTATCTTCTCACTTTATTCTTTTCATACATTGAAAGTAGAGGTTTGACTTTGATATTTTGGTCTATTTGTCGTTAACCCTGTAGCCTTTGACTCATACCAGGAAAATGTAGCTTTTGTTTCCTTATCGTCAGCAACTTTTTGAATCTCTACCATAAGGTATAAGGAAAACAAGAATATTTAAAAAAATCTGCGATTCCTGAATTTGTTGATCTTGTCCTTAATTTCTGATTAATTGGACAGGAAACAATGTCCATCCATGGAGCTTTCTTGTAAAGTCTCCTTTTCAGTTTATGCTACCATATTGGTTTAGCATGTTATCCAGTCGTATACTGATAAACCTGGAGATTCAGGAGGAAGGCATACTGTCACATGCATGCCATGAGCTTACCAGAGGCAGTGATGTGCAGCTATGGGAAGGCAGCAAATCCCTAGTTACCATGGTCAGTGATTTCTGGTTTCTGTGCTCAATAAGTATTAGAACATCTTTCCATTCTCTGCCCAGTCTGCATTTGCAATTCTGCAGCCAAGGTCACCCTCATAGGAGCTACATAGTGTGCGCGCATCACCAGCCTGGAAGGGTGGCATCCAGGGCTTGGAGGATCACATGGAAAGAGGAATATCAAACCCGAAGCTTTTTTCAAACTACTTTCCTGAAGGTGTAGTGTGACTAGCCTTTTACATGACTCTTCCCAAGATATTGTTTTTTTCAGTGATTGTTGGCTGAAGTTCCCAAAACCAAGCTGGAGTTAACATTTGTCCGCTTATGTCATTTTCCATTTAGACCATATAAAAGGAGACTCTGAAAAAAAGATGGGTGCATTGTAACACATTAGTGCCTTTAAGTTTTGTCAAATCAGCACCCTCTTGTGACTATTGTTGTCCCTGATTTTGACTCCACTTTCAAGCTGAACTCCTGTCTGGATTTTTGTTCAGGATGTTCTGTGGTGGCTCTTTCTCAACTCTGTTTCAGTGTGGTATTGTAGCATGGGACTCTAACATACTCCAGGATTTAGTTACCCTACACCTTTGAATTCACTGGTCGACATTCTATTTTGTTTCTTCACAGTGGCTGGCTACATATGATCCTTAATCTTTCAATTCCAACTAATTGTATTGGGAATCCATGTATGCTATACTGTTTTCTGTAACTATCATTCACATTTCTCTACATTGTTTTTTTCTTTTTTTTTCTTTTTATTTTGCACCTCTATCTTTATGTACTGTCCTTAAGTATTCAATGCAAATGTTTATATACTATGCATCTTTTTTTAAACATTAAAGAACCTCCTTATTCATAAAGACAACTTTCGTTCTGCAGATTCATCAACTGCTCTTTTTGTGGCCTTCTTCCTGACGAAGGCACCCTGGTTGTGCCGAAACGCGCGTAGAGAATTCCACCAGTCATTCGAATTTGTGCCACTCCTCCGACATTCATTTACATATGTTGTGCTCATCTATTGTTTGATCACAATGCGTTATTCTACCAATGTTTTTAATCTGTGCCCAGTATGGTTGTAAGTCTGAATGATAGATATGAATGTGAATGAATGATTCTCTTAAATATTTTTCTCACTGTTCTAATATTTAATAAATGCTCATTTTTCATTTTTTGATAAATTCATTGTTGTCTTTGGTTCTTCTTGATAACTATTATGTATGTAGAAATATCAATCAAGGTCTACATTCTGGTTGCCTTATATCTGAACACTTATTCACTCAGTGTGGTATTGTGCCATCTGTATCAACATCTATATTTATTCATCATTTCAATCAAGAACTACCAAGATTTTCCCCCTTCTGGCTTTTTTAGTCTAACCTAGACACATGTAGGGAGACCCTTGACAACTTTCTCATATATATTTAGTGCAGGCTGGCATTATGACTAATCGGAGAAGTAGCCCTTAACTCATGCAAACAAGAAGGAATCTAGATTAACCTTCCTAACGTCCAGTCCTTGACACTTCTTGGGGCTGATAATGCTAAATGCCTTAATCATGTCTCATTCTGCAGACCTATAGAATGACCCACTGTCCAAGTTTATTGGTGATTAATCCTGATAAAGTTAATTGAAGGGAAATTAACTACAGGAAAATATTCAGATTCTGATGGATGTCTAACAAATGACCCACTGTATAACATTATTGCTTTTTAAAACTACATTTGTGGGAGTTTTTTTAGTAATGTTATCCTCTGGTTGAATCATGCAACCCAACATGTGTACTCTCCGAATTCACAAGGTTTTGCAGGAGATTTGGTTATTAATTGATCCATACAGCAGAATTCTGTTCTTAAATTTGCAACAGATAAATTAAACTAGGCCTCACAGGTACAAACCTAGTTTAGGTTCTAAAATGTACTTTTGAATGGTGTGCAAACATGTACGTGTTTTGTTTCTATTAACCAAACTAATGACCACAGCAGCTTTCCATACAGAACTTTTCACCATCCCATCTGACAAAAAAGTCTGTGGGGATCTAAAAGCTAATACTTCAATTTACAATGCCCACTGGAAGAGGGTGTAGGTATTGTGCCTTTAGGGTTCTTCTATAGGCACTTGCAGTTTACTCCAAGGAAAAACCAACCCTACCTTTAAGAACCCTAGAAAAGCCTCCTACCCCTAACTTTAATAGGTTTATTCAACTGACAAGTTGGGATAACAATGATTGACTCCCTGACCTTCCTGATCCTTCTGCTAATTGTGTAAATGAGGAACAGCCTTTGATGGTGAATCAATAAAAACTAATGAGAGTTCAAAACAGGGCCCTGCTCTAAGAATTGTTAGCTGGAATATAGCAGGTATCAGAAAAAATGTCAGATCCAGAATGGATTGATTTAATCACACAGTATGATGTGATGATGTTGCAGGAAACATGAGTGCAGGAATAGTTATTTTCTGAATGGGTTCAAGTGTTTTTGTGTGCCAGTTAAAGCTGTTACAGTGCAGGGAGCCCAAGGGGCGCTGCCCATCTTGATATATTAAACCTGTTCAAAGTTGCTGTCCCCATGAGGCATGGGAGAATCCAGGTTATGTGGGTCTTGGCATTCTGTAATTTTAGCTTTTTTGAGTTAATTTAAATAATTCTTTGTACAATCTTGGCTGTCAAATCAAGCCTTTGTTTAAAGTGCTGTCCGTACTAAAAGTTAGAGCCCTCTCTAAATTGAAATGCTTTAACATGGTGTTAGAAGGGGAATTTAATGCCAAGATAGGTTAGCCCCTTAGTGATACTGATCATTTTTGGAAAGATGATACTTCCCTCTGTTTCTTAGAGACTAATGAAAGGGGTCGGAGGTTAATTAATGACTTTGGCCAAACCGATCTTCTCAATGTGGGGACCATTGTGGGAGAACAATTTGACCAAAAATCAAGTTTCGTGGGATAGAGCAAAGGATCGGTAATCAACTATGCTTTTATCTCAATTGCCCTTGGAACAATAGTGCAAGTGAGGGGATTTGTGGAATTTTGCCTTAGTGACCATGACCCTATTTCTTCGATATGTTAATACCCACTGGTGATACAAACAAAAGTAAACCAGGCTTAATTGGATTGAGCATCATGGACAAAGGGCTTAGAATTTAATGGTGCAGCATTGCGATCCCTGTCCTGTTTAATTCTCTTATTGGGGCACATTTGAGTATACTTATGGACTAACTACTTTCAGTAGACTTCCCCCCCCAGCAGGGGTCTTGGAGGCGTTCGAATCTCTAAACTACTCAGCAAAGCAGATTATGTAGAGTCTGTCTGGCACTAGAAGAATGGCTAAAAGTGGGTGGTTTGATGATAGCTGTAGAGCTGCAATCCAGTGACTAAGAGAGTTCCATAACATCCGGCCAAGGATTCAAAAGGATATTTCCCTTGATAGAGCTCAATATAGGCTAGCTATTAGGACGAGGAAACACACCCTGAAAGAAGAAGCATGGGACCGACTGATGTACACCTGTAATACGGAAGACACTAAAGGATTCTGGGAGATAGTTAAGGGGAGACAACTGTCCCCAGGTACCCCTGAGGACATAGGTACACATTTATTCCCAGAGCACTGGATGACCCACTTTACAACAACTTATCAAATGGGAGCAAAGGAGCCATTAGATAGCATTGGGGAAATACCTAATTAGATATTAGGTTTGAGCTGGAGGAAGTGAACTCTGCCATTCAAGTTAGCGCTTCCAATAAGGCCCCGGGCCCTGACGGGGTCCCTCTATATTTATATAAGACGAATATTCCTTTTTGGGCCCCGCTAATTATACATGTCCTTAACGCAGCTGCTGTATAAGGTATCCCCAAGGCATGGAAAGTTGCTACAATTGTACCCGTATTTAAAAAACTAAATAGGCAGGACCCAAGCTGTTACAGGCCTATCTCCCTGTTAAACTCAATTGTTAAAGTGGCAGGCAGAATTACTCTGAACCGAATTGATGAGTGGGACCAGCTTAATATTATTTTTAGTATGGGTTCGGGGAAGGTATGCGTACATTAGAGCAATGCCTGAACCTCAACCTGATGATACAGAAATATGATGTGGCTAAGCAAAGTACAATTTATTTAGCGTTCATGGACCTGAGTAGCGCTTTTGATTGAGTTAATCGGTCAAAGACTTGAGTTTTATTGGCAGATCTAGGAATACCCCAAGCGCTGTTGAATTTCCTTCTAGCTCTGCAGACAGATATTGCTGCCTCCATTAGGTACGAACAGGAGAAGGAATGTACAGAAGGTCTAAGTCGTCCCCGAGGGGTCAGGCAGGTTTGCTTCTTGGCGCCTCTTTTTTTTGTATATTAATGGTATGAATTATTTTTTGTCACTAAATGGGTGACATTCCAAAGATCAAAACTGTTTTTGTCCTGACTTTGCTATATACTGATGATGTGGTTCTGCTATCTCGTACCTCGAACTGTCTTAGGGGCTTGGTGGACCTGTTTGTTAAATTTATAGACAATATTGACCTTGATACCATGACTGAAAAAACCCATTATATGATCTGTAGGAGGCCGTCTTCCAAAATGAGGTCTCTAACCATCAAAGGGAAGGTTATCTCAAGGGTCAGTGTTTTTCCATATTTAGGTGTCACCTTTGACCAACAAAATAATTGGATTCCCTGTTTGGCCGTTAGAAGTCAGCGCTTCAATCAAGCATGCAGTGCACTTTTTAAGTTTTTGTTACTGATTGGTAGCAAGCCAATAGTTCCTTTACTCTGAATCTACAGAACGAAATGTTTGCTGGTTCTCACTTATCGTGCCACCATATGGGGCTATCACAATTGTGCGAGAATACAGCAGGGGGAGAATCAGTTGCTGGAGTGGTTCTAGCTAGCCCAAGTTATTTTGTTCATGATGAACTGGATTGGGGTATGCAGAAGATTATGCAAAATTAGCCTCACTGCTTCTATGGGTATATGTTTGGAGTGGAGAACACACAATCTTTATTAGAGAAGTGATAAAATAGGCCACGGAGAGGAGGGAATCCGTGGCTTTGGAAAAGCAGATCATGAGAGCCTTTAAGATCATCCAGACTATAGAGGGCCTTGCGTCCTACCTCGCTCAAGTCAGAAAGCTTTGGGAGAGATCTCTGATCTCTAAATTGTGGTTGGGTGCGATATTATACAGGCTATGTTTTCCCCCAGACAATATGATCCGAGCTCCATGCTAAATTGCCCTTGTAATGATAGTTCAACACAGACCTTGGAACTCTTAATTTTATTCTGTAAAATGTATGGATTCCCCCAAAGAAGATACTTGTAGCCTATTTTAAGTACAAGGGGCTTTTATCAATATAGGCCTGCCTTTCTCCATCTTCAGATGCTTGCCGACCCTGCTGTTCTAATTCCTGTTGGGTCTTTCTTGAAAAGTGCCCTGTATTTGAATTTTGCACTGAATACATGATCCATGTATTATGTTTTATTATGTAAATATTAGTCCCATGAATCAGACTTACAATGACTTACAATGTACCTTTCTATGATCTAATTCTGTTTTACACAGTTTTATTGGTTTATGTAATAACTTTGATCTTATCCTCTTTTTGCAGTGATATATGAGTTTTTATGCCTATGTTTTTTATCTTGAACAGTTATGATTATTAATTAATTATCGAATAAAGATATTTCATTCATACATCAAAGCTAAAGAATTTTACTTTAGTAGTGTTTTATTTTCCATTAGTCCAATAAATGTATTTTATTCCTTGACTGCTTGGAGGAAATCTGTTAGAGAATAATAGCATGATAGATATTTTGGGACTTGTGAATCTTTGAACTTGAAAATGGCATGTAATGATAGTGGCAAACGTAAACGAAGGCAAGCTATATGTGTGGACCCTAAGGATATGTCCTCCTACAGTTCATTTTAAAGATGTTTGATATTCTTTTTTCCGGTAATAAGTATTATAAGCAATATATTGCTATAGAAACATTTTCTGTATGTGGTTATGTGTTTCAGGTCCCCACTTCAGTGTGTAGTCAAAGCTGCCTACCTGCGTTCAGAAAAGCTGTGAAAGAAGGACAGCCAGTTTGTTGCTTTCTCTGTGTCCCTTGTCCTCAGGGTGCGATCTCCAACCAGATGGGTAAATGTATCTGCATTTTTGGTTCCTTACATTAATAAGTGACATGAATATTAGATCCAGTGAGAAAAGGTTCACATTTCAGCACTAACAGGAAGACACAACACTTGAGGAACCCTTGCCCTTAATGCCTACATTTGTGATCCTGAATTATTTACTCCCTCCATTTCTAAGAAAGCTCCCATATAATTCCCTTAATATAGAATTCAATATCTCCGAACTCAAAGACCTATACTATGATCTAGCACAATCCTTAAGTTTCTAACAGGAGAAATAATTTTGTCCAGTTTCTGAACGTAAAAGTGCACTGAAGATGCCACTGATATCAGTTCTCTCTACTATCTGCCAGCTGCTTGCCTAAGCGATTCCAAGACTTCAGACTACAATATTTCTCAAAGAACACGTCGTTCTGCCATACCAACCACCCAGACTACAGAGATTAGCCTTGCAAAAGCTAATTGATTATCCAAAAAGCTACATAAGGAGGACTTGGCAGTGGCTGCCCTCAGGCACAGGACTAATGCCCTCTGAGCATATTTGAGGCTAGAAAGTTAATTCCTCAATTTATGAAGGGATGTGAAAGTTCATTCCTTTTACAAAATGGCAGATGCAAGTTCTAGATCCTCTCACTGCACAGACGTTTGCCCTTCTCATCACTGCTTATGCACTAGTGTTCCAATCCTCATGGGCAATTAACATTTTTATATACCTTATAATCATTTAGATTTTGTCATCTTACTGTTATTTCTGAGAATGTCACATATAAGGTTTTTTCAAGGTATTATCAGAGTTCATTTGGCTGTATCCAACTATTTGTTCAAGTCGCTAGATCCCAGGCTTTCCTGATTGATCAAATATTGCAACACTTACCTCACAAGGATTTAGAGGACCTCCTCCCTGGGGCCAAAAAAGAAAGAAAATTGGCAAGAAATGTTGCAATTCCGCAAAACTCTTGCAGGATCGAAAACAAAAAATGACGGCCGTGGGGTTTTCACCAATTATAAGCCCCGGGGAGCCCACCTATGGGGCTGTATTCATAAAGGGGATGAGAGCCACGTGGCCCCCCTCCCCGAATCTCCAGAGACCCTGGGAAGCCCAAATCCAGGACAAAAATTTTTTATATGGGGAGGGGGGCAGCGCAGCCCCCCTCCCATCCTCCAGAGGCCCCTGGGGAGCCCACCCCGGGCTTAAATTTATATATGGGGAGGAGTGACACAAGCCCCTCCCCACAAGCCTTAAAGTCCCTGGATGCCACCCGTGGGACATAGTGGTTTCTCTGCCTGCAGCGGCGTAGGCAGAGAAACCTGTGTTTGCTCTCGCATGCCTGGAGCATTTTTTTATTTACCGCCAAGCAAGAGCAAACACCAAGTCTGCTCCCAATGTTCAGGAGCTTTGAAAATGCTCCTGCCCTCTGGGAGTGGACTTTTGATCTGTTTCCCTGCCCACAGTGATGTGGGCAGGGAAACAGATCAAATATTGCTCCTGCCCGGAGGGAGCAGTATAAGTAGCTGCCCCCTGCTGGCAGGGGCAATGCTGGCTCTCCCCGCAGCCACCAACAAGAGAATGGTGGGTGCCCTGGGTGGGAAGCACGGCACCCACTTTAAGTGTTAGGGCCCCAAGGAATGGGTTCCCAAGGGCCAATATTGACCCGATGAGGGGGATGAATGTCCCACTCCCCCTGAAAAGCATGCCAGACCCCAGGGGATGGGGTCCTTGGGACCGCCATCGGCCCAGGGTGGGTCGGCCCTGTGCTCCCTCCACATAAGTATAACGCTGTGCCCTGGGGGATGGAGTCACCGGGGCCGAAACCGGCCTAGGAGGGGGCTGCGTGCCCCTCGCCCCTTAAAAATCACATTGGGCCCTGGGGATGTGGTTTCCGGGGCCAAAATTGGCCAGAGGAAGGGGGGCCACCTGCCCTTCTACCCTGAAAACCACACCGGGCCCTGGGAGTGCTACAGTTAAGCAAAAGCAACATATTGAGAGTATAGTAAACAAAGCATTTGCTCTGAAGAGAAAAGCTTTTATCATAATATTGAACAGAATAAGGGCACTAGAAAAAATAGTGCTATGCATGAGGAAAAGAACATTAAGGAAAAGGCTTATTAACAAAAGTTATTTTTGTAAAGTTTTAGAGGTGAATGGATGCACAGAACTGTTTATAATGAAGAGAGCCACTTGTTAGTGCATGCATGTTTTGCTATTTAGTAAAATATGGTACTACAATAGAAATACTAAAATGTGCATATAATTTGAGAAGATCAGTGGCCTCCAAATATATTAATGATTATAATCCTGTTATGCAAAAATTAGAAATGCAAATATGGTCATACAGTTTGTTGCAGACAACTCCATTGCAGTTGCTTGCTATGTCACTTCATACATCACAAAGTCAGAGAAAACAGAGATGAAGGAAATATGGGAGGAGATTTCTGCAGACAAATCTCTTTCCAAGAAATTGTACAGTTTCACTTTGAAAATGCTTTCGCATAGGGAGATAGGTTCCTTTGAGTGCTGTGACAGGTTGACTTCAGCTAGCTTATACTCAATGTCTTGGGGAATTGTTTGGGTAAGTCTAGGCCTTGCCAACATGCGAAACAGAGTCTTAAAGTCTTTCCAAGAAATTCAGTACCTAGCAGAGTTTGATCCAGACAGTACAGATATTGTAAAAACAAATATGTTTGGATACCTACTATTCAGGAAGACCTCAAAAATATGTGTCTGTACAAAATTCTGCAACACTATAGGTACAGAAACAATGTGATGGAAAACATTGATAAAGGCAAATATGCTGTAGTTGGTTGTGACGGTTGTTTGGTTCGGCATGCAAAAGGTAACTTAATAAACCATAGACAACTTACTTGTCAAACTGCTGAGAAAAAATAATTTTTCTACTTACCACTACTCCAGCTATTCAAACCTTGGCATTCTGAAACATAGTTACTTGGACAATTGACTGCTACGAAGACTCTTTTAATGCTGTAACACATCATTCAATATCCAATATACCTGAAAATGTTAAGTGAAGAAATTGAACAAGAGGAAATAATTACAAATGAAATAGCAGAGGACAGTTCACAAAGCAGCCAGAGTTCCGGACCTCTCTGTCTAGATCCTCTTGGACAGCCAATAATCGAAAATTAAGCTGCCGTAACAATGAATGAGGTGGAGATAGCAATGCAACACGCAAGAGAAGAAAATGTTGACTTGGAACAGTTATGGAACAACTGAATGATGAGCAGAAAGAAATATATATGGATGTGAAAGCAAAAATAGAGCATGGATTCCTCCACAAAAACAATCAATATAAATGTTCAAGTTTTCAGCCAATCTTTTTGTATGTCAGTTGACATACTGGCACTGGGAAAAGCTTTTTAATCCAAGTTCTAAGCACCTATCTACAGAGGATTATGACTCCATTTTGTCATGTGGAGTAACAGCACCTACTGGATTAGCTGCACACAACATCAAAGGAATTACATTGCATCCTCTACATATGCTACCTGTGGAACACAAGAATAAACTGGAATACTAAAAGTTATGTGGTGAAGCTTGTCATGACGTTTCAGGAGTTTTGAAGAAATTAAAACTTTTAATCACCGATGAGGTGAGCATGGTCTCAAACTTTATACTCGCCTTTGTGCATTTGAGAATGCAACAGAAATTGAAGCAGACTATTATGTACTTTTTGGAGGAAAGCATGTAATTGTTTTTGGTGATTTATTGCAACTTACCCACTGAAAGGACAACCTGTGTTTAAGACACTTTTACATGAAGAAACTCAAAATTCGTTAGGAAGTATTGGAAATGTAAACATTTGGCTAAATTTCCAATACAAAGAACTAATTAGAAACATGTGTCAAGCATCTGATATGCAATATGGAATATTCTGAACAATATTAGAGTAGGAATACTGTCAAAACAAGGAAAACGTTGCTTGCAAACTTGACTTTTAAAGAACTTATTTCCCTCTAAAAATTCTGCAGCACAGCTAACATTTGGATTTTTTCAACAACAAAAATCCATTGTGTGTTTAATGCCTGCTCTTCAGGAATGTACCTCTTTCAATGAACAATTGCTACAACAAGAGAAAGAACAAATATTCAATCTTACACCAACTGATAAAATGGAACAACAAGGAGTGACAATTTTGTTGACTGAAAAACGGCAATCAAAACTGAATTCTTTGGAAAAATCTTTTTCCAGAACTGTGGGATTAGAAAAGGGTTTAAGTGTTTGTAAGCACTGTAGGGTAATTTTGTGATGTTATTTAAATGTTGAGGAAGGATTAGTTAATGGAGACATGAGTGAAATAATTGATTTCATTTTGTATTTAAACAGAAATGAGGTTCAATACCTAGCTGCTTAGATTGATCAACTTGAAGGTGTAAAGGAGATAGCAAGATCTGTTGCACGTTTCTTGCTTGCAGAAAGCAGTTTCCAGTATCTCTAGCATATGCTGTAACAATTCATGAGTATCAAGGTTTAAGTGCATATGCAGTATTTATTAACATTGGTAGCACCGTATATAAGTTAGGTATGTGATATATAGCACTGTGATGGGTTAGAACTCTGTCCGGTTAGTATTTAATAGAGTTTGATGACAGTAAAGTAGATGCTAATTTTTGACTTGTGTGATAGAGTATAACCGTTTGAGAAGCCTTTATGCTCCTAATTTAGGACAGTACCTAGCTTACGAAACGCCTAGAATCTTGCCAAAACCAAAGGTTCAAAAGGTTCATAGTGACATTCCTCAGAAAAAGAGTAAAAAAGAGAAGAAAGAAGTATTGGACGAAAGGAAAACTAAATATACTGGTGAAATTGATGGTTAGCAGTTTTCAAATCTCTCTGGAGTCTACTTCTTCCAATGTAGTTCTCTATGTACTATTCTCCTTATCTCCTCTGGTTCATGCAATTAAACAGAAAAAGGATAAAAGATTGTGCTCTGAGCTTTTTAACTTGTTAGAACGCTTGTGCAGTGATAGAACACAAACATGTTCTGCATCTTCTATTAGAGATCTTGCAGATTGTTTTACAGGATCTGTACACTTCACAATAAACACTCAAGTAGATAAACAAGAATTCTTAATGGTCCTACTTGGTATCTTAGAAGAAGAGATGGTACCTATTTATGAGCTATTTAGACTAAGTTACTCATGGCAGCATGATTGTGAAAACTATTCTTTTTCTTCAAAAACAGAAATAGATCCAGAACGATTTATCTACTTAACTCTACCAGACTATATAACTGTCAGTTTTGAGAAACTTAGAATATAAGAAGAAGTGGCAAGTATATCACCCTAATGCTTCAGCGATGCACTGCAGTTGGAACTAAATTAGAAACACATTACAAATTTTAAAGCTGCACAAATCTCTGTTTCTGGTAAAACATATACCTGTATAGGTATTATTTTTCATGAAGGAGTAAATGTTACATCTGGACACTACACCATCTACTTAAAAATTACAACTGGATGGAAAGAGTATAACAATAGCAACCTTAGATTCAAGCAGAGATTACCCTATAAACTACACATTTCTTACCTTCTCTTTTTTGAACCAAAGTTCTCAGGAGAATTACCACTGAAATAATGGAATACTACTCTTCTGGGACTTCTAACACAACAAGTTAAGATATCATTTAGCCTAATAAGAGTGATGTCTTCATAAGTGACACCAAATCTTGCAATGTAGTATCTCTTGCAAGAAAACATCAGAGACAGCACTAAATTGGAAACACAGATCAGAAACTTACAATCCAGGACAAGCATGTACTTTTGGATATTGTTTTTTTTTTGTGAAAACTTAAAATGGATCCATAGAATATTATAAGATGAACATTATAATTAAACATATGTCTGAAGAACAGCTGGAAAACTATAAAATGAATTAGACCACTAGTATGCTCTACTCCTTATTAATGGATTACCAGATTTTATGACATCATGCGGCCTACCAAAAGTAATGTCTTTATATGCGTTTTCACCTACCACTATAATTCATGCACATTAATTGTATTATAAAACTATAATATACATTCTATTATTTAACAAGTATATGTAAAACAGTTAGGTAAATGTTTGCACTGAGTGTGAGATGCACAGTAATGTTAATTTGAAATATCGTGCTATGTACTTATGTTTTTTTGTCTATATCACTGTTGTTTCCCCCACTGTTCAGTGATGAGCATCTATACACACTTCATTTATAGTGTAGAAGTATAGATGCTGAGAACAGTCAAGGAAGGGAAAATTAGATGATTAATTATTATGTATAATTGCTATACAATAATATAAATGTCTTGTGTTTTATTATTAACAATTGTTTTTTAATTACAGATTATGAACCTTTAATAAAAGAATCTGTAGTATAAAATTGTAACTTCTGTTTATGTTTTCTCTCCTTCCCCAGTAATGTAGGTATCTAATAAAATTTTGCTTTATCCATACATGTACTTTGTACACATAAATAATTATACTAAAACAGCAATACATAGTAATAAAAACACACCCTAGCATACACATATTCATATACTGACACACACAGATACACACTCATATGTACACTAGCACACCCAGGAACACACTCATGCATACAGTGACATACCCAGGCACATACTGATAAATACAGTGACAGACCCAGACACACACTGATGTATACACTGACAGACCCATCGAAACACTAATGTATACACCGGCACATCCAAGTACATATTGAAGTATACACTGACACACACAGGCACACTCTGATGTATATAATGATACACCTAGGCACACACTAATACATACACTGACACACCCAGGCACACACTGATGCATACACTGACACACCCAGGCACACACTTATGCATGTACAAAACACCCAGACACACACTCATATATACACTAACACACCCAGCCTCACACTGATGCATACACTCACACCCAGATACACACTGATACATACACTATTACACCCAGACTCCCACTGATGCATTCACTAATGCACCAAAACATACATTAATACATACATTTACACACCCAGGCACACACCGATACATACACTGATATATCCAAGCACACAGTCTTGTATGCACTAACATACACAGACAAACACTAATACATAAACTAACATACCCAGGTACACAATGATACATGCACTAAAACACATATGCACATGCTCAAACATAGACTAACATATTCAGTCGCACTTTGATATATACACTGAAACACCCAGGCAGACACTAAAGCCACACACGCACTCATATATACACTAACACACCCAAACTCACACTGATACATCCACTGACACACCAGGCACACACTGTTACAAACACTAACACACCTAGGCACACACTGATGCATACAGTAACAAACCTAGACATACACTGATAATTGCACTAAGACACCCAGATGCACATTAATGCATGCACTAAAACACTCAGGGACACACTCTTCCATATACTAACACACATAGTCACACACTCATACACACACCGACACACCCAGGCACAGATTTATACATGCAATGACATACTCAGGCACACAGTCACACATATACTAACACAACCTGGCACACAGTAATACATACACAAACACACCCAAGTAGACAGTCAAGCAGGTCAGGTCAAAGAAACAGAATTTAGGTTCAATGAACCATAAAAGTGCACATAATAAAGTTCACAATACATTAAAAAGACCTTGTTAAACATAATGACATTCCATGCCAGTTAAAACACATCAAGCATAATAACATTCCATACCAGTTAAAACATCATGATATATGAGGTGCATCTTATTTATGATGTAAGATGAGGCTCTACTACTGCAATCCACACCTGGGGGACAAGAATCTCAAAATAAAAGCCAAAAGAAGGCCAATATAGGGTTCACCCAGTCAACCGAGTTGCTATTCTATATCCAGCCTGGCCTGATTCTGGAGGGATGTTAAGGTTCATAAAATGAATAAATAAACAAAATAATACAACTAAACCAATAAAAGACCTTAAAGCCATCATTAGATATTAAAACAGCTAAACCAGTCCTTATCTCCCTCTCTGCCCCTACTTCTCAAATGGGACATCATAATTTAAAAAGGTTGGAAGGTATTCATACAGAAAAAGAAAAAAAACTAGAACTGATTTTACTCATATCGCTTTCTGATCACAGCTGCGCCTCTAAAAAAGTTTGCTACTGCACACAGGTATCAATAGAAGCCAAGGAGTGTAGATAGCTAAAACCCTCGCTATATGGGCATTGTTAAAGCTTTCTCAATAATGGTAGCAAAAATCTAACTTTCACTGACTTGTAAAGTGCACAGAACAGTACAAAGTACAAGGTGCTTTGCTTAGATAAGTTGTCACAGGGGCATGGCCTGAGCTTATCCGACCATCCTTCTTGACTGGGGAATGCTACCAAAAAGTGCACGATACCTGCCTGAAACCTAGTAAGATAATATTTAGCCTGAATGCTAGTGGTAAATGTTAAATAAAACTGTGGGATGGCCATAGCGGGATGGGGGCCTCCTAAATGATTTGGAGGCTGGGGTTTACACAAGTTGCCCATATTGAAGGAAGCCTGTTTAATAATGTCTTTGGCATTTGGAGGAATGTTATGGGGGATTTTTAAAAAGTGACCTAGTCCTAGCTCATAAAATCTATCTTCCAAAAAGTGAATCAAGGGGATCTTATCAACTCTAATCTTATCCCATAGGCACAACGGGGCAAGGCCAATACAGTTCTCTATAAGATCTAAGCCCTAGACACTCATGCATACACTAATACACTCATCCATACACTCAAAGATACACAGATGCACCCAGACACATAGTCATTTGTACACTAAGACATCCATACTAGCGCAGAGAGTGAAATACAGGGGCACACAATAGTAAGGAGACAGACACAGCTCTTTATGGAAAATATGGTGGTTCTAATAAGAACCTTTTTTTATTTTATCTTTTTTTTCGGAACCAACTTTTCTTCTTTTTCTATTTAAAAAAACTATATTGAATGCAAAAAACTGCAAACAAACAAATTGCATGCAAAACAGTTACATACTGAAAAATAGTACTGGACTTCAACAGTAAAAAGAAAAAAAAAATTAACAATGATGAATCTTTACTTTCTCTAATATGGTTATGTCATCGGTTTTCTTTACAACAAGCTCTTGGCACTTGCCACAGTGAATAACCATGGGTTTTATCTCACTGCAGGGTGCTGGAATAGTAATGTTTCTGCAGGGTTGTCCAAAGCCAGATGTTGATGGACCAGCATCAGTTGCAGTAGTTGCTATCTCTCTCACCATTGTTAAATAAGCATGTTCATGGTTGCTCTTCACATGATTCCACATCGATGATGTGCCATAACTATATTTCTTGAGAGTGCCTCTGGAAAGATGTTTTCCACAGAGCTTACATTGTACGTACCCTGCACACACCTTTTTCTCTCCTGATGGCACTGTAAACCAGACCTAAACATCACCCTCCTTTCTTGATGAGGCACCTTCTGCCAGTAGGTTAACTGCCTACTCTAGTTCTAGAGAAGCAGTTAGAGGATTGCCCTCTGCCATAATTTCTCCTAAGGTAAAAGCTTTGCACCTTTCTTCAACAAGAGACAGTCTAAACATGACTGTATTGGGTGTGGTCATTTGAAAGAGTTGAGTGTGGTTGAACATTAACTAATCGGAATGAAGCTTTTTTATTTCACAACGTGGGAATCTGCAGATCGCGCTGCAGATCTGCGGATCCGTCGGAATGTTAAAACAGCTCATTTGTGTGGGAAAAAATAAACAATTATTTATAATGTTTGAAATATGTTCACCCTGGTATCATTTAATTTAGAGGGTCCTATATTTCTAAAATAATTTTGTAAGAAATCGGCGACTCATTTGTAGCACGTGATCGTAACAGAAACCATAGAGCATGATCCGAGGACAATCTGCAGTTCCGCTGGACATCCGCAGATCCAAAAATAATACAGTAATAATAGTTATGTGTAAATTAGCAATACTATATTATTGGTTTAGCCAATTGAATTTCTTTGTCTTCTTCATATTTTTCCCATATTGTCACTGCTTTGCATTTGGTGTTTGCACTCTAGTTAGTGTATTGCTTCCTTCTTTTTCCCTCATTGTCACTACTTTCTCCTTGCTGTTTTTGTATTATTTTCAAAGTACCTATTATTTCTTTTTCACTTATACTAAGAACTAGGGACAATGCAGGAGGTTGGCCACCAGGCCTGGCCATAGGGGTGGCATTGTGAACAACCTACCACAGCATTTTAAAAAAACATAGAAATCCACTGAAATAACTAAGGTTATAGGCACCTTACAGTTAGGAAATAGAATAATAAAACCTTAAACATTCACTGAAAAAAACCAAAGGTTGCAGGGACGTTATAGTTTGGTACTGAATTTACTCACACAAAACCATAGAAATTCAGCAGTTAGAGTTACCAGTCCTAACTATAACTTACACCCCTGCAATGCACTGCTTATGGCCTCACATATTACATCACTCATGACATGGTCAGTGACATCACTGATGACATCTCAAATGGCATCACTGATGACATCATCCACATAAAGACTCTCACACCCCACACATTGGCCCATAGAATCCTCTCATACACCCACTCACACCCTCACACAACTACTGACATTCCTACTCGCACACCTATGTAACTACACACAAAATCACTAACAAAATGTAAAATGCACTCACATGCCCGCTCGCTTATTCATTTAGCCAGTCAGACAACCACTCATGTTGCCATGTAATTCACTTGTTCTTGTACTGAGCTACTCACACACTCATACATCTACTCATACACCCACTGACTAATACAACTGCACAGATGCCCAGTCATACAGACATACAATCACCAACACAATGAGTTACAAACCTATACAAGTACTTGTACATCCACTCACTCACCTTTAGAAGAAATAACACAAGTCACTCACCACACAGTTACTCACACACCCATTCAGTTAGTCATATAGATTCTAACACATATACTCACTCTCCTATATAAACAGTCATATAAGACGCTCACCCATATATTCACTGACACCTTAACGTCCCTGTAACAAAGGTTACAGGGATGTTATAGTTAGATACTTTACTTTAATTACACAAAACCATAGAAATTCAACGGTTAGAATTATCATCCCTAACTATTACTTACGTCCCCTCAATGCAATGCACTGCTTATGACCTCACATATTAAATCACTCTTGACATGGTCAGAGACATCACAGATTACATCACAGATGACATCTCAAATGACATCCCTGTAACCTTTGGTTTTTTCAGTGAATATAGATATATTCACTGAAAAAACCAAAGGTTACAGGAAGTTATAATTAGGCTCAGTTTTCCCTCATACAAAACCCCAAAAATTCAGCAGTTATTATTAACTGAGCTAAGTATAACTCGCGCCACCGCAATGCACTACTTTTGACCTCACATATTACATCACTCATGACATGGTCAGTGACATCAATGACGACATCACTGATACAATCTCAAATGACATCATGAATAACATCATCCTGTAACTATGAGTGTTTTTTAAATGTTTATGAGTGTTAAACACATATACCAACGTGTATTGGCGAATCTGTGGGTATATAAGTGCCTGTATGAATGATTCAGTGGGTATGTGACTGACTGTATAAGTGAGTGGTTAGGTGTCTGAGTGACTGGTTGAGTGAATGTCTGTATCAGTCTGTGAGTTGGTGTGTAAGCAGCTGTATGGGTATAGAGGTGGGTCCATGAGTAGCTGTATGTGTCAGTGATTGGATATGTGAGTAGCTGTATGGGTCTTTGAATGTCTGTGTTGTTGGATGATGGGGTGTGTGTCTGTGTATATGGATGAGTGAATGGGTGAGAGGCCGTATAGGTGAGTGATGGGACATATGAGTGACTGTATAGGTGAGTGAGTGAATGTAAGAGTTGCTGTGCCAATGAGATTGTCCTTGTGTCACTGGCTGTATAGGTGAGTGAGTATGTGTTACTATCTGTATAAGTATGTGAGTGGGTGTATGAGTAACTATATATCGATGAGTGAGTGGCTGTGAGATTGACGGTATGGGTGAGTGAGTAGGTGTGTGAGTAGCTCTATGGGTGAGTGACTGTGCGAGTGGATGTATAAGTGGATATGTTAGTGGCTGTTTTAATGAGTCAGTGAGTATGTGAGTGACTGTATGGGTGTGTGAATAGATGTGTGTGTAGGTCTATGAGTCAGTGAGTGGATATATGAGTACTGGTGTGGGTCTGTGAATAGGTTTGTGAATGGTTCAGTGCGGCTGAGAGTGGGTGTTTGAAAGGTTCAATGGGGGTATGAGTTGCTGAATCAGTAGTTCTGTGGATGATGTCTTTACGATTTCATCAATGATGTCATCAGTGATGTCATCGACCATGTATTGAGTGATGTAATAAGTAAGGTCATAAGCAGTGCATTGTATAATTATAGTTAGGTCAGGTAACTATAACTGCTGAGTTTCTCTTGTTCTGTACAAGTGAAACCCGAGCCTAACTATAACATCCCTTTGTTTTTTTATTGAATTTCTTATTTTTTTTAAATTCTATTATCTAACTATAACGTCTCTGTAACCTTCATTTTTTTCAGAGATTGTCAAAGGTTTTTCAAATTATATTTCCTAACTTTTGCATCCCTGTAATATACGTTTTTTTATTGCATTTCTATGGTTTTTTAATTTTATTTCCTATTTATAATGGCTCTGCAACGTGTATGTTTATAACCCCTTATCTCCTTCAGTGGATTAATAAGTGTAGTTTTATTTCTTTACATTTTTGTTCTATTCGCAATAATGTCACCAAGGACGCATGTTTTTGAGGAAGTCTGAAACATCTATATAGAAATATTTTAATTAATAGTAGACACTAGTTATTTAGTAATGTAGAGTTTATACTTGAGTTTGTGTGATGGCTTTTTGAAAAAAAACACTTCAATTTGGTGTTTTAAGTGTTTGCGTTGACTCTGTAGCGTGGCGCCATTGGAAGTCACAAAGTTTTTTTTTAACTCGGGAACACATACACCTATTTTAATTCATATTTGACAAAAATTGTTTACTTATATACTCTTCAAACTTAACTTTTGTAAGAATTTGTCAAGTAAATGCCTGTTACTTGCTGTTCTGCGTGATCGTGGAGGATCCGGAAGTTGCGATGGCGTCACTAACCATGATGAACATGTGTTTTTGGTGAAGTGCATAATAAATATTTATACATATTACATTGTATGATGCACATTTGAGGTTTAATATGAGTCAATTAAGACTTAAGTTTGAGTAGTTATTTTCCCCAAAAGTATTATTCTGTTCAATTTCCGGTCTTCGCAAGGACGGCAATCGCCATGAAGTTTAAGTGACCGGGAAAGAATGGAATATGATTGGGTGATACAATTTTCAACTATAAGATTGGGAAGAACACACCCATACACCTTTCGGGTTCATTCTCTGGGAGCACTTCAGTGTGAGGAGGTGTCTACAATTTATTGGTGTAATGTTCTCTACTTTGTCCTACAAATGGCAACTCAGCCACCAGAACAACAACAGGTGGGAGACCAGCAGAAGCAGGATGGCCAGGAAGCACAGGAAGTACATTCTGAGGAGTTTGAAGATGAGGGGCCTCCTCTGCAAAAAACCAGCATCACATGGGAGTTCTTCACGATTCCTTCTGGAGAATCCGAAATTGTGGCTAAAATTGTACAATGCACAATTTGTGATAAAAAGTTGTCGAGAGATGCAAGTAAAAAATACTCTTGTGGAGCAACTTCAATGCTCTACCATCTCAAAACTTACCACAGCAACCGATCCAAGCTGCAAAGAAGCAATGAGAGGCTGAAGGACCATCTACCTCTTCAGCAAGTGCATCAACACCTGGACAAAGACTGTGGCGTTGTAGTTAGTGCTGGTGAGCAAAGTATAACAGCTTTCCGGAACACATGCAAGACTCACAAATGTTGAGTTTGTCTTTGGGTCTTTGACAGTATTCTCATGTTTTTGAGAGCTTCTTCAAGTTTTTACACTGCTAGTTGCAGTTTTTGTATCAAAAAGAAAACAAAAATTTTAAAGTTGAAAAATCACTAAAAGAATCTCAAAACCTCCCCAAAAAAAAACAATTTTTACAGTTTAAAAATTAACTGAATGAATGAATATTTAAGTATGGCTATAATGATTGCAATAGTGAATGATTGGTGTTTCGATGGTTGCATAGGTATAGCAGTGGTGTATGAAAATTAGAATGAATGCATAGGTAATGCATGGATGATTGAATGAGTGGTTCATGGATGATTCCATGAGTGTATGAGTGTGGTAAAATTTTTAGAATTAGTGTATGAGAGGTTCATGGATGTTAGAATAAGTGTATGAGTGGTGGATGGATGATTGAATGAGTGCATAAGTAATAGATGGATGTAAGAATGAATGGATGAGTGGGGTATGGAAGAATGAATGAATGCTTGAGTGGTGCATGAATGATCAAATGAGTGCATGAGAGGTATATAGATGATTGAATGAGTGCATGAGTGGTGCATGGGTGATTGAAACAGTGCATGGATGATTGAATGAGTGCATGAGTGGTGCATGGATGATAGAATATGTACATGAGTGGTGCATGGATGTTTCAATGAGTGCATGATAGGTGCATGGATGATTCAGGGCCCTAGTTGATGGATTAATGTCAATTCCCATACCATCCCTATTGCTAACAGGTAGGGATGGACATAGAGTCACACAGGTCTGCCTTGCAATGGGGGCCCACAGTAAATGTTGGTGTTGCAGGAAGACAGGGTTGACTACAGACAGGAGCATTGCCACCTCAAGATGAAAATGTAACGTCCCCTGGGCGAAATGTGACCAAGTCCCAGCCGAAAGTTCTCCCTTGGTCTGGGCTGGTCGCCAATACTGAGGATAATTGTGAGTCATCTAATGTGGGTCTAAGGGGGGAGGGGGTTGAAAAACCCTACCTAATTGAGGAAGGGGGAGAAACCATTGAGTATAGCACCAATTATACCCATATTAAAGCTTGCCATCGACACTTAAGGGTCCTGGATTGGAACGTGGCAGGGATCAGTAAATTGTTAGCAGACCCTGATTGTGGTACCTTTGTGGACCAACATGATGTGATCATATTTCAAGAAACCTGGAGCCTGCACACCCCCCACAGATGTGAGTTCTCTGCTTATGGTCTAAACGCCACAAGGAAAGAGATGGGGAGACCCTCGGGAGGTTTAGTAATTTGGGTTAAAACTGCTCTTGGGTCAAAAGTTAAGTTGGTCCACGTAGATTCCCACGATATCTTAGCTAAAGATCTGGCACTTTATAGTGACCTGAAAATTAGGATTTTTAATGTTTATAATAGAAATGCTCGGGGTCCTGAGGAAACTAATACCATCCGAATTTTAGATCATGCATTGTCTGAATTCACAGACAATGTCCCTGTACTGGTAGCCGGTGATTTTAATTGTACCTTTGAACCATTCGACCTCACTCCTCAGACTTGACTGAGGAGTGGGATAGCGTTTGGCAAATCCCACTGTTAGATCGTCCCCCAGTTAGATGGTCAAAGAGAGGAGGACAGGTGTTGGCCCTTACACTGCAACACGACTTGAGAGCCACCAATGGGAGAATGTAATCCGATCCAAATGGCAAACTAACATTCAACAGACCTGGCTATGCAAGCAGAATTGATTATTGCTTGTTTGCTCTTAGACTCAGGCCGTTAGTTCACAATATGTCAGTTGCCAAAACATCTGATGGCGACCATAACGCCCTGATCCTCTCACTAATAAACCAGGGTGAAATTGAACCTAACATCGGGGGCAGGACTGATCTGGGTGAGCTGTCCCTCATGAACAACCTGAGAACAATTAACTAACATTCAATAGACCTGGCTATGCAAGCAGAATTGATTATTGCTTGTTTGCTCTTAGACTCAGGCCGTTAGTTCACAATATGTCAGTTGCCAAAACATCTGATAGCGACCATAACGCCCTGATCCTCTCACTAATAAACCAGGGTGAAATTGAACCTAACATCGGGGGCAGGACTGATCTGGGTGAGCTGTCCATCATGAACAACCTGAGAACAATTAGATGGCATTGGGTGGAGGAACATCCAGGGGATTTGGAAGTAGTTCAAGTCAAAGTCCGTATGGAGGTGGAAGCTCTGTATAATTCCCAAAAGATGAAGCAGCCGAGAAAATGGGCACCCAGCACGAAACCCTCTATAAAGAGATTAGGGATTTGTTGGGCAAACCGTGTGAGGAGCAGAAACCTGATATAGAAAAGAAACAGTTAAGGCGAGATCCCCAGGAAGTTTGGTTTAACCAGGACTGTAGGAAAGCAAAGAACGAGCTCTTACAGGCAGTAAAATCTAATGTTCACCCTGACATGGTGGTACACAGAGTAAGGTAAAGGCAAGCAATAGAGTCAGCCAAGAAGAATTGGGAAAGTTCCCTATGGTCCTCTCTACAAAGGGCACAGACAGCCAAAGAGTGTAAGACCTTTTGGAAAAAAGCGGCCCACTGGCCTAATGGTAGAAAGATTGCATTGAAGTTTACAGTACAGCCAAAAGAGTGGGTGACCCACTTTGGGCGTCTTTATGTGCTAGGTAACATGGAGGTAGAGGGCTCTGTTGAAATGAGGGGGGAAGCCTCGTTTGGAGTTGATGAAGTCTTGGTGTTTTATGTTGAAGAAACCCAAGTAGCGATCTGCTCCTGCATCCCAGCTAGAGCCCCTGGCCCTGACCGAATCCTAAATGACCTGCATAGAGAGGACCCAACCGTCTGGGCTCCCTACATCAATATGCTAACGAACGCCATTACATCAGGTATGAACATCCCTCCCTCGTGGAATATAGCAGAAATTATCCCTATTTATAAGAAGGGTGATAGAGCTAACCCGGCCAGCTATAGACCCATAAGACCCATGAATGTTGGGGTCCCGCAGGGCTCTATTCTGAGCCCAACCTTGTTCAATCTTTATATGGCCTCTATCGCCCTTCTTGCTGAACAACATGGGGCAAAGATCGTATCGTATGCAGACGATACTCAGCTGTTGTTCACTTGTGAGAAGGGTGCTGAGTTTGATGGTCATGCAATAAACTCATGTCTCTCAGAAGTTTTCTTGTGGCTGAAAGATAATCAAATGAAATGTAATCCTGATAAGTCTGAGATTATTTTTTTTGGCCCTCGCCCATGTGAGGCATGGCACAACTGGTGGCCGCAGGATTTGACCCCCCCCAGTTCGTCCGTGACCATGGTTAAGAACCTCGGAGTCAGACTGGATGCCACGCTCTCTATGAAGTCCCAGATCCAATCTGTAGCCGAGACTTGCTTCGGGATCTTAAGAATGGCGAGGAATTTTCTTCCCCTGCTTTCTGTCCCTCACAGAAAAACCATTGTCCAAGCTTTGGTAATCTCGAGACTGGATTATGCCAACTCTTTGTACTTGGGACTTCCCAGTTACTTAATTGCTCGCTTGCAGGTGATTCAAAATACGGCTGCTAGGGCCATCTTCCTGGCAGGCCCTAGGACTAATACGTCCCCTCTTTTGTCATCCCTGCATTGGCTTCCTGTTCAGAAAAGAATCCATTTTAAAGCTTTGATTTTGGTTTTTAAGGCTTTTAATCAGATTGGAGCCCCTTACCTTAGACAAAGATTTCCCTATTACATTCCCCAACGTACTCTGAGGTCCTCAACTCAACTCCTGACTCCTGTTCCTAAAGTTTCACTTGCTCGGGTCGAAGGTCGATCTTTCCAAGTGGCCGCCTCCCGCCTATGGAACAGCCTTCCCTTGGCCCTCAGACAGGTTCAGGACCTGCTCACCTTCAGGAAAAAGCTCAAGACATGGCTTTTCCAACTTTAATCTGTTTTGCTGGTTCCGCCTTAGGTGCTCTTTTCTGCGGCTGTTATGTGGTTTTTGCTCAGCGCCGGGACACTCCTGGGAGTAGCTGTGCGCTTTATAAATACCAAATTAACATAACATAACATAAGTCTCATTGACTCCTTGCAGAAAATCTTCTGCAAGCAGGTATTGGCTAGGATTCAGGACTGGATTTCAGAGTCCCTCATCCTGAGTGACTATCAAGCAGGCTTTTGTGCTAATATTAGCACACTGGACCAGGTTTTTTGCTTTCTGTGTATCAACTGGAGTGAGGTTGCGATTAAAGGGGGAAAGCTATATTTCGCTTTCGTGGACCTATGTACTGCGTTTGATTTGGCACCTCGAGCCAAACTATGGAGAGTAGTGGCAGAGATGGGCCTACCTCGTAACCTTTCAGAAATTTTAATCCGATTGCATTCATCAAACACAGCCCAAGTCTGGTGTGGTGAGAATAATCAACTTACTGAGCAATTTCCAATACAACGTGGAGTGAGACAGGGATGCGTTCTAGCTCCCACCCTATTTTCACTGTTTATCAATGGGGTGGTAGACTTCCTAGACAGGGATGGGTGTGATGCCCCTAAAATAGGCGAGAGAAGAGTGCCTGCACTACTGTTTGCCGATGACACCCTACTAATTTCAAAATCCCCACAAGGCCTCCAACAAATATTGAATGATTTTATACGGTTCTGCAATGAGCAGAGTCTGGTATTAAATTAGGCCAAAACAAAATACATGATTTTTTCCAAAGGCATTGCTAAATCATCAAAAAGATGTATGTATGCAGGAAGCATCACCCTAGAGCAAGTATCTGTTTTTGACTATCTAGGCCTTCGTCTAACACCTAACTTAAACTGGGCTCCCCATATTGAAAGAGTACATCTGTTGCTAATCCAGCAGACCGCCCACATAAGTAAAATTCACAAAAGTACGGTGTCCAGGAAAGTGGCCCCAGCATTAGAAATTTATAATATCAAAGCCCTAGGGGGCTCACTTATGGGGAAGAACTATGGGGTAGTGGGAACACGAATTGCCTTACCACCATAGAAAATCATTTTTTTACATCACTTTTAAATCTACCCCCTTGACCCCATTGTTACTGGACCTGGCCCAAAGACAACTGGCCCGAAAGTTAGACTACAAGCTGTTAATGTTCTGGCATCATTTGTGGTCCGTTGAAGAGCTTGCCCCCTACCGAGCGGTGACGATTGACCTCTTGAAACAGCCTCAGGTAACCTCCATCCCATGGTTTAGCTCCTTGAAAGATCTACTTAGGAGACTAGGGATGGAGATGTACTGGTCTAACCCAGAAAGGCTGTCCCTAATACCAAAGTGCAGGGTCAAAGCGATCTATTGGGAAGCAATAGTGGAGAAGGAGATGGCCAAATCGGTGGGTACTTTGACTCAGGATTTTATTAATTTTAAATCTGTTCCATTTTATGAGGAAACTATCGATGAAATTGTTCCCCCTTTGGCACGTAAATTATTTATACAATTTTGATATAAGACTTTACCCACCAAACTATTTTGTAACAAGTGGTGCAGTAATGTTTCCTCTGACAACCTTTGTCCATCTTGTAAGGCCAGTTCTGAATCTATAGGTCATTTGTTATTTTTTTGTCCCCACTATAAAACTTTGAGGGGCAAGTGGATTATTCCCCTGTGTAAACTAATTGGTCCTGGCCACTATCTTGAGGTACTGAGAATTTTATCTACCGAAACCCGTAGGGTAATAGTCTTTGGCTTGGCCAAATACTGGCATGCACTATGGATAAAACGCTCTTAATGTATTGTATGAAATGTTTCATGTACCTTTTAAACTGTATTTATGGAAGACCTGTCCTTTTTTAATAATGGTTCTTCTCTTTATATTGTTTTAGCCTGTGCTGTGCTATGTACTTTTTAAGATCTTTGTGATCAAAATGAAATTATATATGATGATGATTCTATGAGTGCATGAGTGTGACATGGTTGATTGATTGAGTTTAAGACCTGTGTATGGATGATTGAATGACTGTATGAGTTTTACATGGATTATAGAATGAGTGCATGGGTGGGAGTGGTGCATGAATGATTGAATGAGTGCATGAGTGGTGCATGGGTGATTGAATGAGTGCATGAGGAGTGTATAGATGATTTAATGAGTGAATGAGTGGTACATGGATGATTGAAGCAGTGCATGAGTGGTGCATGGATGATTGAATGAGTGCTATATGGATGATTGCATGACTGCAATGGTGGTGCATGAATGGTTGAATGAGTGCATGAGTGGTGCATGGATGTTAGAATGAGTGCATGAGTGTTGAATGGACAACTGAATATGGGCATGAGTGGTGCATGGATGATTGAATGAGTGCATGAGTAGTGCACGGATGTTAGTATGAGTGAATGAGTAGTGAATGAATGCATGAGTAGTGCATGGATAATTCTATGAGTGCATGAGTGCAACATGGTTGATTGATTGTGTGTGTGACTGGTGTATGGATGATTGCATGACTGCATGAGTGGTGCATAGATGCTTGAATGAGTGCATGAGTGGTGCATGGATGTTAGAATGAGTGCATGAGTGTTGAATGGACAACTGAATATGGGCATGAGTGGTGTATGCATTATGGAATGAGTGTATGAATAGTGCATGGATGATTGAATGTGTGCATGAGTGGTGCATAGATAATTGAATGAGTGCATGAGTTGTGCATGTATGATTGAAAGAGTGCATCAGTGGTGTGTGGATGATTGAATTATCAAATGAGTTTTGAATGAGTGTGTTATTGCTGCAAGGATGTATGAATGAGTGGGGTATGAATAAATACATGAGTGGTGCATGGATGATTGAATGAATGCATGAGTGGTGTATGGATGACTAAATGAGTGCATCTCTGGTGCATGAATGTTAGAATAAGTGCATGAGATGTGCACGTATGTCATAATGAGTGCATGAGTGGGGCATGGTAGATTGAATTAGTGCATAAGTGGTGCATGCATGATTCAATGAGTGCATGAGTGATACATGGAATATTGAATGAGTGGATCAGTGATGTATGGATGATTGAATTGTTGAATTAGTGTTCCATTGGTAACTGAGTGAGTGCATTAGTGCTGCACAGATATAAGAATGAGTGGATGAGTGGGGGATGGATGAATGCATGAGTGGTTTATGGATGATTGAATGAGTGCATAAGTGGTGCATGGATGATTGAATGTGTGCATCCATGATGCATGAATGTTAAAATGAATGCATGAGAGGTGCATGGATGTTAGAATGAGTGGACGAGTGCTGCATGGTTGATTGAATGAGTGCATGACTGGTGCATGGATGATTAAAAGAGTGCTTGAGTGGTACAGTGATGATTGAATGAGTGCAACAGTGGTGTATGGATGATTGAATTATTGAATGAGTGTTGCATGGGTAACTGAATGAGTGCGCTATTGCTGCATGGATGTACGAATGAGTGGATAAGTGAGGTATGAATAAATACATGAGTGGTGCATGGATGATTGAATGAGTGCATGAGTGGTGCAGGAATGTTAGAATAAGTGCACAAGAGGTGCATGTATGTCATAATGAGTGCATGAGTGGTACATGGTTGATTCAATTATTGCATAAATGGTACATGCATGATTCAATGAGTGCATGAGTGATGCATGGATTACTGAATGAGTGGGTCAGTGATATATGGATGGTTGAATTGTTGAATGAGTGTTGCATTGGTATTGAATGAGTGCGTTAGTGCTACACAGATATAAGAATGAGTGGATGAGTGGGGTATGGATGAATGCATGAATGCATGAGTGGTGTATGAATGATTGAATGAGTGCATACGTGGTGCATGGATGTTAGTATGAGTACATGAGTGGTGCATGGATGATTGAATGAGTGCATGATTGGGGCATGGATGATTAAATCAGTGCATGAGTGTTGAATTGGTAATTTAATCAGTGTGTTAGTACTGCATAGGTGTAAGAATGACTGGATGAGTGGGATATGGATGAATGCATGAATGCATGAGCAGTGTATGGATGATTGAATGAGTGCATACGTGGTGCATGTATGAATGAATGAATGAGTGCATGAGTGGTGTGTGGATGATTAAATGAGTGGTGAATGGATGTTAGCATGAGTACATGAGCAATACATGGATGATTTATTTAGTGCATGTGTAGTGTATGGATGACTGAATGAGTGCATAAGTGGTGTGTGGATGTTTGAATGAGTGCAAGAGTGGTTCATGGATGACTGAATGAGTGCTCGAGTGGTGCATGGATGATTTAATGAGTGTTTGAGTGATAAATAAATGATTGAATGAGTACATTAGTGGCGCATGGATAATTGAATAAGTGCATGAGTGCTGCATGAATGATTGAAGGAGTGCATGAGTGGTACATGGATGATTGAATGAATGCATAAGTGGTGCATGGATGATTTAATGAGTGCATTAGTGGTACATGGATATTACTATGAGTATATGAGCGGTGCATGGATGTTAGAATGACTGCATAAGAGGTGCATGGATAATTGAATGAATGTATGAGTGGTACTTGGATGACTGAACAAGTGCAAGAGTGGTATATGAATGATTCAATGAGTGCATTAGTGTTGCATGGATATAAGAATGAGTGAATCAGTGAGGTATGAGTGCTCAGTGGGACATGCATGATTCAATGAAGGCATAAGTTGTAGTAAAGTGATTTCACATATAAAATTGTACATATATACAATTTTGCTGTACTCCATCCACCCTGTAAAAATATAAGAACAAATATGTTAGAATTTCCTCTTTAAAATCACAAAATTATACTAACATATATTACATATATTACATATACTGTTACATTTTAATACACCAAATCAAATAAAATCCTTTTTACTGTTCTCAGCTTTCATACTTGTCCACCATAAACAGTGTTCTGTATGAAGCATTGACGAACAGTGGGGATGACAATTTCTGCAGACACGTAACTGTTTCTCTAATCTTGCAGTTTTGGAAACAGATTTTTCTAAAGTGTCCAATTTTGATTGCAGCTTTCCGTCAGTAGTATTGTAACTCCTTGATGTTCTATTTTATCAGTTGCCGTAATTTCTATAATGTTGTCTTTTTCCAGTTGTAGTAATTGTTCATTGAATTTAGAACCCTCTTGAAGGGTTGGCATCAACCAAACTATATATTTGTCTTCTTTAATACAAATTATACATAAGTTGAGCAGTTGTAACATTACATGGAAATAGATTTTTGATAAGATGGCTTTCTATTGCACATTTTCCTTTTTTTGTGAGAACTCCCACTCTTATGTCCTTGAGTATATGTCCATATAGCACATCTGATGCTTGACACATATTTGTGACTAACTCTTTGTATTGAAAGTTTTTTGAAAACAGGTTGTCCTTTGACTGGTCATGTCTCCAAAACACTATCAAGTGTTTTCCACCAAAAAGCATTCTTAAATGTGTAAAAGCAAGCAGTAGGTTTAACACCATGTTCACTTCGTCAATAATTACAAGCTTCAATTTCTTTAATACTCTTGCTACCTCATGACCGGCATCACCAGATAATTTATTGTTTTCCAATTTGTTCTCATGTTCAACAGGTAGCATTAATAATCAATGAAGAGTAACTCCTTTAATATTATGTGCAGGAAATCCTGTTGGTGCAGAAACTACACATGATAAATTAGAATCTGTAGTTTTCTGTAAATAACTTGTAAGTGCTTTAAACAAGAAGCTTTTACCAGTTCCAGCTTGACCACTTATGTATAGTAGAACTGGTTTTTATGTAGATCATTCACACTCTTTTTTCTCACGCAGGAATCCATGTTCTACTATATCTTTTGCTTTGTCAAAAATTGTTTCTGATCTGTATTCAGTTGTATTATTTGTCTAAAATCCACAGATTCTTGTCTTGCTTGCTGCATTGCATTCTCCACCTCACTCATAGCTATAACAGCTTCATTTTTAATGATTGCCTATCCAAGAGGATCGTGACTTGCAGATGCTGAACTTTGGCTGCTCTAAGAACTCTCTCTTTTCTCAACATTTGAAGATACACTGGAAACACTGGACACTCAATGGTGTCTTTCACAGCACTGAATGAGTCTTCATATCAGGGGAAAAGTAAGATGGCGGATTGACTCCGTGCTAGAGGACGCCTCTCGTAGCTCTACTCATGAACCCCGGTGCACCCGCTGATTACCCTCTAGCCTCCTTCTAAAATTACAACTACAATTTTGAGGGACTCTATATGTAGTCAGTCTAAATAATTAAAGCAGCTGTACTCACAACTGATGTGCCGGATCGGGCTGCTACAGAACTACATCCTTGCGGGTCGAGCAGCGTGGTGGTTTCTGTTTTGATTCCAGGAACTCTTCTCCAGCCCTAGGCAGCAGGCGGAGACTGGCGGCGGTGCTTGGGGAAGGAATGGCTCCGCATCGTATTGCAAGGGGACACGGCCGCACTGAAGCATCCTCTGAGATCGGGTGTGGGACCTCAGTCCTAGGTAGCCGGTGTGATGAAGGGGATGGCGATGGTGATGGGGTCGCGGATTTGTTACCTTCTTCTGAAGCGGCGCTCAACTCTTGCTCCCAGCTGGGAAAACCGATCCTCCGGCTGCTGCGATCTGGAATAGCGGCTGGATTGCTCCGGTCCTGTGGATCAGAGACCTTTATTCCAGGTCTTGAGATGGCCGAGGTGCTTAATGCAGCCGTTCAGGAGGGTTGGGGTAAGGAGGAAGGATCTACGAGCTGCTCAGCCTTGGCATCATCACCTACAGTCCCAGATCGGCAAGAAACCTGTAAGGTAAATGAATTGGCTGTTAGGGATTTGGCCAACATGGCTTATAATATGGAGAAGGATACTATTGTGGGTAGGGAGGCCCGCTGTGACTTTGAAGCCGGCTCCTCTGACATTCCAGAATTACCTGCATTAGGCTTTAATGTCCCCGAGGAAACTGCTGACATTTCTACACAGTTGCAGCATGTGACGATCAATGTGGGCGCAGGGGATGTTTATTCTTCAAGCAATGATACATCTGAATTAGCCCCCCTGCAACAACTGAAATTAGGTCCCATGGATTCCCGGACCGATGATGCCTTAAATACTGAACAATCTGAATCCATTCAGTATGTGGAAAATACACGGATTGGCCATTGGGCAGGGCCCACGGATCAGCGAATTAACCTGACTAACTGTACTGGCGAGGCAGTGGAGCCCACCACTCTGAAAATTTGCACCCCAGTTGGGGGGAAAGGTACTAAGGCGAAAGGCCCCAAAACCACTAGAGCAGCCAAAGGACGTAAGGGCCGTGCTGGTGGAGTTAAACCTCAAGTTACTGCTGCACTGGAACAGCTTAAGGACTCTGTTGCAAACAGCACAAAGACTGGCCCTGGTATCAGCCCCCTGCGCAAATGGATGGCCTCAAAGGGTGACGTTAAGGATATCATCTCACGGCTATCCAACTCCGGCAATATGGTAACTGGAATAACGGAAGCTGAAGTCGAAGTTGAAGCTGAAGATCCTCTACTTGCATCTCATCTCGGTACTGATCCACATGCCCCACTAACTCAATCAGACGGCCCGATGGGAACTCAGGCAGATTAAACGGAGGATTTCTTAGTCCCTCATCCCTACTTCCAGCACCAGCACCAACATCAGTACTTGGGGCTCTCTCTATGTCTCTGGACCAGGCTTCTAGCTCTGTACCTCCACCCCTGGCTTCATTAGAATTGGAAAATTCTACAAAGGGCCTGCATCTGGTTGACTGTGAGGAGCCGTCTCTATCTACAATCCTGCAGGCGTTAGCTACTCAGAGAGCAGAGGCTCAAGAATACTACTCACAGGCTAAGAGAGACAGCAGAGAGATAAAACAAGCATTGACGGATGTTACTTCCAAGGTTACTCTGCTATCCTCTGAGGTCACTGACTTAGAAGAATGCGTTGCAGCGGTGAAAGAGGCAAATACTTACACTGTGAACTTAACTAAAGCACAGGAATCTCAGATGATGTTTATGCAGGCTAAGATTGAGGATCTTGAGAATCGTCAACGACGTCAGAACCTAAGGATCTTCGGTATACCGTAAGGGAGGAAAGGCTCTGATCCCCGGGCTTATATTGTCAGCCTTTTCCAGCAAGCATTCCCAGACTTAGCGGACTGGGATATGGACACACAGGTACAGCGGGTGCATCGACTGCCCTTGGCAATTTCCCAGCGGAATCAAGCCAAGTCAAATTTCTCACGGCCTATACTAGTGTTCTTGGTCAATTTCTTGTTACGTCAGGCAATCTATTTAAAGGCTCGCCCATCTGCTCCTGTTAAGGTGGACACTATTTTTATATTTGCACGCTCTGACCTGTGTAAATTCACAATGGACAAACATTGGAGGTTACGTCAACTAATGGACCCATTTAAGGCAGTATGTTCATAAGTGTTTTTGCAGGAGCCAGCTCGTCTTAAGGTTATTAAAAATGGTCAGTCGCGCTTTTTCTTTACCGAGCAGGATGCTAAACAAGCATTAGCAAATGGCAGTCCGACACTAGAAAATTATCCTATAAGTGAAGGAGGCATGCGCTGGGGTAATAAGAGATGTGCACTTTTCTGCTTGTCCTTGTCACTTTTTTTTCCTTCTTTCTTATTGGGACACTCTTTACACTCACCGGGGGAGGAAGATGGCGGGGGTTGGGGGAGCCTCGGGCTTTGGGGGGGAGAGAGGGGCGCTCTCTTAATGCTGTCAGTTAGTGACAGCAGGGAAAAGGGGTGATTCCTTTTCGCAGGTACAGGGGGTTTAGCAAGGGTAGGTGGTAGGCAGAGAATGGTAGCCAGCGGCTCCTGGTCAATCTGGTGGAGCGGCAGGGGGGGAGGGAGTTGGGGAGGGAGGGGATTAAATAGCCACACTTTAGTCAAAGTAACACTGGTAGAGCAAAGGGGAAAGGATGATGGAATAAGGGGGGAGGTAACTGAATCAATCTTACGGAGACTGTTTAATGTCTGATTTTAAATATATGTGTTGGAATGTAGCGGGGCTCAATCAGGTCAGAAAGCGCCGACTAGTAGCGGAGGAACTCCGTGTGTTTAAACCTCATATATTGGGTCTCACTGAGACTCATTTAGCTTACAAGGATAGATCTCAGTTAAAACAACTTGGTTTTGATATACTTGTTTGCACCTCACAGGTGATCTCTATCCGAGGGGTAGCCATATTGAAATCTAAGAACTGTAGAGCAACAGTATTACGTACACTTGCTGATTCTAAGGGGAGATGGGCAATTTCCCAACTATTGATTTTTGGGCGTAAGACTACGATATGTGTGGTTTATGGTCCTAACACCGATTGTCCCGAGGTTATCTACCATCTATGCTCTGAACAACTGGAGTGGGCTGGTGATTTGATAGTCATGGGGGATTTCAATTGTTTTATCGACAAGAAGATTGACACCACTTATACTGCAACTCGGGCTAGAATGGGCAGGACTAGGGCCGCTATCCTAGAACTTCTCCATATACACCGATTGGAAGATGCATGGAGGAGATCATCTCCAACACTACTAGGGTACACGTTTTATTCGTCCCCACATAAACAATACTCCCGAATCGACATGATATTTATTAATAGTACTATGCTGGAAAAGGCATCTATAGAGGTATGTCCTAAAATTACATCGGACCACAACCCAGTGATGTTAACTTTGCAGATTCAGCGGGGGGATAGAGAATCATTTAGGGAATTCTCATTTCCCAGACATCTCCTTAGTAATTTTGACATATATGCAAGTAACATTAGGGGAATATTTAGAAAATAATAGGGGCACTGCCTCTACTTCAGTGGTATGGGATTGTATGAAGGCTTATGTTAAAGGGGCTACGCTCCAGTATATCTTAACGCAGAATTGCCACTCTATTTGGGAGGTGGAGCAGGAACATAGGCTTTATTTAGATATGGAACGGCAACACGCAAGAGCCATTCCTCTAAGGGATGCAGCGGAACGGGTAATATATCGGCGGCTTGCAGAAGTAAGAGCTAAGCTTGATAGAGGGTTTATGAATAAAGTCGCTGCCAATTATCACAAGTATAAAACCAAGCAATATGAATACGGGGAAAGGGTCGGCCGATGGCTAGCTACTCAGATCGCCGATCAAAGGGCCAGATCTTACATTAAATCAATAAAAGGGACAGATGGTGTATCCTACACTCGATCAGTAGATATAGTTGAACAGTTTAGATTTTATGCTGATCTATATGGCGAATCAGCATCCTTTAGCAAACAAATTGTTTTGGATTATATACAGGAGAGTGCGTTACCTGTTCTCAATCCGCTGGACTTTGAGTCTTTGCAGAAAGACATAAGACTGGGTGAGGTCGAGGAATGCGATCAGTGCTCTACCATCAGGCAAAGCTGTTGGTGAGGACACTGTTCCGCTGGAATTCTATAAATTTTTTAAGGACATTTTGGCACCTGTCTTTTCTATATTACTTAGTAATATTATTCATGGGGACGATGTCCCTTCTTCCTGAAATATCACTAACATCGTCTCGGAGAAACAGCACAGCTTTGTCCCAGGTAGAGACACGGCAGCCCATATTAATACAGCTATTGCCGCATTTGATGTCTCTGGTCAAGTAGATCAACATATAGGGATGGTGATGCTGGACGCCGAAAAGGCCTTTGACCGAGTTGCCTGGGGAGCACTATGGCCGACTAAGTCATCATTTGGCCTTGGTCAAAGGTTCATCTCTGCAGTTCAGAAATTGTATTGCAACCTGGCAGCAGCAGTCAAGCTGAACGGCCTCTCTTCAGCCCAGTTTGCAGTTCAAAGGGGTACGCGGCAGGGCTGTCCGCTATCCCCATTATAGTTCGCTCTCTATATTGAGCCTTTTATAAGGCACTTGCGGCAAAATGTCAGGATTCCTCCAGTATCTCTTAGCGGACTGGAATTAAAATTAACCGCATATGCGGATGACATTGCTATCTTTTCCTCTAACCCGGTAGATGGCTCTTTTTCCGGCTATAAACTAAAGAGGAGGAGGGCAGCCCGGGGACGCCACAGTAAAGAGGTAAGTGGTTTTAAGTTTATTTTTAAATCCTGTAAACTTACTTCTTAATAAGGGGGTGGAGGCGGGTGCCGTAGCATTGCGGAGCTCCATGGAGTTTGTTTGCAACTCCGTGGACCTCTGCATAGCCCCGCTACGCACACTACACCCGGGGTTACTAGTGTGTTGTCTTGCAAGTAGCCCTCTTCATTAAAGAAAGGCTCAGTACTCGAAGTATGTGTGCATTCACCACTAAAAACCTTGAAAAAGTTACTTCTATTAACAAGTCTCTTCTTTTGACTCTGTCTCTTCATAGACAATACTATTTTGTCCAGTGTCTTCATTGTGTTTAAAATCAAGATAAATAGCTTCCTCTTCAGAGCAAACGCCTTATCAACTAAACCTTCAACATATTCCTTTTGTCTGATTGCTTATGTTCTTCTTTTATACTTCTTCATAGGTGCTAATAAGTTGTAAATTACTCTATTACGGAACATTCTAACTCTGATTTCTTTAAACTGCCTCTGCCTTCTGGTTAAGGCCTCTCCTTTTTTCAACAAGTCCTTACTTTTTATAACAGAGACTTTTTTTCCTTTGATAGTTGGTGTAATACTTCCTTTTTTGTGTACATGTTTTGCACTGTTTCTAGTTGTGCACATACAATTTTAAGAAATGTCTTTGTCATCTTACCAGCAGTTCTTTTCTCTTTGGCCACTTTATCTGCATTTTTCCCTTTTTGTTTTTCAGTTCTGAGGAGATGGTGTGTTTGCTGCATTGTAACTCTCTGTAGTTAAGTAGATATTGAGATCTGAAAACAAAAAAAAAACAGAAGTGCCTTCACCAGTTAATTATGTAGTCTCACATTACATTTTTTAATTATTAAAACATTCAGTTTATATGAGAGTATATAGCTCACTAAATGTTCAGACTACATGTGTTATATTTTAAGCACATATCAACCTCTATTATAGCCTAGCTTCACAGGACCTCAGTGGTAACTTATACATGGTAGTAGAGCACTTTATGCCTTGTATAGGAACTTTAAATCAGACAGTTTGACTAGCTGTAAAACAGCATTCACTGGCTCAAATCTAGCAGACCTGAAACATCATGGAAGGGCAACTTGTCTTCATGATAGAGTAGGAAATGTCAGTTCTTTAGCCTATATCCGAATGAGTGTCTCAGCCAAAATGTCGGGCTGCAATTTCATATGAATGTAAGTTTATGGATAAATGACTGCCTCTGTTTTCCCCCTCTCTGGTTCTCTAAAAGAAATGTACGGGTTGCTTACTGGGTGTGTTAGTGACTATTGGGTTTTTAAAATGTGTGTGCAACTACCTCCCTTAGCGCTAGATATATATTAGTTGAATGCGTCTCTATGAGTGAATCTTTAGGTGCTTCTATGTCATTGGGTGTTTTAATACCAGTCTGTTTCCTGCTAAGGTGTGTCAAATTAAAGGAATAGCACTCGTTACAACGCATGCATTTACAATACATGCCATTACAACGCAAGTCATTACAACGACACGTTGTTACATCGCATGCCATTACAACGCAAGTCTTACAACGACTTGCTGTAGGGGGGGCGCTGGAGTTTGGAATGGTATAATTTACTATTCCAACTCCAGTGTGTGCAACAGTAGGGAAGGTGTTGGATTGAAAATCCAACAAATCCAACACCTTATGCCCCCTACACCAAGTCATTGTCACAACTTGGTTTGTAATGGAATGCGATGTAACAACGCGTCGTTGTAACGGCCTGCTTTGGAATGGCATGCGTTGTAAACAATGCGTTGTAAACGTTGTTTACCCTTCAGACGACATGTGTTTTCTTTCTAAGCACATATCAGCCTGCCTTATGGCCTAGCCACAGGCCACCTTAGTACTGAGTTATATTTAGTGCAAGATCATTTTATTATTTTTGAATTTATAATATATAGATTGGGCCACAACTAAAACTGCATCCAGATACTAAATTATACATGATGCAAAGGCTAGTTCCATCATGTTAGACTTGAATGTGTCAATTCTTTAGCAGGTATGTGAATGAATGTCTTAGTTATATCTGGGGCTGTCATTGCATGTGCATATACGTTTATGGGTAAATTGCTACCTCTGTTTGTAACATCTAAGGATATCTAAATATATCTGTAAGGAGCTGCATGGTTTGCCTCCTGGATGTATTAGGGAGTATTAGGTTTTTTTGCTGTGTGTGCAGCTGCCTTCATTAGCTTTGTATACATAGATGCTACTGTCACTATGTCACTGGGTGTTTTAGTGCCTGTTTGCTTTCCAAATAAGGTGTGTTAAAATAAATTCTGGTTGGTACAGTGGATATTTAATGGTACTCATACATTTGTATGAAAACATATAGCTCAGTGAATCTTCAGAGTTCATGTGTTATATTTTAAACACATGGCAGCCTGCCTTATGGCTTAGCTAGAGTGTATCTCAGTGGTCACTTTTTTCTAATAAAACATAAGTCTATGCCTTATGTAGGAGTTTAAAATATGAAGATTGAGAAACTACATCCAGACGCTAAAGTGCAGAAGGCCCAAAATCTGTTGAAAAAGCTACTTCTGTGTATTCTACACTTCAAAATGTCTGTTCTTTAGCAGATATGTGAATGCATGTCATATCTGGGGCTGTCATTGCATGTGTATATAAGTTTGTAGGCAAATAACTGCCTCAGTTTGTAACCTCTATGGTTATATAACTGTCTCTGTAAGGGACTGCAAGGTTTGCCTCCTGGATTTGTCACTGAGTATTAGGCTTGTGTGCAAATGCCTTCATTAGCACTACATAGATATTACTTCTGTCTGTCTATATAAGTAACTCTATAGATGCTTCTGTTACTATGTCAGTGGGTGTTTAGTGCCTGTCTGTACTCCTACTAAGCTATGTCAGATTAAACTGTGATTGGCAAGGTGAATGTTTAATGGGCTATATACGTTTGAATGAATGCCTATAGCTCAGTGAATCTTCACAGTACGTGTTAGCTTTTAAGCACATAGCAGCCTACCCTATGGCGTAGCTACAGCCTACCTCAGTGGTCACATTTATCTAATAAAATATCAGTCAATGCCTTATGTAAGTGTTTTAAAATATGAAGGTTAGGCTAGCAATAAAACTGAATCCAGACGCTAAACTTTATAAGGTCCAAAAGATGATGCAAAGGCTACTTCTGTACATGTTAGTCTTGAAAGTGTCAGTTCTTTAGCAGATATGTGAATGGATGTCTCAGTCATATCTGGAGCTGTCATTACATGTGTATATAAGTTTGTGGGCAAATAACTGCCTATGTTTATAACCTCTATGTTTATGTTAATGTGTCTATAAAGGGTTGAATGGTTTGCCTCCTGAATGTCTTAGTGTGTGCAACTGCCTTCATTAGCACAATATAGATATTACTTCTGGGTGTCTATATCAGCAAATCTTCAGATGCTTTTGTCACTATGCCCGTCAATGTTTTAGTGCCTGTCTCCTTTCTTACTAAGGTGTGTCAGATTAAACTCTGGTTTGTACAGTGGATGTTTATTGGGGCTCACGAGTTAGTATAAAACATATAGCTCAGTGAATCTTCAGATTACATGTGTTACCTTTTAAGCACATACTAGCCTGCCCAATGGGCTAGCCACAGCCTACCTCAGCATTGACTTATATCTAATAAAACATCAGTTTATGCCTTGTGAAATAGTTTAGAATATGGAAGTTGAACTAGCAGAATAACTGCATCCAGGTGCTAAACTCTACAAGGCCACAAACATGATACAACAGCAATTTTTGGGGATTTTAAACTTGAAAGTGTCAGTGCAATAGTAGATATGTGAATGAATGTCTAAATGATATCTGGGGCTCTCATCGCATGTGCATGTAAGTTTGTGGGCAAATGACTGCCTCTGTTCATAAGCTCTATGTTTTTCTTAATACTCTGTAAGTAACTGTCTGCATGGTTTGCCTCCTGGATGTGTTAGTGAGTATTAGGTTTTTTAGGTCTGTGTGCAACTGCCTTCATTAGTGCTACATAGATATCAATTGTACATGTCTATATCAGTGAATCTTTAGGTGCTTCTGTCACTATGTCAGTGGGTGTTTTCGTGCCCTTCTGCTTTTCTACTAAGGTGTGTCAGATTAAACTGTAGATGGCAGGATGGATGTTTAATGGGGCATATCAGTTTGTATGAACGCATATAGCTCTGCGAATCTTCAGACTACATGTGTTACCTTTTAAGCACATACCAGCCTGCCCAATTGCCTAGCTACAGCCTACCTCAGTGGTGACATATCTAATAAAAGATCAGTTTATGCCTTGTGGAGTAGTTGAAAATATGAAAGTTGAACTAGCTGAATAACTGCATCCAGCAACTTCTGTGGATGTTGCACTTAAAAGTGTCAGTTCATTAGTCGATATGTGAATGAATGTCTCACTGATATCTGGGGCTGTGACCCCATAAGGAATCGCAAACAGTGTCTGAGACACTGTTGTACATCCCAATATGCGAGTCGCAAATTGCGAGTCGCAAATGTGCTGCAATTAGCGAGTCGCAAATTGGTGGGTCGTACATCTGGCCCTAAATTTTCAGAGTACATGTATTACCTTTTAAGCACATTCCAAGCTGCCTGTGGCCTAGCTACAGTCAACCTCAGTAGTTACTTATATATAATAAAAGATCAACTTATGCCTTGTGATAGAGTTTACAATATGAAGGTGATGTTAGCGCTAAAACTGCATCCAGATCTTAAATTATACAAGGGCCAAAAAATGATGCAACAGCTACTTCTCTGCATGTTACAGTTGAAAGTGTCAGTCCTTTAGTAGATATATGAATACATGTCTCAGTCCCTATATGGAGCTGTGATCACATGTGCATGTAAGTTTATGAATAAATCACTGTCTCTCTTTATAATCTCTAAGGTTATCCACAGGTTTCTGTAAGGCGCTTCATGGTTTGACTCCTGGATGTGTTAGTATTCGTTTTTAGGTCTCGCATAGCGTTGCAGCGCAACGCGCTGTTCGCTTTGCGAGACCTGCAGTATACAGTATAGTGGGGAGAAGCTCAGCCCACTTTCCGTCCATGTTTTCCATTGGCTTAAATCAGAAATGCTGCATTCTGATTTGTTTTTGGCTTGTTTGTCCCTCCTCCCGAAGGCCATGTCGTCATTTTTATCCTTCCATGGCTATCAGCCCCTTTACTTTACAAACTCTTTTGTTCCTCTGCCCCCCCTTCCCTCCCGCAGTCTGTAACTTCTCTGGCCACCACCACCCCCCCCTCCCCACTCCTGATCATGCCTTCTTGGACCCACGCACTTTTGTTTATAATGCAATAGGGCTCCCGTAATACGAGTCCTATTGCATTTTGAAATGCTTGTTTTCTCATGGGATTGGCTGGCTGAGTCTCGCACTTTATTTTGCCTGACCTGTCCAGGTGGCTATAATGCGCATGCGTCATCCAGCAGCCGCTAAACTGACGCTCCTGCGCATGAAGAGGAAGGGACGAGATGAAGCAATGTATACAACAGGTTATAATTGTTATTAGCGTGTCACGCGGCATCGTGTGTGTGTTCTGTCAGAGTCTCGTTTACATTTCACTGAGGAGAACAACCTGCGCCGAGAATGAATCAATAGTGTCAGGTTATGTGAGCTCAACCCCATGTGGCGGTGAGGTTCTAACTGTCTTTTGCCCTTGGTTTGTGCACGAACTTTTGCCAGGCAGCACACGAGGATTGCAACTCGGACCTATTTTAAAAAGACTGGCTACGGTTGCTGCTGGGGACAGTTATTAATGGTTTCCACAGAGACCGGTTTAATTGTGTGTGTGTACGCGAGGTGGTGGGACGTGGGGGTGGCTGCCTCTGCCGCTCGTGCCATCTGAAGGAGAACGGCAGCGTCTCGAGCTTGTGTACATCTGGCAGCCGAATGTTGGCAGTGTCTGTCCGACACCTTTGCGTGTTTGTATAAACACAGCAGGGGTATGTGTGTGTGTGTGTGTGAGGGGGATATGTTACTTACTGTCTTGTCACGTTGCAAGGCACCCACACGTGCACAGCGAGAGAGCGTTCCAAAGTCCGGACTCCTTTCAAAGAGACAGCCCCTTATCTGGCATCGCTGGTATCTTTTTTATTTCACTGCTTATAAAGCACAAAAAGTACCATAGGCGTCTTGGTGCTGAAAAACAAACCCTAAGATAAAAAATAGACAACCTAGAAGAAATAGAAGCAATACATGGCCACGAGCAGTCTAATTATTAATCTCGCACCCTTCGGTTTGCACCTTGCCCTAGAGAGCGGGTCCAAGGGCTAGGGGTGAGATGTAGGAGCAGGAAAACATTTTTTTTAATCTATAGCGTGAAAGTGGTCCAAAGGCATTAGGGTGGTTTACATGAGCACCATATTTCATTACACAAGGCTAGGTTCATTTTTTTGTATATGTTTTTTGGGGCACAGGGAGATTAAGGGATCTGCCCAGAATCACAGGATGCTCAGCTGACGCCGAGACTCAAACTCAGTTCTCCAAAGTCGGCAGCTCTTGCTGTTTGGCGCCATCACCGCCCATGCTCCTTTAACGCTCTCAAGGGTGCTGTGCCGCTGTTCATTTGATAGGAATATGATCTTGAGGTGCTTAGTGTTTCTTCTGTACAGTGTGTGAAAGGCACCTCTTTACCACTACCCTACTGTCCGTAGTGAAAATAGTAGTGGCAAGTCCTTTTATCATGCCAGTGTATATCAGTACAGCTTCAGTGCTGTGGGTAACTTACAGATGACATTTTATAGGTCTCCTCAGTTCACTTTCGCGCCACAGGTCGCGGTGCTTAGTACAGAATTTTCCGTATGGGTTAGGGGCTTCTGCTGCTGTGGCCAGGGGGCTTTCATTCAACTTTACTGAGAGCTTAGATGCGTTATTAGCACTCTCTGTGGAATGCGGACATTAGATCAGCCAGTCAGAATGCTGATGCCATCTGCCGCTGCATGCCTGCACTCCAAGTTGACAGAGTGAAGCAGGGAAACGGCGAAATCTGCCTATCTTCAGGACAATGGTAAGAAGGATCAATGAGCGACTGAGGAAGAAAGGTAAGTACCACACACTTAACTGGAAGGAAGGGGCATGCTTGTTCTTCTTGAACAATCCTTGCCCATCATGTAACAAAGCCGAGAATAAAGCTTCCAGGCACAGAAAGATTTTACAGCGCCGCAGATACGATATACAAGCATTTGCAATGCAATAGGTCTCGCATGTAAGCAAGTTTGAGCTATTGGCATTGAAAATGACAATGCCTTTATTTATGTTTTGGTTTTTAAAAATAAATAAAAGGCTTTGTCATTTACAATGCCAATAGCTTAAACTCACGTAAATGCGAGACCTATTGCATTGCAAATGCTTGTTTAGCTGTGTCTGCAACTTTCTTCACTACCAATATATAGATATCACTTAGGCCTGTGTATATCACAAAATATTTAGATGCTTTTATCACTATGTCAGTGGGTATTTTATGTCATTTACAATGCCAATAGCTTAAACTTACGTAAATGCGAGACCTGTTGCATTGCAAATGCTTGTTTAGCTGTGTCTGCAACTTTCTTCACTACCAATATATAGATATCACTTAGGCCTGTGTATATCACAACATATTTAGATGCTTTTATCACTATGTCAGTGGGTATTTTATGTCATTTACAATGCCAATAGCTTAAACTTACGTAAATGCGAGACCTGTTGCATTGCAAATGCTTGTTTAGCTGTGTCTGCAACTTTATTCACTACCAATATATAGATATCACTTAGGCCTGTGTATATCACAAAATATTTAGATGCTTTTATCACTATGTCAGTGGGTATTTTACTGCCTGACTGGTTTCGTAGAAAGCTGTGTCAGATTAAACTCTGCTTGGCAGGTTAGATGTTTAATGGGGCATATACACATCCACAAGTATCTGACTGTCTGTTTTCAAAACATTAGAAATTTGAACATATATAGGTGAATAAATACCTCAGTGCCTGTATTCAGAATTAGTAACATACCTATAAGTGCCTTTGATACTGCTGGATATACATCTGCTTGGTGACTATGTTCCTGAATGTATAAGTGCTTCTATTGATCCATAAGTGGGTGAGACACAGTCTATGTGCTTTAGAAACAACTATGTCAGTTGCATCATGGGTGTTGTCATTCATATACTGCTTCACATAACAGTGTGCACTTGATGACTAACTTGCACAAACTCAAGTGGACAAGTGTCACTCTTTTAGCCAGAAACAACCATGCATTATGAGATACCTACAGCATATATCAGAGATCAGGTGCATGTACTAAAACATCCATTTAATACTTGACAAACTCATTTTACTAGCTGCTAGTGAGAGTCCAAAGCCACACTCTGCACTAGTAACCTGAATTCATATTTAAACACTACATGTTTAACCATGCCTGATAGTGCTATATTACACATGTCATTGAGAATAACTTTAAAGAACATATCTCACCATCTATGCACATACAGACCTGCCCTGTCATTTTCCAAAAGCAACACTGAGGGGCCGATTCTGATTCGGGCCGGAAATCTCTCCGACCGAGCCGGACCCGGAGAGATTTCCGACCGAATCGGACCCGTGCAGCCAGACCGAACGAGTACGATGCGCACGTATGCCATCGGACTCGATTCGGTCGGACTCCCATTGAAGTCAATAGGAGCCGGTCGTACAACGCGTACGCGGGCTCCCATTGACTCAATGGGTGTGAGGCAGACAAGGGCGCCCCCTACAGCGTGTACGTGGCGAAGCGACTCGCGCCGTACACGCACAGGTAGGGGGGACCCATGGGTCCCCCCTGTGTGCGACTCGCGCGGCTACGCATACAGGGGGGTCCGACACGGACCCCCAAAGTACGGCTCCGACTGCTCTTTCAAGCCGGAGTGCGCGGCTCGGTCGGACTGCTCGTGGCGCGCATCGTACTTACCCGGCCGGGGAACGTCTCCATTGCGCGTGCGAGTTGAGTCCGAGCGAGTCGGTCGGTGCGGTTCGACCCGGGAACGAGTCGGTCAGAGCGGTCGGGACGCCCGGACGAGTCGGTCGGCGAATTCGCATCGTACTCGCTCGCCCGGAGGCGCGTACGAATCGGTCGGGAAATAGGGCTCCGAATCGGATCCGGTTAAGCCGAATCCGATTCGGAGCCCTACCGGCCAAGATCGGAATCGGCCCCTAAGCAGTGTTTAATACATACATGTGGCCTTTGACTCAATCGTAATTAATAATCTTTACAGTGCATGGTTTCCACTTTGAATTCTATGAGTTCTATTCCTTTTTTATAATGGTACAAATAGGACTACAAATCCCACAATTCAAATAAAAACATTCTTAGGTAGCAGCACATCATTTATACACATATAGAACGTTCGCATCTTATAGTACATTATTATACATCACTTACAGACTGGACTAAAGAAGCTTAACTGCAATATACAGCTCCATGGAAACACTTTGTAAACTAACTTCACAGGCACCTAATATGCACCTACAACAAACTATATCTTAGTCACCTATTATTAGATATATAAAGACATGCACACGATCAGTTATAAACCATCTTAACTTTTTTTAAATACTCTTTTGTCTATTTCAAACTCTTTTATTACAATATGACACACTAAGATACCTTGTTAATCACTTTTTTATTTATAAAAAAAATGTAACTGACATACCAGAAAATTGAGTTTGTTGGTAAAAACATTTTTTTTCTCCTATTAGATAGATGCAATACTCTCAGGGTTTGTAAAAACGTAGCACAAGAATAGCACACCACTCTCATACAAAGCACCCATATATGGCAACCTTCTGAACTTTGCATTGCCTCATTCTGCAAAAGTCTGAAAATAAAAACATTCCTTTCATATTTCATTGTTGTAACTGCATTTCTGAATGGTTACTGTCTGGTAACCCTTTCACTGCCTTTGTGTCAATACTTGCGACGTAATTGCAATGATCGAGAGAAATTCGCTGCAAAAAACAGGCATCGGAAAACCTACTTTCCTTTATAGTTATATATTGTTAACACTATAGTGGAGCCTATTGTAAAATCCTCACAAGGTAATCTTACCTGCCTTATAAAACAATGAACCTAAACGTTTCTAATTTGTAAAAACTAATACTTGTCTCTTTAACACCCTTCCCCCCAATACACTTCAGCGCGTTCTCCATAGAAACCCACTCAAACCAGTAGGTCACAAGTTCACATTCCAGAAGGGCCATACTAGTTTCAAAAGGAACTACAGCAGGTGTAGTTTACTGCACATACTGTAAAGTATATCCAACTCTCTAATACATTTTTTTCTATTTACCAGAGCCAATGAAACATCTATTTACTTATCATTTCCAAATGCTACCTCCTTTTATTCACCTGCACATTCCCTCCATCCAATCACATTTTTAGTTTTTTTCATACCACCAGCACACTTGCAATTTCACTGTCTTTCATTGTACCAACTGTGATATTCAGCTGCAGACCTGTCCTGTATGCTACTCCTACTTCCTTCAAAATGCTTAGAGTGTGGATTTTGGGCCACCGCTATGCCTATTGGGCTGGTGAGGCTGCAAGAAAGAGAAGTATTGACAGGGGCTTGATTTTGGCTAATGTGGACATTACTTGGATTGGGCAGAGAGGAATAAAGTTTAATTAATTGCTGCCTTTGGTTAAAACCACTGTGGATTCACCAGCTACTAACCTCATAATTTTGCACTGTGGTGGCAACGGCCTAGGCACTTTTACTGGGGTAGGACTGAGAATCCAAATGAAGGAGACCTTTGCTGAATTAACGAGGCTTTTTTCCTTACACTGTCTTTGTGCACTCTAACACATGCCAAAGGCAGAAATGGAAGTCCTTTCATCAATTATATCCGCAGATTAACAAAGCCAAGAAACATGTTAATAAAACTGTTTCTACATTCCTCAGAGACCATAACATGGGCTCTATCTACAACAACAACCTGCGTTTTGATATGCATGGAATCTATAGAAATGATGGAGTACACTTTACATACGAAGGCAACAGGGTGTTTCTAAGCAACCTGAAACTCTGCATCCGGTCTTATGTGTAGCTGTCATATACACACAATCAACACACAGGCTCTTGTCAGAGCCACCCTAGTGCCCAAAATATTGTAAATTTTCTTTATAAAGATCCTTTTTTTAGTTTTTGGGAATCTTCGCAACAACCCCGCGGTCATCGTGAACACGTTGCGAAATTGCAAAACAAAAGCACACATTCAGTTGCCACCAGCACATCAAAAAATTATTTAAAAAAAATCATTCTAAACATTTCACTACACACACTACTATCTACACAACTAAATAAAAAACATGTTTCAACTCATGTTTCTCTTCTGAGTGTCTATAACAACCATCTTTAATACCTTTTTTCTGTTTTCGCAGTGACACTGGAAGCCACGACGATGTTGGTAACCTCGATGACCGTGCTTTTTTCACAAAGTGTAAAGCACATATATGCACATAATTTTAGACACTAGGGGTTTATTACTGTACTGTTTAAACATATTTTTCTACTGAGTTTCTATAAAAACCATCTTTGAAACCAATTTCTCGTGTTCGCGGTGATGGGAGTTGCAATAGCATCGGTAACTGCGACCATCGCAAATACGTTGTGAAAACGCAAAGCAAAAGCAGGAATTCAATATCCACCACCACATTCAAAATGTATAACTGTATAATTCATTCTAACCATCACACTAGATAAAATCATTATCTAAATAACTCTACAAAAACATGTATCAGTCTCTGAATGTCTCTGAAACACTGTATATGAATAATTGACTGGGTTATGTGACTGGCTGTGTGAATGTGTCACTGAGTTACTCAGTGAGTGCATGAGGGTCTAAGTGGGTCTGTGACTGGATGCATGAGTGTCTGAGTGGATGTGTCAGTGGATGCATAACCATCTGAGTGGGTCTGCGACTGGTTGTATAAGACTCTTAGTGGGTCTTTTAGTGGGTGCATGACAGTCTGAGTGTGAACAATGGATGGCTGCATTAGTGTATGTCTAGATCTTTCAGTGGGTATATGAGTCTCTGAGTGGGTCGCTGAGTGGCACTATATGTCTCTTATTGGCTCTGTCAGTAGGCACATCTATCTTTGACTAGGCATGTGACTGTGTGCATGAGTGTCTGAGTGGGCCTATCACTGGGTGCATCAGTGTCTTACTGGGTCTGTAAGTAAGTGTCTTAGTCTCTGAGTGGGGTCTGTTACTCAGTGCATGAGTCTCTGAGTGGATCTGTAAGTGGGTGCATAAGTGTCTGAATAGATTTGTGACTGGGTGCATGAGTCTCTGAGTAGGTATGTCACTGTGTGCATGACCATCTCAGTGAGTATAGGAGTGGGTGCACAAGTCTCTCAATGGGTCTGTGAGTAGGTGCATAAGTCGCTAAGTGGGGTCTGTGAGTGAGTGCCTGAGTCTCTGTGTGGGTATGAAAGTGGGTGAATGAGTCTCTGAGTGGATATGTAAGTGGACACATGAGTCTTTGAGTGGGTCTGTGAGTGGGTGTATAACTCTATGAGTGGGTATGTGAGTAGGCATATAAGTCTCTGAGTGAGTTTGTGATTGGCTGCATGAGTGTCTGGGACGGTCTCTCATTGGGTGAATGAGTCTCTGAATAGGTCTGTGAGTGGGTGCATGAGTCTCAAAGTGGGTATGCAAGTGAGTGCATGAGTCTCTGAGTGGGTATGTGAGTGGGTGCATGAGTCTCTGAGTGGGTATGCGAGTGGGTGCATGCCTCTGTGTGGGTCTGTAAGTATGTGCATAAGCCTCTGAGAGGGGTCTGTGAATGGGTGCATGAATCTCTGTGTGGGTATGTGAGTGAGTGTATGAGTCTCTGAGTATGTATATAACAGGGTACATGAGTCTCTCAGTGGGCCTCTGACTAGCTGCGTGGTTGTGTGAGTGTGTCTGTGACTGGCTAAATGAGTCTCTGAGTGGGTTTGCGACTTGGTGCATAAGTGTCAGAATAGGTATGTGAGTGGGTGCATGAATATCTGAGTGGGTATGTGAGTGGCTGCATGAGACTCTGTGTGAGTATATTAGTGAGTGTGTGAATGTTTGAGTGGGTATGTGAGTGGGTGAGTCATTGTTTGAGTCTGTCTCTGAGTGGGTGTGTCAGTGTCTGAGTAAGTCTGTGAGTGGGTTCATCAATATGTGAGTGCATCTCTGAGTGGGTGTGTGAGTGTATAAGTAAAACTGTTGGCAAGTGTGTATATATATATATATATATATATATATATATATTCGCTGAAAAAACCATAGGTTTCAGGGACATTATAGTTAGAAATTATCATTTAAAAAACCTTTGAAATTCACTGAAAAAACCATAGGTTTCAGGGACGTTATAGTTAGAAATTAGCATTTAAAAAACCATAGAAATTCATTGAGAAAACCATAGGTTTCAGGGACGTTATAGTTAGTTGGACATTTCACTCATACAAAACCAGAGAAATTCGGCCGTTATAGTTAGTTGAGCTGACTATAACTCGTGCCCCCGCAATGCACTGCTGATGACGTCACATATTACATCATTCATGACATGGTCAGTGACATCACTGATGACATCTCAAATGACATCACTGATGACATCATCCAGTGAATGTGTGATTCTGTAAAGTTTAAATATGTTTTATATATATATATGCCAAGGTGTATTGAAGAATGAGTGGGTGTATAAGTGTCTGAATGGATGATTTACTAGGTGCGTGACTGACTGTATAAGTGAGTGATTAATCGTGACTTACTGAATGCATGGGTTAGTGTCTAAACTGTGTGAATGTCTGTATTAGTCTGTCAGTTGGTGTGTAAGCGGCTGCATGGGATGGAGAGTAGCTACATGAGTGTCTATATGGGTTATTGATTGGTTGTCTGAGTATCTGTATGGGTGCCCGAGTGTCTGTGTGGGTGGGTGGGGGTGTGTGACTCTGTGCATAGATGTGTGAGTTGATAATTCACTGTGTGTATGGGATCAAGAGTGCATCTGTGAAGGGCTGTAGGGGTAGGTGAGTGTGTGTAAGGGTGTGTTGGTGAGTGAATGGTTGTCTAAGTAGTACATGTGTGAGTAACTATATATGTGAAAGGCAGTATATGTGAGTGTTGGGGTATATAAATCACTATATGTGAGAGTGAGTGATTGTGAGAGTGGCTGTATGGATGAGTGTGTGCTTGTATCAGTGATTGTATAAGAGAGTAAGTATGTGTTAGTATCTGTATGAATACGTGAGGTGGTGTGTGTATAACTGTATAGGTGAGTAAATGGGAGTGTGAATGATTCTTTGCATGATTGACTAGGTGTGTGAGTAACTCTATGGATGAGTGGCGATGTGTGAGTGTCTGCATAGGTGTATGAGTGCAAATGATAGTGCTGTATTGATAAATGACTGCATGTATGAGTGACTGTATGGGTGAGTGAGTGGATGTGTGTGTAGACCTATGAATCAGTGAGTGGGTATGTACTAACTGGTATTGGTGTGTCTATGGTTTCGAGAATGGTATATCAAAGGTTATATTAGAGTGTGAGGAGGTGCATCAGATGATCACGTGGATGATGTCATCAGTGATGTCATCAGTGATGTCACTGACCATGTCATGAGTGATGTAATATGTGACGTCATCAGCAGTGCATTGCGGGGGCGCAAGTTATAGTTAGCTCAACTAAGTATAATGGCCGAATTTCTCTGGTTTTATACGAATGAAATGTCCAACTAACGATAACGTTCTTTGACTGTACCTTACAACAGACTCATACAAAGTAGCCTAATCACTAATCCGTCTCCCAAGATGTCTTAAACCTCACTTTTCTCTTGAAAGTTCAATATTCATCGACTGCTCAGAATATTAGGCCTACCAAATATAAAACAGCAATCCTAAGCATATCACTGTTGTAAGTCTGACCAGGTTTGTGAAGGTATGCATGCTTGTGTCTCTGCTTTTACCTAGTGACACGTTACATAAAAATAAACATACAAATACTTGAATACCTGTGTTTCAAACAGCATACTCTGTAAATTTGTGTACAAAAAGGTATAAGTAAGAGAATGCATAAAGAAGCAACAGATGTGCAGAAAGAGGCAAGAGGGGTGCAAAAAAAGCAAGAGAGATGCAGAAAAAAGCAACAGAAGTGCACAAAGAACCAACGGAGGTGCAGAAAGAGGCAAGAGGGGTGCAGAAAGAGGAAAGAGGAATGCTGAAAGAGGCAAGAGAGATGCACAAAGAGGGAAGAAGGGTGCAGAAAGAGGCAAGAGGGGTGCAGAAAGAAACAAGAAAAGTGCAGAATGAAGCAACAGGGGTGCAGAAAGAGATAAGAGGGGTGCAGAAAGACACAAGTGGGGTACAGAAAGAGGCAACAGACATGCAGAAGGAGGCAAGAAAATTGTACAAAGAGGCAAGAGAGTTGCAGAAACAGACAAAAGAGGTGCCGAAAGAGGGAACAGGGGTGCAGACAGAGGCAAGAGAATTGCAGAAAGAGGGAAGAGGGGTGCAGAAAGAGGCAAGAGCAGTGTAGAAAGAAGCAACAGAGGTGCAGAAAGAGGCAAGAGGGGTGCAGAAAGAGGAGAGAGGAGTGCAGAAAGAAGCAAAAGAGGTGCATAAAGAGGCAAGAGGGATGCAGAAAAGAGGTAAGAGCAGTGCAGAAAGAAACAAGAGATGTGCAGAAAGAGGCAAGAGAGGTGCAGAAAGAGGCAAGAGATGTGCAGAAAAAGGGAAGAAGGGTGCAGAAAGTAGCAAGAGAAGTGCAGAAAGAAGCAAGAGCAGTGCAGAAAAACCAACAGAGGTGCAGAAAGAGACAAGAGGGGTAAAGAAAGAGGCAAGAAAAGTGTAGAAAGAAGCAAAAGAGGTGCAGAAAAAGGCAAGAGAACTGCAGAAAAAGGCAAAAGAGGTGCATAAAGAGGCAGGAGAGGTGCACAAGAGGCAAATGGGGTATAGAAAGAGACAAAAGGGGTACAGAAAGAAGCATGATAAGTGCAGAAGGAAGCAACAGAGGTGCAGAAAGAGGCAAGAGGGGTGCAGAAAGAGGCAAGAGGAGTGCAGAAAGAAGCAACAGAGGTGCCGAAAGAGTCAAGAAAGGTGCAGAAACAGGCAAGAAAGGTGCAGAAAGAGGGAACAGGGGTGCAGAAATAGGCAAGAGAGGTGAAGAAAGAGGGAAGAGGAGTGCAGAAAGAGGTAAGAGGGGTGCAGAAAGAAGCAAGTGAGGTGCAGAAAGAGGCAACAGAGGTGCAGAAAGAAGCAAGAGAAGTACAGAAAGAAGCAAGAGAGGTGGAGAAATAGGGAAGAGGGGTGCAGAAAGAGGCAAGAGGGATGCAGAAATTTGCAAAAGAGGTGCAGAAAGAAGCAAGAGCATTGCAGAAAGAACCAACAGAGGTGCAAAAAGAGGCAAGAGGGGTGCAGAAAGAGGTAGGAGAGGTGCACAAAGAGGCAAGAGGAGTACAGAAAGAGGCAGGAGGGGTGCAGAAAGAAGGAAGAGAAGTGCAGAAAGAAGCAACAGAGGTGCTGAAAGAGGCACGAAGGGTGCAGAAAAGGCAAGAGAAGTACAGAAAGAAGCAACAGAGGTACAGAAAGAGGCAAGAGAGGTGCAGAAACAGGCAGTAAAGGTGCAGAAAGAGGGAACAGGGGTGCAGAAATAGGCAAGAGAGGTGAAGAAAGAGGGAAGAGGAGTGCAGAAAGAGGTAAGAGGGGTGCAGAAAGAAGCAAGTGAGGTGCAGAAAGAGGCAACAGAGGTGCAGAAAGACGCAAGAGAGGTGCAGAAACAAGCAAGAAAAGTGCAGAAAGAGGCAAGAGAATTGCCAAAAGAAGCAACAGAGGTGTAGAAAGAAGCAAGAGAAGTGAAGAGACAAGTGAGGTGCAGAAAAAGACAAGAGAGGTGCAGAAAATGGCAAGAGAACTGCAGAAAGAGGCAAGATGGATGCAAAAAAGGGAAGAAGGGTGCAGAAAGAAGCAATAGAGGTGCAGAAAGAAGCAAGAGAAGTGCAGAAAGAAACAAGAGAGGTGCAGAAAGAAGAAAGACGTATGCAGAAAGAGATAACAGGGGTGCAGAAAGAAGCAAGAGAGGTGCAGAAAGAGGCAAAAGAAGTGCAAAAAGATGCAACAGTGGTGCAGAAGGAGGGAAGAGAACTGCAGAAAGAGGCAAGAAAGTTGCAGAAACAGGCAAAAGAGGTGCAGAAAGAGAGAACAGAGGTGCAGACAGAGACAAGAGAGGTGCAGAAAGAGGCAAGACGGGTGCAGAAAGAGGCAAGAGAAGTGCAGAAAGAAGGAACAGAGGTGCACAAAGAGGCAAGAGGGGTGCAGAAAGAGGGAAGAGAGGTGTAGAAGGAGGCAAGAGAGTTGCAGAAAGAGGGAAGAAGGGTGCAGAAAGAGGCAAGAGGGGTGCAGAAAGAAGCAACAGAGGTGGAGAAAGAAGCAACAGAGGTGAAAAAAGAGGCAAGAGGGGTGCAGAAGAGGCAACAGAAGTGCAGAAAGAAGCAACAGAGGTGCAGAAACAGGCAGGAGAGGTACAGAGAGAGGCAACAGGGGTACAGAAAGAGGCAAACGAGGTACAGAAAGAGGGAAGAAGGGTGCAGAAAGAGGCAAGAGGGGTAGAGAAAGAAGCAAGTGAGGTGCAGAAAGAGGCAACAGAGGTGCAGAAAGATGCAGGAGAGGTGCAGAAATTGGAAGAGATGAGCAGAACGAGGCAAAAAAGTACAGAAAACGAAAGAAAGGTGCAGAAAGAAGCAACAGAAATGCAGAAAGAAGCAAGAGAGGTGCAGAAAGAAGCAAGAGTGGTTTGCACACCATTAGTACTAATTTAATACCCACATTTAGCAGTAAGTAAAAGGTGACCATTCTAGGTTTGCAAAGGGCCTTCTATCACGCTGTAACACTTGTCACTGCATTTTTGGTAACGTTTGAGCCATTTGAGCTAGGAACAAGGTTTTTTTTGTTCAAATCTGCAGATTATGCAGCAGATGATGGATTATGTGGCAAATGCGGAAAATGTATAACTGTGCAAAAGTCAGTGCAGCCAAACAGTCGCATAATTCCAGTGGCCCTGCTCATACCTCTGACTAGGTCCAGAAGTGCTCCTCAGTGGTTCCTTCTTTTTTTGTCTCATTGGGTTTATAGTTTAGCTTCTATGGAAACGAGGAAGAGTCAACCTGAAGTTACCACTCCACAACACAGACTATCACACCACACAATTACTCTCCATTACACATAATCCCTCTCTACATAATTCCTATACACTAAATACCACATACTTTCTATCCACATAATTTCACTGCACACATTCCACATAATTCCACTACACACAACCTACATCCACTCCACTCCAAGAAACATTAATAAAACACTTTTACATTTACAACCCCAATAGCTGTAACTCTCGCAAATGCGAAACCTATTACATTGCAAATGCTTCCTTAACTAGTAGTCGCGTTTGTAGAAATATGGAGAAAGGGGGCTGGGCCTCCGACCACCGCTCAGGAATTTAGCTGCGTACGACGTACAGGAGGTACCAGGAGGGCTTCTTGGCCCCCAAAGTCTCTCAGGAGAAAAGTGGACTTCATTTCCCAACCCGTAGTGTGCCAGGAGGCACGTTTGCAGAGTGGTGGAGAAAGGGGGGCATGGCCTCCGAAGACCTCTTAGCAATCCCACTGTGTGGGACTTACTGGAGGTAACAGGAGGAGTAGTTGGCCCACAAGCTTGGGGGCCAACTTCCCCTCCTATTACATCCAGTAAGTCCCGCACAGCAGCATTGGTAAGTTCTCATAGCAGGCCATGCCCCCTTTGCCCACCAGTCTGCAAACACGCTCCCCGGCGCACTCTTGGATGGGGAGTGAAGTCCCCTTCACTGCTGGGGTTGGTTAGGGGCCAACTAGCCTACCTGTTACCTCCAGTAAGCCCCACACAGTGGGATTGCTGAGAGGTGGACACAGGCTATACCCCCTTTGTCCACCACTCTGCAAACACGCCTCTTGGTGTGCTCTTGGTTGGGGGAGGAAGTCCCCTTACCTCCTGTTACCTCCAGTAAGCCCCACAAAGCTGGATTGCTGAGAGTGGTCCAAGGCCACGCCCCCTTTTTAAACCACTCTGCAAATGTGCTGCCTGGCGCACTGCTGCTTGGGGGATGTAGTCCGCTTTAGTCCTGAGGTCCTCAGGACACAAGAGGATCTCATCGCCCCACCAGCAGTGCGCCAAGAGGCGCATTTGCAGAGTGGTGTAAAAAAGGGCGTGGCCTCGGACCACCTCTGAGCAATCCCACTGTGTGGGGCTTACTGGAGGTACCTGGTGGGCTAGTTGGCCCCTAAGGACTCTTAAGATTCGAGGGGACTCAATCCCCCAACCCAGAACGTGCCAGGAGGCGTGTTTGCAGAGTGGTGCAGGGAGGGGGCGGGGCCTCCGGTGAAATGCCGGTTTTTCTATACTTTTGATATTTTTAGAAGGGGGCTGTGTGGCCCCCCTTCTCTTACTATTTTTTGGGACCTGGGGACCCCATCCCACAGGGCCTTAGCCATTTTTTAAACTTTTTTTTTTTTAAACGGGAAAGGGGCTGCATGGCCCCCCTCTCTGGGCCTCCTTTGGCCTTGGGGACCCCATCCCAAGAGGCCTGCCCTGCTTTTTTTATTATTACTTTTGTAAGGGGGCTGCGTGGCCCCCCTCCTGTGGCCAATTTTGGCCCCAAAGACCCCATCCCCCGGGGCCCGGACTTATTTTAAAAAATATATATTTGTATTCGGGAGGGGGGCTGCGTGGCCCCCCTTCCCTGGGCCATTTTTGGCCCCAGGGACCCCAATCCCCGGGGCATGGCCTCTTGTTGTGGACCGTGGGGGAAGCCCCAAAGCCCCCGCAGTCCCAGCCGGCTCCCCGCCTCCTGCAGAGCCGGCTTTGCTTTTGGAGAAGGGGAGCTGCTAACATGCAGCTCCCCTTGTCCAAAAAGCAATTCTCCTTTGCTTCTTGGAAGCAAGAGCAGGTTTCCTGCTCTCACTTCCAAGAAGCAAAGCAGTGTTTGCAATGACAGGGTGGGAGCCGTGCTCCTGCCCTGTCATTGCAAACTGCAATGTGGGCACCCCGGGACATTGCAGGAGCCGGCCCTGGGGGGTGATGGTCCCCAGGCCCATCTAGGGCTCCAGGCATGGCCCCCCTCCCAACAAGTTTAAAGCCCTGGGGAGGTGGTGGTCCCCGGGGCAGTGTGGGGGGACTCAAGCCCCCCCACACTTTGTTTTTTAAAGTAGCCCCGGGGAGGTGGTGGTGCCCGGGGCATGGGGAAGCCCACGAGGCCCCCCACCCAAAATAATATAAAGCCTTGGGGAGGTGGTGGTCCCTGGGGCTTGGGGTGCCCGCGAGTCCCCCCACCCTAAAATAATTAAATGCCCCGGGGAGGTGGCGGTCTCCAGGGCAGCGTGGGGGGGCAGGAGCCCCCCATGCATTTTTTTTAAAAAGCCCCAGGGAGGTGGCGGTCCTGGGGCTGCGGGGGCCCCTGCGGGTGCCCGCATATAATTTCCTTATTGCCCCCGGGACCTGGCCTCCCTGGGGCTCAAAGAAACGAAGCGCTGGAGCCCGCGCTTTGTTTTTTTCTATAAATCTTTGGCCGGATTCGCGCATCCAGCGCAAATTCGGCCGAAAATATTTTTTAAAAATGCTTTTTTTGGCCCACGGGGTCAGGGTGTTTCTACCCTGCCCCCTTTTCTTGTTTTTTATCTTTTTTTTTACTGTTTTCTTCTGACTCTGTTCTACCGAGTCACAAGATGGATGCCAACACATTTTGGTTTGGAGTGTTGGCAGCCAATCAGAATGAAGCTCGTGCTCGGGAGGGTTTGCAAATCCTCCTCGGCACTCAGATATCGATATTTTTATTTTTTTAATTTCTCAGGAACTACTGTCGCTTTCTGAACCAAGAGCTACCTTTTTGCCAAATTTCGTGTAATTCCGTTCGGCAGCTCGGGCTGTAGCCGTGTCTAAAGCTCCTATGGAAATTAACATGGAGAAAACGTGTTTTGGGACCCCCCTTTTTTCTCGGCCCCCGCTTGACGAATCACCCCGAAACCTTCAAGACAGGAGCTGACCTGAGTGAACCATTAATTTTGAAAATTTTGCGAAGATTTGTTAAATGGCGCCAAAGATATTGGCAAAAGAAAAAACGCTTTTTGAATAGAAACATGGTCCTAATTATAGCTACCTACTGGCGACCACCAGTAGGTAATATGTATATGTGCATTTTTTTTATTTCCCTAATAACTTTGGTGCCATTTGAAGAATCTTCACAACACTTTCTAGGAAACAATTCACCCACCTCAGTTCTCTTCTGTACACATTGGGTTGATCCCATCCCATGTAAGTATGTGGGTTAAAGAAGGATGGTTTTGGATGGTTTTGGATGGTTTTGGAGGTGTTGCTGTATGTTGTTGGATGTCTGCCTGAGTAATGGTGGTTGATTCTATATCTGATGGTTTGCTTGATGCAGTATTGTAGTGGTTGTTTGGGTGTAATATTCTGTGTATGTGTGTATTTGACTTTGGTTCATATATACATTTATTTTTGAGTGTTGGTATATGAATGTGGCTGTGTGGTAGTGTAATTGTGTGTATGTAGGTATAACAAGCATTTGCAATGCAATCAGTCTCGCCATTGGGACCTTGTAAGTGTTTAGCCAGAGCTATTGGCTCTGCCAATGTGTTTAAGTAATGTTATTAAAAATTACTTAATTTAACGACAGCCCACAAACCACTCTGTACAGACTTCCCATTGCAAGGGCTACTAGAATTATGTGGCAAATGTATCTGAATAATCTGACACGGTTATTGAAATTATGCAGCATGTTCTCTGGCAGAATTAATTTTATTCATTTGAGCTAAACAAAATATTATTTGAAAAAACTGCAAATAGAGTGACAAACTATGGGGAAAATTCGGTAAATTCATAATTACAAGGCATGCGCTGCAGCCACAAAACACAATAAAGGTACAGGTTCTGACCATTAGTATTCTGGATGTAAAATATTTAATAATTGAATTGATGTGCTTTAAACCTAATCTCTCGTACCCCTCTTATTACCCCCTTACCTAACAACTCTCTGGTTAGTATTTTGTGTGATATATTTTCTCTATTCATATTCTCGTACTCAATATGCAATTATTGTTATAATGAACAGCGCTTTAATGCATCTAGGCGAAGAAGCGCTTTACAAAAACACTGTAATTCATTCATTCATTCATAAAACTTTATTTCGGCTATTACGGCCATAAAAGTACATACATATACACAACCTCTTAAAATTAATATCAAGAAAAAGTACGATGTCGTAAGAACCACTTATTATGAAATAGTACAAGCATAGATAGCAGTACTGATCGCTCATTGGGAAACAGGGAATTAAAAATAATAATCATCACTATGGGCAATATAATCACTGCAAGCCAATCATAAAAAATATAGATTAAACTAAAAATATTAAAAGAAAATTCACAGCCTATGTTTTTATATAAAACCTAAGTTGCAGTAGCGGCCAATTAAAAGCAGGTCTTAATAGATCTCGTATCAGTTGTTTGATAAAATACCTACGCTTACAGGCTAGATTTTTTGCCAAAACTAGGGTCACAATGGTTGACAGACGGGAGCAGGTATTACTAATTCTCACATCGATTTTTCAATAGATACCTTCGCTTACACCACATTGCAAAGAGAAACTTAGAGATTGCAACAACAAAAACCGGGTTGGTATCAGATTTTAAAACGCTGTAGGATTCCTTATAATTTCTAATACCTAGGTTCCTACACAGTTGAGTAACCCACTTTAACCTTGCCCACTTATATGCCAAGCAGAAGAACCTCACATGAATTACAGTTTCCTCCTCTACTAGGCACCCCGGGCAAAGGTGGGTGGTAGCGCCTGCCCATTTGTTGGTGAGTGCATGGAGCGGCAGCGTCCCATATCTAAATTGCAAAAACAGTTTTTTTGCTGTTGGCGGTTGAATAAAATCCAACACCTGCTCCAATTTATATTGCTGTTTCATATCCAGGAACCCATAGGTTAAACTAGAAGAATTAGCGGTCTGTAAAATGCATGACAATTTATACCCCTTCAGTACACAAACCAAGGATTTTTTTGAGATAGCTGAGCAAGACTCCTCCGGTGCGGACCATAGGTCCTCCCTTCCTATCGCACGGAATGAGTCTCTGATAAAGGAGAACCACGGGATATTACCCGCCCCAGAGTGGACATTACAGCCTTTAATTCCTCTCTATAATGTCCTAGCTCTGGCGTACTCCACAGCCGTCGCCAGTAAAGCAGTGGGCGAGAAGCAATTAGGTCTGCAATGGGAAGGATGCCCAGATCCATCCTTAGTGGCGTTAAAGGAGTACTTTTAGGCAAACACAGGATTTGTCTCATAAAATTATTTTCTGTTATAGTGAGGGCATTAACTAAGCTATGTCCCCAAAGTTCGGCCCCATTCATAGTTGCCCCCTAGCTTGGACCTTGTAGATTTCTACAGGCGGGCTTATAACCTTTAGGGCACATCTCTTATAAACCTTTAAAATCCCCCGACTGCCTGAATTAGCTTTAAATTAGCTTTGTTAATTTGGGGTCCCCACCCCATTTTATCGTTTAATGTGAGGCCCAAATAATCAAAGATAGGAACCCTTTCTAAGGGTCCATCATCCATTCTTGGGTGCGGACAGTTTATAGAGTCAGCGTGGAAGACCATATATTTTGTTTTCTTAATATTTACTACCAAATTCCTCCTTTTACAAAACCGACTAAATTCCTCTAATACACGCTGCATCCCCATTGGTGATTTCGAGAGGAGCAGGGTATCGTCCGCAAACATTAGGGCAGGAAATTTGCGGTTGGCTAGTTTTGGGGAATCAATGTCCTTAACGGCAAGAAGGTCTCCTATTAACCCGTTGAGAAAGAGTGAGAAAAGGGTTGGTGCAAGCACACAACCCTGCCTCACCCCTTTCCTACAGGAAAAGGAGCCGTTAATTTCCCATTCTTGCCGGACCTTACCCTAGCAAATGTTCCCTCGTGGAGGCGTTTAAACTGGTGGCAGAGGTATGGTGGTACTCCCAAATCCAGCAAGATTCCCCACAGCTGGTCACGATCCACCATATCAAACGCCGATTTGAGATCCACGAATGTAAGGTACAGACTACCACCCTCCAAAACTATATGCTTCCAATAGATCAATTGAAGCCTAAACAACTGATCTATAGTAGATGTTTTACATCTGAAGCGTGCCTGTAAAGGGGTTAAAATATTAAGGTCTTCCATCCATTCCTGGAGTCTTCCCAGTAAGACTCTAGCAAAAATCTTTTGAGTTACATCAATAAGGCTGATTGGCCTGTAATTTGCCGGTTCTATGGGAGACCCTTTTTTATAAATAGGAATAATCTCAGCCCCGGCCCACGTAGGGGGGGGTGGCAAACCATAAAGAATGGCATTAAATAATGTCTGGAGGTATGGGGCCCAAACAGTCTGTTCATTTCTATACAAGTCCCCGGGGATTCTATCCAGCCCAGGAGCTTTGTTTGGCAGTATTTTGGCTAGGGCAGAAAATACCTCGGCCAAGGTACATGGGGGTATATCCCCAAAGGGAATCAAAGGTATGACAACAAACCGATATCCCACTCTCACTAGGTCCATTACAGGGGCTTGAATATAAATCTTTAAAGTAAAGACGCCAGGCTTCCTCAGCAATATTAGGCTCGAGGGTAGACCTACCCTCTATCTTCCCGGTGTGGACTAAATTCCAGAAAGCTCTTGTGTCTTTAACATCCAAGGCATTCTTAATGGCCTGCCATCTTTCCATTTCCCATTCAGATTTCGTAGCTAAAATAATTTTTTTTTAAAACACCCTTGCTTCCCTTATTTGCATACTATCCCCCCCCCCTCAGGCTTGACAACAGGGCTCTCTTCGCATCCCTGCATGACCTATTGTACCAGGGGTTTTTATCTCTGCGATGGTTACTCTTATTGGGCTTACTGCTATAAAAAAAATCCGCCAGGCATGCAACCATGTTAAGATGGATTTTGCCTAGATCTTCATCAGGTTCTAAGTTAGCACTGCTTCCAGAGACAAGACTTGCTTTTTCTAACAGGGGAATAATGCTAGTATACATATCCGCCATTACTTCTGGAGCTTGGATTATTGAGCCCCAGCGTATTCTTCTCCCTCCTTCAACCACTATCAAATTGTCTAGTAGCGGGTTTTCCAGGTCTTGCCCTACTTCCACTACATGACTATCTAGGGTTACGACCAATGGATTGTGGTCGCTTTCATCACGGGGAGGACAGAAAACTTCACAACCTTATGCCAAATTTCAACATTTATTAAAATATAATCAATTATTGTTGCCTGCCCAGTTCTATCGAAGGTGGGATGCCCAGGATTATCATCAGGGAACCGGCCATTACATGCCCTCAATGAATAGGTGAGGGTAAGAGAGGTTAATTGCAAGACTAGTGGGGTCCACCCCCTTATCGGGTACGCATTAGACGCTGGAATTAACCATGATGAATCCTCGTCACTGGAGATAGGTGTTGACAACCCACTAAGGGGTTCAAAGTGACAATTAAAATCCCCACCAATTAAAAAATACGCTTCCCCAGACAGTAAATTAAGAAGAACAGCCAAACAATCTAACGTCGGCGAAGTTTGCCCATACTTAACTGGGCGAGAGTAGACATTGATAATGGCCAGCTTTGGAAGGTTTCTATGGGTGAGAAGAATACATAAAATATCAGGTGAATGAGTTTCTATTCTCTTCACCGTACAACCCAAGTGGGTGCTTACCCAAATACACAAACCCCCCGACGGTCTACCCCTTGGGCCCTTCACTGCCGCTTCACAATATGCTGCAAAACCTACTCTATATAATGATCTTACTGCCCAAGTTTCTTGGAATAAGCAAATGTCATGGGAGTCTATGAAATCGCCCCAATCGGGAAGATCCAATCTGGACATTAGGCCCGCAATATTCCACGACAGGATCCTGGGGCCATGTGATCTTGCTTCCAACTCACTCTCATAGGTCACCTCATAAAATCCCCTATTTATAACTTCTAGGGGCTCGCAGTTGTTATCAGCAGTCCCTAATGTTTCAGAGTTTAATGCCACCTCACTGGTTGTAACAATACTATTCTTAGGTGCATCTAAGGGTTTCCCCACTTCCCCACTGTCACTAATTTTAGTGGTTTTGCTTGTCTCCTCATTCCCCTTCTCATTGCTTAATACGGCCTGTTGGTTTATTACCTCAGCCCCCATACCTAAAGGACTATTACACGACTGTTTGTCTGTGATAAGTGGGCAAAAGTCGGTTGGGGTCAGTCAATCCACCTGGTCTAAAACACTAAATCTATTGCTGAGGGGGATACTGGATACAAAACAAATACCATCGTTCACTCCTCTATTGGAGGCATTATCTAACTGGGCTCTCCCTACCCCATTCCTACCTAGATATCCAAATTTCTCCATGGTGGTTGGGGAGGGTAAAAGTAACTTAAGTCAAAAGACTGAATACCAGTTTTTGACCTTTGGTGAGACCACTCGCATATATGTTTGACCACCCATCTATCTCTAAAATTAATAATAATACAATCGCCCGCTAAGTCTTTCACTCTTCGGCCCACCCAGCTTACTCTACGGGCAAACAAGATTTGACTTTGCACATTCGGCGGGAGAGGTCTGTTGTTATTCAGCCAATGAATAGATTTATTTTTTAGTTCATTATAAGATTCTACACTATCTTTGTCTAATTCAGGCACCCCGGTCAGTACGACGACATATGGTGAGGAATCAGGGGGTAAGTCAATAAATGGCAAAATATGCTTAGACTCCCTGGGATTAGATCTTTCCTTTGGTCCTCCAAGCAGTTTTTGTGCCAAACCCCTCCCAAGGATTGCTGTACTGCTCTTTCACCACGGGGACAACCTGTACCTCGTTGGGCCACTACACCACTATAGGCGGTAGATCCGACTGCATCACTCCCACTAGGTGAAGCATCCACTGTGTTAGGTGTAATTAAGGTAGAGAATGGGTGTTTAGAGACTACAGAATCCCGAGTTATATTGTAATTAAATAGTCTATTATTTCGAAGCGGTTAATTTTTACACCAAGGCTGCACAACAGAGCATCTGTAAAGCCACGTGCACGTTAAAGGCCTATGCACCAGGCATGCACAGTTCCGGTCTTACTGCTCAGCATGGTGTCTATGACACTCTACGCACTGATGCAAAGCCTCGGCACCAGTGTTGCAGGTGCCATTCCGTCATCTCACCAACTTTTCATCCTGGAGTGTCACTTCTACAGAGTATATCAGAGGCTCGTTCATTTTTGGGTGAGGAGTATCAGCAGTGAAACCCACAGGCTTCATCAAGAGGACCAATGTTTAGCAGCAGTACTTCCTTATCGCAACTAAGATGGTGGCACCAGCTTGTCACCTAATACCACTAATGGAAATTTGAGGGCTACACTAGCGGTGTTACCCGCCTAGTGGTATTCTAAATCAAGTACAATGGTGGACTTGCAGCTGACACCAATAGTTTGCCTCAAATGCACCATTTGGATGCAGGGTACAATAACCACTTATAGAAACTGTTATATCAAATGACAATAGAATTACATCCACAATATTGATAGTATAGGTGGAGTTAGGAACAGTAATTATATAATTTCTATGATGATGTAGTTTTAGATTATGCACTGAATGAAATATTATTATAGGTCAAAATGATTTACCTTGATATATTGACTTACAAGCGTCTTACATGTTGAGTAAGACTCCACGCGGATAAGCTGTTAAGATGGTGTATTGTACATCCACACACAGAGAGACAACCTTCAGCTGACCTAATCAGTCGATCACTAACTGGCCTGAAATCACACCCATATGATTCCAGCTGTGGCACTGTAGCACGTCAGAAAGTAAATAACTTGAAATACCACACATAACACCCACATCACAGCCCATTACACTGATGCTTTTGTGTCAGGTTAGTGCTCGGAAAGCTGTATTGCCAGCAATACTAATTAAGGGATAATGTTTCTTTATGTTATTCATATGCAGTACCTGGGCATTCTGAGATAGGGTGTGCTGGTCGTCTGCTCCATTTAGCCTGCTGGAGGACATCGCTACGATCATCCGCTCCCCTCCTGCACAACCCCATCACTACCGCTGTTCATGAGGCAAAAAGGATCGGCATTGTGTCACCTTTAAAGAAATGTGTGCCTTCAAAATAAGGCCACACAGCACACGCGTCTGGCATGGGGGGCGGGTGGGGGGAAGGGGATGGGGTTTCAATTAAAATTTTAAAAAACTTACCTTCCCGGGTCGCGCAACGTCGCGGCTCCTGCCTGGGTCCCGTTTTCCTGCTGAACAGGAAGCAGGCAGCCTCCCTCCCCTCCCCTAAGCCAATCACAACACTGCAATAGCAGCGTTGCGATTGGTGGGGACAGTGCCCAGATGGGCGCCTACGGAGAGGCCATGTTCTCTATGTAGCCTCATAGAGAAAATCCAGAGTGCGCATGACTGGTTTGGTTGGCCCCAGAAGGCCAACCAAACAGTCAGGGCCCACAACATTGGGCAAGCCACTCCTCCATGACCTGCCCACCCGCCCGCCCCCAACCAGGCATACCCTCCCACCCGCCCCCAACCAGGCATACCCTGCCTTCTGCTTTCTCGCAGCGCGAAAAGCAGAAACCTAAAATGGTATTTATAATACCATTTTAGGTTTCTGCTTCTCGCACTGCGAGAAAGCAGTGGTGCGACGCACCTCCGCCCTAATGGGGGAGCCGCCCCTGATGTCTGAACTACCCAAAGCCTGGCAGAACTTTACCAAGCTCCACAACTCAGTCGACTTACCCAAACACTGCTAGAATATCCCCAAGCTCTACGAGACACACAGCCCAAACAAGAATGGAACCAGCTGAGGTAAACAGTCAGAACAAAAACAGCGCCCACAAATCTTTAAGGCTGCCGCAGGACCAGAGCTCACACAACCCAGAACATGCCAAGACCACACACAAGAACAGCGCCAACATAAGGAAAGAGCACAAACAGTAAATGTAGTCTCACAAGCAGCTTACGCTATAATACATGAGCACTGCAAGGACAGGCCCAATAATACTTCAGAAGAGTTATACTATAGCAGACCAAACATGCAAACACTGTTACCAACGAGAGAACAAAAAGGTTGAAATACACATCCCTTCCGATTCCCCGAAAACACAAACACGACACTCATGAACACATCTAAAGAACTGGAAAACTATACAGAGCACGATAAAATCACACCCAACTGTCTACTCAGACACTTCCCAAGTAGACGCCCTGATTCTGCTCAATGCACGTTGTTCTTTTCAGTTATTGTTGCAGTCTCACTGTGAGCCAGCTTCTATCTATTCTGCCCTGGCTGCGCTGTTAACCCAACTGTACTCCGTGTGACTAGTGTTCCAGATTTACTGGGCCTTGGCTGTTGTCTGTTATAACGTTTTCCTTCTATTGTGTGAGTATCTCTCTCTACTGCTACAGGAGTCCAAGGTGGTACTGGTGCCCCCTCCTCTATACCAGCCAGACGCATAGTGCCATTACCGGCAACTTCTCCCACCCCCAGTCTGAGCATGCAAGAATGAATAAATACACGAGACAACTTTGTAGTGGGAAAATATTGCTGCAGGTTTATTCCATACAGGAGTATGCAATATGTGGGTTATCTTACGGGCGATCCAAGGGCGGGCAGCTGTAACAACCTATGCTGCCCCCGCCCGCCTGGTGAGCCAGCACTGTGGGGCACCCAGTCAGTGCTACCTTTGATGATCCTCTTCCGGATCACGTGACACGTTGGTCTGTTCTACTCACGCCCTTTTCAGGGCGGAGCGTAGCAGGGCAAACCCCCGGTTGGTCAGGCCCCCAACCGCCCGAAGGACTAACGGGGCGCCGTCGCGGTTTTCCCGGAACCTGCCCTGAGGCTCCTGGTCTTTGGCTCTGGCACCCCTACTGTGCCGCGCAGAGGTACCCTTACTGTACCGGTCTGCCGCAGAGGTACCCTTACTGTACCGGTCTGCTTCCAGATCGCCCTGTAACTCCGCCACAGCCCTGGAGGCGGCCACCGTCGCAGCCAGGGCCCCCCACCAAAACAGCTAATTTCTCACCTGTAACCTGCTTTCTAGGGCCTCCTGTATGTCCAGTGAAACGTGTCCATGCTGTGACAAATGCACCCCATGTTTGTCAACTTAACCTTAGGCGTACGCCTGGATGGCCAGTGCCCTCAAGGCAGCTGTCTTCTCACTTGCCACCTCTCATTTCCAGGGCCCCTTGCAAGGTCAAGGGAACAAATCCATACCCAATGGTGACCATCAACACCATGTTTCAAAGTAGCCCTTGACCTTAGCCTCAATCAGCTCGTGTCTGATGAAGCCCATACCCCCCTGGTCTGCGAACTTACGCATAGAACTATTCCTCTCTTTCGGGAATGTTCAACGGCCTCCTCTGAATTAGCCCCGTGGCACACTCTGCGGGGGATAATATCAGACCACCAGATCTCACATTGACCCATGGACTTACTGATTTCCCCTAAATCAGCGTTCCTGGCTTGTCAAAGTGGCCTCCTCCCCATGGCAGTGAGGTTGTTGCCCCCTAGATGTGTCACTAAGACGTTGGGGAGTACTCCCCCTTGGGCCAATCTCTGGTCCAATCTGTTCATGAGGCCCATTAGGCCTGAGAACTTGTACATTGACTGTCCACCCCCTGCAGGCATGTTCCTCGGCCATACATGGCTTAGCCCCGTGCCTATCTGCGCGGGATGCTTTCAGACAACCATAGCTCACATTGCCCCATGTATGTGTTGATATCACCTGGTTGCCGTCCTTCTAACACTGTATGTTCCTGAACACCTGTGTCCCCATCCCGAGCCCCACTCTGCGGGGAATAATCTCAGACCACTTGAACTCACATTGATCCCTGTATTTACAGATCTCCCCTAAGTCAGCTTTCACGGCTTGTAAGAGTGACCTCCTCCTCATGGCAATGATGTCGTTGCCCCCTAGGTGTATCCTAAGAAAATGGGGGGAACCCCCTTTGGTCAATCTCTGTTCCAATCACCCGCCTGCCCACCTTGGCTATTAGGGCGGGAAGGGTTGTCCTTAACATTTGAAGGGCCCCTTAGCTTTTGAAATCCTGACGCACCGGAATGTCCCCAACTAGAAGTATGTGACAGAAAGCAAGGGTGCCATCCCGCCCTTGCCAAGCATCCCCTATACCTTATGGGAGTTTCGCCCGCTCAGCTCCCTCAGTGGTGGAACCCCCTAGGCATACCAGCTTAGAGAATCTGTCTGATTTAGTACAGAGCGCACTGTCTGCAGTGTGGTGCCTGACACTAACGATTGCTAAGTCCTACTTTACCCCCATCCTAGCAACTCCCAGATAGATGATGGGGGGGTGCACACCGCCCCCTAAGCTGCCCCTGCGGTGGAAAATACCTGCTCCGTTAAATTTACATTTTTGTTGAACACTGGACGTGCCAAATGTTCGACCGCATAGTAGCCTTTGTGCTCGGCACCCTGTTTTTCCTATTTATTGAAACAGCAGCACGCTAAGTTGGTTGACAGCGTCCACACCCAGCGTGGCTAATATAGTTGACCGTGCGGGGCTTTTGACCTTAACTGCAGCAACAGGTACCTACCCTTGGTTCTGGGATGCATATACTTCGCCTTGTTGACCAGACAATTGCACAGACCCTTCTGATTGCTAAACCCCGGTCAACACCTTATTGGTGTCAAATCTGGTCTGAACCATATATGTATTCCCACTATTGGTGATACCTCACCCTTCCGTGTAGTGACAACTAAGCAGCACACCCCGCTTGCTTAACTGCCGTCGGATCACAGATGCCCGTATCTGCAACCCATCCCTGACCCTGGCTGCTTAAACTCGAAAAAGTGTCGGACTCCCAGATTCCCCGTTCTCTGCTCAGCTGCAGTACACCTTCAGTGGATCCGCAGGGAGATACCACAAACCGCATTGGTCATGCGAACCCTAAGAAGCACCCAATTCTCACCTGTGTGTACCTCTAAAGGACATTGGCTCCACCCCGCTGTAAGGGCAGAGACACACATTAAACTTATTTACTGGTTTCTGCCACTTGGCACCTTTCTGGTTGCAGCTCTGTGTTTTGTGAAGCGTGCGTGCCCCCGGGCATGCTCTCGCTGAATCACCGGTGTATGTCTACCCACTCCCTGATACTGTGCAACGCTAACTGCCCTTGTTTGGGTTGAAGGAAAGCTGGATGATTCCTAAGAACTTAATACTCCACCCAGTTGGACCCCCAAATATTTGGGACAACACAAGGAGTAATCATGCCCTGCATGGTACATCTACCCCAGCGTCGACTATCAACTTATTTGGCCACCGTTAGCAGAAGACGCCCCTTCCAGTCTCAGGTGCTAGCCCATAAGGATAAGCCATGGGGCAGACAAGTCTGTGGGAACCAGAGGGAAACACTGTGCAAATACCTGCACTTTCCTGAATATTGGGACTGCCAAATGATCTATAGTACCCTGTCGCCATTCGGCTCTAACGCAGTGTTGACCAAACTGTTTTCCGCCGCAGCACACTTGTTAGATGACAACTACCACCACTCGCCTGCTGCCCTGGCTAAAGCGCGGGTGAATAGGTCTTTAACTGAAGCGACCTGAAACCTGCCCTTGGTTGCAGAGGAATGCCCACCCAGTGTACATGGTACCTGTTTCTATATGGTGCCAGCAGGTGTTCCTCATAAAGGCCCTTGTAGCCAATTGCCCAATGCAGTCTCCGCCTTTCGCAGCGCCTTTGTGCATATAATTCTGGGGTGACTAAGCCCTAATGTACCCCCTTGCCTGGATGATCCCCAGTACAAGGGTACAGACTGATGACCAAGTGCTGCGCCAGCCAATAAACACGTGGACATGGCATGAATTTACACTACTCATGCCCTACAAGGCCGCTCGGTGTGCCACTTCGCCTAAACCAAGGCACGGGTGGATCACCCTGTCCTTATCGCCTGCAAACCCATCCGTCATCTGCACTGACGGATGCTGTGTCGGCACCTCCTGGATGCCTGGTCAATGCGTATGTGTGTGGGTGACCCATGCGCTGGCATTTTGTATAAGCTATTGTGCCGCCGGCAGGCATTTCGCGGCTCCTGTCATTGCCTCCAGCTATATACTGCACAACCACACTATACCTGCAATACGTCACTACCCTTGGCTTAGACACTGCTTGTTTAGTTGTATAAGGTAAATTAAGCCCTAATATAAGCTTCGTTGCATAGCGTATTGAGAATGCTTCATTCTTTAATGGTGGGTCTGTCAATCATAATGTGTTGACCATTGAATAAAATGTCTCAATTCACTCGAAAGCAAATTGAACAGCAAATGGGATCATTCTCCCGTGAACTGTGTGCCCCACGATGCAGAGGTCCACAACCCTGGTGCACTGCTAGCCTGTAGCGAAGACGCCCAGGTCTATAATGCGTTTCTTGTAAGTTACCTCCCAATCCAACATTCCACAAGACTACTACTTTATCGCCGTGCTATTATGAATATTGGCAACCTATTCAAGCACCACCAAACGTAACTAAGACATTGAGCCTCAACCTTGAAAAGTAACAAACACTGGCCCTGAAACGAGGCAGAAAATGCCTGAGCAACTCAGCAGCCTCACTCTCCAAAATTACCTGCAGGTTATATGCTCACACAACTGGGCAGCTAATAGCTAAATGACCCGAAATATTGATTATCTTTATATGCTCATACCTACTCTTTGTCCGTAAGGAGGACCGGGTCCATTTCATGGAGCACCGGCAAATCCCCCTTTGGACTGAGTCACCGCATGCAGACAGCAAAATAGTGTACTGGCCAGGCTCAGTAATCTGGTTGCCTATCTTGGAAAAGGCCTAGGCTGAGGATTCTGAACGTGCATGCTCGTTCGGCCCCATCCATAGCTGCCATTGTTGCAGGTTGCTATGTATGACGTTTGCATCAATCCAGTGCATCTGTGAGTAACATCAAGACTATGCCTGACATTAACTAGCACTACACCTACAACAAGCCCATCCATTGACTTAGTCAATGCTTATTAGTTGCCCACACAACTACTAACCTCGCCCAAAGAACTACTAACCTCGCCACTCCTATGAGTGTGACAACTCAGACTGCTCGAGGTACCAAAGTGATTTGCCCCGCTTCACAGGATGCTTGAGCCTACCGTCAGACGCGAAGAACGGTTTTGGGGCGGGCACTAGTTGTCTCCAATGCACATTGAACCACAAACAACTGCTGTGCTCATCTTTAACCACACAACAAAACACACAAACCGCGCCACCATGTAGCAACGACCACAAGGGCCGGCGTCCGATGCCAAGCTCCAGAAACCACCGGCTCAAACCAAGCTCTGCGAAAATACCAGCGAGGCAAACGTAACAAACATTATCAAAGTGAAAATGCATTTCCAATCTTAGCGCTGTGAATGCCCCCCATTGCGGCATTTCCATTTACACGAGTCCGCGGACAAATGAACTTGTGATGGAATTCAGGCATAGGTGCCCTCCTAACTACTGAAACAACCACACGGTTTAGGCTATAGGTGTTTGTTCTCAGTTCAACTTGACACACACGAAGCTTGGACAGGCTTGACGATCCACCATCAGCAATAGCCCTTGAACCCAGCGTGACCTTGAGCAAAACCCTTGTTGGCTCGCCCGCAACTCAACCATCCATGAAGGATGGCCCCCGGAGGACACGGCCTCCTTCCTGCCCCCACAACCTTCAGTCCCCTAGACCCTTCTGCGACAATGTCGACATCCCCATGGACTTTTAACTGTACAAACCAGCTAGCCCTGTGCTCCCGGCATCATATGGTCCCCTGACCGGTCACCTGCGGCCCCCGTGCGCAGCAGCCGCCATCTTGGAGCGTGAGCATACACTTAAGTACCTGCACCGTCACGGCCCCCTGTTCAACTTCGCACTACCAAGTCCCTGCAACACAACAAGAACGTCATACACATTTATACAATTGGCAAAATTGCAATCACGGTCAGTGGCAGCCGGCGAACCACAACCACCGCCTTTGCAGGCCGCCTCATGCTCCATGGCACGTCCACCCAGACAGGGCACCCCATTCCTCCTGCCAACAACCTGCGCGCCACCAGGCTCCGCTGCTCTGTCCCCCCCAACCACGCGCCAGGCCTCCCGAGCGGCGCAAAGCAGAGAAATCTAGAGAATAGGAAGGGCACGTGTGTTTAAGGTATTCAAGAGCCACATAGAACAAAAGCTCTCCATTGAACCCGTATCAAAAGTGGTTTTCCAACCCCTGTTGGATTGATTTCACACACCCGAGGATGACCTCGACGCGAACCAGCATTAGAAATATCTCTTCCCGAGGGGACAATGCCGAGAGAGACAGCGAGGTGCAGGGTCCTGTGATCAGTGACATTCAGAGCTCACCGTGCATCCAGTGGCACGTAATGTGAATATCACAAACCGAGGTGAACCAATTCAACAATGTGCGTGGAAACTGCGCGCAATGGAACGAAATAACCCAGCAACAATCAAATGTAGGGAAAGTGTAAACACTACATTGCCTATGCTCAAGAGAGTCGAGGAGTCGAACATATGCGCATGCCTTGGTGACAGAAAATGGTGATCATGCTCTGATCAATCAATCGACGCAATGGACTCAACTGTGACGAGCTGCAAGCACACCCCTGTGCAGCAGTTGCACCATGCCAGGGCGCTTAGAGCTGAGAGCTGCAACGGGACACCACCCTGGGCAGCCAAGGCCTAACGCCGCATCCTCTCCATGTCGTGGCAACGTGAAACTGAAACAGAGGCAGCCTCAGTGTCGGGGAAAAGCATGACATACCGTAAGGCACTGCTCCGGTCTAATCGCAGATAACTGGCCGGCGTGAGAACCTAAGCGACCGCGCCGCCTGAGGACCCGTCAGTTACCAGCCTCGGCGCACTCCGGCTGCATCGAAAGCTGGAGGCAGTACCCTCCTACAATGGCCCCCTTTATGCCCAAGGCCAACCCTGAAGGCATAATTTGACACGCTACAGGCACCGGGCAGGCCGAGCCCCAACGCACCGACGGCCCCGCCAGGCCCGTGCCAGAGTGGAGGTTGGGGGTGGGTTATGCAAAGCCCTGCAAAGTGCTCCGCGGTCTCTGCCTTCCCTTCTCTGCTTGTCAAAGCAATGCACGGGACATGTTCTAGTAATTAGCTTATATATATATATTTATTTTTTTTAGGCAAAATGCAGCAAACGCAGACAATAAAGAAAGAAAACGACGCTATAACGACAGCCGGCGGCGAAAAACTCCCGCTTGCAGAAGCACTTGGACCCTCAGCACATCCCCCGAGCCAGAGCTGCATGTACGCCCGACAGCTGTTCCCCCACTGCCGAGCCGGCCCCGGCGTGCCCCAAAACGTCCCGGGCAGGACCACAAGTGGCGCCGCACAATCCCCCCAGCCAACACCTCGCCAGCCCCGGCGTGCCCCTCCAAGGCAGGACAAATAGGCACCAATAGCGCCGCCTTGAAACACTGGCGCTCTAAACCTCCACCCTCGCTGTGCACACCAATTAGCCCCAACCGGGCGCTGGGAGCGCCGTAGTATGCCACCGTTCCTAGCAAACGGCGCGCCGCAGCACCGCGAGGGCAACCACCATGGTCGCATCATGCCCAGCGGGGGGACGACGGCGTGGCTGGCGACAAAGACACACGAGCACCGCATGTACATTACACATTCAGGCACAGGGAGATCGAGTGTTTTGCCCAGGATCGCAGGATGGGACGCGACCCTGAGGCTCAAAACCAGGTTTCCAGTACCAAAGTCGGCAGTCCAACGGACCACCTCCTCTCCCCACAACCACCGGAGCCATGCCGGGGGAGGCAGGGGCGAAACACACCAACCCCGACTCACCTTGAGAAACCCGACGATAAAGACGGCACGACGATGACCCCGGCGAGCCTGGACAACGTGTCCAGACGGCGTGGCTGGTGCAACAGAGGACGCCAGGAGGGGCTGGGGAGGCATATATGCCCTCCCCCCACCTCGGCGCACCGGAAGGACGTCACTGAGGTGACCAAGCTAGAGGGCTCCAAGACCCCTCCAGAGACTAGAGCGGCTGGGCGGTGCCGAAATGGCACTAAAGGGCCGCCCTGCTGAGGTGGCCCCCTGCGGGGGCCGCGGACAGCCACATTCGCCTCGGTCTCTGTCAGGACTGTGTTCTGGCCAAGCTCTATTCGTCTGTCACGTTCCGTTCAGCTTTATCTGTCTTCTGTTTGGGATCAATTCTTGTGCATTTTAGATACACCGTGATGCTGCTGTCGCTTATTCCAGCTGTTCTCTGCTATGTTCAATTCCATTCTACTGATATTTCTTTTCGTTCTGGTTGTATGCCACTAGATTCTGGCGTGTGATGTTCTAGTTGCTACAGACACCTTCAGTTCAGTTGTGTTTCCAGTTCTTTTCTAGCTTTAGTATTTTCCATGCTACTATTTTCAAAAATAGTCAAGTTGTCTTGTGCCCCAGAAATATTCGGTTCTTTTTCGGCTCGGGGATGGGGTGAACACTGCAACCTTTCAGCTGTCTTACTCGGGACCTGTTCCTGCTACACACTGATCGCGCTGTTCCATCTATTCTGCCACAGCTTCTTGAGGGAATCTTTGGTCTAACTCTATGCCGTCTCCTATGCGTTCAGCACGCTGTCCAGCTGGATTCTGCTCCGTTCGCTTCTGTTTAATGCCGGACCTGACAGTATTCTGCCAGGGTTTCGGGGGCGGTGTTGTATTAAATGTATGTTTCCAGTATATTTCCACGTCTTATCGAGCTGTTGTCAGTCTGGCCTGCCCTTGCCTTCAGGCTGAAATTCCCGAGATTAGGTGTGGGCTCTAGTCTGCCCCCCCCGCAGATCTCGCCGGAGGCTGGCCCATTTCTGGTGCCTCTGAAAGTAGTTCCGGGTCGGATCCAATTAAAGTTACGTTCTCTTTGACTGGTTTCTGTGCAGTTTTTTGTGCGGTTGTATTTCCTGGTTGTGCCTCATCTTTTTACTGCTCCGGGTGTATGCTCTTATTTTCTTCAATATTCAACTTTATTTTAGCACACAATCCCATGACAGTGATTTAGAAACTGAGCTCTTCCGCCGCAAATTAAAGGGGTAAAACTGGGCTCTTCGGTTTACCGTGGAGATAGTAACTCTCAGCATTACATGGGTGAGAGTAAAAGCGATGCTGCGAACCTGCTTATGGTAGCTACATCTTTTGCGCAGTGGGATAAAATGCAAATAAAGTCGACATCACACGAGCTCCTTCCTCATCTGGTCACACCGTCACCCTTCTGACATAAGTGGTCTTTAAACCGTGGCATGGTTGCGGAAATATTGATTTCCCACAGGAAATGCCCCTGGGCAGCCACAGGCTCCGCCCGGGAGCTATCCAAAGCCATGTGTGGTTCGTACAAGGATGACACCGATGCATGCAGCCACCACCGACCTTACACTTCAGACACGTAAGTTAGAAGTGCACCCGTGGGAATAGCCCCCAGTGGCCTGGTCGCCTAGATCAGGGCCCGTAGCGAAGGTTCCCATGATGGAAGCAGGAGAGATGTTGATCAACTTATTACGGGGGCAGTGACTAGAGCATCTGCGGGGAGTCCGGCCGCGGGAGTATTAAGGGAATAAAAGACACGGACGAGAGGCACTGGCATGCATCTAACACACTCAGTGCATCCCTGGCAGCCCAAGCGGATTAGGGGCTGGGAATTTTTATGGGACGAGGTCAGAAAGTTAAAGGGGAGGATACGGTCTTTAAAGCAGTGCACCACCAGTTGTTTATGTCTTTACATCAGACGGACAGACACACATACCTATAAAAACACACACCTGACAGGTTATTCGGGAGAGAGCTCTAAACTCGCCGCTATCCTATTTTCAGGGCCCCACCTACAACCAGGCACGGGCGCCTGACTTCCGGGTCGCGCTGCTTTCTCCAGCTCCGAAGTGCGGGGTAGGCTCCCGCCTTTAACTGAGCACAACTGCGGGGTGGGCTTCCGCCTCAAGGAACACAGAATGCGGGGTGGGCTCCCGCTCAACCACAATGCGGGGTAGGCTCCCGCTCATACAGTGGCACAAACTGCACTACTTTAAAACAAGCATTTGCAGTGCAATACAACTCGCATTTATGTGAGACATATTGCATTAGAAATGGGAGTGCGGGCGTTCAAGAAGGCATGATCGGGAGTGGAGGGGGTGATGGGGGAGGCGATAAGTGACGAACTGCAGGAGGGGGCAGGGGGGATACAGGGCAGAAAATAGTGTTGGAGTAAAGGGGCCAATAGCCAGGGAAGGATACAAATGACAACATGGCCGTCAGGAGGAGAGACTAACACGCCTAAAACCAATCAGAAGGCAGCATTTAGGATGTAAGCCAATCAAAAAGATGGGCAGAGAGTGGGCGGAGCTTCCAGAAAGCTTCCACGCTACTGTGTATACTGCATGTCTCAATGAGACAGCGCAAGCGCTGTCTAGGATAGACCTAAAAAGGATGTTGTGCAAACCTACAATGTGTGCTAATAAATATTTGATGTTGAGCATTGATGATTATTTATTTCATATGTGGATGTACATATAAAAGTGTGTGTTATACGTCTTATGTCACTTGATTTTGTTTGATGATTGGTGTAGCAACATATGATTGTTGACGTGTTAGGGTATGATATAATTAATGATGTTTAGTTAGTGTATGTTTTTAGTATGGCTTGAGAAGCTTTTGATATTTCGGAAGAGTATATGATGATAATGGGTCTGAAGCTATCTTAGTATGGTGGGATTGAAACATGAAGGTAGAACCTTAACATGTGAAATAATGAAAAGTAAATATTCATGTTTTTTTATTATAGATTAGATGCATGTTTTGAAGTTTAACTTACCTTTTGTCGGCTTATAAAGTTAATGTTTTTATGGGATTATAAAATACGAGTTACTGTTGTGAAATTACACTTTTATCACAATTTTTCTCCTATTATGTCTGTTTTTATACCATTCAAACTGCTGTCTTGCAATCAAATGTGCTATGTTAGGTTTTTAATTTGTGTTGAAATTGTTTATTAGCATTTATTAAATATAAGACAATAAAAGCAATAAAATACAGAAATGTGCAATATGATAACATAAATTACATTGGAAGTAATGCATAAAGTTAAATATATATGAATTCATAAGGATGAAGACTGATCTTATTTAAATACAAGTAATACAATAATAAGATGAAAGGAGGATAAAAGAATTCAGTTGTGAATAAAACAATAAGCTATTTGATTGAGAAACTCCAATAACTTACGGTGAGATAAAAAGTAATTTTAAAGCAAAAAAGATCAAGAACTTGATATAAGGTGAAGCATAAAATTGCAAACGAATAAGTGAGAGAAGACAGGAAATGTGGGTAGAAAGAAAGTGAATAATAATAAAGGAGAGGTATCAATGCAGTAAAATATAAAAGAATAGAACGTATAGTATAGAAAATTATATAGGGAAATTAACCAAAGATAAAAAGGAAGAAATTGGAGGAAATAAGATGAGAGCGGATTTAGAACAGGTTTTCAGTGTTGGTATGTAAATGCATGACAGTAAAGGTGAGAAAAGAAGAAAATTAGAAGCGAGAGTAAAATAGAAAGAGAGAACAAGTTATGATACAGTGGAATCCACTATAGAGCGACCGGAATAGTCTATCACAGAAGGATTATTCAATTGTAGAAATGGGGCCCAAATTTGATTAAATGATTGTGTCTGATCTTGCAAATTGTAGATAACTCTTTCATAAGAGGCAGTTTGAACCATAGCCACCAGCCAAGATTCTGAAGAGGGTGGAGTCGAAGATTTCCATTGCCGTAGTATGCATATTTTAGCTGTGGTTAGGGCGATATATAAAAGACGGCATTGTGGTTTGGAAAGGTGTGGTAAAGTTCGTAAATCATGCAGAAGAATGATGGCTGGTGTTAACGGTAAATCCAAAGGCAGAGTGTGTTGTAAAACCTGACCTATGTAGGACCAATAGGATTGGATGATAGGGCAAGAACAGAGGATGTGGACTATGTCACAACCAGAAATAGCACATCTCCAACAATTAGTATGAGGAAGAAGTCCAGCTTTATGCAGTTTTGAGGGAGACCAATGCCAGTCATGTAAAATCTTGAATAAGCAAAATTTCTGTCGTGCTTCTCTGACTCCTCTGGTTAAAGTTTCCAAAGAGTAAGCTAGTCTTCATCGTTATATGTAAGTGAAAGGCGTGTTTGCCATTTGAGACGAAGAGCACATGATAAGGGTTGGGAGAATAAATGAGATGTGAATATTTTATATAAACCAGAAATGACCCCCTTATGAGTCCCCCAAGTATATAGATAGGATAGGATTGGTGGAGTTTGGAGAGACCATGGGCATGCCCCCAAGGCTTTGATAAGACAGAGATGAAGTTGAGTATAATTCATGAATTGATGCGACGGAAGACCAAATTCTTCAGCTAATTGGGTAAAGGGTTTAAGCTCACCAGTATGTATAAGTTGATCTAGAGTAGAAATACCCGCCTGTTTCCATTGGGGCCAGGAAATGGTTTTGCCCTTGACACGTATGGCAGTATTGTTCCATATTGGAGCTTTAATATGAATACGTGGGTTAGAACCTAAGAGGCGATGAGCTCTCTGCCACGTTTTACGCATTGAAGCCAATAGTGGATTGCGAGGGTCTTGGCGACTAGTACCTGTGGTATAAAGAACTGAGAGACCAGGTTCAGCGGATAGTAAATGACGCTCTACGTGCACCCATTGTGGTGTATGAGAATTATCTTGCAGCATGTATATGATTTGGGATAATTGTAAAGCCAAATGGTAGTGTTCTATGGATGGGAGACTTAGACCTCCATGAGAATGATGTGCTTTCAGTTTTTGTATAGCTAGACGGGGTTTAAAAGAGCCCCAGATAAAGGATTTAATTTTAGAATCTATAAGGCGTTGGGAAGATAAAGGTATGTGAAGGGGAAGCATACCAAGAGTATAGAGGAAACGCGGAAGTGTGACCATCTTTACAGCTTGAACCCGTCCCCACATAGATAATCCTAATATTTTCCATTTGTCAAAATCCTGCTGCATCTGCGTGATCAGAGGACCGAGATTATCTGCAACCATTCCAATTGTTCCCTTGTTTACCAGGATACCAAGGTATTTTAGTCGTGAGGATTTCCAGTGGAAGGGAAAGTCCTGAATGGCTGATTTAGTAGTACCATCGGATATTGGAAGTGCTTCACTCTTATCCCAGTTAATTTTATAACCAGAGAAAGAGGAGAATTCTTCTATGATATGAAGCAGTGAGGGCAGAGACTGCGGTAAATCAGTAATAGTGAGTAATATGTCATCAGCATACAGGTACATTTTTGAGTTCCCCACCGGAAGAGAGATGCCTACAATATCAATTGATTGACGAATTGCTGCTGCTAAAGGTTCTAAAGCAAGAAGGAATAAAAGAGGGGATAGGGGACAACCTTGACGTGTTCCTCTAGAAATTGGAAAGGGGTCTGAAAGGAAACCTCCACAATTCACTTGAGCGGTAGGATGTTGGTATAATAACTGTACTTTTTGTATAAATTGGGACCCTAAACCAAATTTTTCCAATATATGAAAAAGATAAGGCCATTCCACTCGATCAAATGCCTTTTCGGCATCAAGAGACAGAGCCAATGCATCATTCTGAAGAGATTTTGCGGAGTGGAGCGTATGTGCCAAGGTACGCAAATGGTTTCTAGAGGAACGTCCAGGTACAAATCCCACTTGGGTATGATGAATTAAAGAAGGCAAGACTTTACGCAAGCGAGATGCGAGGGTACTAGCTAGTATTTTGATATCGCAATTAAGAAGAGATATGGGTCTATAGCTACTACATATTAATGGATCTTTGCCCGGTTTAGGTAGGACTGCAATGATCGCTTTATTAGATATACAGCCTAGGGAGGTTGTGTTGTTTGCTTCCTGAAAAGCAGTATAGAGACTGTCAATTATTTGTTCACCTGACCAGCGATAGAATTCTGCAGGGAAACCATCTTCCCTGGGGCTTTGTGATATGGGAGCTTAGTTATTGCTTGTGAAATTTCTTCTTTAGTTATGTCCCCTTCAAGAAGTGCTCTGTCTTCGTCAGACAGAGAAGGGAGATTTACTTGGGAAAGAAAAGAAAGCATTTTGTTGTGGTCTATTTGTGCATCCGGGGTATATAATGATTGATAGTAAGAAGCAAATTCATTGACAATATCCTGTGGACGAGTTAATATATTTCCCCCAGATGTTTTAATGGCTGGAATAGCCATTGCAACCTCTCGTTGTCGCAATTGGGCCGCTAGGAGTCGCCCTGCCTTTTCCCCTTGTTCATAATGACGTCCTTTCATCCTTTGTAAAGCATACTCGGCTTTGAATGTAAAAAGGCTGTTCAATGCCATACGTGCCTGCTCTAGGGACTTGCGATGTTGTAAGAGAGGTATTTTAATATATAATTGAGTGAACGTTTCAATATCCTGTTCTAACTCTTTCTGTCGAGTAGCATTTTGTCTATTGGCCTGTGCCGCGTCTTTCATAAGTTGACCCCTGATGGTAGCTTTGGCTGCAGCCCATAGGGTTCTGCTTGAATGCACAGATCCGTGATTAAGGGAAAGATATGTTTGAAGATGGGTCTGAAGCTGTGTTTTACCGAGAGGTGTTTTATAGCGCTGAATATTCATTCTCCAAGGTTTGCGTCCCGGTGTTGTCAGGCCTGTCTGAAGGGATAACAAAACTAGAGAATGATCAGAGATTGATGCTTCTAAGATTTGAGATTCATGGACTAACTGAACAACCCTTTGTGAGATTAACAAATAATCCAGTCTGGAGAAGGTACCATGAGTGGGAGAAAGAAAGGAATATTCAGTAGCAGTTGGATGTGAAAGGCGCCAATGATCAATCAGACCATGATCTTCAATAATATCGCCCATTAGAGCTCTGTCCGCTGCATTATTCTTGTCAAGAGGACCTGTTTTGTCGAGCACTGGATCTCTGACTAGGTTCCAGTCCCCGCCTATCAGGTATTGGGAAGCACCAATCTCGGACAAAATGCGATTTAATTGAAGAAGAAATGATTTTTTTGTACCCGTTGGGGCATAAACGGAACCTATGCAAAGATGTGTATCGCCGATGAGCAATTTGACAAACACATATCTGCCATCTGGATCTTCCCAAGTTTTTGAGATTGTAACTGGTAAAGATTTACGGATCAAAATTGCCACTCCACATTTACGAACGGGGGTAGTGTCTGAGGATCTGTCTGTATGAATGCTGCTGTGATAGACTTTACCCACCCATTCTCTGCATAATTTTTCAGATTCTGATGCTTCAAGATGAGTTTCCTGAAGGAGAGCCACATCTACTCCTTTTGAATTCAGATAGGAAAGAACTTTTTCCTTTTTATATAGTGTGTTAAACCATTTACATTCCATGTTATAACCCGCAGAGAATGAGTAGTAGTCATACTTCAAGTGGAAACCAGAACGCTTGAAAAAGTTAAGAAAGTAATGAAGATAAAGGTAGAAATGAAGTTGAGAGCAAGCGCAAGATTTATTAAGTGAGTAATCCAAGATGTAGTGTAAAAGAAAAAAGGGGGGAGGGAAGGAAAAGGGAAAGAGAGAGTATTAATAGGATAATGTGTAGTATAAGGAAATCTAGTAGGAGAAAGGAATCTAAAGAAAAAAGATGTCAGAAAAAGAGGAAAAAAAAATGTAAAAGATAAAAGTATGAAAAAGAAAAACAAAAAGGAAGGAAAAAGAAGAACTTTAGCCGCGGGTCTGGGCTCACTAGAGCACCACCGCGGGTAGGGCCCCGCCAGGAGGGTTGAAACATGGTGAGGACTATGTAAGAGAAACAAAAGAATCTGAGCAGCCAAGTGTGTGTAAAGAAGAGGGAAAGAGCCAAGTATTTAGAAGAGTGAGCGCTGAAAGGGAAGAGACATAGATTGATAGAGTACAGAAAGAGATATAAAAATATATACATGAATTCAATATCGCCTAAATACAAACCAAAATACAGAATAAGCTATTATTAATAACTGTAAGTAATATTTATTAAAGAATAAATATGCGCATATGAAATAGAGTAAAGTAAAACGGATATAAATATATATATATAAAAGACGTATCATAATAGAAAAAATCAGTAGCATAAACTTGTATATGAATAGAAGTATAGATATTATAAAAGTGGAATATCTATAATTTAAGAATATAGAAAAGATTGAGGAAGAACTAATAAAATGCAAATATATATATTAAAATATGTATTAATCCATGAATGTATAAGAATATAAAAAGATGCAGTAATCCATGGATGTATAAGTAAAGGCATAAAATGTGCAACCATTAATTGATAAGTAACAATATATGCGTAAATAGATATGTATATCATTAAATAGGTAACATTTAAGAACAAAATGTAGTTATAAACATAGATGTTATCTAATATATAATAATAACATAGGTAGTAATAAATAGTAAAAGGAAAAAGTGAAGCTAAGAAGATGTGAAGGGACATAGTAAAATACCTATAATTCTAACTTATAGAGAAAAGTACGTAAACTACTTATTGAAAGTGAAATAGTAAACCTTAAATACTTAGGGGCCGATTCCGATCTCGGTCGGAGGCGCACCCAATACCATTCGGTCGGGAAAAAGCCATGCGAAAGCCTGTTACCCGACCGAGACCGTACGCGGAGTCCGGCCGAGCGAGTACGATGCGAGTCGCCGACCGACTCGTCCGGGCGACCCGACCGCTCCGACCGACTCGTACCCGGACCGTACCGCTCCGACCGACTCGGTCGGACCCGAGTCGCACCGCGCAATGGAGACGTTTTCCGGCCGGGTAAGTACGATGCGCACCTCGACCGCTCCGACCGACTCGCGCCGTCCGACTCGAACTCGCTGTCGGAGCCGTACTTTGGGGGTCCGTGTCGGACCCCCTGTACGCGTACCCGTGCGGCGCACACAGGGGGGACCCAAGGGTCCCCCTACCTGTGCGTGTACGCCGCGAGCGCTCCGCGGCGTACTCGCTGTAGGGGGCGCCCTTGTCCGCCTCGCACCCATTGAGGCAATGGGAGCCCGCGTACGCGTTGTACGACCGGCTCCCATTGACTTCAATGGGAGTCCGACCGACTCGTGTCCGATAACATACGGACGCATCGGACTCGTTCGGTCGGACTGCACGGGTCCGATTCGGTCGGAAATCTCTCCGGGTCCGGCTCGGTCGGGAAATTTCCGGCCCGAATCGGAATCGACCCTTAGTATCAAATATAATAGATGCAAGTAAAATCTAGTAATGCATTGCAATAAGAAATATATAATAAATAATTCTATAACTGTTCTAGGTTGAGAAACAATTGTGCAGAGAAGGCAGATAGCCCCCGTTATAGAAGGTAGACTCTTTTTGTGTAAAGAAGATATGAGTTATCAATCACATCATTATAAGCCAAAGTATGCAATATCAGAGAAAATAAATGTTATACAAGGTAAAATCTGAACTATCGATTACATAGACCGTAAATATAAATATTAGCAAGGTCATTCTTCATCCGAGGCAGATTTTAAGGGAGATCTAGATTTGTCTCTATGGAGTTCTTGCGTAAAAGTAGATACTATTTGAAGGGCAGAAGTTTTGTCTTCATGAATACGAATTGATCTTTCAATATCTCTACCACGAGGACGAATTTCACTAATGGTGCGTCGTCGAGTATCGACTAGTGGTGGAGGATGATGAGAATCGTGCGGTAACTGTTCAATAGATGTATGTTGTATGTCCATGTCCTGAATATGCAATTCATCTATAAAGTGTTGTAGATCTGCAGGATTGTAGAAGTCTCTAGATTCACCATTTTTGGTAATGCGGAAACAGAGCAGGATCAAATAAACCATACTTGATGTCCATTTTCCGTAATTGGGGCCTCATAGAGAGGAAAGCCTTTCTCCGTTCATTGGTTTCTCGGGAAAAGTCAGCTGCAATACGGATTTCATGGCCAGCATAGATGTAGGAGCCTTGCGTGCGTGCTGCCAGTAGTATTTGACGTACTTGTTCATGCCGTAAAAAGCAAGCAATGAGGGGTCGTGGTCGAGAATCTGAGGCAGCACGCGGAGGACCGATACGATGAGCACGCTGGATTTCAAGCAGTGGAGTGAAGGAGATATCTAGCAATTTGGGAAGTACATTGCATAAGAAGGTTCTAGCATTTTGACCTTCAATCTTTTCAGGAAAGCCGAAAAAACGGATGTTATCTCGTCGACTGCGATCTTCCAGATCAACGAGCTTACTACGGAGAAGTAAGAGTTCTTGATCTCTGCTTTGCATAGAATCCATCTTGGTTTCCACTGCTGTTAGTCGTTGGTCTAATCCATCTGTTTTAGCATTGAATTGTACGAACTCATCTTTGATTGATTTGGTCTCTGTGGTGAGAGAGGAGATATTAATGTCTAAATCTGTCAAACGGCAGCTGATAGTTGAGAGTTCTTGTAAAATGCGATCCATAGTTGCCCCTGACATTGTAGAGGAGGTAGCCGAAGATGGATTAGATACTGGTGAGGTTGAGCCTTTCGCAGACATACCTTGGGGTTGTTTGAGAACTTGTGTGAAAAGAGGCTGCTTAGAGTTCTTACTCTCGTTCTTGAAATTAGGCATTTGGATATTGTCTGTGATATAGTAAAAGAGTACAAATAACAGTAGCACGAGACCACTTATCTAAATGGTAGTGGGGAGGAAGTTTAGCAGATGAAATAGTTGTAATGAGGAAAAATCAATAGCAAAACAGTAATGAAACTGAGGATTGTGGCGGAATCAGAGAACCATGAGAATGATAGACAAGGGTATCTGCCCTATATTTTTGGTAGACACTGCACCTCCGTAGCGAGGAGACCACTTATTGTTGCAGTAACGTAGTTAGTGCAAAAGGTACATGCCAGAAGGAGCTGAGTGTGGAGATTGGCTCTGGCTTGTGTATATGATAGACAGTGCACTGCCCCTTTGATAAAATTATTGTCGCAGTAGCAATGGAGTGAATGTAAAATGACAGTCAGAAGGAGCTTAATTTGTAGGGCTGAGATGGCCTGAATTGAACGATGAATGGCAGCACTAAGATAATAGGTTTTGAAGCGGAGTTATAGGAGTCTGAGGATTCTATTATGAAAAATGCTGAATGAAACGCTCCGTGTTTTAATTGCCTCTTTTGTATGTAAGTAAAAGGATTGCTCGTGAGTAAGTTAGTTTATGTAGTGAAAATAGAAAGGCTCCAAAACAGCATGTACTCTAACGAAAGTGTTCTGCGTTAACAGCTGCAAGCAAAAGGTGAGTCAGTAAGGCATTGTTAAAATAGAATAAAGAATTGGTATTAAAGACCTTACCAATTTGCCAAAAAGGAGCGGAAAGCAAGGAGAATGTTATTACCACTCCATTCTGCACGTGTTAAGGTAAACTGTACATGTGGGAGAAGTGGCAAGTGGCAGTTATGCAAGAGCCTGGAATTTGCTCTGCAGCGAAATGCCCGATGCACCTTCACTGAGGAAAGACTGTTGCGCCAGGTACATTCACAGAGCAAAGGTAGAGGTATCTGAAAGAACCCCAGCTGACCGCTGCTGTCACACTTAGTTGACAGAAAACGTTTGCGCCAGGGTCCTAGACGTGCTAGTGAGAGTGATTCTTTCCCGTTGGAATTGCCATAAAAAAATAAAAAAATAGCTGAGCAAAATATTAAACAAAATGCTTCGTTGTTACTATCTCCCTTCGGTACAAAAGGGCGCTCACAAGCAATTCAATCTAGGCATGAAAGACATTTAGGCTCTAGCAAGGCAGGCACTCTAACTGAGGTGTTCCCTCGTGACAGCTGTTGGCAAATGAAAGGGTAATGAGTCACCATTAGAATAGAACAAATAGTGGATAATGAAGGTCACACTAGCTGCCAAGGAAGACAGGAGGCAGAAAGTGTTATATTTTCAGCTCCACAGCTGTGCTTGTCAGCGTGAATATGAGGCGAGAATCCAAGATGCTAATAAATAATTGACAAGCAAGAGCTGTGCTTGTCAGCGGTAATTTGTTTTGAAACCAGAAGGTGGCAGTAGAATTCCTTGGAATCTTCTTGGTAAAGCTGCTCGTGAAACAAAGGTTGGCTTTGTTTTTGTTTATGTGGAAAGGAATGCTCCCTCTTCCCTGCCAGCTCCGTCCACAAAAGTTAAATCAGCTGAGAGGTAGATAGAGAGGCGGTGCAGCTTGGCTCTGGGCAGATGACAGCACATAGCACATAATTCCCCTCACAGCCTCTCGATTGAGCAGGGCTGTCTGGCACTTCACAAACGGACAACGGGAAGGCAAAATGGTGACAGATATCACGTCAGCTGATTCCTTCTAATGACAGGTGCTCATAAGCCATTATTTATGGAAGCGAGAGCTGCTCCCCTAATAGCCTTTCAGTACGACGGCGCTCCTCCTCTGGATAGTTTGTATGTCGTGAGGCAGGTCGTTTGAGATAAGCCTCACATGTGAAGGGAGCGGGGCGCACCTGGTACACGAGAGTCGCGGGGATTGGTGCTGCGGCGAAAGGCCCGACGCGCGTCTTCTGAGGAGAAGACGACTGCGTCAAAAAAGAGCACAAAGGAAAGGCAGAGGTTTCTAATAAATTGCCCAGCCGCTGCCGCTTCACTTAGCTTGCGAAAAACGTTGGCGCCGAAGTCCTAGGCGCATTGGGAAGAGAAGTTCCTCTTGTCGGAGCCCCCCCCGAAGCGGAGCTCGGTGTTCAGGCGGCCATCCTCCTGCGTGGCCAGACCATGCCCCTAGGTTTTAATTTGGATGTAGTCATTTGATCCCATTTGTGGAAAAAAGACAAGGTTCAAAGCAGAAGTTTGCCAAAGAACCTAATGCAGTCCCAAAAGCAGAAGAAGTAATGTGATTTTTTAAAATTGTTTTATGCTTTTATTGTAACACATAGCCTCTGTCATCAGGTCACTTTCATCAGTAACACAGTCACTCGAAACTGGCAATAATCCAACTCTAACTCAAGAGCACCTCTTGAAGTCATTGCTAGCCCTATGGGCCAAAAATGGGGCAGAAAATGCAAAGTTGAGAGGCACAGAAAAAGAAGACAAAATATTAACTAATTACAAAATCCTTTCCTTTGTGCCCTCATGGTACGTCTGTACCAAAACACGTAGCCTGCAATGGCAGTGTGTGTGTGTAAAGGTACAGGGCCTCTAAGGGTGGCACATTAAGTGCTGCAGCTCTTAGAGGCCTTCCCTGGCCACAGAGCCCTTGGTACCTATGGTACCTTTTACAAGGGACTGACATGTGGCCAGAGAGGTGCCAATTGGGGGTACAAGGTACAGTTTTGGGGAAGAACACAGGCCCTGGGAACCTGATTGGCAGGTACCCAGGGCACATCAAGTCAAAGTGCATCAGTAGTCAGCAGAAAGTAGGGGGTTACTGCAACAGAAACCCAGCTTCCTACTCAACCCATCCCCCCCAGCCCAATGGCCAGGAGACTCAGCCAACCCTGGGAGAGTCTTCCGAGTCTTTCATTTGAGGAAGAGTAGAGGAAGTGGTTTGAAAGTTGCAGGGCCTACTCTGCCTTACATCCTTCTGTCCAGGTCAGTCCCTTTGGGGAGCTGGCCTACCTCAACAGTTTCAGGACCTAATTCCCAATGCTACTTTCCTAGCTCTTTAGTGTCTTTACCCCATCTTTTTAGTTTGGGTTCAGAGGTGCCTACCTCTGCAGATTCTAACTTAGCTAGGGCAAAACCCAGCTTACCCACAGAGGTTACCCACAGCTTGAGTAACCCCACCATGACCAATAGGGTCAGGGGGCCTAACTTGCTATTTGGCAGGGGGCTAGGCCACCATGCCAAGGACAGTGCTGCCATGAAGGCTAACACCCAGAAGAGGCTACTGACAGCTGTCAGTGCCCAGAACTACACCTTTAGCTCTTCACTGGTAGGTGAAATTGCCACCTTACAGGCTTCTTTGGTATCTGGAGGCTTGTCTGCTGTTTTAGGGTAGGGGGCCACTACACTTTGTAGTGAACACCCTTCTTCCACTCTCTGTTCTGTCAGCTGAGGAGCCACCAACTCAGGCTGGACAGTTGCCTGACTAGTCAGGTCATTTTGTTGGCTAGGGAGGACTTCACCAGTGCCAATTTTGGAGTTCTCCCTTACTGGGATAGAATCTTCCTAGCCCACTGGAACTGTGGCTAACAGTTGTCCATCTTTCCTACACTATCTTCTTTTTCTTTTGGGGCTTATCTGCACTAACTGCAGGCTCAGCCCCCCCCCAGGTTCCGTGGATGAGGTCTGGCACTGGACTAGTACCTCTCTTTAGCTCAAACCAACCTCTGGGTGGTCATTCCCAAGGAGACAATCAGGGGGGAGGTCTTTATTGACCACCACCTTCCTCCAACTAAGGGACCCAGCTATTTCTAGGGGCATTACAGCCACAGGCTTAACAGTGACCTCCCCTGGGATAGGCCTTACTCTTTTTGTTTCCCCTGGGACATACTGGTTTGAGAGTACCAACCTGTCATGCACGACAGTGTGACTGACACAGGTATCTCTCAGGGCAGTGGCTGGGATTCCATTCACCAGTAGGTAGTGGAAGTGTCTACTCCCCTCTGGAATCTCCAACACACCTTTTGGGCCCATCTTCCAATTGAAGGCTAGGAGGACTTCCTCATCTGAGGAACCACCCTCCAAAGCTACACTGGTAACCCCTGGAGCTACACTAGGGGCTTGGTTTTTAGGACAGCTAGGGTCCTTGTTGTGGTGTCCTGTCTTTTGACAGTTGTGACACAATACCTTGTTGGGATCCCAACTCTTACCTTGGTACCCAGTTTTAGTTTGTGAGGTGTCTTTGGGCCCACCCTCCTGGGCAGGTTTTTGGGTGGCTACCTGGGACTCCTTACTTTTATCTTTAGGATGCTCACTGTCTTTCCTATGGGGAGGTTTTGTAACCCCTTTCCTTTTGGTCACCCCCAGTGGACGTCCTGGTCACCCTTGTCTTGACCCAGTGGTCTGCCTTCTTTCCCAATTCTTGGGGAGGAATTGGACCTAGGTCTACCAGATACTAATGCAACTTTTCATCAATGCAATTACTTAATATGTGTTCTTTCATAAACAAATTATAAAGACCATCATAATCTTGCACTCTACTTCCAGTCAACCAGCCAACTAGTGTTTTCATTGTGTAGGATACAAATTCCACCCAGGGCTGACTCTGGGTTTTCTGAGCCTCCCAGAATCTAATTCTATACTCCTCAGTAGTGAGTCCAAATCCCTCAATCAGGGTGCCCTTCATGAGTTTATATGACTCTGCTTCTGCCCCACTACGGGTCAGAAGTCTGTCTCTGCACTTACGAGAGAACAGTTCCTAACGCAGTGCCCCCCAGTGAGTTTTCTTCACTTTTCTGGCTTCACAATCCCCCTCTCAAAGACTGTGAACCACTTGGTGATATCATCACCATCCTCAAATTTAGGGACAATCCCTTCGGGGATTTTAGGATCATAATATTGCTCTCTGACCCTATTTATTAAGTTGCTGCCGCCATTTATGGGTGCTAGGCCCACCTCTGCTCTTTCTTTTTCTAGAGCCAGGAGTCTGTTCTCTAGGTCTAATCTTTTAGCCAACCTTACTAAAAGGTTGGTCTCTTCATTGAGGCTGTCCTCAATGGACTCAGAAGCACCTGGCCCACCTGTGTGGGATCTAGGGGCTTTGAGTTGTATTCTTGGATTGAGGGGCACTGGGGCCCTTCTCTCCCAAAGAAGTTGGGGGGGGTTGGAAGGTATCCTCATCCCCTCCATCTTCTTCCCCTTCTGAGAGGTCTTCACCATTCTCAGAGGGATGGTCCTTAGCATACCCTGCCAACAGCTCCTGGAGCTTCTGTTTGGAGGGATAGGACCCCATATTAATGTTTAAGTTTACATAGAGACCTTAACTCCCTAAATTCTAAGTGGAGATAAGGGGTGAGGTCGAGCTCCTCAACCATATTCTCTATGTCATTGTTGTTATCTTCACTAATAGCTGGGTTCTTGTTAAGAGACATTCTAACAAAAATTCTGATTCCTCTTACCCCTAACTAAAGTGAGCTTTTATTTTTCTAAAATTCTAAAGGGACTTAACCAAGGCCCTAACAAGACTTTTAGTAATTTGGGAAAATTTGTCAATTCAAAAATCAGAATTCTAAAGACAATTTCAGAGTTCTGTCGTGTGATCAGCTGTTGACCAAGTCAGTCCAACAAATGCAGAGTTGTATATCCCACCGCTAATCCACCAATGTAGGAAGCTGGCTCTGTATATACTATACCAAAATGAGGTATAGTGTGCACAGAGTCCACTGGAACCCCAAAGGTAGACAGAGGTAAAAGTAGATAGCACCTTACTCTCTATTTGTGGTAATGTGGGCGAGCAGTAAGGCTTTATCAGAGGGTAGTGTTAAGCATTTGTTGTACACATTCAGGCAGCAAATGATGTCACACACTCAAAGACTGAACTCAGACCAATTTGTTTGTATCAAAAATATTATTAAGTTATTTTATTTTCTAGAACCAAGCCAAGCCTGGTGCAGGTAAGTGAAATAATACTTTTGCAAAATCTGATGCAATGTTTTACAGTTGAATGCAGGTTCAAATGCAGTTGTTTGAATTACAGTTAAGTCAATATTTCAAAATTACTTTTCAATTACTTTACAGATTACTTTTTAAGTTACTTTTTCTACTCAGTGTGATATGCCTAGATATCACACTGGGACATTTCCTAGAGAAAAGGTTAGTTAATCAGTTTTTGTACATTTGCAGTTTTTCAATGTTCATACAAACCAACTCTACACTTCGAAGAATTTTCAAGGTAAACATTTAATGCAACCCTATAGCTGGAAATGAAGTTATCAGTTTGCAGGTAAGTACAAGTTTGTGGGAGTTGGTATTCTGGGGTTAGAACCAAGGTTGCCCCAGGGTGAAGGATGCACTCATGAAACACCCTCAGCGGCACTAGGGTGGCCAGGTGCAGAGTGCTGAGGCCCAATGTTATCCAATGGGGGGTAGGGGGCCTACAGTTGGTGGCTGCTCAGGAGCAGGTCACAAGGTTGTGGGAGCAAATCTCCTGGTGTTAGGCTCAGCGCAAAGGGGTATCCGGTTTAGCACACAAAGTACACCTGCAGTGGCACAGGGGCCGCTGGGAGCAGGGTGCTGTTTTGGTATCAGATGTCCAGTTGTTTTTAATGGGAGCTGCCGGTTTGGGATTTTGGCTGCAGGCTCGGTCCAGGAAGACTTCCGGGAGGGAGGAACCAACAGCTGGGCAGGTAAGTTGCAGGGCTTGGGACATAGGTGCACCTCAGGTTCTTTTTTCCAGGGTACAGGGCAGCTGGAAGCAGGGGTATCTTTTGAGGTCAGAGTTCATCTTACCTGGCCACGCGCAGTTATGGGGGTCTCTGTGCAGAGGCTGCAGGCAATGTCAGGGAGTCCTGGAGGCATCAACCCACGATCTCCAGACTCAGACTCTGGAGCACTGGGGGACCTCGCTGGGACCGGTGGGTCACCCGGATTCGGGCTGTAGGCCTCGGATGCAGTGGTGGTTCCAGGCGTCGGGCTTCTTTGTTCTCAGCAGGCTCAGAGTCTGTCTTGGGAGTTTCTTTTGAACAGAGCTGCTGATCACAGGAGATCCGGTCATTGTTGAAGGCAGTCAGTCCTCCCAGGAGTTCTGGAGGTCACTGGCTGCAGGACAAGTTGACGTTTGGCACAGGATCTCTGGAAACTGTAGATGGGCCAGTAGGGCTGGGGCCAAGTCAGTTCTTCTCTGCAGTCTCCTCTGCTGGGCGTGTTCTTTCATCCTTCTTCTTCTGAGGTTGCGGGAATCTGTCTTCTTGGTTCAGGGCTGCCCCCTAAATACTGTATTTAGGGGGCATTTTAGGGTTCTCTAGGTCAGTAGCCACTGTGCTACTGACCTTAGGGTGACTATACCCTTGGTGTGCTCACCCCACTTGGGGGAGTGGGCACAATCCCTAATCCTGATTGGAGAGTGCCTGCCATTTGCAAGATGGTGGGCACTGAAGAGTGGGATTCACCTTGCCTCCCCCACCTGAGGGGTGGGGTTGGCAGAGGTGAGCACACCTTCTGGGCTGTGCTAAGTTTTCCCACCTTGGGTGCGTGGTGGTTCCAGGCATCGGGCTTCTTTGTCCTCAGCAGGCTAAAAGTCTGTCTTGGGAGTTTCTTTTGAACAGAGCTGCTGTTCACAGGAGATCCGGTCTTTGGTGAAGGTAGTCAGTCCTCCTAGGGGTTCTGGAGGTTGCTGTCTGCAGGACAAGGCGACTTTTGGCGCAGGAGCTCTGTAAACTGCAGACGGACCGGTAGGGCTGGGGCCAAGTCATTTCTTCTCTGCAGTCTCCTCTGCTGGGCATTTTCTTTTGTCCTAATTCTTCTGAGGTTGCGGGAATCTGTCTTCTTGGTTCAGGGTTTCCCCTAAACACTGTATTTAGGGGCGTTTTAGGGGTATCGAGGTCAGTAGCCAATGGGCTACTGACCTTAGGGTGACTACACCCTTGGTGTGCTCACCCCACCTGGGGGGATGGGCATAATCCGTAATCCTGATTCAAAAGGTTCCCTTGAGCCAGCAAGCTGACGAGCTTTGGAGATGCACCTGTGGGCCTATGAGTGGTACTGTGACCTGAGAGCAATTTGGCAGCATTTCCAGCAACCCCAGATGACTTTTCTTTTGCTTTCTACTACTGCTGCTCTCTACTGAAGAACAGCTGAACTCAGAAACACGTGTCTAGAGATATACAGCAATGTCTGCACCCACTTTGGTGAAAAACTACAGCTAAATTTCAAGTAAGCACTAATTTTGTACTGCATTTACCAGGATGCAAAGGGGCGAACTGTGCTGGGATGTGAGGCAGTGTGCTCCTAACCCCCTTTCTGTTCAAAAGTCTCCCTTGAGCCAGCAAGCTGACGAGCTTTGGAGATGCACCTGTGAGGCCTGTGAGTGGTACTGCGACCTGAGAAGAATTTGGTAGCATTTCCAGCAACCCCAGATGACTTTTCTTTTTCTTTTTACTACTGCTGCTCTCTACTGAAGAAGGGCTAAACCCATAAACACGTGTCTAGAGATATACAGCAATGTCTGCACCAACTTTGGTGGAAAACTACAGCTAAATTTCAAGTATGCACTAATTTTGTACTGCATTTACCAGGATGCAAAGGGGCGAACTGTGCTGGGATGTGAGGCAGTGTGCTCCCAATCCCTTTCTATTCAAAAGGCTCCCTTGAGCCAGCAAGCTGACAAGTTTGGAGATGCACCTCTTGTGCCTGTGAGTGGTACTGTGACCTGAGAGGAATTTGGCAGCATTTCCAGCAACCCCAGATGACTTTCCTTTTGCTTTCTACTACTGCTGCTCTCTACTGAAGAAGGGCTGAACCCAGAAAGACGTGTCTAGAGATATACAGCAATGTCTGCACGAACTTTGGTGAAAAATCACAGCTAAATTTCAAGTAAGCACTAATTTTGTACTGCATTTACCAGGATGCAAAGGGGCGAACTGTCCTGGGATGTGAGGCAGTGTGCTCCCAACCCCCTTTCTGTTCAAAAGGCTCCCTTGAGCCAGCAAGCTGACATGCTTTGGAGATGCAACTTTGAGTGGTACTGTGACCTGATAGGAATTTGGCAGCATTTCCAGGAACCCCAGATGACTTTACTTTTGCTTTCTACTACTGCTGCTCTCTACTGAAGAAGGGCTGAACCCAGAAATACTTGTCTAGAGATATACAGCAATGTCTGCTCCAACTTTGATGAAAAACTACAGCTAAATTTCAAGTAAGCTCTAATTTTGTACTGCATTTCCCAGGATGCAAAGGGGCGAACTGTGGTGGGATGTGAGGCAGTGTGCTCCCAACCCCCTTTCTACTCAAAAGGCTCCCTTGAGCTAGCAAGCTGAAGAGCTTTGGAGATGCACCTGTGTGCCTGTGAGTGGTACTGTGACCTGAGAGGAATTTGGCAGCATTTCCAGCAACCCCAGATGACATTTCTTTTGCTTTCTACTACTGCTGCTCTCTACTGAAGAAGGGCTGAACCCAGAAAGACGTGTCTAGAGATATACAGCAATGTCTGCACCAACTTTGGTGAAAAATCACAGCTAAATTTCAAGTAAGCCCTCATTTTGTACTGCATTTATCAGGATGCAAAGGAGCGAACTGTGCTGTGATGTGAGGCAGTGTGCTCCCAACCCCCTTTCTGTTCAAAAGGCTCCCTTTAGCCAGCAAGCTGACAAGCTTTGGAGATGCACCTGTGAGTGGTACTGTGACCTGAGAGGAATTTGGCAGCATTTCCAGCAACCCCAGATGACTTTTCTTTTGCTTTCTACTACTGCTGCTCTCTACTGAAGAAGGGCTGCACCCTGAAACACGTGTCTAGAGATATACAGCAATGTCTGCACCCACTTTGGTGAAAAACTACAGCTAAGTTTCAAGTAAGCACTAATTTTGTACTCCATTTACCAGGATGCAAAGGGGTGAACTGTGCTGGGATGTGAGGCAGTGTGCTCCCAATCCCCTTTCTATTCAAAAGGCTCCCTTGAGCCAGCAAGCTGACAAGCTTTGGAGATGCACCTGTGTGCCTGTGAGTGGTACTGTGACCTGAGAGGAATTTGGCAGCATTTCCAGCAACCCCAGATGACCTTTCTTTTGCTTTCTACTACTGCTGCTCTCTACTGAAGAAGGGCTGAACCCAGAAAGACGTGTCTAGAGATATACAGCAATGTGTGCACCAACTTTGGTGAAAAATCACAGCTAAATTTCAAGTAAGCACTAATTTTGTACTGCATTTACCAGGATGCAAAGGGGCGAACTGTGCTGGGATGTGACGCAGTGTGCTCCCAACCCCCTTTCTGTTCAAAAGGCTCCCTTGAGCCAGCAAGCTGATGAGCTTGGGAGATGCACCTTTGAGTGGTACTGTGTGCTCCCAACCCCCTTCCTGATTGGAGAGTGCCTGCCATCTGCAATAGATGGTTGGCACTGAAGAGTGGGCTTCACCTTGCCTCCCCCCACCTGAGGGATGGGGTTGGCAGAGTTGGGCACACCTTCTGGGCTGTGCTAGTTTTTCCCGCCTGTCTTTCCGCCGAAAATGAGGGGAAACAGGAAGGGGGCCTTCTCCTGATAGCAAGAGAGGCTGGGGGTCACGTTACAAAGGCAGCAAGGCCTTTGAAGCTCCCCTGCCACAGATGGCTCTTCCTGGCCTGGGGGAGGTGTGACCACCTCTGCCCAGGAAAGGCTTTGTTTCTGGGCTCAGGGAGCGAAGGCTCCCACCCCAGGGGTCCAACAACATGTCTTGTGGTGGCAGGCTGGTGTGTACCAGTCAGGGAACCCACCAGAGGCTAGTTGTTTTTCAGGGGGCACCTCTAAGATGCCCTCTGAGTGCATTTTTCATTATAGCCCACACTGGTATCAGTGTGGGTTTAATGTGCTGAGAAGTTTGATACCAAACTTCACAGTTTTCAGTAAAGCCATTATGGTGCTGTGGAGTTCGTAATGACAAACTCCCAGCACCATATACTCTTAATGGCATTACTGCACTTACAATGTCTAAGAATTGGTCTAGACACTGTAGGGGTACAGGGCTCCTGCACCTGTACCCTCACCACTGGTATAATGCACCCAGCTAGAGGGGTGGCTGACCTAAGCCAGGGCAGTGGGTTGCAGGCATGGTACACAGGCATGTGTGCCATGTCGACTCTTCACTTCTGCACCAAAACACACAGCCTACAATGGAAGTGTGTCTGTAAAGGTACAGGGCCTCTAAGAGTGGCACAATAAGTGCTGCAGCCCTTAGAGGCCTTCCCTGGCCACAGTGCCCTTGGTACCTATGGTACCTTTTACAAGGGACTGACATGTGGCCAGAGAGGTGCCAATTGGGGGTAGAAGGTACAGTTTTGGGAAAGAACACAGGCCCTAGGAACCTGATTGGCAGGCTCCTAGGGCACATCAAGTCAAAGTGCATCAGTAGTCTGGCAAAAAGAGGGGGGGTTACTACATCAGAAACCCAGCTTCCTACAGGGACCCCCCAATCAATTTGTTTGATTTAAATTTCAAACATTAAAGCAGTAATTCTCAAAAAATGCACAAACAAGTGTACATCAAACAAATACTTGAATTACTAAAGATTTTATTATTTTATATTGAAACTTTTTGCAAAAATCAAACATTTTTTATGGGACGGTTGGTGCTGCAACCTCAGAGAATTACTTTTTAATGTTTGGTTTCATTTCGCGGTACGAGGCTCCTGCTCCTGCCAGGGCCGGACTGGGAACCCAAAGCCGCCCTGGCAAATGTTATCAGACCATCCCTCGTACAGTGCATACCAAGTGTAGCGAGTGAGCCTGGCCACTACAAAGGGGACCTAGTGGGGCTCTCCCCCTAAGAACATTTGGGGAAAATGTTGCATTCTGCAGCACATTTGTCATTATATATTGAATTTTATTAGCTTTTAAAGCATAGTAAATGATGACCTTACTGTGCACCAGGATACAACTATCTTTGTTGGGGCTCTTCAGTGAATCCCTACTATCACCCTCCAACAGTGCCTTTCATCTCTCCTTAGCTCCTCTGTCACATTTATTTATTCTGTTTTATAGCACCTCTCATACCAGTGTGCGGTTTCAGAGCACTTTACATCACACACATATAGAGACAATTAATCATACGTGTATAAATCAGTGCATAGAAATGTTACATAAGGCAGAGGGGACAACAAGGTGTAGGATTCACATGTCATCCACACTGGTATGCATTTTTAAGAATGCTTGGTCTGGTGTAGCACAAACTCAGGATTTAGAAGATAACACAGTGGTTAGTGCTGACTTTAATAATAAGAATTTATTTCTAACCAAATCGTATTTTTAGCTGTACCAGGATAATGAAAGACAGGGAAAAAAACATAAATTACTAACTTCTACCTTGGAGTTTGCATGCATCTCTTTGATAGCAGTTCATAGCTCACTGTGCTAGATTACGATTGTAACTTATGAACTGCACAGTAACAAAATCTCTGTGACAAAAGCAATAACCCACTGAGCTATGCACATAAAAAAACTGTTTTTTGAAATGCATGGTACACATTCTTTGCAGCAGGCATAACATCCATCTGCACTATTTTAGATGAGTCAAAACTGCCATTAGACAAAACTTCCATCTTTCTCCAGCAGGTTCATTAATCACTGAAGATCTCAGCAGTTGTATTGTTGCCCGACAACTGTTGATTATACAAGGAGCTTTGCAGTGCTTTTAAAACTGCTGCCTGCGTACCCCCTGGGAATGTGTTTGGACCCCTGTTTGGGAACCACTGGCTTAGACCATTTGAAACAGTATTTTTTTATTTTGGACTTTTACTGAATTGTTTGCTATTAAACATAATTAGGCTAGCCTTTCTTTTTTAAATTCCATAGTGGACTTTGGTATTTATAACAGTGTAATTTATTTCATATCAAAAGCGTTCTTTTCCAATATGTGCAGTATAACTTCCAGAGGTAGTTTGGGGTCCAGCATAATATGTAATTCTTTTAGTTGAGGAGTGTTCTCTTACCTAAAGAAATATGGTCACATTTGAAAACATTTTGGTACAAAGGGTTTACTAGATGCCATTGGCCCTGCGCATTTGCTATCACGCACTGAGTCAGTTACTTTCCTGTTTAATTACTTAATCCAAATACAGTATACATTCGTAGGGAGCAATATTTGAAAATTACACAGTTTTGGGAGACTCATTAATAATATTTGATATATTATTCCTTTCATATTTTTATTAAATAATTTTTATATTAAAATCTCTTTTCATTGAAGTTTTATTACAAAAATGCATAATTGTATAAGTAATCCTTAAAATATGCTAATGATGGCAACCCTTAAAAAAGTCAAATATGTCTCCATGCCCCACTGCATCCAATTTAGTCCATTCAAGCATCCATCTTGACTGGTACAGATGCAGCCAGCACACATTTGACAGCAATGAGATGCTTCTTCAGGGCTGTAATACAGACAAATATAACATAAACACACACATACGGAAAACAGTTCTATTACAAATGAATTAGGGTTACAGTTCTCTAAGTGAAGTATTAAATACACAATAGCATCCTCAATTAGATGCAATAATTACAAAACATATTGCTTCATTTAATTTACATATTCATATACATGCACTTTCATTGATGTACATCATTTAAATTCATGTTCCAAGAGGAAATGTTCTAAACCTTTAACCTCTTCAATACATGGACATTATTATTTTTTCCACATTCATACTAGGTGGAGTCACATCACTCAGATCTGAACATTTTGATGCATTTGATATACAATATGCCTACATGCATATTTAGAAAGTTCTCCCGGTTATTTCAGACCTGCATTTAAATACTTCCTAGTCCTCATAATTCACTTCCCAATTCTTTTAGAACCTCAGTTATTCAAAATATATATACATATGTGTCTGTATAGGTTGTAGATGATGATGAAGTCAAGGTATCTGGTATTATCTGTGAGCTTGGTTGTGAAGATAAAAAGTATTTGAATGGTCCTAGTCATTACTATCAAGGGTATTATCTGACTCTGCTGTGGAATCTGTAATGTGTAAAGGTGATGCACAAATAGTACATTGTACATAATTCTATTTAATCCTTAATAAAGTCATGACATTTCTTCATTTATCAATGTAAAATGATTTGATACTTTTCTCCCTCATGCTCAACTGAATGCTCCAAGTGTCCGTGGGATCAGTGGCCAAATTCCAAACAGGACAACTGAGTGCTGAAAGTCATAGAATTCCTCTCCTACGAAGAGCCTTTAGGAGTTGGCCTAACAGCCATATGTATTTTCTTCTCACTAATGCCAGTTACTATTCTGGAACTCTTTATTCATCATAGGAACACCCCCATTGTCAAAGCCAATAACTGTTCTCTAAGCTACCTTCTGCTATTTTCTCTTGCTCTATGCTTTCTCTGTTCACTGATCTTTATTGGTTATCCTACTACAGTGAAATGTCTTCTCCGCCAGGCTGCATTTGGCATCACTTTTGCTTTTTGCATTTCTTGCATCTTAGCCAAAACTATTATGGTAGTAATTGCTTTCAATGCCACAAGACCCAACAGTGACTTGAGAAGATGGGTTGGGCCCCAACTTTCATACATAGTGATTGGTGTCTGTACAATCATTCATGTCCTCCTTTGTGCCTCCTGGGATTCTTTCTCCACCTACCTCTGAATGTAACATCAATTCTCAACCTGGAAAGATATTATATGAATGTAATGAAGGGTCTACAATTGCTTTCTGGTGTATGCTTGGATACCTTGGGCTTCTGGCCACTATAAGTTTTGCAATGGCCTTCCTGGCTAGAAAGCTGCCTGACAGCTTCAACGAGGCCAAATTCATTACCTTCAGCATGCTGGCCTTTCTCAGTGTCTGGCTCTCATTTATTCCAGCCTACCTCAGCACCAAGGGCAAGTACATGGTTGCAATGGAGGTCTTTGCCATCTTGTCTTCTAGTTCTGCATTGGTTTCCTCCATATTTTTCCCAAAATGTTACATTATTCTGTTGAGACCTGAAATGAACACAAAGGAATATCTGATGGGAAAGGACGTTGGGAAGAAATAAGATACTACTTAGGCACTGTAGCTGTCTGATACAATGTTCCTGATGATCCTGCATAATGGGTTACACATATGCTCTGTTATGTTCACAGTATGGGACACAATAAATATCTTATGAAGGATCAAAGAGTCAGTCTAGGCTAGATATATTCAGAAAACACTTTCCAGAAACAGCATATTAAATAATGAAAATAACTGACTGTTCTGTTGTCATACCAGTTTAGGGAGTCTTTTTCAGATATTTACTTTTTCATACAAAGTGAATTAATTTTGGTTGAAAAAGTTTGTCTCCTTTATAGGTTCTTGGATAAGCAGGTTCCCTCTTGCTACTTACAAAAACATTAAGCCTTCTAATGAGGCTTTGGAATATTGTTTCATAATCTGAGAGCATTAATAGTGATAGTGTTTGAGTTGATAACTGTGATATTTTTACATAGAGTTCTACTTGATCAATCAATCAATAATTACTTTATTCGATTAGCTTCAGCAATCATAAAAGTACAATAAAGAGAGAACATCAATAAATATCATTCCATAATATATAACCCATCATGGTTCAGTGTCAAACATAAGCAAAATACACACCTAACAAAAGTCTGGTTAAATACCAGCAAACAGTAACATTGTCTAAAAATTGAAGATATAGGAGGGCTGGTCTTGCTTGGTTAAAATTCAAAGGCACACGTTGTGGGCGTATATAATTTTGTAACAATTGGCCCATTTAGGGCTGTTTAAAACAATATGTAAAGTGTCTAGTACAGAGAACTCATCACATCTGCAAATAGGAGGATCTTGTGGCTTATGCCATCCTGCTACTAGTTGAGGGAACATATTCAAACAAAAACAAGTTAGAAGTCTTCTGTGGATAACCGGCATATCCAATGTTGAGATTAGCTCTGGGGAATTAAAGAGATGAGATATCCCCAAACTTGTCAGGGAAGTTTTTATATAACTCAGCCAGGGTATACGCAAGCTATGGTCCATGTGCAGACAGTCTCTCAGCATTACTCTATTAAATTCTACCTCTTTTTTGGTCCAAATCGAACACCATAAAAGTAAGGGGCGCAAGCAAATATAGTCAGATATATATATATACGAACAAAAAAGAGGGTCAGAGCATAAAGATCCAGCACCAGACGTTACTCCGTGTAGTGGCCTCTAAATCCTTTCAACAAATCGGTGCACCGGGTCTGGGATTTGACCCACATACATCCCATAAAGGCAGTATACAAAACTACCACTAACAAAAACACACAATTGTCCCTGCACTCGAAAACCACAAATAATCTATTTGTAAAGGCAATTGTGCATCATGTTGTGAGAACAGAACAGAATATGAGTAAATAGCTTCCCAAATGAAAAGACCAGAAGTTCGTAATTTTGATTGTAGAAAAACGTTGTCCTTTTTTATTCCAAAAACTTCATAATTTAAAATACACAACAGAATTGCTTGCCAACGCGTTTCGTCCCTCATGGGACTTCTTCAGGGCTAGAAGCAATTACAAAACACTATTTACAATATGATCATAATAAAAACACTCAATACTCAAGAACCAGACAATTCATTATCATAATAAAAGTCTCACTGCTATTCATCTTCATCATACATTTTCACGAAAAGTTTTATCTTGTGAATCTATGGGAAGCTAATCTAGATTTTACAAAAAACCTTGAGGTAACAAACACTTTTTAAGGAAGGGAGGGAACAGGGCAAAAGATTACGAAAGTACATTTCTGCCAAAAGTAAGCCTTTCGTTCAAACATTAACCTGGATATAAGCAGGTTATACATACATGAAGCATGAATCAAAACAGTAACATCCTAAATTATGCCGACAGAATAGACATCATATTGGCGTCTAATATACATATTCTATATAGATGTAATTGTATGGTCACATTTATAATGCATACACAGTTAAGAAAAGAGATGATATCATATGTCATACCAACTAGAAATACACCATATTCGTTAATAGTACACAGGTCCTATATAAATTTCATAATGGTATCTGAATTATAACTCATACCTCAAAAGATTCTGTATCTGCTGTGTTTATTTTAAAAGTTCAGATGTGGTGTTTGGATCAGCAAAGGGTATAGTCTATCTGTAAATAAACACAATACAAATGTTCCTTCAGTTATGAACTTTGGCCCATAATGTCCATGCAGTTATCGTTCTGATAAAGGTTCTAATAGCTACTATTTAATTTTCCAATATCTATTATCGATGGATTATCAGTCATAATTCTAGCTCATCATTTGTTAGCATTCAGTTTTACTAATCAGATGCACAAAGCACAACTTACGGTTTATCGTGTTCCTGGTGTTAATATTGCATCTCTATGAGCGAGAGGCATCAACAAGTCACCATGTAATTAATCATCTCAATATAATGATTTCTGTAAAAAAACATTAAGAGCTAAGAATAGATTTGCGATCTGTTATCCCATTTAAGCAGACAATAGTTTTCTAGGACATAGTCGGACTATTGTTGGAGCCCCATAATTAATCCGAACGTTCCATTTTACACACTGACTATATGGGATTAAAACACGTTTATTTGTGTAACTCTAAATACATGGAAAACTAATTATTTTATAACAAGTAGTGCACCATGTATACAGAGGTCGTTTACTGGCTCGCACTAAATCGCACTAGTCACGTAACTCGCATTAAGAGTCACATGCCAACAAATAATACACAGAAGACTGCTATGCGTATATAGAGAGGTTGCTCACCGGCTCTCGCTAAATCACACTAATCATGTTACTCGCGTTTATGATAATGAATTGTCTGGTTCTTGAGTATTGAGTGTTTTTATTATGATCATATTGTAAATCGTGTTTTGTAATTGCTTCTAGCCCTGAAGAAGTCCCATGAGGGACGAAACACGTTGAGCAAGCAATTCTGTCGTGTATTTTAAAGAATTACGTTTTTGGAATAAAAAAGGATAACGTTTTTCTACAATCAAAAATACGATCGTCTGGTCTTTTCATTTGGGAAGATATTTACTCATATTCTGTTCTGTTCTCACAACATGATGCACAATTGCCTTTACAAATGGATTATTTGTGGTTTTCGAGTGCAGGGTCAATTGTGTGTTATAGTCAGATATATAGCCTGCCCCTATCTCATCATGTACTATTTCTGCCGGCACATTCTGTGGAATTCGTAACAATTTCCTTAAATATTTATTTTCTGATGTTTGTAAGGAAGTAGAAGATTTGTAGCCCCAAATGTCTGCTCCAAAGTCTACAGTTGGAACACACTTAGCATTATGAAGATATAATATAGACTTCATATGACTATAGCCTAATCGCCTGGAAAAAGCATTAATGCTAAAAGCAACCCTATTAAAGGATTGGGTGTGAGATTTCAATAATGGGTTCCAGGATAATTTATCGTCCAGTAGTATTCCTAAATAGCTAAACTTGTCTACCTTACCTATGTTGTTGTCCTTCATGGGTTTTAGTCTTAGTACCTCTAGGTTCTATGGTCATGGTATATGATTTAGAACAATTAATTTTAAGATCTAGATTTTCCATAAAATCATAAAAACTACATAATAAAAGTTGCAGGCCATCCGCATATAACAAGGCCGGAACCATTCTGTCTCCTATCCTCTGGACATCTTTGCAATGTTCCCTTAAAAACTGGTTTAGTTTATTTATATAAAATGAAAAGCAGTGGAGCTAAGATACAACCCTGCGGACTCCTTTCCCTAACTGAAAGTGCTTAGTGCAGTCCCCTGATGGGCCGTATCTTACAGATGGCTCAAGCCCCAAGTGCAAATTAGTTCTACTTTTCCTCATCACGTTCCCTGAAGCGCATGAGTCAATATCCTGTGGCATGGTGTGAGTTCTGTAAATCCCATATCTACACACATAATTAAAAACATACCTGTGACAGGGTTTTTATTCCTTCTTCGTTGTTTCAATAATCACAATAAGTAAAATCTCTACTCACCTTCATTCTGTCTGTCTCAGAACTGTTGATGTTTCTATGCCTAGCAATTCAACTTTACCTCTAGTTGAAATTGTGCTTTATGTAAGGCTTTCGCTAAAAACATCTATGCATTTAATGACTTTAGAACTGACAGACAGAAGTGGCTGGATTAGATTGTGAATGCGAAAGGATGAACAGAACTACAGTTTTTTGAGGTGGCCACTTGCCCTTAAATTTGTTTTAGGAATAGTGTGCAGTTTTCTAATGCCAAAACAAACATGTTTGTGTGACTAATGTGTAAAAAATAAATTTTTGTTCTAGTGCAATGCATAAAAGGTTGATACTTTGTCACACAATCAATTTGTATAAAAATACTACTTTCTTTTTACCAAATAAAAATTAGAAACCTTGATGTAGTTCCAACCGTTAAGCCTAATGTACAAAGCAATTTTGCAATTTCAAACTCCGCAATTCGTGTGACTGTGGCCAGGGCAAGTTGGCTGGAGTGAAGTTGCCTGGCGGGTATGTGGAATGAGAGGTGGTGGTTCAGATATGCTGGTCCTACATCGTGAAGAGCTTTGTAGGTATGTATAAGCAGCTTGAAGGTGATGCTCTTGTTGACTGGGAGCCAGTGGAGTTGTCGAAGGTGTTCTGTAATGTGGCTGCTGCGGGGTATCTTGTTGACCAGTCTGGCTGCAGCATTTTGAACAGTCTGTAGTTTCTTGATGAGCTTCTGGGTGATGCCGGGCTAGAGTGCATTGCCGTAGTCGAGTCTGCTGGTGATGAGTGTGTGGGTGACTGTCTTTCTGGATTCTCTGGGGATCCATCTGAATGTCTTTCGAAGCAGGTGGAGCGTGTGGAAGCAGGATGAGGATATAGGGTTGATCTGGTGGTTCATAGTGAGCAAGGAGTCCAGTATGATGCTGAGGTTAGGTGTGTGGTCCATGGGGTGAGAGGGGTTCCCAGTGCGGTGGGACACCAGGAGTCATCCCAGGCTGAGGGGGCAGGTACCAGGATGATTACTTCGATCTTGTCCGAGTTGAGCTTGAGGCAGCTATCTTTCATCCAGTTGGCAACGGCCTTCATCCCATTGTGAAAGTTGAATTTGGCGGCTGTGGATTCGGTGTTGAGAGAGAGGATCAGCTGGGTGTCGTCGGCGTAGGAGATAATGTTGAGTCCATGGTTTCTGACGATGGCTGCGAGGGGGGTCATGTAAATGTTGAAGAGGGTTGGGCTCAGTTAGGAGCCCTAGGACACTTTGCAGCTGATCTCTGTAGGTTCTGAGGAATGGAGGAAGTCTGACTCGCTGTGTTCGGCCACTTATTAGTAATTAGTAGCTTTTGAAACTGGACTTATTTTAATGGAGAAGAGGTCCTTTTAAAAAAATGTTTCATGTTCAGAAATGTGAATTTGGGAATAGAGGTCTGCTGTGCCTTGAAGGCCTCTATCTCTGAATTTGAGTTACATACAGGAGGTCACAAATTTTAACTGTCTAATTAGTGTAAATGGACACATTTTGATGTGGGCTATTAGTATTGGTTTAAAAATGTGGAAATTATGACAGTGTAGTTGATGTTTTCACATGGCTGCAGTTTACAATTCTCGGTGAGTCTAAAACATTTCCTACATTTGGAGCTATAAGTAATGCTCATCAAAGTTTACTTATGCGAGGGTATGCTTCATTCACTGATAACCTATGTGACTTTTATTTACCCTTATTGTAGAAAATGAACATCTTTTGTGTGGTGTACCTTTAGGTTTTTGCCTTAACTGTTTTTGCTGGCTGAAGAACTTCGTGCACTTTACCCCTGCTAACCATGGGAAAGGTTCTTGTGCTTCTCCTTTCAATATGATAAAATTTATATAATACTAATTGGCATGGGTAATGTACCTATAAGTCCCTAGTTTACAGTACAAATTATACCCATGGATCATATGTTAATTGTCAGTAGTTGACTGAAGCAGCCATTGTGCCATTCACTAGAGTAATAATGTAAACCATGACTTCAGGCCTACCATTGTACCCTGACTAAAGCAGCTTTTACACTGCAATTTGACCTGTCACAATAAACCCATTTCTTTTAAATATTAGTAAGACACCCCAAAGTAGACCCTATTGCTCATAAGACAACGCGCATGGTATTTAAATGTACATGTGTAAATTTAATGTTAAAAAGCCTGTCCATTTGTTTCATAGGAATACATTGGAATATAATATAAAATGTATTATTGTTATCTTCAGCTAAGAAAGAGTTAGAAAGTTAATTTTTTAACATTACCCTCCCGATCCAGGTCTCGGAGTGCTCAACCCTAAATGAGGTGTGAACACTGATTCCAGAGCAGAAGATAAAGACTTGGAAGTGGGGGGGGGTGTTTCTGTTCCTCTGGCAGGATAATAATTTGGGCAGTACCCAGGAACTTAATTAACTTTAAAGGGGCCTGCCCTGTCACAGGCAGGTATCAGATGACATCTTCACAGGCCTTCCAAAACAGGCAGACTCCCACCCCAGTGGAGAGGGGCTTCTCCAGAACTGGTTTGAAGTGACCACAGAGGAGGGGATGTGAGGGAATTAAGGAGGTAGTATAATTTAGCACAAAAGAAGGCCAAAAGAGAGTGGTACGAAGATAGATGGGAGCTGATCATGGAGGCATGCAATAGAAAGTACTCGCAGAAGTTCTGGCTCCTAGTCACTAGGGGGGATTTAAACAGGCCCTCACCTCCTACCACCAACATTTCCATCAATGCATGGCAGGACCATTTCTCCCGACTGTATTCTGGGCCCCGTGAATTAGAATTAGAAGATGCCTCTCATGACTTGTCCTTGTTACAGCAACAGACTTTTTATCTATAAGAGAAATTAAGACCTGTATTAACTCCATTGCAAAGGCCAAAGCTGATGGCCCTGTTGGTATTCTAGGAGACTTGCTAGTCCACAACAGTGAGAACTGGGCAAATTATATCTTGGCCCTAGCCAATGCAATAGCTGAGGGGGCCCAAATACCTACCTCCTGGAAGGGAGCAAAGGTGATTCCTGTCTACAAGAAAGGAGACAGATCCTTACCATGCAACTATAGACCGATCAGTCTTATAGACTGTATTCAAATATTTTTTGCTTGTGCATTACTCTTAAAGGTACAGGGTTGGATGAGTAAATACAATATCCTCACTCCTTTCCAAGCTGGATTTAGGCAAAAAACAAACACTATTGACCAGGTGTTTCATTTTCTTCTCCTTAACTGGAAGACAGTGGTCATCGGTCGAGGGAGCCTCTATGTAGCCTTCATTAATCTTAAGACCGCCTTGGACCTCGTCCCCAGAAACAAGCTTTGGCGTGTTTTAAATGATTTGGGCCTTCCTCAGGAGATTTTATCAATTATTATCCGCCTTCATGAGGCAAATTTTGCTAGAGTCCACTGGGGCTGCCAAGGCCAGTTTACTGACCCAATAGAAGTTAACAGGGGGTACCCCAGGGCTGTGTTTTATGTACATTCTCTTTTTTCCCTTTTCGTGAAAGGTGTCGTACAGTTTCTCTCAGAGGTCCCTGTGGATGCCCCAATCCTGGGAGGGAAAAAGTGACAACCTTACTGTTCGCAGACAATACTTTGCTAGCATCTAAAACACCAAGTGGGCTCCAATTGCTATCAAAACAATTTTTGTGACTCTCGTGGCCTAGAGGTCAACACCACAAGACGAAGCTTCTATTGCTTAACCCTCACAGGTCTTTTAGAGGTTATTTAACATTAGGAGGGGTTCCCCTGGAGAGGCTGAGTACTTTTGACTACTTGGGTTTTACTATCTCAGAAGACATGACGTGGAAGCCGCATGTAGCCAAACAGACTCTAAAATGTAGGCAAATAGTAGGGGCCCTGATTAATGAACACAGTACCTCCTTTTGTAAACTGGTGGCAGCCCCTCCAGATTTACGAGGCTAAAGCTCTAGGCTCAGTACTTTATGGAGCTGAATTGTGGGGCTTTGAAAAGATGGATGCCCTATTGCATACTGAGAACAAGTTTTTTAGGTCCCTGGTTTTGCTACCACAAAGTACACCTCTCCTCCCACTAAGGCTGGACCTGTCAGAGCCACTATTACTGAGAAGGCTAAGCTACATCACCTATTGTTTTGGCAGTGCATAAGGTCCACTCCTGAGTTGTCCTCAGACGATGCTGCCCTTATGGAAGTTATCACACTCGACCAATCTAATAAGATAGGTTGGATTCATAGTGTGAAATCCCTGTTAAGTGCGATAGGACTAGAGGGTTACTGGAACACCAAGGATCCATTATTGCTTTCTAGCAAAGAAGCAATAAAGAAACACTACTGGGATTGGGTTGTACAGGGCACACATTCCAGTTCTTCTTGGGACCGTCTAACCTTAGAGTTTATGAACTTCAAGCTGACTGGCTCATACGAACAATACTTTGAAATTATTACTATATCTCAGGATAGGAAACTTTATATTCAGTTTAGATTTGGCTCCCTCCCCTTGAAATCGTACGCTTGATCCTGGCTAAAGCCACCCGCTACCTCACAGTCTTGTCCCAGTTGTGTTTCTGAAATAGAGTCTATTCCCCATGTATTCTTTGTCTGTCCAAAGTATTCCTGCCCAAGAGGAAAATGACTGAGGCCAATTTGTAAGCAACTGGGCTCACGCTGCAGCCCTCCGTATTTTAAGATCAGATCCCAGCCCGGCGATTGTTTGTTCTGTTGCTAAGTTCTTGGGCCACATGTGGGCAATCAGAAGGCATCTGCTGACAGTGTGAGTCTTCTTAAATTGCTTTGTATGAAATGTATTGTATCGCACTTTTATGGTCTAAGATCGAAATAAAGTTTTAAAGAAGGAATGCTTTCCGACCGACATTGTAATCGACCCCTAAGTAGTGAACTTCAGTGGCTGGGTTTGTGGGACAAAAGTTCCTTTTCTTAACTTTTTCTAACCTGCCAAAGCAGCCTCAGGATATAGAGCTGGTCATGACAAAACCGGGATGGGAAACCCCAATAGGCAACAAGACCTAGTCAAAATGAACTCATACAAATAGAAATTATAATAAGGAGGAGCAGAATCGACTCCCTCCGGCCCTGTACAAAGCTAAAACTGAATTATGGGCAAAAAACTTCTGCCTTCTCTTTACTGCTGTGAACCTTCATCTGGCAGTTACTGATTCTTGGCGTGGATCCGTAATCCACCCAATCTTCAAAGTGAGAGACAGAGGGGACCCAGTAAACTATAGATTGATAGCTTTGCTCGACATCGACTACAAGTACTGAATAACTCTAGTGCTTCAAGATTTGCAAGAATGGGTGGACACTTTTTCTCTTATTCCATGGAAGCAAACAGTATTCTGTACAATGTTATTGCTCTGACACACTGCATCGAGAAGGCTTTCAAAATGATATGCCTGTTTCATCGAATTTAAGGCAGCATTTGACAGGCTTCCCCGAGATCTACTGTGGGAGAAATGTAATAGTATTGGGATATCGTCGAAAATCATAAGAGCCATCCAACTTCTTTTCTCTGAAACCTGGATACCCTTCATATTGGGTAATGGCACCAACCTCTCTCAGAAAGTTTATACCACCACTGGATTGAAACAAGGGTGTGTGCTTACCCCCTTACTTTTTTTAAAATCTATCTCTCAAGTCTGTCCACAGAACTGACTCTTATAAATGCACACTCCCCAATTCTCGGGTGCTGCCGCGTTACACACGTTATACGCAGACACCTGCTCCTGATGAGCATGACCCCTGTTGGTCTGCTGCAGCTTCTAGACTCCCTTTGAAGCTGCAATAAGCAGCACAAACTCAAAATTTATTATAAAACAAAAAGTGGTGAAATTCAGAAAGAAAACAAATGCACCTGGATCTTCGTTTGTAGAAGGGCTCAGATTGTCACTCGAACCAAAATACAAGTATCTTGGGATAACATTTAACGAAAGAGGCACTTTTGTCGCACACATGGACACTATGAAATCTAAAGCCACCTCTCTAACGTCCGGCCATCTCACATGTCTGTGAAATAATGACAGGAAAGAAGGTGGCCAGGCTGTTGGACCTGCTAATTGCACAATCCTACCGGTCCATTTATAGGCTCCCAAATTACATATTGCAGCCCAACTTCGCCTCAGGCTGAACAAAACAATGAATTGCCACAAAATGCTCTTTCTTAAAACTGTGCCACCGATTCAGATTGACAGAGAACAATACATTATCTGCACGTGTCTGATTGAAATGAGCCAAATTCAAAATTTACATTCAGACGCTGTTTTGTGGTGCCCTGCAGCCTATGCATCCCTCTGACCTATGGAGTACCAGGGTCTCATCTCCCAAGTTAAAAAAAATCCTCAAGAAATCCACCAGACTTATTTCCATGCTAGAAGATAACGTGAGCCTGACAAAGCAAGGTCACACCTTGCAAATCATCATCTCTTACGAGTCTCCAAAATCACAAGCATATTTGGCCCTGGGATTCCCATCCTATTTTAGACTTAATTCATGTGTCTCTGCCTATGTATCCAGCCAATACACATCCTCTGCATCTGCACGGCCATGCTATTGGACCATAGAAGGATGCTGCGTGGTGCCTTCAACCAGGCAGCCATTCGAACATGCAGGCATGCCCTTATCAACGCACTGAGTCCAGAATTTACACACCTCAACATCAGGGGGGTAAAGTTTCAGGAAATTCTTGAAGCCATATTAAAGGTCAATGTGGAGAAATGAAGGCTCCTTGCGGCACTGGCAAATAGCTTTGACACCAGGAACCATTAAAATTAAATGAAGTTTTGCAAAATTTGCACCATAGACAGCCATACCGCACCAACAATGGAGATTGATAGAGGTGTGGCAGCTGCTAAGGACGTTGAGCATGACCCCCTCAGCAATCCAATGACAGAGGCACCAAGACCTGTAGGTTCTGCAAAAGCTGCACACCGCCATCGAAACATACTGGCTTGCAGAGTCATACTGATGACCAAGTACTGTCATGCCCTACCAAACTAACCTATTCTAACAAAGCTCACCCAGTCTTTCTCAAGGTCATGCTCTGACACTTTAATCTTCCCTGTACAGCCAAGTCCATGATTCATTTTTGACGTATTTTAATATGTACTTTAATCTTTTTAAATGAATGAACAATTATACTGTACCTGATTATGGTTATCCTGCACAATTGCAATTTTAACACAATTTCTCTGTTTATAAATCTCATTATTGCTTTGCTGTCTTGATGGTGTAATGGTTTTAATTAACTAAATGCTTTGGAAATATATTCAAATTTGCTGAAAAAAACCAATGACATTTCTTTCAAAATACACCGAGCAAATAATTGTGCAGCACAAATCTTATAAATATGTAAATATATCAGTTGAAGCATATATGTTTTACAGGCTAAACCAAAGACAAACTCATGTAATATTCCTCTACTTTTTTGTTTCAAACAGAATCCACAAGCTTTACTTGTATACAGCAGCAAGGTATATTTATTTATTTGTTTTATATAGCGCACGAATCACCCCATAAGGGTATCTCAGCGCATGGACTGCCTAAGAATGTCAAGGAGAAATGATCAAAACAGCGATGTTTTTAACAGTTTCCTGAAAACCAGGTAATCTGTACATTGTCGCAGCGATAGGGGGAGTTCGTTCCAATAGAGAGGGGCAATATGGTAAAAAGCCTTACCTCCTTGGCGGGATTTTTGAAACGGGGGACTTGTATCAGGGCTTTAGCTCCTGAGCGAAGGGGTCTAGAAGGTACATAACTGACAAATTTGTCATTTAGGTAGCTGGGGCCTAATTTGTTGATGGCTTTGTAGGCCATACAACACATTTTAAATTTAATTCTTTCCGTATGGGCAGCCAATGTAATTTCTGGAGTAAGGGAGGGAGGCAGTTCTAGGGGGAGCATTGGTTGCCAATCGAGCCGCCGTATTCTGGACAACCTGTAATCTACTTAAAGCACTTTCGTTGGCTGAAATGAACAGTGCATTACAATAATCCAGGCGACTTAGGATTAGTGCCTGGATCAAGGTTTTCCGGGAAGATAACGGCAAAAAAGGGAAGACTCTTCTGAGCATGCTGAGGTTGTGGAAGCAAGCTCCGATGGTAGAAGAGACGTGGTCTCCCAGTGTAAGTTTATGGTCCAATCGGACTCCTAAATTTTTTACCACCTGTTTAGGACAAGGTGTGTGGCCCAATTCCTCTGGCCACCAGCTAGGGGACCATTTCACCGTAGCCTAGCCAAACAACATTATTTCTGTTTTAGCCGTATTCAGTTGTAAATAATTAATTTTCATCCATTCCGCTATGGTCTTCATTCCTTCACCAAAGGTGGTTTGAATATTGGGGTTGGATTTATCAAATGAGAGGAGTAATTGAGTATCATCCGCATAGGATATGGGGATGAATCCCAGTTTCCTCAACAACCTCGCTAAGGAGTCACATAGATGTTAAACAAGGTTGGGCTCAAACAAGAACCCTGTGGTACTCCCTTGGTCACCTTGGTGGTTTTAGAATGGTACGGGCCTAAATTGACGGTTTGTGTTCTGTTTGATAGAAAATTAGACAACCATTTTAAGGCATTTCCTGTGATGCCTATATCACCCAATCTACTGAGTAATATTTGGTGGGAGATGGTGTCAAATGCTGCGGAGAGGTCAACCAGCACCAAAAGTATCGCTTGACCCTCATCCAGCAGCATTCTAATATTGTCTGTAACTGCCACGAGAGTGGATTCCGTGCTGTATCTAGGACGGAATCCCGATTGTGAGAGTCCAGAATATTATTGGCTTCAATAAAATCAGAGAGATGTGTGTTGATGTGCTTCTCCAAGATTTTTGTGTGTAGGGGAAGGAGAGAGATGGGTCGGTAATTTGTAACGTCTTCTGATGATGTTTTGGAATTCTTTTTAATCGGGATTATTTGTGCGGCTTTCCAATCTAGAGGGAGGACTCCTTCCCTCAGGGAGCTATTAAGAATATCACATATAGGGTTGGCTAATTGTTTGTAATATCAATTCCTAATGGCTGCCTTTAGAGCTAGAGGGCTCCCTGTAGCCCATCTAGCACTCCAACACAACCTATAGTCCTTCACTCATGGGTTTCTGCCACCCTTATAACTAGTGCAACAATAATTTACTTTTTTAAATGTTTTCTTTCAGTGAAGCATACATGTATCTCAAAGTCATTTTTGTCTCCATCCATTCTAATCTCCATCTCCCCTTTCTTAATATAACAGGTCCACCGCAAACTAGCTGCGGATTGTTTTTTAAATTGTAAATACACTCATGACTTAAAGTAAATAGAACTTATGCCCCCTCAATGCAGTGTGTCATCAATGATGATATTTCAGATGTTGCAGTCCTGTTATCAATAATGTCAACGAACATGTCATGAGTGATGGATCTTTCATCTTTCATAACTTTATTCAATTTTTGCAAATAATCATAAAAAGATAAAACATATATTTATCAAGAAACATTGGTGTACAATAAATAAGACAATACATCAACGGTCAATAAACATTTTTATATAGCGCAGCAATATCACCTCTAGGGGTATCTGGGCACTGAGGGTGCTGTGTTTCTGTCGGAGAGTGAAGTCTTGAGTTTCTGAAGTCCGCCAGGGAGGGTGCAGTTCGGAGGTGGAGTGGCAGGTTGTTCCAGGTCTTGGCGGGCATGTAGGAGAAGGAGCGGCCTGACTGCAGTTGTGATGAATGCGGGGGTGTGTGCGAGGGCCAGAGAGGAGCAGCGCAGGTGTCTTGTGGGAAGGTGGAAGCTCAGTCAATTGTTGATGTAGGGTGGTTCTTGATCATGTAGAGATTTGTAGGCGTGCGTGAGGCTCATGAATTGGCATCTGTTCTCAATGGGGAGCCAGTGAAGGATTTTGGGGTGGGTGGTGATATGGTCCGTTTGGGGAGGTTCATAATGAGTCTGGCTGCAGCGTTCTGTATGGTCTGGAGTTGTCTGAGGAGCTGGGTGGAGATCCCAGCATAGAGAGCATTGCCATAGTTGAGCTGGTTGGTGATGAGAGCCTGTGTGACTGTCTTTCTGATGTTGAATTGGATTCATCTGAAGATTCTGTGGACATTGCGAAGGGTGTGGAAGCAGGAGGAGGCGACTGCCTTAACTTGTCATATCATGGTCAGTTCACTGTCTTGGATGATGGCTAAGTTGCGTGCATGGTCTGTTGGTGTGGATGTAGGTCTAAGTTCTGCAGGCTGCCAGCTGTGGCCCGATATGTAGGTGTTCTTCCTAAAGATCAATACTTCTGTCTTGTCGGACTTGAGTTTAAGTCAGTTGTCTCTCATCCAGTTGGCTACGTTGGTCATGGTGTCACAGAAGTTAGTCCTGGTGGTGGTTGGGTCTTCGGTGAGTGAGATGATTAGTTGAGTGTCATTGGCGTAGGAAATTATGTTGAGGTTGTAGCATCTGATGATGTTTGCTAAGGGGGTCATGTAGGTGTTGAACAAGGTGACGCTGATGGGTGATCTTTGGGGTACGCTACATATAATGTCTTTCGGTTCAGAGCTGAAGGGAGGCAGCCGGATGCTCTGTGTGTGTTTTGTGAGGAAGGAGGCGATCCACATATAGGCGTTTTGCTGTTTGCCGATGTTGTAGAGTCTATCGATGATGGTGTGGTGGAAGATAATGTCACAAAGCAGAGAGGTCAAGGAGGGTTAGGGCCACTGTTTCTTTGCGGTCGAGGAGAGTTCTGATGTTATCAGTGGCAGTGATCAGCACTGTCTCAGTGCTTTGGTTGGCACGGAATCTTGATTGAGAGGTGTCAAGAAGGTGGTTTTGTTCCAGGTAGTCCTTGACCTGTAGGTTGATAGCTTTCTCAAGCCTTGTGTGCCGGTTGGTGACAAGTTGGGTGAGGCCAATGTTATTCAGGTTTTTCAGAAGAGAGGTGGAGTTGAAATCATTGGGGATGTCCACATGGAAATTAATGTTGCCGAGTAGGACGTAGTGGAGGGAGTCGATGACAAGGAGGCGATAAGGTTCGGGATGGTGTCTCAGAAAGCTTGTTGGGGTCCTGGGGATCTATGGATGAGGGTGCCTCTTAGCGTGGTTTTGGCATCAGTCTGTAGTTTGAAGTTGAGGTGTTCTATGAGCGGCATGGTATCGCTGTTGATGATGGTGCATCAGATGGTTTCCCTGAAGATGATGGTGATGCCCCCGCTGTGTTTGTTGGTACAGTCTTGGTGTAGCATATTGTAGCCATTGGTTATTGTGGTGGTGATGTCGGGGTTCAAGGAGGGATTGAGCCATGTTTTGTTGATGAAGCAACACCGGGGAAGAGGGAGGTGATGGTGTCCCAGGTTTTCGTGGCGTGTTTGCAGAGGAAACAGACTTTGAGCAGGATGCATTGGAGCAGTTCTGGTTTATTCATGGGTTTCTGTGAGGAAGTGGTGCGGTATTCAGTGCGGGCTGATGGCCCTCTGCTGCAGGAGAAGTGGCAATTGTGACAGGTGAAGGGTCCTTCGGTTCATCGAGTGGAGGAAGTACAGCAGGAGTGTATAGTGGTGTAATCATGTAAAAGTAGGGTTGTTAAAAAATACATTTAAAATGAATAAATTCATAAATACGCTTGGTAGTTCAAACAAGTCAAACTAATATTTTGCGGAATTCTTTCAGTGAAGGTCACTTTTTAAAAATGCACCTACAGCATAAGGACTGCTGGGTCAGGTAACCTATGTAGAAAGTAAAGAGCCGGCCTCTGTTGGCGGAACCCTTGATTTTTAAGGATAGGCAGTAGGACCAATGGCAAAACGGTGCATATAATACAGAATTAGATAAAGTTCTCAAGTGATTGGGGCAAGGTATTTTTGCACAGACAGGGCTGCAAGTAGGAAAAAATCTAATTGGTCAGCAGGAAAGCAGAGATAACTTCTGATGGAGCCTATTTGTATTTTCACTAGCAGAGATCTGACAAATAGGGCTCTGGCCCGACATTAGTTTTAATAATCAGAAAATCCTGCAAGGTAACTTTGCCCAGGCCCCCATTTCTCTAGATTCCTTAGCACCCAGAACATTTGGCTCTCTGATTAGTGGTCACTCTCTCTTAATCATGGCCTGAGGGGAGGAATACAATTTGGGTCTGACCAAAGAGTCGGCCAAACGCCTGACATAGACAAGCCACGGGATCTGGTGGCCAAACTCACAGTTTATTTTTTGTTTTTTTTAAACAATCTTCTATCAGGTTTTAATTAAGGTGCATACATTCATTACTCCATACCGCCAACCATAGGAGCATAGGGGCAAATCTAATTGCATCCTCCACATAACCTAAATTAAGTTCTTCGTGCATAAAGAAACTAGGATTTCCCAGGGCCAGCCCAAGCAGCCTTCTACAACAACGGTTCTCCTCACTCTGCAGTTTAATGCAGTCACAGTGGCCCCAAAAACCAGCCCCATAAGTCGACACCAGTAAACACTTTAACTTATAAGCTTTCAATAAAGGAAGATTAGGTTTTTTACCAACACTGGTGAGAACTTGAATAGAGCACCACAAGATTGATTAATACTTGTGCAGCAATTGGAAAGTCAGGGTGCCCAGCTGTTCTGAGCATCAAAGGGGATCGTCTCAATAAGGAAACTCACTGACCTTCCCGATTGTTTTACCCTTGAAGAAAATTGGCCTCATTTTGCTAGTTTGCCTGCCACACGCCATGTGATGCATCTTGGAGATATTCATGTCTAGGTCCAAGCCATCAATGTACCTCAAAAAGGCATCGACGGGTCACCTAGGACCATTGGGAGAACGGGATAGCAGAACAGCATCATTTGCATACATGAAGGCCGGAGTGGATGCAGATTTAACTTTTGGCACATCCTTGCTGTTAGCAATTAAAAAGAGTTAAGACGGTTAATAAATAATAAAATAAAATGGGTGCCAAAGCACAGCCTCGCCAGACACCACAGAAGAGTTAAAACAATTCAGTGCATTCCCCCTCAGCACCGTACTTTACAGAAGCACTGACCCCTGTGTGCAGGGTACAGGAAAGATCCACCAGTGGAGGGGGCAGGTTTATGCAAAATAAAATGTTCCATAGCTTGGACAAGTTGACCCTGTCAAAAGTGCTACTTAGGTCCATAAAGGCAATGCAGAGTGCCTCTTTCTTGGCTGTCACACACTTCCCAAAAATTAGGTTAAGGTTAATACATTGTTCTAAAGTCCTAAAACCTTCCAGGAAGCCATACTGCACTGGGAATAGGACATCATTATTCTGCACCCAGGCTTCTATGCGATGAAGAATGACCCACCCCACGATCTTGACTGTGGAGTCCCTTAAAGAAATGAGTCAATAGCAGCGGGGCTCCTGTCTGCTGCCCTTCTTAAAAACCTGGATGATTAAAGCATGTTTCCAAGACTCAGGGATGTTATCGCAAGCAGCATCATTTAAAATGTGGGTGATGAGAGGGGTCCAAAGCTCGACATTGGCCTTAAACAGGTCCATATGGACCCCATCCAGGCCAGGGGACTTATTAACAGGGCAAGCCGTGATACACTAATAACCTTAGGAACCTCAAAGGAGATATTTAAGGGGAACTGAGACAATGCCTCAGCGGGAACTGCCATGAGATCTGGGGCTAATGAGTAAATAGATTTAAAATGGGCCTCCCATTTCTCAGGGTTAATGTTTGACCAGAATCCATCAGATGAATGGACAAAAGCCAGAATGCCGTTGACAATTTTCCAAAACTCCCAGGTATCCTTACTCTACATATCGAAACCAAGAGCTCCCATCTCTCCTCCTTGATTTCAAGTTGTCTGCTCTGCATGCCCTTTTTATAAACCAACCTGGCAGCCGTAAAACTCGGCTGATCTCAGGGTCTGGCATTCATTAAATCACAGAGCCTACAGTTAGAGGTACAACACTCATTGTTGAACCAGCCCTGCTTCCTTGGCCCCCTCTGCCTGGAGCGGCTGAGCAGGATAGTTCTAACAGAAAGGCCTAAACAAGAAAAGGCCTCTAAGATATCAGGGTCAGTGGAGTCACTGGTTATCAGGAAATTGACTACAACTGACATGTTTCCCCCTTCAGCAAATGTGTAAATGTAAAGATACCAGTAGCCTTCCACTTATGTCTTAAACCCTTATCCTTCTGTAAGAGGCTGATGGCCCTAGGGGCAACGTGAGGGCTGGAGTTGATGGGAAGGATCATAGAAAATCCTATGGGATTATGGTCACTGTAGCATGATTCTAAGACCGCCAGGTAAGAACACAATATTCTGGGTTCTTGTAGATAAATACATAATCAATAATAGAACCTCGAATATGAGGGTCGCCCGCTACATGTAAAAGAGTTTCTCTAGGTGGTGGGTTCCTCCCCTGGAGAGCTTGAATGGGGTACATCAGTCAGGATGGCAACATAAGGACAGCAGTCAGGGAGGAGGTGTAGGTGAGATTGATTTGGAAAAGACAGTGCCTGAGGGATAGTTTTATGATCTTGAGAGCCATTCAGGGTGTTAGGGCTCATCCAGAAGCTCCCCCCTACTTCCCTTGGCTGCTGAGTACCCGGGGCTTGTGTGGAAGAGAGGGGCGGGACATTCATGGCACCTTGGGATGATAGCTGGCTTGTATTAGGGATAGAACTCAAAGCTGAGGGCCTTACTGGATTGGGTGTTGGTTGCTGAATTTGGGCTTGGTGAGCTGACAAATAAGGGTAAATCTTTGAGAAATGGGTGATGGCATCATCCAGGCACTGTATTCTGTCCACAAGCGGGAATACGCAGACAACCATCATGGATCTGAATTTTTCAAAAACACAATTCCAGTTTATGTTGGGGGCTTCACTTGCTGCACCTGGCACAGGAGATGGATCAATGCTGGGATGTGGAGAAAATAGCTCTATACATCTTGGGTGAGCTCACTTGTTTATGTGTTTGCTTCCTTTTAGCTGAGCGGCCATGGTCACTGATATTCAAAAGAATTGATATTCAAAAGGGGTTATTGTGCAAGCTGGTTGTTGGTGGAGATATTCCTGGATTTTGCGTTTCAGGCTGGGGGCTATGGGCTGCAAGAGGCTCCTCATTTCCCTCATTCATTTGACACCCCTGATATCCCTGAAGATCCTCTCCCACGTCTAGGGACAAATGCCTCTCAGCGAGGTCTATTTCTTTAGCAACGCCTCCAACTGCATGGGCCAAAAAGGACTCTAGGATAGTGCCTCCTGGGGTTTTAGTGATGGTGATTTCCCTATCCCCGGGTACTTTCCGTTTGCCCATGTGATTTAATATATGAGGTCATATGCAGTGCATGGGGAGGACACGCGTTATAGTTACCTTAGGGCACAAGTTATAGTTACTTGAGATAACTATAACTGGTAAATTTCAATGTTTTTAGTTTAAAATATACCACTTACTACTTTCACAGAAATCAAACACCCTAAAGATCAGTGCACAAACACCTGGAGTCGCTGCCATCAATACCAAAGCACCCATACCATTCCGAGTGATTTTGAAGAATACCCTTGGAACAAGCAGATATTTTAAACAGATTCATCACAATCTACAGATAAGCTTAGCTACCTCACAAGGTAACCCTTTCAGGCAGGTGAGTGCATTAAAGTAAGATTTCCCACATGAAGGCTGGTATTGGCTTCTGCCCCCCCTTAATCATCAGAAGGTTGATTGACCAGAGGCTGGCTCAAAATAATTAGATCCAACAAGCATGTGCACATGGAATCTAGGTAGACTCTCACGACTAATACAGGAGGATGACCTCATAAAATACTGCAAGACCTTATTATGTTTCCATGATATGTGGTACCAAACAGACATTCAGCTACCAGGTTTTGAAGCCCACCATAGGCATGCAAAAAGAGAGTTCAAGAAAGTTCGGCCTAAGGGTGGCCTGACCACATACATAAATTGTTTCAAATCTTCCTACATAGAAACTAAGAATTTTTTTTTCCAAATTAATCTGATTGCAGTTTGGCACTTAAGTGATAAAGTCACTTCCATGTGAATTTTAAATATAAAAAAATCCATCACCAAATAATTTCCATTTGGGGAATCCTTACAACAAGGCAACAATTACAATCTGGCTACCCAGAAAACAGTTGGCTAATAACAGGAGATTTTAATCTAAATTTAATGACTGCCACAGGCGAAGATGAAACTCCATCAGTACAGGACAACTTATGGAACCTTCCATCAACAGCAACTGTACTGCAAAGGAGACTCTGGCGAGGAGAGTTCCTAACAGAGACCACCCACTCAATGGGTCTGAGAACTCTCAACAGTAGATTCTTTGCTGCAATCAGGAGCTTTGAAATAGAAAAACGATCAGAAAGTGGCCATCTCCCTTAGGTTTGAACAAATAAGAAACTTCAAGCTCTCTTTGGAGAAACCACGATTTGATCAGACAAAATAAGCAGAGAAAATCTAAAGAGATTAAAATGGATGAGCAATGTACAAGAATTATTCAACAAGGGAAGCAAATGCTAGAAAACATGGCTGGCTAGCAACAAAAACATGAGGCTAATGAAACCAATCACATTACACTTTTTGGAGGACTATATGGATGGCATTATGAATAAGTCCAACATAAAGACTAAAAACAATAAAACAAAAACCTAAGAAGAATCTTTTTCAAGACCTTCAAAAAGATTTTTAAAAAGTGATTACATAGAGAAACTAGACTAATCAAAGCATAAACTATTATTACATAATAAAACACCCTCTGAAATAAATTAGCAACCTGCAGATCACGTTTCCTTTACCAGTTCCAAGGTCATGAGCATAAGAGATGGATAATTATGACACCTTTTTACTGTACTACAAAGTTTTCAGCCAGGTACAGTTAGTGATCATCATATGCCTGGCTTTGAGAGAGGAAGAATAATGGAAAATCCACAGGTCTGGAGGAAGATCTAAACCTGCCCCGAATCCACTGGTTAATTTTCATAGCCATCCCATTTCCATAGGGGAGGAGATTCCGCCAGGATATTTCTTTGGTATTTAGCACTTTCTCAAGGAATCTGAGTATTCTTTAATACACCCCATCTTTAACCCACTGATGGAGAACTTCCTATAATTCTGTGGGCAGGAAACCTCTGTCAACAGCTTAAGAGAAATTTCTTAATAGGAAATTGTTCTCATATATCACTTAAAACATTTTTAGAAATCACCAGAAGGTGCATCCGTAATACAGACAAGCATTTGGAAAAAAAGTTACAACATCCTGGAAAGAGCAAACACTTATAGGGAATGCAAGATTAAGTAAAGCAAGAGAAGTGAACATTGTAGGGAGGTGGGTGTTGTGAGATGAGTGTGGTGAGGGGTCCATTATATTCTAAGAAGTGGGCCCCCATATTGTGGTGAGGCACATAAATCTATGCGATTGGATAGATTTATTGCAAGTGGAGCAAAGATGAGCAGTACCCCCAGGAATGGTGCACCCACCCAGGGAAAGTATGTTGTTCAAAGAAAGACGACAAAACTAAAGTAGTGCTTCACTGGCAAACTCTGTAAAGTGGTGCTAATGTGTGTGCTTGTGAATAAAACCAATATGGACACTTTGTGACCACACTTTCTTGCTTTATTTAGTTTTTTAAAACAGTTTTTGTATTCTGAACTTTTTTTCTCACTGTCCCAAGGCTGCACTTTGGAATAGTAAAGGTTACTGGGTTAAAGGAGAGTGCAGTGGAGTAGAGTGTTGGAGAGTGGAGCTGAGTGCAGTTTTATGGAGTGGCATAAAGTGGAGTAGAGTGGAGTGTTATGGAGTGGTGTATAGTAGAGTTGAGTGGAGTAGAATATCAGAGTGGAGTGGCATAGAGTGTCGTGGTGTAGAGCAGAGCGGAGTGGCATAGAAGTTGTTGCGTAGAGTGGAGTAGAGTATTGTAGAACAGAGTGGCATAGAGCAGAGTCGATTATCTTAGAGTGGCTTTTCATAGCATGGAGTAGTGTAAGAGAGTAGAATGGCAGGTTGGAGTAGAGTGTTGTAGAGTGTTGTAGAGTGCTGAGTGACATAGAGTCAAGTAAAGCGGAATAGCATAGAATGTCATAGAGTGGAGTTAAGAAGTGTGTCATAGAATAGAGTGGAGTAAAGTGACATGGAGTAGAATAGGAGGAGTTGCGTAGAGCGTTATAGAGTGGAGTAGTGTTATAGAAGGGCATAAAGTGGAGTAGAGTATTGTGGAGTGGCATAGAGTGTAGAAGAGTGTTATAGAGTGGAGTAAAGTTTAATGGAGTAGAGCGTCACAGAGTACAGTATCGTAAAGTGGAATGTCATAAGGTGGCCTAGAGTGAAGTGGCGTAAAATACAGTGATGCAGAGTAGATTGGTATAGAGTGCAGTGATATAAAGTGCATTGGATTGGAGTAAAGTGGTGTAGAGTGCAGTGTCGTAGAGTAGTGTGGTGTAGAGTGCAGTAGTGTAGAGTAGTGCAGAGTAGATTGTAGTGGCGTAGAGTCCAGTGGCGTCCAGTAGATAGTTTTAAAGTAGAGTGAATTGGCGTTGAAAGGAGTGGTGTAGGGTAGAGTGCAGGTAAGTAGTACAGAGTGGTTTTAGAGTGATGTGGCATCTAGTGCAATGGTGCAGAATGGATTAGAGTGGAGTAGAGAACAGTGGGGTGGCCAAGAGTTAAGTGGTGCATGCAGTGTTCCTTCTAAGCATTGTCTTCACTAGGTAGACTATTGTTTCTTACAGTAGATACCCGTTAGGCCCTCCCTAAGGTGTGAGCGAACTTAACTGCTACCATGCATGCACTGAGTCTGAGGCAAGTCACAAAGACTAAGGTGTCTATTACGATGGCGGGCGGACAAAGTCCGCCCGCCACCGCAACGGAGAATGGGACCGTCCACCATAGGAGCGGCAGTCCCGCCATTGGGATTAGGATGCCACCACCACGGTGGCGGTGGCATTCCGCATATATTGAATTGCGGCGGGCGGTGCTGTAAGCAGCACCCGCCACAATGCAATATATGCAAGTTGTGCTTTTGCATGCACACCGTGACAGGCACCGCGTGGTGCCTGCCACCTTGTGCATGCAAATGTGGTACCCCCCATCCCCCAACATCTGGGGGGCCCACAACGGGCCCCCAACAGCAAGCACCGTATGACTTTCCATGGCGGCAACGCCGCCATGGAAAGGCTGCTCTCCACCGGCATCCTAATATGGATGGCGGTGTCTAGCATCCGCCGCCGCCACCATATTAGGCCCCTTTACTGCCCGGTCCGCTGTCGGACTGGCAGAAAACCGGCGGAAAACCGGCGGACGGTCTTTCCGTCCGCCGGGGTCCCCCCGCCATCGTAATATGGCGGGGGGAAATGGCATGCGGGCGGTGAGAAATGGCGGGCGGATCGCCACCGCCATACGGGCGGTGGCAATCCGCCCGTCATTATAATGACCCCCTAAGTACTCATGTAAGCAAAACAGTGCTGGACCCCCAGTGTGCATGTATAGATAGATGCTGTCCTCTCCCATTAAGAGGCTAGCTCCATTAAGAGGGTCTTAACAAATAACGCTTCACACCAGGTGTGTTATTGCAATAATGTACAGCTCACGTCATGCATCAATAGTGTAACAAATATGCTAGGACTCTCTGCATATAGTTAGTTTACTAGAGGGGATACAGTTTCATACTTGATTTAATAAAAATAAAGTAGATGCACTAGTTTGTCAGCGTACATCTAGAAATTGAGGGTGCAATTAACAAAGATTCTGCTGTAACGTCCTCTTGTTGTACTTATAACTTACTTCTGTAGTACTCATGATGTGTTCCTCTATACGAGTAAGTTCTGAGTAGTCCTGTTTACATAAAAAAAATTAGCGAGGAGTACTAAAAGAGTAAGTCACACCAACTTACTGCAAACTCTTGGTGAATCTGGCTTCATTGTGCATCGTGTGCTGTTAAGAAAAAGGGGTGGGCATTTTTCAAGAGCTCACATCTAATTGGTTTAGAAATGTACCCCTCTCGTATTACCACTAAGGGTTTACCCCATGAACGGTTCCTATGAAAGGGAACAACTCCCGAACACATAGTATGGACTCTACTTGAGAACAAAGGGAAAACGGATGGCTTCAGAGCAATTAATGCGCTTGGCCTCTTATTATCACTCATCGATTCTGTCTTTTGTTGGCTCTCCTACGTCCTACTATAGTATGACTGTAACTGACCACTTACTTTGCAGCGGTTTGCCTGTAACAGATTCCTGCCTTCTGCAGCTGTGTGCTTCTATCACATCTGCATGCTATAGCATCCTATCTAACTTACAACTCATTTGCCAGTTCTCATGAATGCTACAGCAGCTTTTCTGTCTGTGCTAGATCTCTTTCTGTGTGCCAACAGTCTTTGTCCCGCTTGCGTATGCAGTGCGCATGCCCTCTGTGCTGTGTACCTGCACCTCATCTTCTGCTAAAGCTGTGTGCATTGCACTTGATGTCCTGCCGAGTGCTAGAGTTCTGTTTCTGCACCTGGTGTCCTGCTATCTGCTAAAGATAGATGGCATCTGTTACATAGCAAACCCATACAACCCAGCAAGCTCCTTCTCCCTCAGCCCTGGACACTCAGCTCACGTGTTGATCACTCCCAGGGATCCGTGAGTACTTTTGAGTCTGCTGCCATGGCCCTGAGATCTGCTGCAACCCCGCCCTTCCTGCAGCGAAGCCCTTGGAGCGCAGGAACAAGCAGACACTGAGCACCTGCACCTGCACTCTGCACACCCAACCGAGCCACATAAGCTCCCAGAGCTGAGGCCTACCAATGCGGATCATAAAGCTAGCCGCAGTATTCTAGGAGGCCGTCAGCAGAACCAGACTGCAGGACTATAAAGGTAAGGAGAAATCATGCAAAAAAGAAGGGTGGGAGCTACAGGGTGCACACAGCTGTTCAGACTAGCACGTGACACAGATCTGACCAGCCTGGCTGCTATCTTCAACTGCCTCACTTCCGGTTGAGAATAACAGAGGGTACTAAAGTAACTACTAGTAGTGCTCTCACATTTTACATGAAAGGTTTATATTTCAAAGACAGCTTGCCAAAACAAACCAGCTTTAAAAAAATACATCATTTTATTATATGTCTAAACATGATCCTAGTTTTCCCCATGTCAATCTACAATACTATAGAGTTATTCTTTTGAATTCTGTAATATGTAATATTACTGCTGTACGCTGTCAAATTTCCTCTTTTATTTCCAGGCTCAAGAAGCATTCAATAAAGCAGGGCTACTCAGAGTGCGGCCCTTCGGACCTTTACAAGTGCCTCTCCTATGAAAACAAGACCGCTGTGTCACGACGTTAATGATGTTATGACGTGAGTCTGCCATCTTAAATTGGGGCAATATTCATTAAAAATCATACCTATAGCAATTCTCTCAGCGCATCAACAGTGGTAACTGAAAATGTAAACAGCTGTGGTCATGATTCTGTTTCCATGGCAGCAGCGGGTGCGGAAACAGATGCCCTGGGAAAACAGCCTCCGACATTTGACTTTGGTCTTTGAATGCACAGCAAATGTAACAAGAGCAAAACATGATTTACAGCTCTGTTTACAGAAACAGACCTAGAGTGACTGAAAACATCCAGCACTCTATTCAAATGTTCTTAGAGAAAGCGAAAAGTAGTCCCTAAAAAAGATGCTACAATTTGGTCTAGTGGAAGGGTACAAGTACTGGGGCACTGTTCAATGGGAGTAAGCAACTGAAGAAAGGGAGGGACAAAGAGGAAGGCTTGACCGCTAGCAATGAAGGATTTTTAAAGGGCACTAAAACAGAGAAATGAAAGTAGTGGGCGGGCTGTGAGCCCAAAAAGAAGTATATATATAAGTATATACTAAAGTATATATAAGAGGTCACGAGTGCGTGACCTAAATAAATGTCCTGTTGATGTTGTACACCCCAAATAAATTATCAAACATGTCTTTCGCAGTATTTTGCCGTGGAAGGATACTTGCAGTAACGTCCCATGCAAACGATGTCTGAGCCGGTTATTTCCTCACAATGTTGTGACAGTAACTAAATATTGGCTGAAATGGCTACTAATTAGGTTTATCAAACCATCTCATTCTGCAATATGTGATTAGGCCCTTGGGGCTCAATGCTAAATATAACAGAAAAGGCCGGTCTGGCATTAACATTATCACCGTCCCTTTCTTTTGTAGTTTGAAGTTTCCCAGAGCTTTGACAATAAATGACAGAAACACTAGGGGGCATATCTACAAAGCTTGCGCCTCTGTTGGGTCATTATTTTTGACGCTCCGGTGGCACTTTCTTTGCTCCATATTTACAAGGTGATGCATTAGGCCCAATGCGTCAGATTTTCTAGGCCTGCGTCAGAAAATACCTCTGCTAGTACCGGCTGCGCCTTGCAGTTTATAATGTACGCAGAGTAGGTGTTCCATTGTAAAATCTCACCAGCAAATGACGCAGTGATATTTACAAGTTTGGCAATGTGTAATGCCTTTTTTAGGTGTGTCGCACCAAGTCTGGAATGCCTCCAAATTCCTATGCCTCTATAACCCAGGCTTAGGAAATGACGCAGTGGCTGTGTGTTATAAGAATCTGAACAGCTGAAGTAACTTAACACACTGTAATAAGTAATTAAATAACATCCCTTCGACTATTAGTAGGTCTACACATGTAATAAACATGTTGCAGGATCCCTTGGCCAACCTGGGACCATGGCACCATGATATCATCATCTACTGCAGCAAGGCAATGTGACGTTCAGTACTCCATGTAAGAGACAGGCCAGGATTGCCACATCTCCATATGGGAATAGGTCCTCAAGTCCAGCCAAGGTGTACTCCAAATCACAAAAGGTAAGTACACACATAAGGTAAGTCATTGCTAGATGTATTGCCACATGTATTGCCACTTTACATGACAACATATAAGCTTGTACCCACTCCAGTCACATTCAAGTGTCATTCAATATGTCACACATACTTAGGTATCTTTATACACATAAGTAGACTAGGCCCACTGTAATGAGACACATAGCCACCCATCATACTTGCATGCTTTATATCCAGGACCAATGCAATAGAGTGCAAGGTGAGTTTTTCATCATTTCATGCTGTATTACATTATTCCCCACACATTACTCTGCTTGCTTCAGTCTGTACCGACACATATACTCTGTTTTCTGATGCATTGCTGTAGTTGCGACTTTCTTAAGGCCAACTTCAGCAATGCGCCACTTTTGGGTCGGATGCATTGCGGCATCCTTCCTACAGATACATGAGAATTTCTGGTGCATCCTTGGAACCTTATGCCAGGGTCCCCCATATTGTAAATACGACGCATCCATGGCGTCGTGGACTGTCTTACCGCAGCGCAAGTTGTTTTGAAGCATCGCTGCCTTAGCTCAAGAATGAATTATTTAATTAATGAAATTAGACTTGTAAAGCGCACAACTACTCAAACAGAGTGTCCCGGCAAAATAGCAAGAGGTCAGAAGTTCGATAACCATCATTCATATTTGATTAAAAAGCCAAGTTTTCAGCCTTTTTTTAAAGGCTGCTTGATTGGAGATGGCACGCAAATCAAACGGGAGTTTGTTCCAAGTAGTGGCACCCAAAAAAGCCAAAGATCTGCCTCCTATTCTAGTCTACCATATTCTAGGAATCACAGCCAATAAATTATTGGCAGATCCAAGATTTTGGGGAGGAGAATGGAAGCTGAACCTGGCTCTGAGATACACAGCCCCAGATTGATATATGGCCCCATGTGTCATGTGTCACCGGTAGAACGCAGAGATCAGCTGCGGAGTGCCTCAGGGCTCATCCCTGAGCCCCACGCTTTTCAACATCTACATGGCCCTGCTTGCAGCTATCGTCAGGAGCCATGTACTCAACATTGTTTCCTACGCCAATGACACCCAGCTGATTCTCTCCCACACCAACCAGCCCATCACAGTCAGAAACAACTTTCAGAATAGGATCAAGGCCATCACCACATGGATGAGAGACAGCTGCCTCAAGTTCAACTTGGACCGAAGTTCTCATCCTAGTGTCCAACACCTCTCCTTGGGACGACTCCTGGTGGCCCGCCAAGCTAGGAACCCCCCCACACCCACTGACATGCATGAAATCTTACTGGACTCTTCGCTCACCATGAACCACCAGATCAACGCTGTCACCTCATCATGCTTCCACACTCTTCGCCTGTTTAGGAAAACCTTCAGATGGATCCCCACTGAGGCCAGGAAGACGGTCACCCACGCACTCATCAGCAGCAGACTCGACTACAGCAATGCACTCTACACAGGCACCACTCTGAGACTCCTCAGAAAACTTCAGAACACGCAGAAGGCCGCAGCCAGACTTCAAGCTCTTCATAGACGCCTACAAAGCCCTCCATGATGCCAGACCAGCATACCTGATCCACCTCCGCTCATTCCACACACTCACCAGACACCTTCGCTCTGCCCAACTGGCCCTCGCCACCGTCCCTCGGATCCACAAGACCAGGACTGGAAGAAGATCCTTCTCCTACCTTTGCCCACAAATCCTGGAAAGCTATGTCTCTTCACCTCAGGCTCTCCCCGTTTCTGTCACAATTCAGGAAGGATCTCAAGACCTGGCTCTTCGAATGAACCACAGCGCCCAGTCGACCTGCAACCACACCAGTGCCTTCAGACCCTCAGGGTGAGTAGCCACGCTTAACAAGCACTGATTGATTGATTTATTGATGTGTCAGCACCAGCTCCTTGACCATAATTCTTTTCCAAATGGGAAGCCAGTGCAGAGCTCACAAATGTGGAGATATTTGCACTCTCACAGCCAGTTTTAAAAGGACGCGGACTGCTGCGTTATGCTCGACCTGCAATCTCTCCAGGAGGCATTCCGGCAGGCCCAGGTAAAGTGCATTACAATAGTCAAGTCTTGATGTAATAAGAGCCTGAATGAATATTTTTTTGCAGAGGGAGACAGTCAGTGTAAGAACTTTTTCAGTGAGCGCAAAACCCCGAAACATGTACCCACAACTTATTTTATTTGTGTCTTAAATGACAGATGGTCATCAAATTTTACTCCCAGGTTCTTCACAATGCCATCTTGAAGGCCTAGAGTAGAGGCATTTTCAAGCCAGAAGGCCTACCAGCTGTTTAGTGGGATGTCACCAAAAGAGAATCTCTGTCTTCTCAGCATTACACTTAAGCTGATGTATTGCCATCCAATGAAAGACTGTAATTAAACAGATTTTATTCAGAGTCCCAGCGAGCTTCTCGCCCTTACCGAATGAGAAAAGAAGCTGGGTGTCATCAGCCTATGATATAACCTTGGCACCTTGGGATACCACTAACTGAGCAAGAGGAGTACGATATACATTAAATAATATAGGGCTAAGAGCGGAACCCGGGGCACTCCCACTCTCAACTTATGAGGCTCTGATGAATAGGGTAGCATCAAGATCTGTTGACTGCGTCCCTCCAAAAATTAGGAAAACCAATTCAGAGCCTGACCCACTATTCCAACTGACGGCAAGAGCTCACGGAGGCTGGAATGGGCAACTGTGTCAAAGGCTGCTGGTAAGTCTAGCATTATCAGCACCACTATTCCCCCTCTATTCAATGTGCCTTTGATGTATTCACTAACTTCCAAGCATGCAGTTTCAGTACTATAGTGGGGTCTAAACCCTGACAGGCTGGGGTGTTGCATCGTTCCTTGTAAATGAGGGCCTTGTTGTATGCAAAATTCACTTAATTTCCTTTTGCATAATTTCAGAAACATTTTGCAAAATTAAGCGAAACTCAAATCTGGCCTAAATCACTGTATTTTAGTGGGAAATGCTCTCTTATATCCATTCTGGATCCAAGGTTGCATTTTGTGCTTAAAAAACATTTAAGAATGTGCCACAAAAAAGATGCTCCTATGGACTTGGCGCCCTCAGACAATGACGTAATGTCAGGAATTTTGCATAATAAGCATAAAGTGAAAGTATAAACAATTTGTCAGATTATGCCAGCATAGGGAACATTTTGCCCTTGCCTATTTCTAACAGTATTACTGAAGAAAGGCCCTGGCACAAAAAAAACATCCATAGACAGTTTAATAGTTGCTGGAAATTCAGAGGAAGTGTGCTGTATTACTGGTGCACCTTCAGTTTCTTTCCAGCTATATTCATAAAGATTCAGAATGAAAGAAATGTCTAGTACTTTGGTGCTAGATGTACTATTTTCTGCTCCCAAAACACTGGTCGCACTTTCCAATCAGTATTCTGGAACCTGTAAATATTTTACAGTATACTTAAACTGCTGCATATATTTTCCAGTTGTGCTTGGTTCGATCAGAGAGAAAATAATCTTGCTCTGAGTAAAAAGTATCTTGCAAAGGCAAACTTAAAGTGGAAAACTTTGCAAATTTCAGAAAGGCGAAAAATAAGGAACTTCGCGAAAAAATGTTACAATTAATATCCTAAATATTTGACACACTGATGTTTCAGGAAATGTCAAAATGAATACACAATACATTTCAGTAGCATCAAAATTTATGTCCAGTCTGGTAGAAAATTTGGTTCAACCAGCATTATGTCACAGCAATTTGCTAGTCTTAGGTGATTTGAATATGCATTTTGATAATAAACTCAATGTAGAGGCACAATCGCTATGCAAGGAACTGAGGGGCTGATTATGATGGCGGGCGGACTTGCTCCACCCCCCATCGTAGCGGTGTTTGGGACCATCCGCCATGCATGCGGCGGTCCCGCATACCCGATTAGGATGGGACTGCCACTGCTGCGGTCAGATTCCGCACAGTTAACATTGCGGCGGTGGCTGCTGACAGCAGCACCGCCGCAATGTCGAAAAGAGCATGTTGTGCATTTCACTGCACTACGTGGCAGGCACTACACTGTGTCTGCCACATGGTTCAGTGAAATGCAGGGGGGTACCATGGGTACACCCCCAGTGTACCCACACCTCCCCCCAACACAAGGGGGGCCCTTAACGGGCCCCCGAAACCAATCCCCGCCAGCCTTTCAATGGCGGTTCACCCGCCACGGAAATGCTGGCTTCCACCAGCATCGTCATTCGGCGGACGGAACCTGCTAGGCTCCGCCACCATTGTGAGCATGCTGACCGCTCCGCCAGGCAATCGTGATGATTGCCTGTGGCGGTTCCGTGGTGGACAGGCTTTGCCACCGCCGCGGTCGCGGTCTGGATCCCACCGCCATCGTAATCTGGCGGTCAGAGAATTGTAGTCCGCAGGGCCGGCGGACCTCACCGCTGGGCCGGCGGTGGCGATCGTTCCGCCATCGTAATCAGCCCCATAGTACCTTAAAAATGTTGCAAAAAGTAAACTTCCCCAGTCACCAATCAGGACATATCTTAGACCCTATATTTGCTAATTTCCCCATGATTGAGGAAGAGGCCCCTCTAACAGTCCCATGGTCAGACCTTCTTCTGGCCCCTCCCTACTAAGCCGAGTCAGCCAATTACTTGTTGGAAGTGGGCTAAGTTTGATTCTGAAACCTTCTCCCAGACTCTTTCAAATACTGGCATCAAAGTGGAGGAGGATATTAACAAGGCAAATAGGAATAATGAAAATTGGATTTCAGAAGCACTAGATGAAATAGTACCTTGGACCACGCAGAACACACAAAGGATGAGGATCTCGGCACCTTGGTTTAATGAATCATTAATCTTGGCAATAAAAAAGTGCAAACATCTAGAACGTAGGGGGAGTAAGGGCTATTGTGCTATTAGTAGAGATAACTATAAAAAGGAGCTCAAACAATAGCATGCGCTCATTAGGAAAACACACTGTGACTTCTACACTGAAAAAATTGAAACGGCGAATAACTCTTCTAAAGAACTTTTCTCCATTCTTAAATCCCTGTCCTCGCTCGAACGCACAAGTGCCCCAGCTCCAATATCCTCAGAGAACTGCAACACTATTGCCAACTTCTTTACATCTAAAGTAGCAAAAATCTATGACACCTTTTGGGCCAAAGCACGTAATGGTTTACATCCTGATATCTCACATGTAGTTACTTTTGAGGGTAATGATCTCAGTGAATTTAGGCCATGACATTAGAAGATCTGGAGGGCATGGCCAGGAGTATTAAATAGGGATCTCCTCATGACCCCGCACGTCCTAAATTCTGATGCAAGGAATGAACATCATTCTTCCTCACGTCCAACTGTTATTAGGTCAGTCTTTCAGCTCAGAAGAAATTCCTCTGAAATAGAGGCAAGCAATAATATCCTTTACAGAAAAAACAGTCAGCAGACCCAATGCAGTTGGAAAATTTACGCCCCATTTTGCTGCTACCGTTTTTTGCAAAAATCGCAGAGAAGGCGGGGAACAACCAACTTGTGAATCATGTCAAGTCGAATGATTTGTTTCATCCTTCACAATTTGGTTTCATAGCTTTCCACTCCACAGAGGAAGCACTACCCCTTGCAAACGAAACTTTAAGGAAATGTGCCGATGAAGGGCAAACTGCTGCAATGGTTCTAATAGACCTTAGCGCAGCATTTTATACAGTATCACATAACGTACTGCTCAAAAGATGAAAAAGCTGTGGGGTCAGGGGCTCAGTTCTAAGCTGGATGATCTCTTTCTTAACATCTCTGAGTTTTCAAGTAGCTCAGCACCCGTTTATGTCAGAGAGCGTTCCCTTTATGCAAGGGGTTCCACAGGGCTCTATTTTGAGTCCTACTCTATTCAATCTCTACATTAGCCCACTTGCAGAACTAGTAGAAAAATATAAAGTAGCAATCATATCATATGCGGATGATACGGAACTGATCGTTACTTTATCTCAGGACTCGTCGAAGGCTGCATCTCACTTCTCTCTATTCTTAGAGGAACTAGCCTCATGGCTATCTAACCACTGTTTAAAACTTAATGGAAATAAAAACGAAATATTTGTAGTTTGGAAAGCACCCTCTATATGCTCATCTGCCTTGTGACCTGAGCCTTTGGGGCAAACCCCTGTTCCAAAAGCAGAAATTAAAAATTTGGGGGTCTGGCTGGACCCCAAACTCACGTTTGAGAGCCAAATCAGAAAGGTAGTAGGGAAATGTTTTGAGACTCAAAGTCCTAAGGAAACTCCTGGATCTATTACCAGTCAATGCCAGGAAAACTATTGTTCATGCTTTGGTGACGTCACAGATAGATTAGGGCAACATCCTATATCTGGGAATGACTAAAAAAGATCTAACCAAGCTTCAAATGATTAAAAATGCAGCAGCACGCCTGGTCCTGAACCTCCCAAGAAGAGCATCTATTAAGAGCGACTTTGATGACTCTCCACTGGCAACTGGTGGAGAAGAGGATTTCTTTTAAGGCCATGTGCTACTGCCACAGAATTCTGTGGAACAATGGGACGAGCTATCACCATTCAATGATAACTTCCTATACATCCACACGCAATTTAAGATCTACAGGAGCTCACATGGTTATGGTGCCACGATTTCAAAAAGTCAGGATGGGAGCACGATCCTTTCGCTATCTTGCAGCCAAAAGATGGAACACCTTGCCAGTGTCCTTGAGAGCCGAACCTCGTGAAAGTATCTTTTGCAAGGGATTAAAAACCTAGCTGTTTTCGTCTTCAAATAAGATCATCTAGCTCCGGCTCTAGGTCCTGAATATCTTAGTACAGGCACAGGCACAGACTCTCTTCTGCTCCTCTCTTGAGTTCTAATACCTAGCGCGGGGACACACCAGCGGTGTAACCATGCCCTTTACAAATGGAAAATAAATAAATAGATATAGGACAGTGGTGAAAGTCTCATTTATAAGTTTTTGACTCGCTGACAGCTAATATATGTAGGGGTGTGTGCAATTTGCATAATTAGCTTTTTCATAATTCCATTAAATTTATGGAAAATGACTCGCAATTAGGTGTTTTTATGGAAAATGCAAATTCTATATAGTGCTATATTTTAGTGCAAAATGTGTCCTCTCATCAGTTCTTGATGAGAAAACACAACAGCCGCTCTCATTTTGGCTATTTCTGTTATTTCCACATGTTTGTGCTAAAATTTTACATCAACCTGAGCATAATTATGCAGTGTGCTGTAATGGTGTCTTTTTCGGAATTGAATGTCAGAAGAGTAAGCAAAATTCCTAAAAATACATGAATTACGCTGGTGTAATTTAAACTTCACCTTGACCTAGATAAATGTTCAGTTTTAGATCTTGGTTTTCAATTATTCACTCAAAAGCATAATACATTGAATGCAGTGCTTGGAAACAAAGCATCACTCAACCCATAGTTTTTGATTTTCACTCTGTAATGGATCAAAATGTGCACATATCAGAGAGAAGGTGCCAGCCAGAGCCTCCACATCACTTCATCCAAATGTCTTATGGTTCCCATGAATTTAGTAGGACAGTGTATCTAGACAGCATAAACGTCAAAATATGGGGACTGAGTTCATCCATATCATAAGAGCATGTCGGCCTAATTCCCAGCTAGCTCACATTGCGCCATCCGAGCCCCTGACCATTACAGGGTACCAGATGGAATCTGCAACCTCAGAACATGACCACTCTAATTCTCCAAGGATATCGTGCAAACAGATCCAACCTTTTGTTGTTACTCAGGCATGCCCAAAGGGAGACACAAGAAATATACTAACTGACTTTACAAACATTTATTGAAACAATTGTATACTTGTGTATAAAAACATGAGTTGTGATTATTAGAAGGAAAAAATGCACTGAACCAGCATTACAAGAATGGTTAAAAAGGTAATCAGTTCAGCCATTATGACAGCAATTTGTTATTATATGAATGTATGATTATGCCCATTCTTAGACTCCTATCTACACTATTGAGAGAATAGTGGAAGTACCCTCTGCCAGACATCTTGGGGCAACCTAACTCCCCATTCCTGTATATGATGTATCAGGAAGCTGATCTGGTGTAGAACAGGCTACCGTCCTTGGCAGGATAGAGGATAGTGTCAGCAGGGCTGCATCTCAGTCACAGGCAAGTTTTCAAGAAAAATCATTAGCAGTGCTCCTCTGCCAAATCTGGCTCAGCGGTGGTTATATATGACAAATGCATGGTTCCAATTGCACTGTGTCAGAGGTGCAGCGCTGATGTGAATGTTTGTCTCGCAACTCCGAACTGTCTCCAACCTGACAACCATAAACAAAGGCATCATGCACAGTTTTATTAGTCTTGGAAGGAGTGTACAAGCAAATTGATAATATACTTTCTAGGAAATGTACTGCATGTAGAATGATTTCTAAGTATGTTATCAGGTACATGCAAAGCATGTAGAAAAAGATGTCATGCCCAAACCTGTAACTACAATGGCGATTTGTGCTCAGGCCCTGTTGAACCCCCTCCATGGCCGGAGGGACACTAAACTTAAAAGCTAGTCATAAAAATTAAACTTAACACACACAAACATATATATATATATATATATACATATATATATATAATTAATATAAAATTAATATAAACTTACCTTTAATATTTAAAACGGAATGAAAGCTATAATGCATTCAAAATGCTAATTAAAATCAATCAAATTAACAAAACAAATATAACTCAATTTGAAATAAAAACAAGGTGCCGAATGAGAATTCAGGAGGTTCCAAAAATGTTTTCTATGTTCAGAGAGTCAATAGGATCCAGGAAGGAATCCACTGCACAGACGATGTTTCCACATTGGTCCTGACTGCAATGTTCTAAAGAACAACGTGGTCATTTCCAGCCTAATCAGCTGCCGCTGATGGCATGCCAGCCAGCAGTGTAACCACAGAGGAGGAGCCAGGATCCAATAATCCAGGGGCCGAACTATCCAGGAATTTTAAAGTATAAAAGCGTATCCAGCGCTTAGATGCAATAAGCACTAATAGGGGTTATCTGGTCGCGCTGGACCAGGGCAAAATCAACAGTGCAAGCCGACCATGATAGAGTGCTGGCCGGGGACAAAAGCTATGCAGGCCCTGTAAACAGAGTACCTTGATCCTGGTCGCAACGGTGAGATGAGGGGCACAGTCAAGCGATGCGTCAATGTCGATCCCACAGTGTTGGCGATGCATTGGTTCCAAAGACAGAGCGCAGAAGCCAAGAGGCAACGTTTCTGATGGGACGTGCCGGGTTTTTCTGTGCAGTCCAGGGGATATGCCGATCTCTCCACACTGCTGTGGCGGTGATGAGTGTTTCCGATGCGTCGGGTTCTGGAGGTGATGCGCTGGTTCCGAATGTGATGCGCTGATTCTACTCCTGCAAAAGGGTTGATGCGCCTCATCTGCTCCAAGCAGACTGGAGATTTGTAGATTGCTCTGATACAAGAATCTGGGTACACTTCCAGAGAACCAGGCACAGGAGCAGGGATAGAGACTTTGTTAGCCCTGAGTCTGAAGCAACAGGAGACAAGCCAACAAGCTGCTTTGAGATCACTTTGGTTGCAGGGCAGAGTCAAGCTCTCCCTCAGCAGGGTCAGAGATTAGCAGGCAGCAGGGCAGCACAGCAAAAAAATAGATCTTTCAGATCAGCAATCCAGCAGAGTGTCAGCCCTTGTTGCAGCAGGGCAGTTCTTCTGACAGAGGTTCTTTACAGGTCCAGAAGGTTCTGATTTGGTGGGGTCAGAGACCAGAAGCCTTTTCTTCCCAGTTCTGGATCCAAACTAGCTGTAGTGGGTAAATAGCCTTTTGTGTGGGGACAGGACACTGCCTATTCAGGTGTAAGTTTCTGCTCCTCCCTTCCTTCCTGCCCAGGAAGAGACATCAACATTCAGATGAGTACTCAGACACACCTAATCTTCATGTGTTTGTGGCTATCTAGAGGGATTGAAGAAAGTATAGCTGTCATCCACTCCAGACATTTGTTGGAGATAGGCTGCAGGCACACAGAGCTGTAAGAGCAGATAAATGTGCACTTTCTATAAGTGGCATTTTTAAAAAAGAAATGTCAAATACAAACTTTACCAGTAACAAGGATTTGTCATTACCATTCCACAGATATAAAAAATGACCAGCTAGTCCTTCCTAATCAGGAATTACAGCTTAAATGTGTATTAAGGAATTTCCAATGTTAACCTATGAGAGGACTAGGCCTCACAGTAGTATAAAATGAATGTAGGTGTTTTTCACTACCAAAACATGCAAAACTTAAAAGTGCTTGTCCTACCTTTTACTTACACAGCACCCTGCCCTATGTGCTAAATGGCAGGACTGTCTCTTGTTTAAAGGGCTACTTGTGTGGGTGGCACAATCAGTGCTACAGGCGAACTAGTAGCATTTAATTTACAGGCCCTGTGTATATGGTATACAACTTTACATGAGACTTACCGAGTAAATTAAATATTCCAATTGTGTATGCACCAATGTTACCATGTTTAGGGGAGAAGCACGTGCACTTTAGCACTGGTAAGCTCAGACTCCACAAGCCAACAAAAAGATCAATCAAAAAGTGGATGTAAGCAAGCAAATAGTTTGGGGTAATACCACCTTAAGGGTGATAGGTCCAACAGCTATCATGTACATGTAAAGCATGTAGAATGACACCGTTTAGAAAAAGATGTCAAGCCCAAATATGTAACTAAAGTGATGATTTCTACTCAGGCCTTGTTGAACCTTACAATACAAGAGTCCCTCTGGGCACCCCAGGCTGGCATGAGCATCCTTTCCTACTAGTGCACATATGCTTAAATTATCAAATTGTCTCTTAAGGGAATGTATTTATTTTAATTTAAATATGGAATAATGAAGCCAGCTGTGCCTGTGGTTCCTACTTTTCCTTGCTTTGGCTTTATAAAGGCAACCAGTTTCAGCACAATCTTAATACAGCTCATCCGGCCATGGTTTGAACATTTTATCCAAGGACTGAAAAGGCCATGTGACTAAGCTTCCCACTGTTGAACAAGGCTTTCTGGCTCCACCAATTGTATGATAATTGGTAAATTATCTTCTCTTTCTGTTTTAGTGCCCTCAGACAAGTGCTAAACTATAACATTAAGGTATGAGCTGATCCCATTAGGTGCAGCGTGAAACCAGGAGAACCTAAAATTATTCAACATAATCCTTAGGAATAGCTTCCATGAACCAGGTCCCAGCAGCCCTATGAATGCTGCATGTGGTCTTGACCAACTCAGTGCCATTGTATGCATTTCAGGTGCTTTGTAGGGATATCTAGTGTTAGTTATGTGAAATTGCATTTCCTACTGGATCGTGTACCAATTTTGATGCTTTCAGGGACACTCTGGTATCCACCTTTGTTGTTGTTGTTTTAGTCAATGCCTCTTAAATGTCTGAAGGTGTTGACTGTGAGGTTTGACCAAAAGTTAAATAATTATTTACTTACATCCTATTGAAACTACAGTGCAGGTTTAGAGAAATGGCCATCTTTAAACCACATCAATCATTTCAAATACTATGCCATAGAACAATCCTTGGCCTTCACCCAAGGAGGCGCATTCACCTCTTCAGGAAGAAGAAAGTCAAGCTCCTGACCGTGGAGAATAGGTTGCTTAGAAGGCACACAAACCACTTATTCACTCAGAAAGTCCTTCTGTTTCTACTGACCCACTGCTTGGTTCCAGCATCATCCCACCCGAATGTGGACCCCACGTGTCGGCTGCCCACCCCGGAGGTGAGCGGGCTTTCCAGAGATGGGGACATCATTTTGGGGGGACTCTTTGTGGTGCATAATGACATAGTGTTGCAGGAGACCAGCTTCACATCAACACCTGCACCCATTACTTGCCAAAGGTAAGATAAGAGATTATCATGCTAAAATAATGCCTGCAGCTTATAGGTGCTGAAATAAATTCAGTCAGGAATACTATTGCCTACAGATTTGGGTCTCATTGTAAGACCCTCGGAATGATGTAAGATCTCTCTTTCAACATGTACATATGTGCTGAATGTCAAACCAAGTCAGAGTAAAATCATAGACTGAGAAATTCATACACAGATGGGAGAAAACATGTATTTATATCTGCCGGTTTAATTTTGAATCATGCTACATGCTTTATAGCCTGCAGTCAGAATTCAAATGTGCTGATTGACTCCAGGAGGGGGGCGTTCTACAGAGTTGAAGTGGTAGCAGCGAGTTGAACAGAAAAAGATTTAGCGACACTGGTGAGTCTGTGTTAAAGAGTTCTCATCAGGCAGCAGGGCAAAATGGAAGTGCATTGGTGGAGCTCTTAATGGGGTGACATCATGTGTTAGCTCAATGCTGTAGGTCAGGGCTGAGTTATATTGTTTGAACTGTGAAGTGATTGCTATGAGTGAATCAAGTGCATTGGTGAATCTACTAATGTGGCTAATTATATTAAATAATTGTGCAAGAATGAGCTGCAATGGTGGACCTTGCATGGTATTTGTATCAATTATTAGCAGGTCCAGACAGGAGTGCATTAATGAAACTGTTACAATGATAGCATCAGTTCCTGGACAATGATCATGTGACAGAAACTTGTTATTCTCAGCCAACGTTAACAAGTGTGTAGGTGCCAGGATCTCACCTCAAGGAAGCAAAGAACAACCTTTAAGGACAGATATCATTTATATACACAATACTAACTCCATTATTCTGACAAAATCCTGCTTCTCTTTCCCGGTTTGAAAATGAGATTACACTACAGGAAAATGTGCAATGTAGAACGTAGAGCATTATGGTTCCTGAGCCTGCTAAGACCCTGAAAGGTTTGCAGTTAATGCAATGCCAAGTGAACCTTCAAATTGAGAACAGCATTCAAATTTGATTAACTATGAATGCATTCATGATTACATATATGGTTAGTAACATTTCTCTTCATGAGTGTATATTTCAGTGTTTTCATGACCCCCTTTTCCAATGAAGAAAAAGCTATGTTCACAGTACTTAAAAAAAAATACAATCTCACCATTTCTTTATTAGTTTCAGTATGTTCACTTTCAGGAGTGCAATTAGACTTAAACTTCGGGAGGAAGGGGGCTAGTAGTTCAAGTCACTGTGGTGGGGCTACCATTTTGCACAATGGGGGTGCAGGCATCCTCAGTCACAGTATGAGAACACACATTAGCAAAGCCAGCAGGTTTGACTTTCATGTGCTAACACATGCAAACAGCATTTATGCATGCCTGCTTTTTCTTTAAAGCCAGATCTATTGGCTTTGCCCATGCTTTACCCTGAGACATTCAGCACTTCTGGAGCTTCAGGAGTGTCCACCAGATCTGCGAGCATCAAATGTCTGCAAGATGGTACCAAGTGAGTCATGTGTCGAGTCTTCATGTCTGACACCAGGGCCGGACTGGTAATGCCGGGCACCGGGCAATCCCCTGGTAGGCTGGATGGGGTGGGGGCCGTTTTTTTGACAGGGGGCCGTTTTTTTGACAGGGGGCCGGTTTTTTGTCCAGACTGTCTGTGACCGTCGTTAGTCAGTAAATAAATCAGAGTTAACTAACTTCAGTTCACTCACAGCAGTAGTCACTCACTACTCTGCTCTGCGACGCGTCTCCTCGCTCCGCGGCGTCCGCGCTCCGTGCGGGGGAAAAAAAAAAGCACAACTGTCTATAATCTCTCTCTCTCAGTCTGCATAAATAAATGCATTGTTTTGTTGGAGCAGTGGTGCGGTGCACCATTTAAAAGGGTCGCGCGCAGATGTCTCCGCCTCCGCGTCTGTGCGCGGTCTCTTCAGTTCACTCACCTTAGGGTGGGGGCTGGGCCGGGGGAGGCTGGTGGTGGTGGTGATCATGCGCATTGGGGCCTCACGCAATAAAAAGTGCGCGTGACCGGTGAGGCCAGGTCGAGGAGCATTCCAGAAGCCAGAGAGACTGAGACGTCACGACAGAGTGAGAGAGAGGCACCCCATAATTTAATTATTTCTAGCCCCTGCCTGTCCCTGCTGCCGACTGCCGCCGCCCGCAGGTGAGTCACTGAGTCAGAGTGTGTGCCCAGGGCAGCCTGTGTGTGCCTGTGTCTGTCCGTGACTGGCTGGAGACAGTTTTTGTAAACGCTATGTTGTGGGCTTGGTCTATAAGAAATGTAATCTGTTACCTGTATGTTATGTATCAACTCTTACCCCTGGGTTCTCAATTTTATATTATACTGCGAAGCATCCCACTTTTTCACCAGTTGATGCCAACTTGAACTTGCTGTTCCCCAAGACCCAATGAGGTTTCTCGTTTTTTTCAGAGCATGAAGCCCCACACTGATTAGCAGGCTTGCGATTCAAAAAATGGCGACTGTACATGTCACCCTGTGAGTCACCGAACAGAACCCTTAGAAATCCGAGTGTTCAATCAAATAGCAGCATTGAGTATGCAAGATATTCTTTATCATTCTAAGCGAGATTGTATTGTATTAACTCAGCACACTGTAGGCAGTGAACATGATGGCGCGGGGGTGTCCCTGCTCAACGTACTTTGCTTTAAACAGCTGCCTGCAGTGTACAGCTTGTGAATTATATATAGAGTGCGATTTCTATTTAATTGGGTTATGGAGAGGTTTCCCACTTATTAAAAAAACTGCTTTCCCTCGCTCTTCTGTCGAGAGAAGCCTAAATCACCCTCCCAATTTCTTTCGGTGACAGTAGTATCTAATTTATTGGTAAAAACGTAAAGCAGGTCATCGACCTTGGAGATCCATTTCTCCTTGATGTTATTACCCGGGAGACTTGTCCGTCCAGTCGTTTGCATTTTTGCAAATTGCAATTATCATGGCACTGTGGGCCGGGCAGAGCTGCAGATTCCTTTCCATGTAATGCTGCCTACAGTTCACGTACTAACTCAGAGAAATTCTGAGTTACATTTATGAACTTTACACACCTCAGACGCAAAAAACTGGTGCTCAGCACTGCACTGAGCCAGCACATCCTGTCATGGTTTCTGAGGTGCACGTGACTCTCTCCACTTTATGTAGTATACAGCTCATTCACCAATACAGAGATAATCAGAGTTCATTTATGCGCTGCCAGAAAAGCGAACACACCAAGCCCTTCACATATACATTAAGGGGCCGATTCCGATCTCGGCCGGTAGGGCTCCGAATCGGATTCGGATTTACCGGATCCGATTCGGAGCCCTGTTTCCCGACCTAATCGTACGCGGGTCCGGCCGAGCGAGTACGATGCAGGCACCCGCGAAAACTCCGACCGACTCGAACGCGGCTTCAACACGCTCCGACCGACTCGCACCGCGCTATGGAGACGTTTCCCGGCCGGGTAAGTACGATGCGCGCCGCGAGCAGTCCGATCGACTCGCGCCGTCTGGCTCGAAAAGCTGTCGGAGCTGGACTTTGGGGTCCGCGTCGGACCCCCTGTACGCGTAGGCGCGCGAGTCGCACACAGGGGGACCCATGGGTCCCCCTACCTGTGCATGTACGGCGCGACTGCTTCGCCGCGTACACGCTGTAGGGGGCGCCCTTGTCCGCCTCGCACCCATTGAGTCAATGGGAACCCGCGTACGCGTTGTACGACAGGCTCCCATTGACTTCACTGGGAGTCCGACCGACTTCGAGTCCGATGGCATGCGTGCGCATCGTACTCGATCGGTCGGACTGCCCGAGTCCGATTCGGTCGGAAATCTCTCCGGGTCCGGCTCGGTCGGAGAGATTTCCGGCCCGAATCGGAATTGGCCCCTAAATGTCTAGGCGCAGTGCTTGCTTCATTTGAGCCAGTGGTTTCCGGTGCTCGGCACTGGAACTTAATTGTCAGTCGGGGGTGCTTGTGACAGTCTGCCACAAGGTGGCACTTTCTGGCTAATTTAGAGATAACCACAACAACAATTAGTTATTCATTCAATATACATTTAAAATTACTATTACCAAGCCATTCTTATAGCTTTGGGGGCCTGTAATAGTGCTAATTGTCACACTTGTCGGAGTGGTATGGTAAGTAGTTGTGTTATTATCATTGGCAGCTCTGGAAAGTACAGTGTGTGGTGCAATCTGCAGTGGCCTCCTGAGAGGGCCCTAGACATGACAGGCACATACTCACATGCTGTCTGCTCTGACCGTACTCGATGTGTGTAAACGGCCATGACATGCTAGGGAGTCATAGGTCTCTGGGGACATCCCACCCTAATATTCCAATGCTGAGAGTTTCACTGCCTGAATGCGACAGCATTGCAACCAGAAAGTTTCATGTCACAGAGCACGGCCGGATGGGTGAGGGAATGAATGTCCCTACCTCATTTTTCATGAGGCTGTGACAAGACACTAAGACAAAGAGAGACTAGTCAAGATAGGAAGAGGAACATTGTATAATAAGGCAGGGGAGTGCGAGGATGGTTGCAGAGGTATCGAAGAGAGAAAGGGGGAAGTTGAGAGGGAAAAGGGTGAGACTTGGGAGAGAAGATAGAGCAAGGGAAAGGAGGTGCTGAGCAGCAATGAGGATGAGACATGGGGCAGGGGAGAAACAGGCAGTTAAATATATGGGACAAATAAGGAGAAGTAGACACATGGTAAGCAAAACGCTGACAACTGAAAAGAGACAAACTGTGCAAGATGAAAAGAGCCAGGAAAGAGCCAGAGAGCAGAGCAACAAAGATGAGAATAGCACTGATTTATTTAGCAGGAATCAGTTTATAATTGGACACATTATCATGTATACTTTTTCATAATATAATGAACGTAGTCACCTTTAGCAAAATATATCAGGCAAGCATTCTCCACTAATAGTACATTTATTGGATTGCAAAATAAAAGGCACACATCCTAGTATGCATTATGATATGATATACAATTGTGGGTATAATCCTTATATGAATGAATAACTTTGTTTTCATTGCTTTTATGTTTTGTTTTGGAAGAGCGCAGAGTGTCATCAATCAGCCTCTACTCTAAGTTACAGCTCGTCTGCATTAATTGCAGTCACTGTCTGCCAGTCTGTATCATGATTATACATTTGTTTAACGGTAAGATCAGTTTACAAGGGCACTAAGTTAGTGCCCTTTATTTTCTGGTGCTTTTCTGCAGTTGTAAGATCTTAGAGTTTCTCGTTGCTCAAATGGGTGTAATTTCTAATATTTTTATGTTTCCCTCGTCTTCATTGCTTGATTTTGTTCGCGAGGAAGTGTCACTCATAGTCGATGAAATGTCACTCATAATTACTCCGAAATTATGAAAATGTCACACATAGCAATCTGAAACCTTGGCAGCTATGTGTGACACGCAACTGGCAACTTTACATAAGGTAAGTAAGCAATTTATTAAAAGACAACTGGATTTAGTGCTCAAGAAGCTAGAGATAATACGTTTCCTGGCATTATTAAAAGAACGTTTTGAAATTATCAGACGTCATGGCCTATATTATGTTTTATTTTCTTGCTTTAATTAACAAGCAGCCAGTCACCATAAACTACCTTTACCACTGGGTAAAGAGAAAAAAGAACCAATGAAAGTCCTGTGTATTCCACCAATCATCTAAAAACTATTGGTTATACATCCCTCCCCTTCCGCCTGCAGTGTCTTGTGTTTGAGGTTACGATGTATCTTGATTCCTATCCTAGTCTGAAGCTCTGTAGGAATTATTTCGTTTTTTCACAGCAGTACTTCATCAGAGTAATTCAAAAGAGCTTCCTCCTACCCCACTGTAATTGGAGAGCATTACCTGCACCCAAAGTTTTGGGTTGCCATGATGTGTGGCATTTTCATAATTTCAGCGTTTTATCATTGCCTCAGCCTGTTCCCGGTTTCCTTGACTGCTCAGAAGAGCGCAATCTAGCAAGGCGTCTGCAAGGATCAGCTTTTAAAGGCAGACTTACGGCCCCTTTAGATGCGGCAGACTGATTACCTGCCTCCCGCAGACCACCAGAGATGTCAGGGCTTCCTTAAGAATTTGAAGCCCAAGACTCGCTGGGCAGTAAGCTGAGGATTTTCCATCAACCGAAGACCTCCATTTTCTGTGCTCTGCTGTGTCACATATTTGAAATGTCACTCATAATTATGCTGAATTTATGAAAATACTACACATGGCAACCTGAAACCTCTATTTTTGGTGCTCTCTGTAAGAATGTCTATGGGCACATATGACTGGATAACCTGGTACTCTTTAAGGTCATCATCTACTATTTACTGTGCTTTAAAAGTTAATACAATTAAATATGTAATGGAAAATGTGCTGTAAAATGCACCATTTTGGTCTTTCTTTTTCCCAAATTTTCTTGGGGGGGGGAACCCCCCCAAACCCCCCTAAGAGTGGTCGGGCTCGCTCGCTGTGCTCGCTCGCTACGTGCCAGATGGGGGCTGCTCTGAAAAAATTTGCCAGGGCTGCTTTCAGTTCCCAGTCTGGCCCTGTCTGACACACAGAAATAAAAACACTGAAGCCTTTTTGGAGCAGTATCTGTTCATACTAAAAGCAACATAAGCCACATAATAAACAAATACTTCCAAGGAACAAGATTTTTGTGGGAGGATCTCCCAATGAGCACGTGAATGTGCTTCCACAGACACAGAGAAGTACACTTATATGAACCTCATCAATGATGTGGAGTATGTACTGGGATTAATTACATTATCCAGGGCTTATTTCTGCCTGTCGCAACATGAGGTTGGGTCACCAGGGGCTTAAACAGTGGGGGCATTTACAAAGTGGAATTAGTGGAATACCTGTTCATAAATGTAAAAGCGGGTATTTGTTATATTTATATCGCACTGACCTATTTGGTTAGCACCAGAGCACTATACATTATGGGAAATAATTTCAAGTGAGGGCTTTTATGTTTGAATTACACATATTTGCACTAGCATCTAACAAATGTCAAGTTTAGGCACAGTGAGATTCAGTGATTTGCCCAGAACTGCACAATTTTCAGTCAAGTGCAAATCTCGATTCAAACCCAGATCCTCAGGTATCAAGGTGCTGGTGTTCAAAATGTTTCATAGGAGATTGGTTCCTGCGGTATCCACTGCCAGTATAGCTTCACCCACTGACAAGGTGACAGCCAGACTTCTGCTGAAGAAGGGAGCCAATGGTATTGGTGAAATGTGCTGTATAATTTGCCTTAGCATCATTGTTGTGCTGCTTGTTCTCACGTCACTCACTCTGCCATCTCCCATTTCACACTCCTCTTTTCTTGGCTGTTTCAGTCACATCCTCCTCTCATTTCTTTCTTCTCTTTTCCCTCCATATTCTCCCAAACTTTTGCTTTCTTCTGTTTCACTATTTCCTATTTCTTCTCTCTATCTCATTCCACAATTTCTTCCATCGATCTCTTCTCTCTCATTCTCATCCTCCTTCCCACTTTCTCACTTCCTATCATAGACTCAAGTCGGCTTGTGAACTGGTTTTCTATGTATACTAGGGAATCAGCTCTAGTTCAATGCAAGAAATCAACTGTCTGTAAATGAGCTCAACAATATATTTATGTTACCTCTGCTCCATCTATGCTTGGACATTGCTCTATCTGGACAGGGGTTCAGCTCTACAGGAAAATGGTAGCTGTTTATGACAGAGTCTCACTCTTTCAGTATGTGCAGAAACTAATTTTATCAGTGCAGGAACTCATTTATGTCTACTAGATGTTTATCCCTGGTAAAGAGTCAGAATATCGGGTAGGAAATGTTGACTTGCACTAATATCGAGCGCAAAATTTTGAGATACATAAATATTGACTGCAAGAATATCGTGGTCAAGAATATCGAGTTTCAGCTAAGAAATATTGTTTTATAAAATATCGAAGTAATTAATATCATTTGCAAAAATATAGTTGTAATAAATATCGTTTTTTTAGTTAGTGTTATGTATTTTAGTATGTATTTTAAATGTATGTGCTCTTTTTTGTCTAAGTATTGCATTTGTTTTTTAATATATGTGTTAAATTTTTAGAAGTTATTCATTTTATATGAATTAAATTTTGCGTTTTAGTTCCGTAGCAGGTTGTGGGTTTTTAGGGGAATAGGGTGGGAAGTAATTTAATTATAATAAATTGAATATTAATTTTAATTTATAAGTATTTATTTATTTTTGATTTTATAGTGTTAATTGTGGGAATTAATTTATAATTAGTTAATTAATAATTGGCTGTTCATTTTTATTGATTAATTAATTGGTAAATATGTTAATTGTGTCATTTTTTTAGGAGCGGGTTGTGGATTTATAGGGGAATAGGTTGGGAAGTAATTTAATTATAATTAATTTATTAATATTTTGTCCTAATTGATATTTATTTATTTTATATTTTATATTGTTAATTGTGGGAATTAATTTATTATGAATTATTTATTAATTGGTTGTTAATTAGTATTAATTAATTGGTAATTATGTTAATTGTGTTATTTTTTAGGAGCGGGTTGTGGGTTGATAGGGGAGTAGGGTGGGAAGTAATTTAATTTTAATACATTTATTAATATTTTTTATATAATATTTAATGAATTTTGTTTTATAGTGTTAATTGTGTGGATTAATGTATTAATAATTATTTATATTTTGCTTGTTATTAATGTTTTAATTAATTGGTAATTAATTATGTTAATTGTGTCATGGTTTACTAAATTGGTGGTGGCATTGATAGGGGAATATGGTGGGAGGTAATTTATTTATAATTAATTCATTATTTGTTAATTAATGCTAATTAATTAATTAAAATTTAAATATGCCAATTGTGTAATAAATTTGATGTGTGAGTTCTGGGGTTTATAGTGGTAAATGGTGGGAAGTAATTTTTTAGAAATTAATTCATGATTTGTTATTAATAGATATTAATTTATTAATGTAAAATTAGTTATGGAAATTGTGTAAATATTTTTAGGTGTGTGTTTTGGTGTTTATTAGGGTAGAGGGTGGAAAGTAATTTAGTTTAAATTAATTAATCATTACTTGATCATTAATATTCATTTAATAATTGATAAATAATTTTGGTAATTGTTTAGTTTTTATTTTGTATGGGGATTTAGGTTGAATAGCTGTAACGTTTGGTCTGTACATTAATTTTTACATTTTTAAATGTGTTTTATAATTATTGATATTTGATTAATTGATAATTAATTGTGTTAATTATAGAGGTACACTTTTTTGTTTAATTTAGATGTGTGTTGTAAATTGTGTGGTGTTATAGGGTAGGAAAATAAATATTACATTTATGTAATTTTAAATTTTGATTAAGATTAATTTGTATTACAAAATATGTATTTGTTTGTAAATTGTTTGTTAAATTTAAAAAAATTATATTTTTATTTCAATTTTAGATTTTTGCTACATTAAAATATTTTTATATGTTTTTTTAATTTTTATATTTTTATATATGTTTTGTTTTTGGGTTATTTATTATATTTTGTATTGTAGTTGATTTTTTGTTTGTTTTTAAATTTAAATTTTGTTCTGTGGGAATAGTAATTTTTACCCCTCCGCTATCCAACACTTTCCCTACTGTTGCATTCGCAGGAGTGGGAATAGTAATTTATACCCCTACGCTATCCAACACTTTCCCTCCTGTTGCACTTGCTGGAGTGGGAATAGTAATTTTTACCCCTCCGCTATCCAACACTTTCCCTACTGTTGCACTTGCAGGAGTGGGAATAGTATTTTTCTCCCCTCCTCTATCCAACACTTTCCCTACTGTTGCACTCATTGGAGTTGGAATAGTAAATTAATACCCTCCGCTATCCAACACTTTCCCTACTGTTGCACTCATTGGGGCGGGAATAGTAATTTGTACCCCTCCGCTATCCAACACTTTCCCTACTGTTGCACTCCCTGGAGTGGGAATAGTAATTTTATCCCCTTTGCTATCCAACACTTTCCCTACTGTTGCACTCATTGGAGTGGTAATAGTAAATTATTCCTCTCCACTATCCAACACTTTCCCTACTGTTGCACTCGCTAGAGTGGGAATAGTAAATTATTTCCCTCCGCTATCCAACACTTTCCCTACTGTTGCACTCATCGGAGTGGGAATAGTACATTTTACCCCGATGCTATCCAACACTTTCCCTACTGTTGCACTTGCTGGAGTGGGAATAGTAATTTTTATCCCTCCGCTATCCAATTCTTTCTCTACTGGTGCACTTGCTGGAGTGGGAATAGTAATTTTTTCCCCTCCGCTATCCAACACTTACTCTACTGTTGCACTCATTGGAGTGAGAATAATAAATTATTCCCCTCCGCTATCCAACACTTTCCCTACTGTTGCACTCGCTGGAGTGGGAATAGTAAATTATTCCCCTCCGCTATCCAACACTTTCCCTACTGTTGCACTCGCTGGAGTGGGAATAGTAATTTTTTACCCTCCGCTATCCAACACTTTCCCTACTGTTGCACTCATTGGAGTGGGAATAGTAAATTATTCCCCTCCTCTTTCCAACACTTTCCCTACTGTTGCACTCGCTGGAGTGGGAATAGTAAATTATTCCCCTCCGCTATCCAACACTTTCCCTACTGTTGCCGTCGCCGGAGTGGGAATAGTAATTTTTTACCCTCTGCTATCCAACACTTTCCCTACTGTTGCACTCATTAGAGTGGGAATAGTAAATTATTCCCTCCGCTATACAACACTTTCCCTACTGTTGCAATTGCTGGAGTGGGAATAGTAAATGATTCCCCTCCGCTATCCAACACTTTCCCTACTGTTGCACTAAATGTAGTTTAAAATGTAGATTTAAAAAATATTACATATTTTAATATTTTTATTTATATTATAATGTTATTTTTATTTTTATGTTACAGGTGTATGTATATATATATATATATATATTTATCTTTTTTAAATATATTTCTAACATTTAATAATTAAATAAAATTATTATTTATTAATTATTTTTAAGTAAATATATATATATTACATTTTATATATGTATGTTTAATTTATGTTTAAATTACATTTATTACTTATAATTGTTAAAATTTACAAATAAATCGAAACATTTTTTTTTAAGTAAAATGTGTTTTTTAATTTATTTTACATTATTTATAATACATAAAAAAACGATATTTTATACTTCGATATTTTTAACAACAATATTTTTTTCCCGATGTTTTTGTACTTACCATTATTTGGATAGGAGGTCGATATTTTTGACAACGATATTTACGTCCCGATATTTCTGTAGGTCGATATTAGTGTTGTCTATATTCTGTCAGTGATCCTTTATCCCTATCTTGAGATGGGTAATCAACTTCAGTATTAGGTTCCTCTCCTCAATAAAACAGCCACTGAAATGTGCTTCTCAAACCCAAGTAGTCATAATCCTTTGATTAGCACATTGTGCAGCAACACACTAGACATGTGATGGTTTCCACTACAGTTGAACCTCTCATCTATATTTACTTCATCTTCTATTTCACTCTCTACTGCACACTCTCTTCCTCCTCTGCCTTCTTCACCATCCAGGCTTTGTTCTGAATGCAGTCTTGGCAGTCATTGCTTTTAGATCAATTTGATATTGTTTTTGGCCTACATTTGTAGTGGGGGCGATTAGAAAGAGCAAGAAAGTATGGACAGAAGGATGGAGACAGCGGTAAATAAACAGAAGTAAAAAGTGAAATTTAAGGAGTGGGAAGGGACAGATGGAGGAAAAATGAAAAGGGCATGTGACAGGAAGCAGGAGAGGAGGCAGCGGCATGGGGAGAGAGGAGAGTGACTATGGGGATATAGGGCAGGCCAGAGGGTAGGATGAACATTGCTATGGTTGAGGTGCGCAGTGGAAGGCCTCACACAATGGTTGACTGGCCACCATTACTTGCTTTTCCCTGTATTTAGGAGCTAAACTAGCACTAGTGAAATCAAACAGTGACCCAGATGCATGAAAACCAAGAAATAATGAGGCAATACTATCACAAAATGCGGCAGATTACACCGCATAGTATCCCTATTCTTGCCAAATAACTTAGTCAACCTTATCCAATAATTTGGTCATCCCCTGTCAGATAATTCCAGTGGCCCTGTATAAGTACTGCTGCCATCCACCAGCAACCACCGAAACAAAGCACTTCCCAATGCCCAATTTGTCAAGAAGACTTTGTAGATTCTTATTTTTAGCCCCTACTTAGATTTTTTTAGAAGAAAACCCACAAGCCCCCTCTATCCCAATAGAATGGAAGATGTGATGCTATTGATAGAAAAGTCTGGAATTTCTTGTGGACACCGAACTGCTGCAATCCTATTTAAAATGAAAAACAATTCTCCCCTTTATGTTGTCTATACAGTGCTTGCTACTGTTCCTGATGGGTAATAAGCGCTATATATAAATGCAATTGCTTGCAATACAATTTGTAATTTTCTGCCTTATTTTCTTAGAAATTCAAAGGGTATTTTTCATTCAAGATGGTGAGGGGACAGAGATCACCTCAAAATACAGATGGCCTATCTCATTCCAGTGCTGATTGGCAATCATTAACTCTCCATTAAAACAATAGTGAAGGCTCAAACACATTGCCCTGCACAGCGAGAGTCCCCACCATGAGGTTTACACCATAGGATATTGTGAATCACCAGTTACCTTCAATCCTTCCTGAGAAAACATTCCATAGCAGTGGGAGATGCTGAACCTGTCTTTTTAAAGAAAATACAGTGTCTTCTCTGATATGGCTTCCGAGCAGTGCTCTGCACTGCCTGGGCTGTACCTGAGGCAAAGACACCTGCCTGGGCTATGAACAATAACCGGCGGGGGCTGAAGTGCTTTTACCCAGTGGGCATTGCATGCCTGTTCACTTTCCTCATTATCGTGAGAAGTAGTAAGCATAAAAGTATTGGCAGTGCCTTTATTTTTGCACGAGTGCTGAATGACACACGGGATCAATCTAATAGAAACTTAAATGACAACCACAATGAGGTTAATGCCGATGATGCACCAGGAGCCATATACACCATCCAGTCACACCCTGAAGCCTTTGGGACACAGGATGCAGCCACTTTGTATCTCTTGTATTTTCTAAACATTCTAACTAATGGTATCTATCTGCTAGTGTATACTAAGGGAAGTGTTGTTAAGAAGAGACCATACAGTTGTACGGACCCACCCTTTGGCTGCTAGAAGGTAATATAAAGCCATCCTATACTGGATCAGCAATTTGGCATGAGCATCTAGATGTTCAGTTACCAATCCAAGAGCTATTGTAGTGAAATTTGCCTTGTCTTCTAAGAACTATGGATTTCTTCTTATTTCGTCAAAAGCCTCAGTCATACTATACATGAGAATTAGAGTGGAGAAAAATCTAGTGATAGTAGAAATGTCCCTCCTACCCCTCTTTCGTTCTAAGGAATGATCATCAAAATGTTTTATGATGGAAGAATATACCCTGGATTGCAAGTTCCAGTTAAGTCTAGTGGCAGTAAGTTTGTGATACACATGCGTGACCTTATTGGGGATGATGCTTGCAAAACAATTCAAGGGGATGGCAGTACTCCTAAGAAGTTGATTTGATAGGAATGTGCTCTACTGTGTCCAATAAAGATTTTGGAGACATTTGCTCTATGGTGCTCACAAATACATTCATGGTCAGTCATTGTGAGATAACTCACATCTGGCATGTTGCAATTAAACAGATTGTTTAACTTTTTAAGACCTGGGAAAGAGGAAGAGGAAGCAATTTCAACACATTCTGGCAGTCCATGCTGAAGATGGAAAAGTTGCAGCAAGGGTCATTAAAACTACGTTGGACTTCATTCAAAGAAATACTATCTCCTACATCAAAAGGCAAGTAAAGCAAGAGATAGAGTTATTGGTTTGCCTGTACCTTTCTAGCATCAACACACAGGCATTAATCATGTAGACTGAGGTGTGATTTCCTGCCAGGGGAGTTTCAGCACTGTTTGGTCTGGGAATATTTCCTCATTGTGCCGCATGGAAGTACATCAGCACAAGCCAGATTCTCAGGGCAATGAGGAAGACAGCAGTCGATACCCACAAAGTAATACATCCTGGAAAGGATTGAATGCTTCTTGTGACAGATAAAAGGCCGTGGGGCACCATCATGTGGTAGTGTGGCAGACAGAGGAGGTGGACATGTCTTTGACCCACCAAGAGGTGAAGAGGCTGCAGCATAGGTGGTGTCTGAAGATGCTTCCGGAATTGCCCCAGCCTTGGTGCAGCAGCATGAGCACCGATATCTCTAGAAGGGCCAACACAATTGCAGTGGGAATAGTGTATCAAAGTCGCTGAGCCTCGATATTGAACAGCAATGTTAGGAACTGAGTTTCTGGTTGGCAGAGGTATGCACCCTGTCCAAGCAGGTACCACAATCCTAGTCAGGGTAAGTCAGATACATACTAAAAGATTACCTGTGTTCATCCTCTGGTAGCTTCGCACAAAGGAGTGAGGCTAATCTAAAGAGACAATGTGTATAATATTTGTGCAACACAACACACAGCAACACAATGGAAACAACACAAAAAGACTCCACGCTGGTTTAGAAAAATAGACACTAATTGTATAAATAAATCAATACCAATGCAACAAAATTCCAATATGTAGAAGTCAAGATATACATTTTTAAAGAATAAGAATAGTTCTAGCACTTAGAAGCAATAAGCGCCAATGGGGGTTATCTGGTCGAGCTGGACAGGGGCAAAGTCAACAGTTCAAACTGACCGCGATGGAGCACAGGCTGGGGACAAGAGCCACGCAGACCCAGTGAATGAAGTACCTTGATCCTGGTTGCAACAGCGAGATGTGGGGGGCAGATGAGCAATGTGTCCATGTCTAGCTCACAGCCGAGGTGATGCGTTGATCTTCTCAGCACAGTGGTGGCGATGCATCAGTTCCAAAGACGAAGCACCGAGCCAAGCTTCATTGGTTTTGAAGTGCAATACGCCGGGTTTCTCCACACAGTCAAGGGGATACATTGATCTCTCCACACTGCTGCGCTGGCGATGCATTGGTTCAGGATGCATTGGTTCAGAGACTGATGCAACGATTCTACTACCGCAACAAAGTGAATGCGCTGGCCTTCCTGCACGCAGACTGAAGACACATTGATTTTTCTGGTGCAAGTATCTGGGTCCACTTCCAGTGAACCAGCACAGGAGCAGGTGTAGATACTTTGATAGCCCTGATTCTGAAGCAGCAGGAGGCAAACCAACAAGCCCTTTGAGATCACTTAAGTTGCATGGTGGAGTCCAGCTCTCCCTCAGCAGGGTCAGAGAGCAGCAGGCAGCAGTGCAGCACAGCAGAAAAGCAGGTCTTCCAGATCAGCAGTCCAGCAGTGTCAGTCTTTGATGCAGCACAGCAGTTCTTCTGACAGAATTCAGTTATAGGTCCAGAAGTGTCTGATTTGGTGGAGTCAGAGACCCAGTACTTATATCCATTTGTACTTTGAAGTGGTGGTGACTTCAAAGAAGTATCTTTGAAGTACACAGAAGCCCTTTCTTCCCAGCCCTGGATCCAGACTAGCTGTAAGGGGTAAGCAGTCCTTTGTGTGGGGACAGGTCACTGCATATTCAGGTGTAAGTATCAACTCCTCCCTCCCACTCAGGAAGAGCCATCAGAATGCAGATGCGTACTCAGACATACCTAAACTTCCAGTGTTTGTGGCTGTCTACAGGGAATGTACAAATTGTAGCTGTCACCCAGAAGACAGAAGTGTGGCTCAATGGTTAGAGCGGCAGACCCTGATGCAGAGATCTGGCCCGGGACCAGGGTTCAATTCCCGCCTCGGCGGGTCTTGGGCTCAATTTCCTCGGACCTGATAATTCTCGCCTCGGTGCCTATTCTAATCATGGGTCCCACTCTGCAACTCTGGGCAATAGCTTGCTTAATCTCCACAACGGCCCCACCAGCGCTTGGATGCCTGCCTTCACCTTGGGGGTTCCCAGGAGTGGACATTTCACAGGGAAAAGCCAGGAAGGGTTCCACAGCGGTATGCGTACAGCGCCAGGACACCCCTTTGGGGGTATAAGTGCGCTTTACAAGTACAAATTTCATTTCATTCATTTCACCCACCCCAGACGTGTATTGAAAACAAGCTTCAGGGACGTAGAGCTGTAAGAGCAGAGAAATGTCCACTTTCTAAAAGTGGCATTTCTAAAATAGTAATGCTAAATCCATCTTTACCAGTAAATAGGATTTATCATTATCATTCCAAAGATATAAAACATGACACAACGATACCTTTCTAATCAGGAATTACAGCTTAAACAAGTATTAAGGAGTTCCCAATGTTAACCTATGAGAGGAGTAGGCTTCACAGTAGTGAAAAACTAATTTAGGTATTTTTTTCACTACCAGGAACTTGCAAAAGGTAAAGGTGCATGCCCTATATGTTACTTATACAACACTCTGCTCTATTTATTTATTTGTATGTATTTGTTTTTGAGTTTATAAAGCGCACTGCCACCGACTGGTATCCTGGCGCTGGTCATAACAGCTGGGGAATATAGAGAAAAGGAAATGGAATGATATAAATAGAGAAATACCTGTAGAGACATAGCTTCAGGAATAGATGGCTGAATTCCAGTTACTTGAGAAACAGCCAGGTTTTCAGCGCCCTCCTAAACTTCAACAGGTCACACATGGATTTTAAGGAGGGGGGGATTGCATTCCAGAGCTTGGCTGCACAAACTATAAAGGTCCTGCCACCCTATGTTCTAACTAAGGCCTACCTTAGGGGTGACATATGTGTATTAAAAGGGGAGTTTAGAGCTTGGCAAAGAGTTTCAATTGCATTGTTGAAGTGGAAGTAAAACGGCACACACAGGCTCTGCAGTGGCAGGCCTGAGACATGTTGAAAGGGCTACTTCTGTGGGTGCAACAATCAGTGTACAGACCCACTAGTAGCATTTAATTTATATACCCTTGGTATATGGCATACCACTTTACAAGGGACTTACAAGTGAAATAAATATGCCAATTGTGTTTACACCAATGTTACTATGTTTGCGGGATAAGCAGATGTACTTTACCACTGGTCCCCAGCATTCTGGGACCGGTTTCGGGGTATCATCAGCCATGCAAGCTTGAATCCAGTGGCACAGCAAGCAGGAGACCAATATCTGTCATATCCACTTAGGATGAAAAATGATGCACAAACAAATGATGGACGGAATGCTACACAAATCAAAAATTCACCCTCCCAGTCAAGAGGTCTGAGTTAAATATATTGTTCTTTTGCTCACCATGCCAACCCAGTCTGGACCCAGCCATATGCAAATCAGTCTTGACACGTCTCGTCATTGTGGGAACTGTCCAGCCCTAACTGCCAAGTCAGGTCCTCAGTGGACTGAAAGAAGCATCCTGGGACCGGTTTCAGGGCATCACTCCTCATCAGCCAGGCTAGCTTTAATCTAGTGGTACAATGATCAAGGGACGCACATCTGGGCATACCCATCCCACTTAGGGTGAAAAATGCTGCGCAAACAAATGATGGACGGAATACTGAACAAATCAAACAATGGACCTCAGCCAAGACAACTGGGTTAAATCCGTTGTTATTTTGCTCACCATGCCACCCCAGTTTTGACCGAGTCATTTGCAAATCAGTCTTGACCCTGCTCCTTGTGGCAATAGTCCGGCATGAATTGCCAAGCCAGGACCTCCCTGGACTGTAAAAAAGCATAGGATGGGTTTCAGGGTATCACCCCTCATCATCCATGCTAGGTTGAATCCAGTGGCACAGCATGCAATGGACCCACGTCTGAGAATACCCACCCCACTTAGGACAAGAAATGCTGTGCAAACAAATGATGGACTGAATGCTGAACAAATCAAATATTTACCCAGTCATGGGATCTGGGTTAAATCCATTGTTCTTTTGCTCACCATTCCACCCCAGTTTGGACCCAGCCATATGCAAATCAGTCTAGACTCTGCTTCTCATGGTAACAGACCAGCCCGAATTGCCAAGCCAGGTCCTCCCTGGATTGGAAAAAAGCATCCTGGGATGATTTTGGAGTATCACCCCTCATCATCCAGGCTAGCTTGAATCCAGTGGCACAGCAAGCATACTGAGAGACCTCCTATGGAACGAAGGTTTGTCTTTAAAACAGGGTGTATTATCTTTAAAGCCATTGCTGAGAAGGGTCCCACCTTCATAAACTACTGAATTATGAAATACACATGAATAGGATACTACGATCTTCCTCTCAGAATCTCCTTTCCATCCCCAAGTTAAAAAAGAAAAGGCTCTGCGGTTCTAGATTCCCAGTCTGGCCCCTCAGACCTGGAACTCCCCTCCTATCAGTATACGGATGGCTCCAAATTATACAGAGATAGACAGGCACTCAAGACGTGGCTATATTAACATTTGCACTTCAAAAGCCTTCCTCCAGCACTCCAGCATACTCACAAAGGAGCTTGGCTCCAGCTAATTTCATGCTAGACCTCTTATAGCCTGGGCAGGGGAAGGAAAGAACTGTCTTTTTTATTTTAAATAATATTTATTGATTTTTAAAGGAAGGAACTTTCAGGAACAAGGTGTATGTGGGTGTAGCCTAGAAAATTTGCTCACTTCAAAGCCTGGCATCATGTACAAATTGTGAATCCTCAGACCACGTTTTCAGCTCAATCTTAGACCTGCTGAGGACACTTCAGAAAACTGACCTGCTGCTTGACGCCCGCATTGTACCACAGGGGACTGCTATGCTTCTCTAAGCCTGCCGTGTACCTCAGAGAACTGCTGTTCTGGTTGAGGCTTGCCTTACTGCTTGAACCCAGGATTACCAGAGTGACTCCAAGTGCTAGTTTGCTGGCCTCCTGTGTGATCTAAAAGGATACAAAAAGCTCCATATACCGTGAACCCTGCCCCTGGCCCCTGGCCCCTGCTGAAGTGAGTGCTGACACCTCAAGTGGTGCCCATCCAGTCTTGGACCCTTGGTTGTGGTCTGCAAAGCGCTGCTCCTGACTAACCCTAAAAGTTTGGATTTAGAAATCTTTTCTCCAAAAAGTGGCCTGAGAAATGACAGAAGATCGCAACATACCTACATGCCGATCACCCCGAAATGCATTGCTGGTCGGCCTCACTACACGGTAGCTCCTACTGTGTTCCAGTCCGCAGCAGGAAATCCTATTCAGTGGAACCTCCAAGCAATGCAATCCAGCCTCATGGAGCTCTTGTTGGATGCAGCCTGCATCCTGCAGCTTCATCCCGCTGGAGATTTTCAAATTCCATAAAAGTGACAAAATCCAAATGTTGAAATGTTCACCATGACTTTGTGCCAGCAGCTCCCCAACGACAACACCTCCTCCTTGTCATCACTGGCTGCCTTGCCCCGCTGAACTTTACCTTCCCAGGAACTTTCTTCAGAATTTTTTCTAAGTCTGAAAATAAGCCGAGATTGGGCCCAATCCACCCTGTGTATCCGAACTGCACTCCATCACGGTTGTCCATAACTTTTGACTTTGTCCCCATCTCATGCACCTAGATGCTTGCGGTTGGCGCTTTGATCTTCTAGACACTAATTTTCACTAAAATCTTTTAAAAAACATAACTCTGGTTCTATTAATTGGATTTAATTTAGTTTTATGTCATTTTATTTATAACATTTTATTCTATTTTTCTAAATTGGTTTGGGATTTTTCTTGTGTTGGGTTTTCACTTTATTACTGCTTGTGTGCTGCATAAATATTTAACACAGTGCCTCTAAGTTAAGCCTGACTACTTTTGTGGCAAGCTACCAGAGGTTTAAGCATAGGTTAATATAGTGACCTTTGTGCTTCACCCTGACAAGGATTGTGGTTGTTGGTTGAGGTGGGTTAACACCCCTCAACCAATATCCCAATTTCTTATGAACAACATCATTTAACTGCAGATGTAGTTTTGCAGACAATGCAGGAGGGTTTGAGAGTAGCAGCATAGTTCAGCCCATGGCTGTTTCATATGGACTTAACTTACTCGTCGGGGAAGAGATCTCTCTCAAAGGCCACATGGCTAGTGGCAGGACATCAGCCCATTTTAACTGAGTCTCTGAACATATCTTGGGTATCAATTTGCTCAGTGTCCCATTTATCCGTTCCAATTTACCCACTGACTCTGGGTGATAGACACAAAGGAAGTGCTAATCTATTCCTAATCTAGGCAGATTGCACAGGGTTGGCAATAACTTTGGATTATGCAAGAAAAGAAGGTTGCACCTAAAGGTCGCAGTGGCATATATCATAGGTCCCTAGCAATATGGGCTGCTCTACTGTATAACCCCGGGGAGTGGGGAGTAGAAATTTCAGTGCATCCACATGACCAGTTTTGTCCCTCCATTTCCCCTCAGTGTATCTTTTACATTGTTTATTTTGCTTCTGCAATTGAGATAAATTGTTTTTTTTGGCACAGAAATTAGATCAGATTTCACAACTTACATAGCAACAGCGGCAGTATTAGACATCTTAGCATTTTTAGCAGCAGCGTCATCCAAGGCATTACCTCTCGAGACATCATTATGAGGGTGTTGTTGAGCTGCAAGTGTTACTAGAGCTACTCTCTCTGGTAATTGCAAGGCATTTAAAATATTTTGAACATGCTACCCATTTTTAATGAGAGTCCCTGTGGTTGTCAGGCATCCCCTTTGCATCCAGAGAAGTCCAAAAAAATGCATCACTCCAAACACATACTTTGAGTCCATGAATACAGTAAAAGTATTTTCTTTGGCTAGAATGCAAGCAATGAGCTTCGAAACTTGAGCTGGATACAGCTCTCTACTACATAAAATTCAGTACAAACAGAGTAGCCAGCATCTAAAGTACCTTTTCATTTCTGAGACAGGAACATCTACAAAAGAAGTAAGTTCACATTAATTTAGGGGCACATCTGTTAGATAAATACATGTCTTAGTAACCTGCGTAGTAGTTCAAATTAGGTCTTGGAGAACATTTTATTATGCCAATATAATTGGTGTAATTTTGATAATCCTGCATAACAGAATATACTGAGATTATGCAATATTGCATGATTTTGGGGAGAAATTTTGATGCAAGATGTACCACCACGAGTGCCATTTCAGGTAGATTGTATACCAAAAGGGACTGTTCCATTACTTTTTGAGTGCAACTACAAATCTGAACTTGAGTGCCAGTTCCGTGAGCAGCAGTTCCTTTTATGTGGGGGGGTCAACAAGCATCTCAGGTAGATGTATTACTCTAGCAGACCGATCGGGTAATTTTTTGAGTGCAAAACTACAAATCTGAACTCGAGCAGCAGTCTTTTGAACGCAAGCAAGTAGAAATCCACTTGAAGATATATTTTCGAGTTGAATTTTGACTTAAACTGTTCAGATAATTTTTTGAGTGGGAGCTGAATTTTGCATAAATATGCCTTTTTTTAATTCTGAGGTTAATTTTATGGAATTACTCGACAGCAAACAATGCAGGTTTCGCACACCCCTAGTTAAAATACAATACTGAATTTCTCTATCTTCACTAGTAGGCATCAAAGAAACAGTTTTCAGAGCAGGGCAATGAGCCAAAGTAAAATGAGAGTCAGATAACAATTAGATTTTATATTGAGACAGCTAAGCTGTGGTCAGATGCTGAGTTTTTATAGTAAAGAGAATTGCAACCTCAGAGTGGGGCACAGCAACAGTTAGTGGAGAACTCAACACAATATTTTCAGAGGCTTCAACAAGAATTGCGATAGCCATCACAGATTGTAAGCAGGGTGGGAACCTAAGTGCAACTTTGTCAGGCATAGAAGAATAGTAGCCTATGGGTTTTTTCTGATCTCCCTAACTTTGAGCCAATACCCAAGAACACAGTAAAAGGTTGGGGATAATCGGGTGTCCCTGAGTTGGGAGCTAAAGTCAATGTCTGTTTTATATTTACCAGTGTATTTTTAAACCACTGCAAAGGTTCAGGGTTGTGTTTTTACTGAAAAAATCCCTTAAAGGCTTGGCCATTTCAGCAAAACCCAGACTGCATTGTTTACAGTAGCAATCATACCAAAAAGGTATATATCTGGGAAACTGATTCAGAGTAGCACAATTTGTGAATGAGTTCAACTTTTTTGGAGGACAGATGACCGTTGCTGGCAGAAATCTCATAGTCAAGGTACCTCACTCTGGAAAGGCAAAACTGCAATTTTTCCTTTGAAGCTTTATGCCCTTTCTTTGCTAATGGAATGGAATGGAAAGCTGAAAAAAGATCAACCCAGGTGAACCACTGGGCATTGCAGGTATGCAGGAAAGGATGGTAGCGGTTTAGGGACCACAGGAAAACTCTGGATGCTGACATTATTAATAGCCCCAAGAACCTGCGCGAACTTGTACAGGTTGGCTACACAGTGTAAGGATCATAGATCTTCAGTAATCAGTACAGGTCTATACTATAACATGTGTGCTAGGATAGAGTTTTAATTTGAAAATACATCTTTAAAATATATTCATAGTTTCTTAATGTTCCGGAGTGTGTTATTGCTAATGAAAGATGGTTTGGGATTCCACTGATTTTCCCTATAATGCCTCATGGAGATTAATGGTTACCTAAAACACATCTCACTCATATATTGCAAGGTGGGTTGTGGGATTGTTAGGGCCCAACTCTTTCAAGGCTGCAGGTCAGTGATGCTAGGATGCCTAATCCTACGACAGCTCAGGATCAGCCTCAAGAAACTTTTGATCCCTGCACACTCACATGATCTTTCAGCATCCTGTGCTGCAGACATGCACTCGTAATTGCCCCAGCCATGCCCCAGCCCAGAAAAGTGTGGAATATCAAAACAGAGGGTCTCGGCCATATAGAGCCGGCTTGCCCCGAGATGGTCAAACAAGATCCGTTCGTAGCACCAGAACCTTGTGCCGGAACTGCTGGAATGAAAAGCATCCCCAGACATCTGTCATGTGCAGGGGAAAACCTTCTCTAGCTGTGGAAAAGTAAACCATTTTGCTAGAGCATGCCACAATAGAGATAAGGGCAGAAAAGAGGAGGGAAGGCTATAACATCAAGGGCAAACCATAACCTCACACTTGAGGACAAGTACAGATGCAGTAATAGAAGTCACACCGCATGGGCATGCCATGACACAGAAGAAAAACAATCCGACAAAGAAGATGTGTTCCTGATATTATACACTGCCCCAGCAAAAGGCAGATGGCGGCCCAAATCAGCGTGTGACGTAGTAGTGACAGGAATGACTGTTAGTGCACTGATTGACATGGGTGGTATGAGACTTGAGCAGTACCATTGCTTAAAACCATGGCCAACACTGTCACCGATCAAGATATACATCTATACCTATGGCAGCTAGCAACCACTCCTTCTGGCAGGAGTGGTTGGCTTTCTGGTACAAAATGGATACAAAGAAGCACCAGCCATGTTTCACATTATCACAGGAGGGGCTCAGTTACTTATAGGATGCCACACAGCTGAATATTATGAATTAGTCTACTTTGCATGTACAGTCCACACACATCAAGCAGACCACATCCTGGAGCACTTCTCTCAACTGTTTAAAGTTCTTTGATACTACCTACAACAACTCCCAGTAAAGCTACACATAGACAAGTCCATGAAACTCATGGCTCTACAGTACAGAAGGATACCATTCCTCCTCCAACAGTGGAGCAAGAGTTCGAGAAACTCGAACTGCTCGACTTCATTGAGAGGGTATTAGGCACTACCCCGTGTGTCTCTCCAAAGATCATTTTGGAGAACCCCAAACAGCCTGGTGTGATCAGGTTATGCATTGAAATGTGCTTCTCCAATTGAGCCATAAAGAGAGAGAGGCACATAACACCCACCATGGACATCATCATTGCAGACCTCAAAGGGGCTAAATGGTTCTCCAAGCTGGACCTGAATGCAGGTTATCACCAGCTGCTGCTAGACCTGGAGAACCGCTATATTGGGACCTTCATAACACACCCGGGTCTAAGGCGGTATAAGTGGCTACATTTTAGGATCTCGTCGGCAGCAGAGGAGTTTCAAAATTCAATCTGAGTAACCTTCTTATGCCTGCAAGGGGCGATAAATATCAGTGACAACATCATCATTTATTCTTCCACCTTCAAAGCCCACCACCTCTGAGTCATGTTACAGTCACTCACCCTACACCCGGGGAATTGCTCATTCTTTAAATCACAGAATGAGTTTTTTGGGTACATAATGACTAAAGATGGGCTGCAAGTGGACCCCAGGAAATCAGTAACAATTCAGCAGACCCCTGCCACCCACAACGCAACCAAAGTCCACAGTTTCCTAGGTCAGGTGACTTAGTTGGGTTGTTTATTCCTATTATTGTGACACTATTGAAGCCACTTCAGGGCCTGAAAAAGACAAACTTTTAGTGGTCCTTGAGCAACAAAGAAGCCAAAGTATTTGAAAAGGTAAAGCAGGCCCTGCTCGACGATGCCACAGTGGTCTATTTTGACCCTGAGAAAGCACTGGAACTGGCAGTTGACACCAGCCCAGCAGGGCTTGGTGCAGTACTGACTAAAGAAAAAAAGCCGGGCCCAGTGGTCACAGAAATAAGCTGGAAGGCTCCTTGGACCAAAGTCAGCCTCGACTTCAGCAGCTTCCAGGACAAGTGCCCAATGATGGTATCGGTTAACGGGTACTCCAAGTACCTGAAGGTAGAGCTAACTGAGTCAACGCCTTTCTGCAAAATCAGCCCCTCTATGAGATAATATTTGCAATATTGGGCATCCAGGAACAGATAATCACCAACGATAATCACCCTTTCCAGGTAGCCTAATTTAAGGAATTCATTCAGCACCTCGGAATGTGACACAGGTGAGTGACACCCCAATACCCCAAGGTGAATGGGGATGTCGTACAATTTATGGGCACGCTAAACAAGACCATGTGATTAGGAGTAGGTGATGGATTCAACCTGGAAGTTAGCCTGTATTGACTCCTGCATGTGTACAGCAGCACCCCTTACAGCACAACACAATGCTCACCATGGGCTTTGATGCCGAAAATCCCTACAAGTCCAGGACGGCGAGCACTGACCCTTCACCACACTGGCACACAAAAGCCAGAGGAGAAATAACAGTGCGAGCATCCACCAGAAAGGTAAGACCCCCCACATAACACCAGGAGACCAGGTGTTGGTCCGTAACCGGCACCCAGGGTGGAAATTCTGCAATCCATATGAGCAGGGGTGGTGGAGGGTAACAGCCATTAGTGGCACCATGGGGTCAGCCCATCGGGATGCTGGGACACTGACTCAAAATGCATCATGGTACAAGAAGATGGAGGTGAAGGATGTGTGGGTAAAAGGCGACCATGCTCTGCACATGGACAGTGATGAAGCGGGGCAACGAGAGGAGGTACTGAATGAGCTAGACTTCACTCCAACCAGACCAAGTGAGATTGAGAATGCACTTTCTACAGCTCCACACCCTGTGCTATTAGGAAAGGCTGACAACCAGGAGACTTTGATATCAGCAACCAACTTATGCCTGAACCCAACACTAAGTCAATGGTTTGGAGACTTTTTGTGTGTCACCCAACGAGATAAAGGGGACTGGTTATGAACTAATGTTGGAGGAAATGTAGTGAACCACCTTGCTCCCTGTTATGACCCCTGATATCCTGGTGTTGTTGCAGGGATTCTGCACAAACAGAACTATGCGTAGGATCATGGGACCTTAGTGTATAGGGACTGAGTCATCCTACCACCTGAGTACCCATGAGCCCAGGACCGACTAGCTATACTGTCTCACTTGTCTCCTACTCATTCACAGAGAAACAAGTGATTAGATACCCCAGAACACAACACTCCCGACTCTCTCAGAAATCACGGTTGCAAGACACACACCTTCGCTCGCACTCTTGTACTTGTCCACAATAATATTGGACAGAGACACGAATGAGTTTGAAACATTTATTTTAGCTAACGTGCTCTAATATGCAGTATGCATGCCACAACAAGCAGGAAAATGCATAACACCAATATGGTAAGCATAGTAATTAGTCTGTATATCATGAAAGGAGCTGTCATTATAAAAAGACAGTGTAGCCTATTCTCCCTCCCCTTGTATAGAAGCAGAATGATCATATATCAGAAAATCTTTGGGCGCTATCTGCACACCCCGTACCTCAGTCTATAGATGGAAGATCTACATCATAGGTGCTGTCTTGCGCTTCTCCCTGGAAAGATCCCTGTCCAAGTGTGTGCTACCTATTTGTGTAATCCAATAAAACCAAAGTACGTATTCCAAACAACAGCTGCATCTGTATATTTTGTCTAGGTGCTAGGGCCTGACCAGAACAGAGTAACAAGGGGCGTTGTTGTTCGACCTTGCTCACAATATTCAGACTAAATCCCAGGAACATGCAGAATGTGAACACAGCAACGGGTTCTCATGTGAAAACGGCAAAAGAGGCAGTTACAAAATAAACTTGTGTCGTAACATGCGCAAAACAGCGGACAATCCGCAGCGTGCTCATGCTAACTTAGAGGAAAAGACAATGTCCCCATGGACCATGTGACAGTGTGTGTGCATCATTTGCAATGTGTGCGGCTGGGCCCCATGGTGACAATGGGCGTGTCCAGTGCACAATGCTACACCACAGTCTTATCCCATGGACAGCACAAAGAACGTCTTGAATACCAGAAGTGCCAACATACAGAGATTAAATTGTGCTCCTCATTTAGCTGGTATTCATGATTACCAAAAGTGCACTGCATCACAAGGAGCTAATTGTCTCCCAATAAAATCATTAGAAAACATCTTGGAGCAGCATTAACCCTTTCCCTGGCCGGGTGTGCACCTCTCTGCCGGAACTTTTTATCAAAAAGCAGTGCTAGGTGGTTTAAGTACAGTCTCTTTGTGCTCCCATACAAAGTATATATTGTATTTTTTGGATGGGTCTGGGCTATATATTGGTGCAAATCCCTTGTCAATATCTCCATGCAGCCTGAGGATATCGTGAATAATATGGAGATTGTAGTATCCTGTATGTGTATTTATCCTGTCGCTTTCTCCCTAGCTGCTCAGCCTGTGTGAATGTGCTGTGTGGAATGTTGGTGTGGTGATGATGAATGGAATGTTTGGGTGCCTGTGAGGTGAAGTGTGACAGTTGGAGTATGGGCTGAGCAGCAGGCAGGCTGCTCCTGGTGGGGCTCCTCTACAGAGATACTTTCTCTTTTATTTTAAATTTGCTCACTATTCTCTTGTATTTGTAAATGGGCAAACATATATCCCAGAACATAAACCAAGGAAATGTTGCCTCTAATCTTCTGGAGTCCCAATACCATATATGTGTGGGGGCTTATCTAGGCTTTGTAGTCTACAAATTCTATTATGGAATATTATCAAAGATCACACAATTGTGGCAGAAATACTGTTTATGATGCACTATTCATTAGATGACAAACATCAAACTAAGGACTATAAGAAATGTATACAACTATATAATTTCTAATTCTGGGAATCTATGGATCCTATTGGTGTAAGCCAGACCACCTTCTCCATGATTCACTTCCTGATAGAAGACACTGAACATGATGTTTGCCATATATGTAGCAATGCATTCAAGAAAATAGTAAATCCCTTCAGTGTCCTTCACACAGGAACATATCTCTGGCAAGTGTGAGTGTATGGGTACCATCTTTACATTTTGTATAGTTTGGGGTTCCCAGAGGCAATACACTGGTTGCAGTGCCTAAAGGCAATTTGGAAAGCTACTAAAAGCAAAACGCTGCTGTACAGGACCCGATATTTGCTCAAAGGCATCGCCCCTGGGCTGTATGGAATCATACCACAAGTCTATTTTATCAACATCTACAAATTATAAGGTTTCCTTGATACCAGACCTCTCTTGCCCTTATTAGCTGGAGAGTAATGGCACATGCTGAATATAACGTTTATCAGATTATTCAAATTTAATTTAAAAAAACAGTAGTTCCCTCCATTGGCTCCTGTGCAAGAATATATTTATACAAAGACTTGACGACACTCTGTGTTACTCAGGATTTCCTGGGCATGGAGGTAGCAGACCTGTATGGGTTTTCCATGGGTTTTGAGTGCCTACCAGCCATAAACTGGGTGCAATACGTGTTGGAATCCTGCAAAGCAACTAAAGGAAAACCATTAGTCTAGGTTACCGATCTTTTGATTGCAAGTATAACCCCTGGGCTGTATTGAAACATACTAAAACACATGCTAAGATTTCAATGGCTAGTTGCCAGACCTCTCTCCCTTTGATTGAGGTGATGGACTCGCTTGGACAATGAATATTTGTCAGATATTCAGGAAGTGTTTTCTTTCCCAAATTACAGTACTTCCCTCTTTCTTCCCTCTTTCTTCAGAAAGATGTGTCTGCCAAGGAGTGACCTACAACCTTGTTCCCAGGGGTCCCAGATACATGTGAGTTTTCAATGGGTGTGTGCAGAGATACAGACAGAAGGCACCAGGAATATTTTTAATGGGATAGTGTATATATGGAGTGTCTGCAATATTTGGGTTGGGGTCAGCCAGCACACCAGACATTTCTAAAAAAATATAGAGACACGGGGCGACCTAGGGTGATGTGGCCTGTATAAATTCCAGCACATTTAATTAAATAGAATGCTATGCAAGTTATGGTTAATTTGATCATAATAGCTTCAATTTTCTGGGAAAGAATACTAGTGAGCTCTGGCAAATTGCATAAGCCCCACTGATCAATGACTCATTACTTATTCTGATGAAATCAGTACCAGATATGTTTATTGCTTGGGACAGGCATAGGACACATTTCTGACCATGTGAAAATAACATTGGCAATAGACTTGCTGCACTTGGGCACTGTTTTGACCTGTTACTATCCATTGCAATAGCTCCACCTACCATGGGTAGACAATTGGGAACATTAAGTGGTGGTACTTTCACTGTTTATCAGGCATTTTAGATCGCTGCATCACAGAGTTGTGAGGGAATTCTGTCTTTTGACCCAAAATTTGACCATTGCAGGTCAGTATGAGTAAAAAAAAGTGGTGGCATCCACACAAGTCACACCAACCAGGATTCCCACGGGTGTGTACTTTTCAGAAATTTCTCGGATTGGTGGTTATAATTTGGTTCTACCCTGAGCCTGGGGTTAAATATCAAGGCTACCCACTTCTGAAAAATCAACCTAATTTCAGTCCTTGTTCATGAACTTTCCACAGTCATGTTTAGTCTGGAGAAGTGTGGGAATGTAGGATGATATGACACTTGTTACTGTCTATGGAATTTGTATATATTATTGGCTTTATGTTTAAATAAGTGCCCACAGTAGCAATTATTTTTTTTTTTAAATCCCCAGATTATACCTAGCATTATGGGTAATCCAGAATTGGTATTGGTAATGATTCAAATGACACTGCATCCCTAAATTCAGATCCTTGGGCATAATAAAAAAAAACATAGAGGGCGTTTTAGAAATGGAGTTTCTGGTTGGCTAGGGTATGCACCTAAGCCAGGCAGAACCCACTACTCTGGTCAGGAGAAGTAAGTTACACACCAAAGATAACCTGTGCTCACCCTTGGTGCAGAACAGTCAGCCTTATAATCAGATGCAATGTGTATAGTGTTTGTGCAACACATTCACACCAGTAACACAATAAATACACCACAAAAGAGACTCCACACAGGATTATATAAAATATAGATTGCATATCGTACATTAAAACATAGACCAAAAAGGACATGCACCAATAATACTCTGCCAACTAGGCAACTGTCAAACATCACAATGAGTGCAATAAGAGAAAGACTTATATGTCGCAAACATCATAAAACAACATTGCTGTGCATTCTTTACAGTCACATTGTATAGCACTTGTTATCCTAAACAAGGCAAGGAAAAACAACATACATCAATATGTTAGGGCTAGTAATGCAACAGATAAGCACCAAAACACATAAATCACCAATATCCCCCTAAGCACATAGGGTGCAGCGCACCTGCACTCTTATTAAGCTTTATGCAGTAATTTAGGCACCAAACGTAGGGCGTAGCAGCCCCTACATGCCATTTACGGGGCATACAATAATTTATAGTTGTCAAAAAGGTAACCAGTTCCAGACCGTGGGCCTCCATAGAAGACTCACCCATCATGTACAACAATGGAGCAGGTAAGTGTGAGTGCCTTCAAGTAAGGGTCAATCGGGGGGAGCATCCACACACTTCCAAATTCTGTGGGGAGACCTCACTGGGTTCCCAGCCGGCGTAATCAGCAAAGGCATCTGCCCGCGAACACGTGGTAAAACTCAGTAACTTCCATGGTTCCCTTTCCAGGCCACAAGGGTGCAGATCATGTCGGCGACCTCTTTTGGCCTCGGGCTGCTGTGCCACTTTTATTCCTTTTTATTGGCATTTTGATATAATGCAACAAACATTGCAAATAAAAATAAAAGTTGAAACCAACTAGCCAGTACAGACTCATGACATAATTGATCCTGTTACATATTGCATGTCAATAACAAGTGTGTCGTTTGCGTGCTCAGTCCACAATGCTATATGGAAGAAGAAATTGAGAGTGGTTAGAGTACAGGTGCAAGAAAACATTAACAAGGTACCATACGAAATCTTGGCATGGAAAATCTGCGCCTACCAGGTCCAGATGTTGCATACCTAGTGGATTTTCATGTATGGAGGTGACCCCAGTCGCACCCCCTCAGACCGCCCGCCCCGCGCTATACTCTCAGACAATAGTCCCGCCCAGGTCACCCACGCCAAATCACAACGGTGCAATACCATCCTCCCCACTCCGCCCACGAGCCCACACCACAAACGGCTCCCATATATCCCTAGGTCTGGACGTGGTGGGCATCAACTCCCAGAAAGTGGACAGCTGTGAAGGGCCATATGTGACATCCCTGATCCATTCAGTTAGAGAAGGGATCCCCCTCCTCTGCCAGTGTATGGCAATTTGACGTTTGGCAAATAAAAGTAGCATGGCATGCAACTTGCGAACCTTGACCGGGGTGTCCTTCACATATCCCAGCAGACCTAGCAAGGGGTCAGGATCAGCAGCGACGGCAATTATCTGATGAATGGCAGTGAAGACACTGGACCAATATGATGTCAGTCGGGGACAACTCCATGCTATATGCAGGAAAGTTGCTGCGGGCGCACAACATTTCCAGCAGCTGTCATCTTCCTTCAATCCCATGCGGTGCAACCCAATAGGTGTCCTGTAGAATCTATGTAAAAATTTAAAGTGTATTACCTGAAGCATATAGTTAGGGGACAGCGCCGTGAGTTGACCACAACAATAAGCCCATTTGTCGTCTGTCAGCGGACAGGGAAGTTCCTCAGTCCATGCCAGGAGTGCCCGGGGCTTAGTCACAGGTGCCGAGGTCTGCATATGTGTGTAGATCCTTGTAATCAGTCTGCGAGAGGCGGTAGTTTTAAGCACGTTTTCTAGTGCAGGCAAAGTTTCCGGGGGGCTCGGGAACGTGTCATGTAAGGACCGGGAGGCTGCACGGAGTTTATAGTAAATAAAGAGGTCGGAGAATGGCACCGCCTCACCCTCCTCCGGAGCCGGGGGAGGCCGAAACATCTCTCCAGGGTATAAATCCGCAAAAGTGTGTAACCGCAGTCTTTGTGCTACAGTCTTGCTGATGCAGTCGCCTACATTGGGTAACATGGGATTATGAGCCAGAGGCATGGAGGGAGCATACAGTATAGGGGCACCAGCTCTTTTCAGCAGTTCATTCCACGCCCAGCGCAAGGTCTCCACCGTGTCTACACCATCGCGGGGGCGCTTATAGGGCTGGTACAGCGCCACTTGCAAAGGGACAGGCGCGACAGCGTCCGTTTCAACAGCCACATGGGGCTGAAACAGAGTGGGGTGTACCCAGTAGTACAGAAATTGAGCCTGGGCACTCCATGCATATAGCCGCGTGTCCGGGGCTCCCAGTCCCCCCTGCCGCAGAGGGAGCGTCAGCAAATCTCACGAGATGCGTGCCTGTCCGCCCGCCCAGACCAGGGACACGAGAAGGGATCTGACTGTTTTAAAAAAAACGTTGCGTGAGGGGAATGGGGATGTTGGCGAATAATTAAAGAAATTTTGGTAAAACTTCCATTTTGACCAGTGCAATTCTCCCGGCTAGGGAGAGCGGGAGCTTAGCCCACGCTAGTACTTTCTCCTCCAGCCAGGTGACGGCGCGGCCGTAGTTCATGTCCCATATTTCCTGCATATTTCTGCTGAGCCAAACGCCCAGATATTTCACCGGTTCATCTGTCCATTTGAGGGGGAACTCGGAGGGGGCCGGAATGGTGGCGTCCGTTAAAGGGAAAATGATCGATTTAGCCCAATTAATGGAGATGCCGGAAAGCCCACCAAATGTAATGAATTCGCGCAGAAGTGTATCAAGGTGTAACGCCGGGTCCGTGATGTACAGGGTGACGTCATCTGCATATAAAGAAATCAAGAGGCTTCTGGAGTGAAACCCAATCCCCCTGGCAGTGTGATGCTGCCGGATGCGAGCAGCCAATGGCTCCATCGCTATCGCGAATAGCAACGGGGACAATGGGCACCCCTGTCGCGTGCCTCGCGAGATTGCAAAGGGCGCAGATATGAGTCCATTCACCCTAATCCGAGCCATGGGCCGCGTGTAAAGCAGCTGAATCAAATTAATGAACAGCGGGCTAAAGCCCATGCGGCCCAATATGGCAAATAAATATGGCCATTCAAGCGTGTCGAACGCTTTTGTAGCGTCAAGAAATACTGCAGCTGCTTGCAGATCCGGGTGGAGATAGTGCAGCACTGAAAAAACGGTTCTAAGATTGTGAGAGGTCGATCTCCCAGGGATAAAGCCCGATTGGTCCGGGCGAGCAACCAGGGGGAGCAGCGGCTGTAGACGATTAGCAATCAGTTTTGCTAGAATTTTCACATCCACATTAAATAATGACAATGGCCGAAAGGAGTCTAATTCATTGTCTGGCTTCCCAGGTTTCAGTAGGGTGATAATGATTGCTTCCCGCATGGATGGTGGCAATACACCTGTTGATTGGGCCTCTTCGAATAGAGCCAAGAGGTGCGGCGCCAACTCCTCTACATACGTCTTGTAAAAGGCTGTGGTCAACCCATCCGACCCCTGGGCCTTATCTAGTGGCAAACTCTTAATCACCTGTGTGATGACTTCCACTGAGAAGGGGAAGTCTAGATAGTCTCTATATCTCTGGCTCAGCCATAACAGTTCCAAAGAGTCTAGAAATGGTAGCAGGCCCTCCGGTTCCGATTCCTGGGTAGCGGTGTAGAGCTCCAAGGAGAAGCGAAGGAATTCATTTAAAATCCCTGTCTGGCCCCTAACGTCTACTCCCTGGATGCCTCGTATTCAGAGACATAAGCCGTAGAGCGGGTGGGCCGAATCATCACCGCTAGAGTTCTTCCTGGCCTGTCCCCTTCCCCATATTTCCTAGCTTGGGCATGTTTCCCCAAAAATGTCACCTCACGCTGTGCCTCCTCCTCAAATTCAAGCAACTTCTCCTTCAAGGAGGCTAGGGACTGCGAGTCGTTAGAAGCAAAGAATTTGGTTTCCAACCCCTTGATCTGTGATTCGAGAGATGCCAGCGTGCCGCGAATGGCCTTCAGCACCCCCGCTTGTCTAGCGATGCATTTGCCCCTAATAACGACCTTAAATGCCTCCCAGAGAGAGGCCTCAGTGTCGACGGAGCCAGAGTTGAGGGTAAAATAGTCATTAATATCTACTCTGATCTCTTCCTTGAAAGCCTCATCTAAGAGCGCATGTGGGGGTAACCTCCAAGTGAATAGTCGTGAAGTCGAGTCGTGAAGTACGATCCTCAAGAAGCATGGTGCATGGTCTGATAGGGACCTGGGAAGGTGTGTGGTCTCGCACGTCCAGCTGGCCACGTCTTTGGAAACCAACCAAAAGTCCAGTCGTGACCAAGCCCTGTGGTACTCAGATATGCATGTCCCCTCTTTAGTCAGTGGGTGCGAGTTCCTCCAAATGTCCACCAAATTCCCATCTGTGATAATTGCGCGTAGTGCGGCACTGGCTGAGGGGTGAAGCGCACGTGACGTCCCCACCCTATCGAGCTCATCGTGTAAAATGGCATTAAACCCCCCCCCCCCCAGATAATGGTGTCACAATTCAAGGCTTTGACTCTGGCCCAAATATCCTGAAAGAAGCTAGGGGAATCGACATTAGGACCATATATCGCTACTAACACCATGGGAATCCCACCCAGAGTTCCCGTGAGTATAAGAAATCTACCGTCCGGGACAGTTTGTACCTCCCCCTCCCTCCAATCTAGTCCTCTTCTGATCAATACTGCGACACCCCGGGAGTAATTCGAGTAGATTGATGAGTACACCGTACCCCACCTATTGTCCTTCAGCCTGGGGGAGGGAACCACATTAAGGTGAGTTTCTTGCAAAACACAGATGTCAACTTGATGCCGTAACAGGTATGCATGCACGAGTCTGGACTTCCGTCCATCATTCAAACCTCGAATGTTCCAGGTTAACAAATTGAGACTAGCCATCTTACGTCCATTTCTCTAACATGTGCAAAAAGAGCAGAGACAGAGCAACGCATCGCAGATTATGCCTCCCAGTTACAGACATCAAAACCAATCAGTCTTAGCCTGGCTATAAACAAGTAAACAATCCCCCCCACCAACCCACTTCCCACACCAACCCCCCAATCAGGTTATAGATATCCCATCCCCAATAACAAAAGGAAGATGAGAACAGTAGGGAAATCTCCCATAAGGGCGTAGTACCACCAGCGTGCTCCCCTGCAACCACAGGGTGGCCAAGAGAACTGCAAAGAGCTGTGCCTAGAAGCTGACAAATGTGAATGACAGTACCCCAGCATGGCGAACAAGCCGATGAGACAGACATTGCGTATAACAGAGCATCGCATAAAAAGCAAGATAGAGAAGAGATGCTTGCCCCAATGGAACCCTGCAAACAAAACATACAGTGGCATGCAGCCAGACAGTCCCCAAAGTCGACAGACCCAGCAAAGCCAGGGAGATTCAAAAGCAGCTACTTGAAATAACAACCCCTCAGTTCCACAGTGTGAGCATCATACGATCCCCCCCACATTGAAAGAGACAGTAGTACACAGTGAAAAAGGGGTCTGAGCTGCAATGATTTAGTCATTATCACTCAGCCTGTCTTCGGTCCGGTGTGCAGAAGAGGAGTCCTGCCTGGACTTCTTCCCACCAACGTGCTTGGCAAATTTTAAGGCGGACTTGGTGTCCGTGAAGAAGTGGGCAGTGCCGTCATGGGAGACCTTGAGTTTCGCCGGGTATAAAAGTGAGTAAGGGATTTGGGCCTCCAGTAGGAGGCGTTTAGCAGGCAGGAACTCACGACTCGCCGCCTGTACTGCAGGTGTAAAGTCAGGGTAAAAGGAGATCTGGTTACCTTTATGCATGATGGTCCCTTTCTCTTGTGCCAAGTGGAGGATAATATCACAGTCCTGATAATTCAAGATTTTAGCGAGGATGGGTCTGGGTGTCGCTCCAACCGGTGGTTTTGTGCCCAAGGTGCGATGTGCTCTCTCCACGGCAAATACTGCAGAAAGTCTGTCCTAGAAAAGTTTGTGGAGGAGGTCAGCTATAAAGGTCTCCATCTTGGTTATGGCTGTCGTCTCCGGTATCCCCGTGATTCGCAGGTTGTTGCGGGGCGACCTGGCCTCCAAATCTTCATTCTTGGCGCGGATGATGCCCAACACCTTGTCCATGTGCAGAAGTTGTTCTTTAGTTTCAACTTGGAATTCGTGAAAGTCTGTAGCTCTATTTTCGAGAACATCCAAACGGGTCTCATGCGAACCCACCTGTGTTTTAACGGCGTCCAACTGGGCAGTCAGTGTGTCTAGCTTGGTGTCGATATTCCGCAGACTGGATGTCATTTCAAGCATCAGAGTGCGTAGATCTTCGCCCCGGTCTTCCGCCTGGGACTCCGATGATCTCTCCGCGGACGCCTCTGGATCGGACTCCGTGAGCCTCGTGGTCCGTCGTTGGTCAAAAGTTAACTTAGGTTGTTTCGCGTCTTGCTTCCCCATGGTGTATGTAGGTGACTCCGTCGGTATATGTGCAATCCACTAGTTGGAGCCCCCAAGACACACAAAGCAGAGCCCCTGCTGCGCCGGGAATTTACAGCCCAGCCGTTCGTAGTTCTCTCCCGCCACAGGCAGCTCCGCAGAAGCAAACTTTCCGTCACGGCACCTACTCCCCCGATGCACAAGGCATAGGCCGCTCGCAAGCAGTGGGAAGCGAATCCCTCTGACATGCGTGAATGCCAAATGAGGTTCAGCAAGGGATAGGGAGGGGTCGCTGATGCCCCCAGGTATGCGCCCACCAATCCTCTATCAGTCCTGCAGGGCACTCCGGCGGTAGGTTTCTCTGTGTCGGTGGCCAGTCACCCGCACCTCTGCCCGGGCCCCCACACACCACGCCCACAGGGAGAATATGGCGCTCGATGGACGCTCCTAACCTTCACTTGATCAGCGCCTCTCTCTCACACCAGCCTCTGCAGCGTCGTCCCAGACGCGGATCGCACTGGTGAGTTCCTCTGCCCTGCGGGTGAGCTCCATAGGGCCCGGTGCCGAGCAAATGGTCCTCCAATCTTTGGGCCTGCGAGGCATTCCCCTGTACCCGGCGCCGACGCGCCAAGTCCCCGCGAGCGCAATGGGGCCAGAGCGATGCCACTCAGCATACAAATGCGTGCGCTCACCTCGCCTACACAGCCCCAAGCGCCCGGCAATCAATTTCTCCGCTCACGGGGTCTCAGCGGGCAACAGCTCCGGATGCGGCCTGCAACATGCGGCACGTCCCCCGGCTCGAGTCAGCAATCAGTCCGTCCGCCCGCCGGGAGGGCAAGTGCGCGGGGCCGGGTCGCACCTTTGCGGGCACAGATCTTGCCTCTAATGCCACCGGCAGGGAAGCCAGGTGGCTCGCGCGATGCACCACTCATCCGGGTGTACTCGGAGCAGGGATGAGGTCGGCAACAACGCTCTAATCGCCAGGATAATTTAAGGATAAAGTCTCGGCCGGCGGAGCTCGCTCACAGAGCGGCCATTCCGCAGCTCAGCAGGCCACGCCCCAGGGCTCCTGTGCCACTTGCAAACAATGATTGTGGCCAGCTGTGGGCATGGGAGTCCTCCCTCTGTCTCTCCTGGCTGTGCCACATTAGGAGCAAACCACTCGATGGGATGTCAGCCACGCTGCTTTCTCCTCGACCGCCTCATAATCACAGTACCCAGCAACGCTGAGGGTCTCTCTTGGCTGCGGTGCGAGGCATAAATAAAACAACTAGTCGCACAGCTCAAGGGGCTCAGTGATAAAAGCACTTAGCACACACTGATTCTACTTGGCCAGAGCCCTCAGCACAGGCTGAGGAAGCAAAAACATGAAGTTCTCACCACACGCTGTTGCAACACGCATTGATCCAGGCAACTTGTTTTTGAAGGGGGATGTGCTCCAGATGCAGCTTCCAACCAAAGGCTGACCCCACATGCTGCGCTTTCTGGAAAGTGGGGGAGCTCAAAATGCTCAGCTCGCGCTGGTCCTAAGGATTTTAAACCCAGTCTGGGAGTAAATTTCAGACGGTGAAGACAGGGAAGGAGCAAGCCACCCAGTTCTAGGAGAGCAACGGGGGGCACAAAAGCAGGAAGGCAGGCAGCAGACCTGCACATGAGGCCAATTGCAAAGTGGCAGTCCCTCCTGCAGCCCAGCAATCAGTAGGCAGCAGATAAGCAGAACAAGGCTGATGGTCCAAATGGCGGTTTCTTCCTGGTAGCACAGCAGTCCTCAGGAAATAAGCAGCATGTAGAACCAGCAGCGTCTGGTTACAAGTCCCACGCAGTGTCTAAAAATATGGGGTTAAAACCCTTGAACTAATACTTTAAAATGTCTTTGTTCAAGGGGGCACTCCAAAAGACAGCTTAGAAGTGCACAATACCCCATTTTAAGCCCAGCTCTGCTCCAGACATGAGTTGGGGGGGGGTAAATCATCCCTTTGTGTGAGGGCAGGACACAGCCTATACAAATGTAAGTGTGCCCCGCCTCTCTCTCCCAGACCAGGAAGACTATCAGTATGCAGATGTAACCCTGTCACATCCAACACTTCCGGTGTGATGGCTGTCTGGAAAGTATGCATCAATTGTAGCTGTCAACCAGGACCAGACGTGGAATGGAGACAGGCTGTAAAGCACACAGAGTTATAAGCACAGAGAAATACCCACTTTCTAACAGTTGCAAAAAGAACAATTGATGGACAGAATGCAGAACAATGTCATACATTCACCTCAATACAGAGTTCTGTGCCTAAATCCATTGTTTTTTTGCTCCCCATGCCATTTCAGTTTGAACCCAGCCATATGCAAATCAGTCTTGACCCTGCTCCCTATGGGAACAGTCCAGCCCAAACTGCCAGGCCAGGTACTCCCTGGACTGGAAACAAGCATCCTAGGGCTGGTTTCGGGGTTTCATCCCACATCAGCCAGGCTAGCTTGACTCCAGTGGCATGGAGAGCACGGTACCCAGGTCTGGGCATACCCGTCCCACTCGGGGAGACAAATGCAAAAAGAACAATTGATGGACAGAATGCAGAACAATGTCATACATTCACCCCAGTACAGAGATCTGGGCCTAAATCCATTGTTTTTGTGCTCCCCATGCCATTCGAGTTTGAAGCCAGCCATTTGCAACTCAGTCTTGACCCTGTTCCCTATGGGAACAGTCCAGACCTGAACTGCCAGGCCACTTCCTCCCTGGTCTGGAAACAAGCATCCTAGAACCGGTTTTGCGGTTTCGCCTCTCATCAGCCAGGCTAGCTTGACTCCAGTGGCATGGAGAGCACAGGACCTATGTCTGGGCATACCCGTCCCACTCGGGGAGACAAATGCAAAAAGAACAATTGATGGACAGAATGCAGAACAATATCATACATTCACCCCAGTACAGAGATCTGGGCCCAAATCCATTGTTTTTTTGCTTCCCATGCCATTCCAGTTTGAACCCAGCCATATGCAAATCAGTTTTGACCCTGTTCCCTATGGGAACAGTCCAGCCCGAACTGCCAGGCCAGGTCCTCCCTGGACTGGAAACAAGCATCCTAGGACCGGTTTCGGGGTTTCACCCCTCATCAGCCAGGCTAGCTTGACTCCAGTGGCATGGAGAGCCTCTGAACTAAAGAACGATGATGGATTCAACCAAGATCTGTGACTGGGGGTGAGTGTCTGAAAAGTTTCAGCGCTCCGTCCATCATCTCCTTGTGTTTGCTTTGTTCGCCCTAAGTTGGCAGGGTATGCCCAGACGTGGGTCCCTTGCTCACTTTGCCACTGGATTCAAGCTAACCTGGCTGATGAGGGGTGTTACCCCAAAACCGGTCCCAGGATGCTTGTTTCCAGTCCAGGGAAGACCTGGCTTGGCTGTGCGGGCTGGACTGGACTGTTCCCATGAGGCACAGGGTCAAGACTGATTTGCATATAGCTGGGTCTGAACTGGGGTGGCGAAGTGAACTAAAGAACGATGATGGATTCAGCCCAGATATGTGACTGGGGGTGAGTGTCTGAAAAGGTTCTGTGCTCCGTTCACCATCTCCTTGTGTCCACTTTCTAACAGTGTCAATTCTAAAATAGTAATATAGAATCCAACTACACCAGTAAGCAGGATCTATCACTAATATTCCAAACATACCAAACATGGCAACGCTCTCCTTTCAGATAAGGAATTACCACTTCAGCATATATAAGGGAATTCCAAATGCTAGCCTATGAGAGGTGTTGGCCTCACAGTACTGAGAAACAAAATAGGTTGTTTGTCACTACCAGAACATGCCACACAATAAAGGCACATATTCTACCTTTTACCTACATAGCGCCCTGCCCAAAGGGCTACCTAGGGCCTGTCTTAGGGGTAACCTATATGTTGTAAAAGGGTAGCTTAAGGCTTGGCAAGTAGCTTTAAATGCCAATTTAAAGTGGCAGTAAACTGCACATGCAGGCCCCTTCATTGGCAGGCCTGAGACAGGTTTGAAAGGCTACATCAGTGGGTGGAACAGCAGTGCTGCAGGTCCACTAGTAGCATTTAATTGTCAGGCCCTGGTTATATGGGATACCACTGTACAAGTGATTTAAAAGTAAATTAAATATGCCAAACAGGTGTAAACCAATCAATTTATGTTTAGAGGTGAGAGCACATGCACTTTAGCACTGATTAGCAGTGGTAATGTGCCCAGAGTCCTAAACCCAACAGAAAAAGGGTCAGAAAAATAGGCGGAGGAAGGCAAAAATGTTTGGGGATAACCCTGCAGAAAGGGCCAGGTCCAACTGGGCTATTAACAAGGTAAATTTGTTTATAAACATATGTTTATAACAGCATTTATCTTACCCACGTCTTTTAGGAATTCACAAAGGGAATTCCCATTTACATGTACATAGATCAAAGTCACAAGTCCAGATTTCAAAGAAGTGGTTAGAATTGGAAGCTTCTGAACACTGACAAACATGACTTTTGTTGACATGCACAAGCTCCTCGTCTTGCCCTTTCTACTCAGGAAAGGGACAGAGATTTATTCCTGCACAGAGCTGATGTAACTCCCCTAGAGAGTGAGAATGGAAACAGATGACTTCGAGCTTTGCTAGGGGTTTAGAGGGACTGGAGTCCTCCACTATAGAGAGGTTCACAGAATAGGAGTAGCATTCTGCTGGGAATGTTACTTGTTAATCCAAGGAATTCACATGGAAACATGAGCTTGGCATATGTTTTCATGTGTATCTCTGAAAATGTTTTTGAATTTCAGAAAGTCAGCATTCTACACTCACCTCCAGAAAAAGTGGATCGGGCCAGGGGCAAGTTTAATATGAAGATTAGGGACAATTGTACCTGCACTTAGTCCCTTCCTTAGCAGAGCCCACCAGCTTGATCCTTAGATGGAACGGGTAGTGTGTTTTCATATTCATGAGGTCACACACATAGTAATGAGGCAGCCTAGAAGTGAGCACCAAGTCACCTTATTCCACAGGCTCATGGACACTGACAAACTCCCTCCCAGCATCCCCAGCACCAGTAGAAGTTTGTTAGCCATCTGGAGGAAAAATAAAATAAAACAGGAGCCAGCCAAGGCGGGGGGGAGCAAAATCAAAAATTACCTATATTTAATGGTTTCTTGGCCTTTTTAAGACTATATGTCATTTGTTGGGGAAATTAATCTAACATTTTGCACGATCTAAATGACGAAGTTACCACATTTCCTCCCTTATCAGGGTTCTCTCATCTTTTGCCATGTCTCATCATAAACTGTGTACATCGTCATCTCTTTGCTTGTTTGTTCCCTTTTCTATTCACTATCACTCTTCAGAGCCCATATTCTGAGAGCCCTCTGCAACTGGAACCTAGATATTTCGGCTCTCCAGCACCTTCCTCATATATCACCCTCATAGCCCTTTTTATTGTAGGTGATTCATTGTCCTCAGAAAGACAATAGCCAATGACTATGCCCTGACTTGCCTGAAATGTACTTGCTCGGACGGGGATCATAAAAAAGCAGACCAAGTCCCCCTTACCAGCTGTCTGCCATGGTCCACATGTTTGAAGGACTTTTGCATGGCTAGAACATAAGTGCCCACCTCCTGAGGTGTTTAGCATAGACCCATGGGTGTACTCAATTTCCTCAGTAGGAGACTTTTGTCCAATAGCTATAACATGTTGAAATAGATTTGACGGGTTTGAGGGAGATACAAGAGAAGATTGGTAGATTATGGCTCAATGACCAGTCACCTTTAAAGAGACTGCAGAAAATAATCCAACTTACATCTCATATGCTGTGCAGGTAAAGAATGAAGCCTATTCAAAAGGCTGTGTAGAAATCCTGACTATATTTCAAGAAGGGATTTGCTGGTTAGTATTTGAGAAACATTGACAAAACAGTGTGTAATTGCAGAATTTCAGCCAAAGCATGCTTGGCACAACAAAGCACAATGTCAACAGCATTAGTAGTAGATGTTCTCATATTTCACTGCCAAGGCACTGGTACATTATTAAAACCAACACAAAAAAAGACACACGGACACATCTAACATCGTTTTGAGCCTTTTGACCTCATCACTGCCCACTATGGCACCGGCTTTCCCGGAGCCAACCCAGCGGTGGGTGACTTCTGGGTGATACCCCACAACGGGCCATTGGAAGCGGAGACCTAAAGACTTGCCTGCGCCTGCCACCCCCCCCGTTCACAAGGTCCCTTTGAAGAGTGACTTCTTCAGAATGGCCCGTCCTTTGGAAGGTGAGCTGCTCCTGGCAGACTTTGACCTTGTCTGGCCCTGTTGGCCATCCCCGTTTGGGATCATTACCCCTCCTTTGTACACCCTCCCTGCCATTATTCCTGTGATGCCTTTCTACTGGGGGGGTTGCGGTTGGGTCTTTCCAGCCTCGGGAGTCTGGCTGTCGCTTGGGGACACCCTGTTGTTCCAACTACCTTGCATATGCTTCTATCCACCTTACTTAGTTGGGGACCTTCAGGGTGGGAAGTCGGGACCCCACTGTCACTTCTGATGGACTTGCGCGCGGAGCTGACCATGACCAATCTTTTTAAATTCCTCTCGCTAAATGTTAAGGGACTTAATTCCCCTAATAAGAGATGCCAGATTTAGTGATACCTCCTCCTCCAGGACCCTGATATTATATTTCTCCAAGAACCCACCTTCTCCCCTCTGACACTCGCCTAATGTCACACCCTAAGTATCCAACTCAATACTGGGACTGTTCTTCTACTAAAACTGCTGGAGTGGCCATACTACTTAAAACTGGTCGGGCTGGGAACGCCCCTAAGGTCACAAGGGACACAGAAGGGAGGTTTCTAAAAATGCAAATACACTGGGACAAGCGACCCCTGACCCTCGTAAATATCTATGCCCTTAACCAGAACCAAGACGCATTCTTACGCTCACACTTAAGCGAGCTCCTAAAACCTAAGATTATCCTTGGGGGTGAATTTAACCTGGTATGGGATCCTGACTGGGATCGTACTGCACACGCATATCAAGTCACTGGCGCCATGTCCGCAGCTCTTAAAAAAGCTATCACTGATCTAGGACTACTTGATGCCTGGAGATACTTGCATCCTGACTCCAAAGACTTTTCATTGTTCTCCCATGCACACCGCTCATACTCACGAATCGACTATTATTTTCTCTCACTGCCCCTGCTTCAATCTCTAGCTGCTGCAGAGATATCCGACATCTCACTATCCGGCCACGCCCATATCTCGATATAACTTCAGCCCCCCAATCCCCAACGCATCACTCAACTCAGGTGGAGACTACCTCCTTAGGCCCTCCGGGACCCAGTCGACCTTGCAGATATTCGGAAAGAGATCAAGGCCTTTTTTTATCACCAACAACACTTCTGACACTTCGGAAGCTGTCAGATGGGATGCTTTTAAGGCAGCCATCCGTGGAGTTATATCCTCCATTGCGATAGCCGGATCCAGAGAAACCCACCTTGTAGAATCCTCCCTCACTAACAACATCAAAACCTTAGAACGTAAGGATCACCAAAGCCTTCCCTTCACAATAAACAGCAACTTGCTGAGCTGCGCGGCCAGCTCCGCTTACACTGCACTAATAAAGCGGAGCGGCTCTTGCTCGCTCTCAACCAAACGTTTTACACAGGGGGTGACAAGGTTGGGGCATGTCTAGCCCGACGCTTGCGGGCCCAAACCACGCGAGCTCACATCTCCAAACCTGTCCGCGCTGATAGTATCTGGGTCATATCAAAGCTTGATAAGAGCTTAACTCTTTCAAACTTCTACAGAGATCTATATGCAGATGAACCCTGTCCCCTAGAGGAAATTAAGGCCTTTCTCGACTCCTGCCCTTGGGAACCTATCAGTTCTCACCACACAAAACTATTAGACTAACCCATTTCACAAGAGGAAATAGCAAAAGCCTTGAAACAGCTTCCAACAGGGAAAACGCCCAGCCCTGACGGCCTCCCTGTTGTCTTTTATCGCACTTTTTATCCACAGCTCCAAGATCATCTTCTTCAGCTTTTTAATAGCTTCACGGATGTCACCGGCCTTACTCCAACTATGTCGGAAGCTGAAATAGTGCTTGTCCCTAAGCCAGGGAAAGACCCTTCCCTATCTACTTCGTACCGTCCCATCGCGCTTTTAAATACAGACGCGAAGATTTATACTAAGATCCTCACGAACCGCTTGGAACCCTATCTCCGAGGTAACATGAACCCGGACCAAGTTGGTTTTATTCACCACCGCCAGGGGGCGGACAACATTTGCCGAACAGCCCATCTTATCGAAAAAGCCCATTATAGAGATATACCTGCCTGCCTGGTGTCACTAGACGTTGAGAAAGCCTTTGACCGGGTGGACTGGTGCTTTCTCAGGGAGGTACTTAAGATAATAGGGCTGGGCCCCACCATGATTTCCAGGCTGATGGCTCCTTACACACAGCCTACCACACGCATTCGCATTAAAAGCCGCGTTACCTCCCCCATCCATATATATCGTGGCACCAGCCAAGGATGCCTGTTATCCCCTCTCCTATTTGCCCTAGTGGTGGAGCCTCTGGCGATCATGATCCGCTGCTTGCCTGCTATCTCAGGCATTCCCCTGGGAGGACACGAACATAACATTTCTCTCTTTGCGGATGACCTCCTCCTATCCCTATCTACTCCGTCCTCTTCTGTCCCAGCATTAGCTGCACTCCCCCGCTCCTTTGAGGGAGCTTCAGGTTTTAAGATCATCCTAGCCAAATCTCATGCCCTCAATCTCACCCTACCAACCTCGGAGATACGAGACCTACAAAATCTGATCCCCCTAAAATGGTCTGATAAGACATTACGATATTTAGGCATAGACCTGACCCCTTCGCTCTCTTCCTGGACTCAAGCCAACTGTCCTAGTTATAGATGCGCCATCCAGTAAAAGATACGCAGATGGCGTGGCCTTCTCTCTTGGCTAGGACGCATTAACACTGTCAAAATGTCACTCCTCCCAAAGATACTATATTTCAAACCCTCCCTACCCCAATCCCACAAAGTGACATTTTGTCTCTCCAACGAGATTTAACTAACTTAATTTGGGGTAAGTCTCACCCACACTTTTCTAATAAGGTATTGATGCTGCCCCGGGACCGGGGGGGCTAGCATGCCCTAATCTCCTGGAGTATTATTGGTCCTGCCATCTTCATTATATTTCAGAATGGGTGGTCCGGGAGAGTGAAAAGCACTGGTTCCATATGGACGAGGCGGTAGCCTGTAGACCTCTATGGGACCTAGCTTGGCTCCCTCTGGGGGCTCGTCCCTGTAGTGCATACATAGCCACTCCCACAAAAACAGTCTTAGACATATGGGACAAATTGGCGATACCTCGGGGCCTGACCTCGTTCCCTTCCCCTAACACGCCCATAGCATGTAATCCCATCTTCCCTCCTGCTTTGCAACCTCGAGCCTTTAGTACATGGATGGATGGTGAGTGTTGTATAATACAGGATTTATTTCAGGGTGACTAATTTATCACGTTTGACCAGGGCAAAAAATCATTTCACCTTACCGAGGGGGCTCGGATGCAATACTATCAAATTCGCCACTGGTTACTCTCCCCCACCTACACACAAGGAGCGACCAGACAGCTCACTGCCTTTGAGACCCTAGTTCGCAGTTTTGAGGGCACGAGGGGCCTGATTTCCCATACTTACAAAGTCCTGCAACACTCGCAACGTCTTCAACCCCACACATATCAAAAACAATGGAACATAGACCTTGGCGAAGAGGTCCCCCCAGAGAACTGGGTTCGGCTGTGGTGAGATATCCCAAAAAGCTACCAAAGCATCCCTCAGCGTGAGTCGGCATACAAACTTATGACGTGATGGTACTTTACTCCGGCCCGTATACAGCAGATGATACCGAACTTTCCCCCAACCTGTTGGAGGTGTCAGGGAGATAAAGGTGACTTCACCCACATATGGTGGACTTGTCCCAGTCTGACGTTATTTTGGAAAGAAATCCTCAGTCATATCAAGGACACAGTGGGATTCCCTATTCCTAGCTCTCTGATAGTGACTCTGCTAGGTATTAGACCTTTAACATTGGCAGCTATGACTCACTCGGATTGGCGCTTAATATCGCAGATGTTAGGAGCAGCACGTCAGACCATAGCCTTATTCTGGAAGAAGCCTAACCCTCCACCTATTGCCACATGGTTTCTCCGCTTATGGCACGTTTTGGCCCTCGAGCTACTTACTGCCCGTATTAACCATACAGACACCAAATTCACTCGCATCTGGCAGCCATTAATTCAACATTTCTCCCAGATAGAGCATTCCCGCTTGGTTCCTCCTCACCTGCGAGCTTTACAGCTCTTTGACGACCCTCTTGCGTACCTACTCTAGAGGTCGACAACCGGCTTCCCCTACTCCATTGGAACTGTAAGGGGATGTCTCACCCCCCCCCTTGGCCTTAACCCTTCCCCCTCAAGATATCCTGTGCGCATCCTCCCCTTCCTGACCCCTTTATTTGGGGTTTGTCTACCCCTTCCCTGTTTGCAGTTTGAGATATACACTTACTACCTCCAAAATCTACTAGCAATAACACGTAGTGGTGAATACACGTACAAAGTACCACATAGACATACATAAACCTTATTCATTTCGTTTTTCCATTAGAGGTGGGCCCACACGACTCTTTCGTATTGATGCGCTATTGCATGGCTGCCTCCCTATCAAAAAACAGTGCCCACCTATAACCCTCTCCAGGGAAACAGCACATTACCTATTCCCTTTTCTTATTTTGCTCCCATATTATGCTTTGGTTTGTTTTGTAATGTCTATTTCTTACATGACTTCATTGGTGTATTCTGTTATTTGGGAAGGGTTTCTTTTTTGCTTCAAATCTTTTGCCTGTTTGATTTTTCCTGTTCTAAGTATATTCAATAAACAGATTTGAAAATAAAACCATCACAAAATGTCTTCTCAAATTGTTTTACTTTTTAAATAATGTTTCAAACTTACAAATTATTTACTAGAGACATAATTCAATGATCCTCCATGTATTTTCAGGTTTGGTTTACAGAAATACCAGTTTATGCAAGCTATGGTGTTTGCAATTGATGAGATCAATAACAATGCCCACTTCCTGCCCAACATCACCCTGGGCTTCTGGATTTATGACTCCTGTGTCATGATGCGGCGGTCACTTGAAGGTACTTTATGGATACTGACCGGGCAAGGGGAGATCATTCCAAACTTTCAATGTCAGCCTAATCTTCCACTCCTGGGCATTTTAGGAGATGCTGGGTCATCATGTTCCATCATTATGGCACGAGTGTTGGGCTTGTACAGATTTCCCCAGGTATGAATGTAACATCAAAGTGTATTGTATTCCAAATGAAGGAGTAACATATGATGAGTTAGCTGTACAATTTCTGTTTGGGGAAAATTAATAATTGAAATTAATGTTGCATAAATGATTAAAGCTCAAATAACCATAGGAACCCACAGCATACAAAGCACTAAAAGGCTGCTAAATGGGGCTCAGTAGGAGAGGTCATACCTTTATACCTGAATTGCACAATATACACTTCTACACCTTGCATTCCCAAAGCCCCTTCATATTCCAGTCAGATCTCTGCACTACTTTCCTGATGCATCATGGTTGCTGTAGTCTTCAAACCCTGTCTAGATCAGGTCCTAGTGGTGGGTCTTTTTTCACCATGTTGGCTCCTGGATCCTATGGCAATTCTGACCCTTTTATAGCTGTGTTCTGTAATTTTCTCTCGCTTATCTCTGATCTGCACTCCATTTCAAGTTCTCCTGTTTCATGTCTTGTGCCTGTTGGTTTTCCTGGGCTTTTCCTTCCCAAGTCTCAATACAGCTGTCTCTTCATTGGTGATCCCCTGATTCCTTGAACATGGTTTACTCCTTGCATCTGGCTCTTTACCTGAACCTGGGCTCATCTCCTAAGTAACCCTGGGCGAAGTGCTACGCTACGCTCGCGTAGTTTGCGAAGTGTGCGCTACTTCGCACAACGCGAATTGCACGTAGCACAGCGCGAACACGCGTAGCGTAGCGTAGTGCCGCGGTCATGTTTGCTTGCTCGCGGTCCTCAACGCCAAGTTGGCGACCGCGAGCAAGCAAAATGACATCCCGGCGAGACTTTTTCTCGTTCGCGATCAGCAACATCAAGTTGCCGATCGCGAGCGTGGAAAATAAACCTCCCGGCGAGATTCTCAACGCGGGGAGGTCAGGTTTCTCATTGCGAGTGGTCGCAGTATGCTCGCGACCGCTCGCGATGAGAAACTACCAGTCCGCGTTGAGAAAGCTGCCGCCGAGTAAAAATCTACTCGAGCGGCAGTAAAAGACAGCTCGCACTGTGCAAGTTGCCGTTTTCAATGATTGCACAGTGCGGACAAGCATCCGGCACTGTGCAATCATTGCGAACAGTGCGCTACGCAGTTCGCGTAGTGCTACGCGAAGCTTGCGTAGCGCGAGCTGCACTTTGCGTAGCTTCGCGAAGCATTACTTCGCGAACTACGCCCACCCTTACTCCTAAGCTTCAAGCAATTTCAACCCTGAAAGCTTGGTGTGCAGTGGCTTGCATCTGACTTTAATGCTGAGTCTATTGTGCACTTTAAAACTCTTGCAGCTATAGTTTCATGCTTCCCCTTGTTTCAGTTTCTATTGCTATTACTTGGTTCTAGTTCCTGTTCAGATTAGCTATTTGTTTCTGTTTCCTGTCTCTTATTTACCATGACTATTTTTTTATGTAATTGTCTTGTTTCAGGTTCTGACTGCACTCTTCCTGGCCTGTCTTGGTTCTGCAGATTCCTTACCTTGTGTTCTGTGTCTTTCCTCTGAAGTAATATTTCTGTCCTGTTGCAATTAGTATTCGTATTTCCTGCTTTGTTTCCAGTATCCATAGTTCTGTTCATTCAGTCCTGTTTCTGATTTCAATTCCATTTTGATCCTGAAAATAATTGTATTCCTGTTTGTCCTGAGCCCAGTTCCTGTGTCTATATTCTCTGTTCTGTTTCCTGATGCCCTTTCTTGTGCTTGTTTTATATTCTTCATTATCATAGCTACAGAGGGAACCAGTTAGATTCTCAGGCTTGTGCCTCTGGCACAGAGACCCACCCAGCTCTATGTCTCCATAGGAGATGCTTGGCGGTTCCCTAAACTCTGTGAGTTTAATCTGCTTACTTTACATTTTTTATGATAGCTTGTCTTTCGTTTAATTTCTACCCATTTGTTTTTCACTTATATATGTTAAACCCTTTCTCTGGAATTCCTTTGTCCATACTGAAAGCAAGCTACCATGTCACATAGCATTGATCTGGACTAATCAGAGTCTTTGACATACCCCCTGTTACCTAGCATTTTCCTGAACTCACCTAGACCCCTGACAATTGTTGGTATAGATTCATTCTACTGCTGTAATAGCTATTTATTTATTTGTTTATTTATCCCAGGAGCTTTGTAGAGTGCTATGCCTTGCCTTTCGATGGCTTCAGTGTACTAGGCTTGGGCCAGCCAATATACTTTTAGAGGAGGAGGAAGTGAATCTAATGAGTAAATGGGAAGCCCCAACTTGATATTCTTCAATTATATTCTTGTGTGATTTAAGCTCATAACCCAAAACCGGTCCCAGGATGCATGTTTCCGGTCCCCGAAGAACCTGGCTTGGTAGCTTGGGCTGGACTGTTCCCATGAGGAGCAGGGTCAAGACTGATTTGCATATGGCCCAAACTGGGGTGGCTTGGTGGGCAAAAATATAGTGGATTAAACACAGATCTGTTGCCTGGGGTGAATGTTTGCATTGTTCAGCATTCCGTCCATCATTTGTTCTTTTTGCTTTTGGCCCCTTAATGGGAAAGGTATGCCCAGACGTGGGTCCCATGCTCACTGCTCCACTGGATTCAAGCTAGCCTGGCTGATGAAGGTTGATACCCCGAAACCGATCCCAGGATGCTTTTTACCGGTCCAGGGAGGACCTGGCTTTCAGTTTGGGCTGGACTGTTCCCATGAGGAGCAGGGTCAAGACTGATTTGCATATAGTTGGGTCCAAACTGGGGTGGAGTGGTGGGCAAACAAACGATGGATTAAACCCAGATCTGTTGACTGGGGGTGAATGTTTATATTGTTCAGCATTCCGTCCATCATCTGTTATTTTGGCTTTTGTCAACCTAAGTGGGAAGGTCATGCCCAGACGTGGGTCCTGTGCTCACTGCACCACTGGATTCAAGCTAGCCCGGCTGATAAGGGGTTTACTCCAAAACTGGTCCCAGGATGCCTTTTTCCTGTTCATGGTGGACCTGGCGTGGCAGTTCGGACTGGTCTTCCCATGAGGAGCGAAGTCAAGACTGATTTGCATTTGGCTGAGTCCAGACTGGGGTGGTGTGGTGGGCAAAAAAACAATGGATTAAACCCAGATCTGTTGACTGGGTGGTGAATATTTGCATTGATCAGCATTCCGTCCATCATCTGTTCTTTTTGCTTTTGTCACCCTATGTGGGAAGGGTATGCTCACATGTGGGTCCCATGCTCACTGGGCCACTGGATTCAGCTAGCCTGGCTGATGAGGGGTCATACCCCGAAACCGGTCCGAGGATGCTTGTTTCTGGTCCAGGGAGAATCTGACTTGGCAGTTCGGGCTAGACTGTTCCCATGAGGATCAGGGTCAAGACTGATTTGCATATGGCTGGGTACAAACTGTGGTAGTGATAGGCAAAAAAAGGATGGATTAATTTAAGATCTGTTGACTGGGGGTGAATGTTTACATTGTTCAGCTTTCCATCATCTGTTTTATTGCTTCTGAAGGCTCAGACACATCTTCATGAGGCTCCTTCGCAGTGTTTTAAGATATTGTAACTTTGATCCCATGGGAATTGCAGATAATTCAGAATACAGGTGACAGACAGTTTCTTAGCCTACCAATGCAGGCTCACATCATGCCAGTCATCACATCCCTATACTGGCTTTCTGTCACTAAAAAGAGCACCTTCAATGCAATGCGCCTCACTCATTGATCAATCTACATATTTGATTACTATTTATCCAAAAACAACTCAATGACTATCATGAAAAAAAACATTCCATGCCAGGAGGGCCCTAATATTGACTGTTCCACCCTTCACAAAGAGGCAGATGATTCTTCTCTATCTAGATTCCAAAGCTCTGCAACTTGACCATTGTATGTATAAGAATGCTCAACAATCTCCAAGACCTTGTAGTTCAATAAAATCCTTTCTGTCTCAATCAAGCAATCACAAGATGCAGATAACAACCTATATAAGTTGGTATGCAGATATTCATGAATGTGTATATTCTCACTCCTTTCATAATAGCACATGCTCATGTGCAGTGATATACACTGCACCATGTTTGAAATATGTCCTTGAACTTCATACACCACCTCCAACATGTCCTAGATATGGCATACAGCACTTCAAAAGGATTCCCAGTAACCCAATATAAAACAGAGCGCTTGACAGCCTCCTCACCATACAGATCCTGCAATACTATACAATATAAATAGGTCAGTGACTATCATTATAAACCATCAATTCTAAACGCTAAGGTCCAATGTGACTGCCCCCCCCCCCCGAATACATTTCTAACACTATCAGCAACTGCATGTTACCAATAGGTGTTACCAACATTGTGTAACCAATTAAAATATGTGTTACAATAGTCATTTCACAAACACTAGTAATATTATGGTCTAAGATGGTAGACTCCAAAACTATTGATTGACAGAAAAATGCAAGTAGAAGATGATTTACAACATAAATATTTCTAAAGCTGAAGACATGCTCTAAAGTGATTTTTGCTATTTGCAGATCAGCTATTTCTCATCAAGTTCTGTTTTGAGTGACCGTAGCCAGTTCCCCTCCTTTTTCCGCACTATTCCAAGTGATGATTTCCAGTCCCATGGGCTGGCACAATTACTGGTGCACTTTGGCTGGACATGGGTGGGACTTTTAATTGAAGACAATGATTACGGACTACAAGGAGTTCAGAAATTAAGGCAAGAACTTGCCAGGACAGAAGTTTGCATTGCTTTCTCAGTAAACATTGTCCTAAATCAAGCAGACAGAAATGCCTTACATATTATTCAGGTTATCAAGAACTCGACTGCTGATGCTATTGTCATCTTCAGCAGTGATGCTGGGTTGATTCCATTGATAAATGAGTTGGTAGCACATAATGTGACTGGGAAGACCTGGATAGCCAGTGAAGCGTGGTCTACGTCTACCCCTCTCTCAGTGTATAAATACAGAGAATTCCTTGCTGGCACTATAGGGTTTGCAATTCGTAGTGGAATTATGCCAGGATTTGACCAGCATCTCACCAGTATCCGTCCATCAAAAAGCAATGGATTTATTGGAAGGTTTTGGGAAGAAGTGTTTGGATGCAAGTGGCCTGACCATCAACCTCACAATGACTCTTTGGATAATAGATCTATACTCTGCACTGGAGAGGAGGATCTAAAGAGCATTCATAATGACTATACCCTTGTATCCAATTCAAGAGTTGCTTACAATGTATATAATGCTGTTTATGCAACTGCATGGGCATTACATAATCTGAAATTCTGCAAGAATGGTGTATCAGCATTGATGGATAGGAAATGTGGTGATAGTACAGACTTCCAGCCATGGCAGGTAAGCTGAACATGTTCTTTTGCATAAAATGCATATTGTATAAAAAAATGAGAATTTCAAAACTAATGATTAATGGTCCTTATCTCTTGAAAACCTATTTATGGAACCATTAACAATAGCACAGATCATGATGTTCCTTGTAAAGTCATTCAAATATGTAGTATACTATGTGTAGTATAAATATAAACCACAGGTTTAAAACAGAATTAGAAGATTTAATGACTGCACATTGACATATTCTATGGTCTTGGTGCATTTACTCTTGTGACATTGGACATCAAAAACAGAGAGCAATCTCCACTTACACTACTAATTGTGAGAAGGGAACAGAATTATTCTTGACAAAACCAACAAACAAATACCACCTCTGCATCTCTGAACTCTTACCAATGCATGAAATGGTATCATATTAACCAGGTATACTGAGGTTTGGAGCTCAGGTCACCAACTAGATTATTTAGCAACAAAATCAAACTGTTCTGATATGATGCTTCAAAGGGACATGTGGTTATGCCATATAGTTCAGTTTAGTAGACTAAGACCATGTACTGTTGATGGTATTACAAAGTTAACTCATTTTGGAAATCAGTAAAAAAGTAAGGCAACTTTCTTAGGGGAGATGTCAATCTTCACTGGACTAGGTTACAACATCCTGTGTAACATATTTAATGCTCCAATAGAATACACTTATTCTTCAAGCCATGGTAAAACATTGTCAGTAACTTAATAGACACAGAGCATAGCCTCATGCCTTTTTATTTGTGTTTTACACCTTGAACTTTAGTCAGAAAGGAAACAGAAGCTGAATAGAAATGAGAGTGTCTGTAGATCAACAGAAGAAAGGCTTTGTTTATGATTGAACTCAATGTCCACCAACCTGCCAGATACCTACAATATGCCTCCCTAGCCCTTGCACAGACCCCCCACATTCACTGTAGCCACGGCGGAGTTCGTTCCTTCTCCTACTTCTCTGCCAATGCCTGGAACTGCCTACCCCTCAACCTACGAACATCCCCCTACCTAGTGGATTTCAGAAGGGGACTCATAACCTGGCTTTTAGACTAAGACCAGCAAGACCTCAGCACCCGGATGCCCTCAGGGGATGTAGAGCAGCGCTTTATAAATAATGATTGATTGATTAATTGGACACTGAAACCCACTTGGGGCCTCATTTGAAACCTGGTAAGGGACCTAATCTGGAAGCCTGATGTATCTGTTACCATCTTAGCATGATAGTGCTGACTGAAAGCCTAATTATGAGTTGGTCATAATCATTAGCGACCGGTGGGCCCAAATTGGAACATGTAGATGCTGTTTCATGGACGCAAGAGAATAAATGTTGTCATGAAATTCAGTGATCTGTCACTTATGCTAGGTAAGTGAGCCATAACTATAACATTGAAGTCCTCAATGCCCCCAAGGATCATCGCATGAAAAAGATGTTGAATATTGGTCTGAGGCAGAGAGTTGGGTACGCCACAGAGCAGAGAAGCAAGGGTTAGTGGAACATTCTATAGCGATGCAGTGGGTTGAGCTCCTACAAACACTAAAAGAGAATGTGACAGATGATGACAGATCACTCTAAGCCCACATCCTTGACACACCACGGAACTTGGAAGTTGCCCTGCTCTCCCATTCTTCCATGCCTACCATTTTCCTTGGGGTGGCTGGCATACGACAGCAATCATGGAGCAGCAGCCCCCCAACATACACAACACTCAACCACTCACATGATTAAACCTGCGTATTGGCTTGCACCACTAAAGTATAACACAATTATTAACAAGAATGTGGAACTGCCAAATCATGCCCTACCTGATCCCCCAAACTCCTGTCTGGAGGTGGTACACATTACTGGGTGCCGGTGGGGAGCACGAGAAACACGCTGCGGGTCACAGTGCTGGACGTCTGCACTCACCATAGAGCAGCTGAACCACCGGTGTAGCCATTCCTCCTCTCTTGACCTGAAGGGGGCTGTCCATGGAGGACACTATCAGCATCTCCATTTCCCCAGGCCAGTTCCTTAGTGAGAATTTCGGGGCTTAACTGTAACCCAAACCAAAATGGCTGACACTGAAATTCAACTCATTTCATTTCCCCAATCCAAAATGGTTCCTGCTTACATCCTGTTTTTGGGCCTATATAAGGAAGCCAATCCAGTCTATGCCTTGCGTCACAACGCTTCATGCTTCCAGCCCTAGTGTTCATTGCTCCTGACCCTTCTGGTTATTTTCATTCTTCGATTCAAGTCACTCTTAGTGAAAGTCTGCACTCCTTTCCTGTGTCCTCCTCAGCTTAATTCCTCCTGGGTCTTGATGATACCCCCAGAGATCTTTCTTATGATACCCCTAGAGGTCTTTCTTGCAGATGCCGACTGGTGGGCTTAAATACTTTGAAAAGAATTTGCAGAGATCATAGTGACCAAGAACTGCCCAGATTCATGGCGGAACAGTATAATTGTTTTGTTATATAAGAAGGGTCAAAGGGATGACCCAAAGTCTTACAGACCAATAAGTTTAATTGACATAGACTATACACATGTCTCTAAACTGATTCTGAATGCCTTGGATGATTGGGTCACCAAAAGGCATATTCTTTCACCAATGCAAGGAGTATTCAGTGAAGGATTATCAACAATTGATCAGATGTTCACTTTCTCACATATAAATTGTAATTTTAGCACAGAAATTAAAATGCCCTTGTACGTGACATTTCTAGATTTTTGGTCAGCTTTCGATTTGATCCCAAGAAATTGACTCTGGGAGAAACTAATGGGCATTGATTCTGTGCTCCTGGCACTAATCCAGATTCTGTATACTGAGACTTCCTCCCAGGTAAGACAACCAAACAGGGCATATAAGCAACAACCTATATACTAATTGAGGGGTCAAGCAAGGTTGTCTCTTGGCCCCACTTCTGTTTTCTCAGTATACGAATGATCTGCACCATGCAGTTAGAAAAGCCACTGCTGACAACCCGAGAGTAAACAGCTTCAGGGTCCCTGCCCTACTTTAGCCTGGTGACTCCATTTTGATAGCTAAAACCCCTACAGGTTTGCTAGCACAGCTAGTGTCAATATAAGAATACTTTAAAAGAAATAACCTAATAATCAATACAGAGAAAACTAAGATAATGATCTTCAGGACTAAGCATTCTAGGAAGCATTCATTTTTCATAAATGAAGTAAAACTGGAACAAGTGGCATCATTCAAGTTTCTAGGCGTGATAATTGATAGAACTATAAGCTGGAAAACTCATATACAATCAACAATTGAGAAATCTGAAGCTGCTGCAAATGCCATCTTACAATTAGCACGCAAACATAGTCACTGGTTCTTAAGCTTTATTGATAAAGTATTCCAGGCAAAAGTCGGAGGCCAAATTGCATATGGAGCAGATCTATGGGGAATGGATAAGTCCACTCAAAGAGTAAGCCCATTTGAAAGAAAGTTCTGGAAATACCTGCTCAACTTGCCATCTAGCTTCCCAATAGTAGCATTAGAATCACACATTGTTTTCTCCTCAATTGAAAAAAGGTGCTAGATGGCTCCTATTAAGTATGGACTAAAAAGATTGAGATCACAAGCACACATTTAGTGGATTATGCCTAGAAAGAACATTTTGCCATGAATACAAATCACCATACGTAATTCAATAGGAAAAGGAATCCACGAGACTTGGTTTGTCTATAACAGCGAACATTAGTGATGCAGGCAAAGTATTTTATATGGAATAACGTACTAGCTTGTGGGAACATGGACGTGGGTTAGCATCCTGGCAGCGAGCTCCTTTTTACCTCCCTTCGTTACTGACCTCGCGGCCCCGGCTATGCGAACCGGCAGAGCCAGGCTAATTTACCTGGGTCGATCCGTTGCTGGTGTCATTCTCGGTTACTCCAAGAGACCTTTCTCGACTTCTGCCTCGGTCTCGGTGCGGTCTCGGCGCGTCTCCCGGCTCATGCCAGTCTGTGCACACTCGATGTTCTCTCCCATGGGTGGGGGGCGGTTGCTCCAGGCTGCTTGTGAACTGTGGAGGGAGAGGCATGTCGTCTCACAGATTTCCTCCTGGGGTGTTCTTGAAAGGCCTGGCTCCTGTTTGGTGAGGCAACCTCCACCTGTTCGACCCCTGCCTGCGGATCAGAAGCCTTTGGGTCATGGTATTGTTACAAAGCACCAGCGGTCTTCTGGCTACTGAGGAGTGCCGCCCCTATTTCTCTCACACATGAGCCCAAGACAAGCAAGGAGCTGAGGCAAGGCTGCAGGGGCCTCATCGACATCATTAGATGCCGGTGGTGAGGAAAAAATACAGAAAGAGGGGAAAAAAAGAAAAAATTGGTGGAGGAAGGGCTTAAGCTACCTGCTAAAGTAAGTCACGGGGTTTAGATATTTTTTTGGGTGTGCATGATACTGACAAATGTCCGAGGCAGCCAAATAGATATGCTCTAAGGAATGATAATATCTGTACGGTTGGATGTCCCCCACCCCGAGTATCTTTTTGTGAGAAAATTGTATGTAAACAAGGGAGCAGGAAAATAAACTCACAGACGGTAGCATCTGTTAGTGTAGACCCCCTCCAAGCCCCTTCCATAGATATAGTGCAGCCTTCTTCTGTCTCAGCCTTGCAGAAGAAGAAAACAGAGTGAGTTAAAATAACCCCCTTGTTGAGATTGTTTTTTAAAGTTCAAGCCAACTCACAGGTCAACGCTCTAGATAAAACTGTCACCCCGTCTTCTACTATGAACAGTTCCGGCCCTGAGGGAAACATCAAAAGTATTTCAACTAATATGGAATTAGATTTGTAAAAAAACGGGGGAATACACCTAGATGTCCCTCCCGCTAATAGATTTCAAATAATATGGGATATGGAGGAGGGGGGTCAAGACTCGATCTCCACTATAGGAGCTACTGTACCTGGCCCAACAGGAAATACCCAGATGCAGCAAGGCTTGATCTGGATGCTAGATGCATTATCATTAGAGTTCAGAAATAAGTTTGCGATCTCAGAGAGAAATCAAAGTAAGATTCAAAAGACCTGTGAGACTTTGGAGGTCAGAATGTCAGCCATTACAGATAGAATCTAGAATTGACTTCTTTTTGGTGGATTCAAGGCTGGTGAGTAGCATGAGAGAAGTTAGCCATGTCCCGAGCACCCATCAGATCACTCAGCAGTAGCCTTAGTTTTGCTACTAGAAAAGGGGACCGCTAAAAATAGATGGACTCTCGATAGGTCGCTGCTACGGGATCCTACAGTTATTACCTAGCTGAAGAGTGACTCTCTAGAATTTTTCACGATTAATGACGCTTCGGCACCAACTCATGTGATATGGGACACTTAAAAAGCTTTCATCAGGGGTAGAATAATTAGCTTGGAAGCAAAAAAATATAAAGAGACCAAGTATAGGTTAAAAAGTCTGGAAGATAATTTTTTTAAAGCTATGTCTAAAAGAGGTTTGCAAATAAGGGCGCAAGATCAGGTTGAGGCAGACAATGAAATAGAGACAGCAAAACAAGCCTTAGCAGACTATCTAGATGAAAACTTGAGGAAAAAATGGGAGGCAAGCAAATTAGCCCATTATGAGTATGGGGAAGGATGCGGGAAGCTCCTTACCTGGAAATCTCGCTCCGAAGTTATGATGAACATAATAAAAGAAATCATATCTAATGACTCGGGGAGGGCTTACACCTCCAGTGAGGAGATTGAACACGCCTTTGAAGCTTTCTTTCAAAATCTATATACAGAAGATCTTACAGCCTCGGAGGTTGAGATGAAGGAGTATATTGATAGTGTAACGTTTCCCTCGCTCTGTGAATTCTCGGCCCGACTGCTTAACCAGTGAATTACTTTAGAAGAGGTCCAGTCCGCAACTAAAAATCTAAAAAAGGTAGAGCAGCCAGGCTGGATGGATTACCTAATGAGTTTTACATTTCTCTTCAAGAGGTAATAGTTCCTGTTTTTGTTAGACTGCAGCTGTCAGCTTGATCTTAAAACCAAACAAGGATCCCAAGAGGTGCGAGTCTTATAAACCAATCTCCCTGTTGAACTGTGATTATAAAATCTATGCGCAGGTTCTTGCTAAGAGATTCAAGTCAGCGATTGGCCTTGTGGTTCAGCCCAACCACAAGGGTTTTATAAGGGGTCGCCAGCTCCATGACTTAACGAATTAACTGATCGGTGCAATCAATATAGCATCGGTAAACCATCTGTCCCTGTCGGTTTTTACCTTCAATGCAGCAAAGGCTTTCAACAGAGTCAGTTGGCATTTTATCCATTGTACAATGCATCGATTTGGTTTGGATGAGAGGTTTCTTAGAGCTATTTGTGGCATCTATAAGACCCACGCTGCTAAGATCCTGGTTAATGGGTCCCTCACAAATTCAATTACCATAGATCGGGGGACCAGACAGGATGCCCTCTCTCCCCTCTTCTTTCTGATCTATACATAGAACCCCTGGCAAGCAAAATTAGAGCAGATGAAAATATTTTGCCATTTGAATGCCACTTTATGCCGATGATCTAATGGTTTTCACAAGGGATTGTTCCCAATCCTCTCCGGCTCTCGCTCTTCTGCTGTCTGAATTCGGTGAAGTTCAGGCTACAAAATGAATGCACTAAAAACTGAGATTATGTCTTGGAACACCCAAACAAATAACCTTCTGATGAAGCAGGAGATTAGATATCCTGGGATCCAAATAACTCAAGATCTTAATAGGCTGGCTCAGGCAAACCTTGATAAAAAAATCAGGGAGGCTAAGGCAATGATGAGGCATTGAGGGGGCCTACCACTTTTAATTTTAGGACGGTCCAATATGGTGAAGATGTCGATCCTCCCAAAATTTATGTTTATCTTCGATGCAATCCCGCTGACTTTTAACTCCAAGGCCTTAAAATCCTTGCAAAGGGACATATCAAGCTTTATTTGGTCAAATAAAGGGGTGAGGATAGTCTGGAATAAATTAAGGAAGCCAAAATTAGAAGGTGGCATATCTGGCCCAGATATCCGTTTTTATTGCTGGGCTTTTCAATTAAAGAACATTAGATCTCTTTTTGGCAAAGCAGCCTTCTTTTCCTCTTTCCATCTAGCCATGATAAAAACTTTTCCCATTTGGTGGTGAGGGACAGTTTCCTTTTTAAAGTTGGCCACCCAAAATATTTTAAGAAAATTAAATTAAAGATCTTGAGAGCAGCCAGCGAGCTCTGGTTCCAGATTCGTAAAATTTTGAAGATTCCTTACTATAGTTCTGCCGCCCCGATCTGGAATTCTCCCGGGACCCCTAACTGTCTACAGGACAAGCTGACATTGCCCCTGCAGGAAGCAGGAATAAATAATTCAGTCAGTTACTATTGGACAACAAGTTAGTCGCATGGGACTTCCTGGACAATATCACGATCCATAAAATCTCAAGATTTAAATATTATCAACTACTGAGCTGGGCGCGGACTTGGCAAAGATGGGGAAGGCAATGAAGAAAGGGAAAACAAGTTACTGAGGCCTCTTTTCCAGAGGAAGGAGGTGGCCCCATGGTACTGGATTTTGGTAAAGGAATACTTGCCTTCATCGTCTCTGGATGAGTCATGGAGGAGTGACTTGCCTAGGACTGACATCACACTTACGGCAAGTATCGATGCACACTCTATGGTCTGTTGTCAAAGCTGCTCATTTAAGAAGAAATCATCTTTTTACAGTACAAAGAGCGTATTGGACCCCTAAAAGGCTGTCCAAGTTGAGAGGCCAAGAAACCAAGGGGCATATTAGCAAGAACCTCGTTAAAATTATCGCCGTTTTAGCGGCAGGAAACTGCCGCTAAAACGGCGATAATGGGCTTGCTAATATGCGTTATAGAATTCAATAGAAGCCCAGGTTAGATGTGCAGGACATCTAACCTGGGCTTCTATTGGAATTCTATAACGCATGTTAGCAAGCCCATTATCGCCGTTTTAGCGGCAGTTTCCTGCCGCTAAAACGGCGATAATTTTATCGCCGGTTTTGCTAATATGCCCCTCAATGCTGCCCCAAGTGCTTTGCCCTAAAAGCAGAAAACATTCATATGTTTTAGCAGTGTCCTCGGATCCAGGGCTTCCAGGATGATGTTGGTAAGTCGATTTCCGAATTATGGGGAGAGTGATTGAGCTAAATTTAGCTCTAGTTATTTTCAGGTTCCAGCCCGGGGAGGGGTCACAAATCAAATTGACAGCCCAGTTAGTGAAACTTTTTTTTGTTTTTATATTACTGGCAAGAAGAGAGATAAGTTTGAAATGGATTTCCCCCTTACCCCCGACAGTATGATATTGGATTTACTCTGTTAAAAGAGTTAACAGGCTGGATCAGGGTTGTTTGTCAGAAAAAAGAGCTAAAATCTGAGAGGCTTGGGAGGTATGGGTAGAGGGAAGCAGTTAGACATTGCATGTTCCAATGATTATGCAATAAGTAATACCTTGTTAGGCTGGAGGTGTTTACACCACAGGTAGTTGTCCCTCCTTCAGTCCATCTGGTTGTCTTGTGGCCAGCCTTAGGGGCTAGAAAACTTCATCACGAAGGTTCCTCCTTCCTGTGTTGGATTCACCCCTGTGCATAAGCCTCGTAGAGACAAAATTACTTATTAATGAATGAGGACTAAGAAAAAAAAAATACAGCGAACATTAACTTGTTGACATGCAAGAGGGCAAATTATATCATAAGTAAACATTTTCCCAGCTTAAATCACAAACAGAAAATAGCCGCCCTGAGCAACTTTCATCCGAGATCTCATGTTGGCCTATTCAATCCTTCACCCAATGCTCAACAGTATGTTGTTGTTCTAGAAAACCAGAGGGAAAGAAGATTGCATTGGCAAGAAGAGGCTCTTTGCTATTGAATGCTATTAAGAATAGAAGAAACCCCGTGTCCTCAGATAAATGTGCTTGCAGAAAAAAGAGGACATGGCATGCTTTATGTTACATTGTCATCTGTATAAGTAGGTAAGATCACGCTCTATAGTCAAGATTTTATGCAAAGAACAACTAGAGAATGCAGCAGAGAATGTTTTTTTGTGCTCAGTGACTTTTCAAGTGTTGCAACAAAAGCAATTGTTCTATATATAAGGATAGGTTCGGACATTCGTGTGAAGTCTCAAGCAACATAACAAATCTGCCACAAATTTGAAGCTGTAGTACAAGAAGAACAATTTTTTTTATCACACTGTTTTATTGTATGGTTTTAAATGGGAGTGATTTTAACAGGTTTTTTAAAATGCAACCGAGTATTGTACCACCAGATCTTAGGGTTTTAATAATAGTGATTTTAACTGTTTTTATATGTACTTCATGATAAGTTGTGTTTAGTGGCTGATAGCACTACTTTTTTCATGTGTGAAAGACGATTTTGTTTGCACTAAAGCTGAACGCACTTTATAATAAATCTAGATCTAAATCCTGGGTCTTTGAAGTCCTCCTGGCAATCCTTTTTGGAATCCCACTGTCATCTTTGAGATTGTTTGCCCTCTGCCTTTTTCATCCTTTGGGATTCTTTATGGAGGGCACTTTCATGCTTTGTGGTGTCCTGCATCAGCAGCAATGTGGCTACTATTAAGGTTTGTCCTTACTGCTGGCAGACCAGAAATGGTCAAGACCTGGAAAAACCTTTATCAGTCCATGGCCAGGAATCCTTGACTAGGCATCAGTTTCCTGACAGTTAGCGATGCTACAGTTCCAGCACCTAAGGAGAACCGATGCACCAGGCTCCGTCCATTGCTTTTGTCCAGGTCGATCCTGCCCAAGCCTTAGTCCAGACAATTCAGCAACAAACACAAGAATTGCAGCAGCTGATAAATGAAAATCTTGCCTTGCCACAGGCTCTTTCTGCCAGGATTTCGGATTTTCCTGTGGCTTCTTTGACAAATCCACATATTTCTGGGGACCCCAATAAATAAATAAATAAACTCCCTTACCTGTTTGCTTACGCCTTATGACCCGCGCAATTTACTCAAGAGCGTGCTAAGGCTGGTTACTTGCTTAGCGCCTTGTCTGGACCAGCGTAGCCTGGGTAACCCCTCTAGAAGACTCCGAAAATCCTAGGCTATCTGACTACACTCTTTTTCTAACCAATTCTAAACAGAGATTGGGACACCTGATCTTCAGTTCTTAGCAGCGTAGGCTCCCGGTGACATTCATAAAGGGAGTCAAAATGCTTTGGCCTATTTTACCTGATTATCTCAGTTGGCAGCAGAAACAACAAGGATTGAGCTAGCCCTTGTTACTCTATTCCAATGGGGTTTGCAGGAAGAAATTGATGATGAGTTTGTCCACTCAGTCAAAACTGAATGTTTGTCTGCACTTATGGATCAAACCTTGTCCATTGAACATCTTCTGCAATCAGTGAAACGTAGGCCTAATTATTTCTTGTACTTGGGTAATACCTGGTTGCCAGCTCTCAGGACTGAAACTCCTCCTGAAGACATGCCTGCCTCTTTGAGTGAATAACTCATGTAAGTTGGCATCACTTGTGGGTCCTTTACAGAGTCCAAAAGAGAACATAGATGTAAAAATGCCCTGTGCTTGTATTGTGGGTCTCCTGAACATTTGACATGTGTCTGCTCCATATGCTCTTGGAAGCATTCAGGAAATGCCAGATCCCAACCCTTGTCAAAGGGTAAAGGGTGGTAGAGTCTCATGAACATTTCATTGGCTCTTCAAATGTATCTTATGTTTCATTATTTCTCTTACTGGTGTGGTTGGAACTACCAACTAGAAAGAAAGAGAGGATTCTGGGTCGTTTATGCAGTGGAATTAGTAGAGTTTATCTGGATGTGAGTTGGGTCCAAGATTGCAATATTTCCCAATTTTCCAAAGAAGTTCTGGAGCAAGTGCAGATGGTAGATGGTACACCCTTATCTTCAGGCCCAGTCATGGAATGTCAGTCCCATGGCAATAATCTTTGGAAAACATCAAGAAACCATCTATTTCTTCCTAATGTACACCCTAAATCACACCATCATTATTGGAGTTTCTTGCTTTCCCCATCATAACCCATATATAAACTTGAGAAACTAATACAATATCTTTATCCTTCCAGTTTTGCAATAAACACTGTTACACTTCAGGAGATTTTTGGACTCCAAAAGAAATTTCTGCACGTTCCATTACGGATACCAGAAACATTTGTCTTCTCCAAGGATTACCATCTCAATATCATGATTTTATAAACCTTTGTGATAAACTTAAGGACGTGCTTATAACACCTGATTGTGAATTTCACTGTGCTACAGCCATCATGCCTTGTAGTACAGTTCCTTTTAGAAGAATATATTCCCTGTTGAAGTCAGAAAAAGAATCTCTCAAAAACTACCTAGAAGAAAATCTGTAGAATTATTCTATCACTCAATCAAACTCTCCTGATAGTGCCTCTATGTTTTTTGTCCCCGAAAAGATTGTTGATCTAAGACGCTGTATTGACTACAGGGGACTGAATAAAATTACTATCAAGGACAAATATTTCCTACTTTAAAAAAGGTTATTTTAGAATCAGTATGGGGTTCAAAGATTTTCACTAAGTTGGATCTTTGTAGGCCAATTACCTCCTTTGGCTTAGAGATGGAGACCAGTATACAACTGCCTTTAAAACTCCTCTAAGACACTTCAAGCGCTGAGTAATGCCCTTTTGCCTCAGCAATGCTCCCGAGATTTTTTAACATTTCATTATTGTAGTCTATCTCAACAACATTCTTATTTTCCCAAACGATCTTGCTTCCCCTTGTCAACATATCAAGCAAGTGTTAACCAGACTCCGGCAACATAACTTTTACTGAAACTCAAAAAGTGAGATTTCTTTCTATACGAGGTAGAATATTTGGGTTTTTGTTTAATCACTCTATTCCTTGGCTTGCAATGCTTCATGCTCCCAGCCCTAGTGTTCTTTGTTCCTGACCCTTCTGGTTGTCTTCTTCCTGTGATTCAAGTCACGCTTCCTAAAGTTTTGCATTCATTTCATGTGTCCTCTTCTGTGTAATTCTTCCTGGTTCTTTGTCCTGTACTCTCTTCCAGAAATTCCACTGCCATCTTAGAGGTTTTTTGCCCTCAGGCTTTTTCATCCTTTGGGATTCCTTCTGGATGAAACTTTTGTGCTTGGACGTATCCTGCATTGGCAGCAAGATGGCTACTAGACGGGGTCACCCCTACCTCTAGCAGATCAAAACAGTTAAGACATGAAATCCTTGATCATTTCATGGCCAGAGAACCTCGACTAGCCATCAGTTTCCTGTCATAGAAACACACTTCTGGGCGTTTTGGGACAAGGGGGAGGAGGAGAATTAAAGCTTAAAGTTTGTTCTTTGAAACAGATTTCAAAACAATATACTGCAGATTATGTGTCATACATCATATGTTGTATATCAGTCTTACTATGGAGCTATATGTATGTTGTGTACGAGAACTAAAGTGGCAGAGCATGACACCTGAGTAATACACCACTGTATTCTGAAACTCACAGGTCTGAATAATTGAGAAATGTAATAAAAACATGTTTTAAAAAAATGAGTTGGCCGTACACTTCATGGGAAGATATGAGGGGTGGTATTAACAATTATGGTTAGTATCTCCCCATGTCTTTATGGCCATGATGAGTTATAGTTCCTGGAAAGAGCAATGACCCAGAATTACCAGGTCAAATCCTGGGACTTTAGCACTCATATTTACCACCTGCTGTAAGTATAACTCATACCTTCTCCATGCAGTGCTTATACAATTTCAATTGTTATCACTTATACCATCTAAAATGACAGCATTTACAACAACACTTATGACATTGTAAATCATATCATCTGTGAGAACAGAGTGTATGGTAGAGTGGCGAGTTATTGTTAATGTGGTGTGGCTACCAAGTAAAATGGACTGTGTAGGGAGGTGTGCAAGTTATAATAATTTGAAAATGTTGCATAAATTATAAATTAATGGTATAAGAATTAAAAATTTTGTGTAGTTTAATTTTAGTTTGTATATAAAGAATAAATAAAGTTATAATAATCTAAAGGAAGAACGTAAATTATAAATTTAATTTATAACAATAACTTTAGAATTTCTAATGATTACGGAGCTCAAGTCTGGTTTGATTAGAAAGAATGAATAAAGTTTTCCAAACTACAATTACAGTTTAAACTTTGGTTTTTCATTGATTTTTTTTTTTTTTATAAAACTTTGTTTGAAATCGTAGCGTCCAGTGTCATTAAGTGGGGTGTCGCTAAGTGGGGTATTGTACAGTAGAATGGAGGAATGCGATACACTGTAGTATAAAAGAGTGTAGTAATGTAGAGTGTAGTAGAGTAGTGTGATTTAAAGTGGAGTGGCATAGTGTACAGGGGAGTAAAGTGTGATAGCATGGAGTTGCACTTTGTATAGTACAGTGGCGTGAAGTGCAGTAAAGTGGAGCAGTGTAACAGAGAGTTGAGCAAACTGTCATAAATTGGAGTTGTCTTTGGGACAGTATAGTGGAGTGGTGTGTTTTAGAATCTTAGAAAGTGCTGCAGAGTGGAGTAGAATGTCTTCCAGTAGAGCGTAAGGGCATAGAGTGGAGTAGAATGTTGTACAGTGTAGTGTACAAAATAGTGTGGTATAGTGGCTCAGAGTGTAGTAAAGTCATGTAGAGTAGAGCTGAGTAGAGTGTAGTAGAGTGTTGTAGACTGGAGCAGTGTAGAGTGGTGTTTCGTGTAGTGGCATAGAGTGGGATAAAGTGGTATGCAGTGGAGTAGAGTGGAATGAAGTCCAGTGGAGTTACATAGCATAGATTGGAGTAGCATGTCATAGAGTAGAGTGGAGCGGAGCAGAGTGGACTGGCATAGCATACAGTGTAGTAAAGTGTTGTATAGTAGAATGGTGTGTCATACAAGGGAGTGGACTGGCATGTTGTAGAGTGTCATAAAGTGTCATAATGTCTAGTATCGTGGAGTATCATAGAGTAGATTACAGTGTTGCACAGTGGAGAGTGTGGTACAGTATGGTAGAGTGGAGTGGCATAGACTGTCCGAGTGTTGAATGGCATAGAGTAACATACAGTTGAGTGGCGTACAGTCCAGTTGTGGAATACAGCTGAGTAGTGTCTCATAGAGTAGAGCATAGTAAAGTAGGGTTCAGTGGCATAAAGGAAATGGCATATAGTTTCATAGAGTCGAGTACAGTGTTGTACAGTGGCATAGAGTAAAGTGATGTAGACTTGAATTGACAGGTGTAAATTGTTCTACAGTGGAGTGCTATTGAGTTGAGCATAGTGTGGGAGAGTGGAGGAGCATAGACTGTCATTGAGTGGTAAAGATTAGAGTTGGATAAAGTAGAGTGGAATAGCGTACAGTGGGGTAATGTAGAGTGGAGTGGCATAGAGTGGAATAGTGTACAGTGTAATTGCATACAGTGAAGTAGAGTGGAGCAGTATGAAGTGGATTAGCATAGAGTGGATGGGCATAGAGTGTAGTTATGCACAGTGGAATAACGAAGAGTAGAGACGCTACAGTAAAATAGTGTGCAGTGTATTGGTGTAGAGTGAAGTGGCATAGAGTGGAGTGGCATACAATGGAGTGGCATACAATGGAATAGCATATAGTAGAGGGGTGTACAGTAGAACCGCGTAGAGTGGAGTAGCATACAATGGACTGGCATAGAATGAAGTTGAGTAGAGTGGAATAGCATACAGTGGAGTAACTTAGAGTGGAGTGGCATATACCTGAGTGACATAGAGTGGAGTGGCTTAAACTGGAGTGACATAGAGTGGAATAGTGTAGACTGGAGTGGTGTAGAGCGGAGTAGCATACAGTGGAATAGCATAGAGTGGAGTGGCATAGAGTGCAGTGGTGTATAGTGGAGTGGTGTATACTGGAGTGGCATATACTGGAGTGGCGTATACTGGAGTGGCGTATACTGGATTGGTGTATACTGGAGTGGCTTACAGTGGAGTGGAGTAGAGTGGAATATCATACAGTAGAGTGGCTTGGTGCAAAATGGATTAGGGTGCAGTGGAATAGCGTAGAGTGGAATGATGTACAGTGTAGATGCATACAGTGGAATGGCATACAGTGGAATAGGGTAGAATGGAGTCCGGTAGAATGGAATAGCGTAGGATGGAGTGGGGTGGAGTTTAGTTGCGTATAGTGGAATATCATATAGTGGAGTTGCATACAGTAGAATGGGGTACAGTGGAGTTACATAGACTGGGGTGGGTGGACAATGGAGTGATGTAGAGTTGAATAGCGTAAAGTGAAGTGGCATAGAGTGGGGTGGTGTAGAGTGGACTGGCATAGAGTGGAATAGCATAGAGTGAAGTGGTATAGATTGTAGTTGCCTACACAGGAATAGTGTTTAGTGGAGTACAGTAGAGTGGGGTAGAATGGAGTTGTGTAGACTGGAGTGGCATTCAATGGAGTGGCATAGAGGGCAATGGCATATAGTCAACTGGCATAGAGTGAAGTGGTGTAGAGAGGAATAGCGTAGAGTGCAGTGGCGCAGATTGGAGTAGTGTATAATGGAATAATGTACAGTGGGATAGCTTACAGAGGAGTGCCATAGACTGGGGTGACATAGAATGGAGTGACATAGAGTAGAATAGCTTAGAGTGGAGTTATCTGCAGTTGAATAGCATAGAGTGGAGTGGCATAGAGTGGAGAGGCTTACAGTAGAGTGGTCTATATTGAAGTGTCATTGAATGGAGAGGGGTAGAGTATAATAGCGTACAGTGGAGTGCTGTAGAGTGGAGTGGTGCAGAGTGGAGTGGGTAGAGTGGAGTGGGGTAGAGTGTAGTAGGGTACAGTGGATTACCTTAGAATGGAATAGCGTATTGTGTGGTGACCTAGAGTGGAGTGGCATAGTGTGGAGTGGTGTAGAGTGTATTGTGGTAGTTTAAACAGACATGGCATTAAAGTGTGTGAATGGCTTTACATGCCAATGACAAGGCAGTATATGATTAGCTAATGGCTGTCTTCGCAGACTATGCTGCTATGCAGTTTTCAGTACACTTTGGCTTTGTTTTGTTTAGGGCCATAGATATAGGTAGTAGGTTTTATTGTTGTTCCATACCTATTACCACTTTACTAAATTGGTAAAAGATTATGAAATATACTTATTTTTTTCTTTATATTTTTTAAATAGTTTTTCGAGAATCGTGCTAGTACCTAAAAGTAGCATGGTACTTGCATGAAAAAGAAATATATAGCAAAAACCACTGTGTATCTATAATTTTTCAACAAATGTAATTTTTGGTAAAAAAATGTAA